>BSBM01000893.1:3407500-4607500 GCA_027924585.1 Larix kaempferi
CGAGGCACCGTCGAAGAATAGCAAGTTGCAACCAATTTTCTTCCTCTCGCTTTGGAAGTATTCAACGCTCATTCTTAGATTCCAATTCTGTGATATTGGTTTCTTGGGGGGATGAGTCAAAAAGAGAGAGGAAGGTGGAATCAGCAAGTTGGAGGCCCAAAATTTTTCTTTTGCTGTTAGGGGTTCCTTGATGATGTTATACATTCCCTTTGAGGATAAGGCTTCCACCCAAAGAGCCTTTGTAGGGGCAAGTACTTTTCCCGGAGTGGTTCTTTTTTCTTTGAAAATTTCATTATTTCTGGCTGTCCAAATCTTGCAGCAGATATATTTGGGGAGAGCTTCCCATGCTCTTTTGAAGTCAGGTTTGTTGAGGAGAGTTCAGTGGTAGTAATATTTCCAGCAAGCAAAGAGGTTGTTCCAATATGTTGGTAGGGTCAGGCCAAATTTTAAGTTGATGTAAGCTCTATTCCAAACCTCTTGGGATAATTTACATTCTAGAAAAAGGTTCTCAATTGTTTCTTCGGAATATTTGCAAAGAATACATCTCGCAGGTCCTTCTATACCTCTTTTCCTCAAGTTCTCAGCGGTGAGTGTTTTCCGGTGAGCAAGAGTCCAGGTGAAGGCATTGATTTTTGGGATCCAATCTTTACCCCAGACTTTGATCCATTTTTTATCCTTGCTTATGTTGGTATTGAATCCATCCACCAGGCGATAGCCTTCCTTGACAGAATACGACCCCGACTTGACCCATCCTCTTCTGTCATTCATATTACGATGAACTGGAGTCGATCCAGGAAGGAGGGAGATGAAGGCATTGTAATCTAGAAGAAGGTGATACAGGATCTCCCTATTGATCCAACCTTCCCATCTTCCTCTGTTTGTCCAAACTGACATATCATATAAAGTGAGGATATTTGATTGATCCATCCAATTATTTAAATATGAGAATGCCTATAAGTCATTAGCAGGGGAGGTTGAACCTATATTATCATGCCAAAAATTTATCTGTTATCCAATAGAGATGATCTTGTATGATGAATGTTTCCCTCTTGCATAGATCCCAGATTGGTGTTCCACATCTGTCCTGATCGATTTCATCCATGCACCTTCTTCTGCCTCCATTCATATATTTTTTTGGAGAATCTCCTTCCACCAAGCTTTTTCCCAAGAGACAACTCTCCAAATAATTTTGGCTCCTAAAGATAAATTCATAATCATTGGATCTCTTACCCCAGCACCTCCATATATTTTAGGCCTGCAAACAGTTTCCCAATTCACCAGGTGAAACTTTTTTGTGTAATTGGATTTTCCTCCTTGCCACAAAAATTTTCTGATTTCTCTCGTGACGTACTTCATAAATTTTTGGGGGGCTAAGGAGATCAAATATGAATAGATGGGGTATGCATAAAGAATGCAATTAATAAGAACAAGCTTATTGGTCAGGTTAATCCACCTTGTGTAATGTCCCCATTTTGACCCCCTTTGTATTAAACCGTAAATGATGTAAATATTGTAATTTAATCATGGTGAGGAGCTCAAGGCCAAGGCCCCACCATTGATTTAGTGTTTCATGTATCGGCAATTAAAAATAGATGCCTACGGTTCTTGTGCGAGATGGGCACAATGTATATAAGACATCATGTAATTATGAATTTTCAATGAAAAACCCACAACCGGCTATGCAATGCAACAAAAGAGATGGGGCATGACTCTACAAGGAAAAGGGAGGGGAAATTATTCAAACCCTTGAGCCAATGGTGTTAATCCATGTGTCAATGGGGAAACCCATAAAACCACCAACTACCCATTTTGTCTCATGCACCCAATCATTTAATTCTTCCAAGAAATTGGTTAAGGCAGTTAATGTCTTGGGATGGGAGAGGTATGGCAGTCAGATTTTCGTGCATGGGCAAGCTACCAACCTGAAAATCGTATTTTTGGCTTGCTGGGCAAGAAAACCCCCACGAAATGCTACCCAAGGCCATTCCTCATGCATTACGTTCTTCCTCTCACGCAGATTGAGCTCACAGGAAGTTATCCTCACGTTTTTCACCATAACCCTGCGTTTTTCCTTGCCCAGGAACTCGTTTTTGGATTGTGCAACAGCTGGGGAAGGAGGGACGCGAATTGGGACTGAGGGAGAGGGCGTTTTTGCCCTGGGGCGTTTTTCTGGAATGGGTTTTGCTTCCCCAGTCGAAATTCCAAAGTGCCAATACGTTTTGAGTCTACCCACGTTTTTCTGAAGTCCAGGAAACCCCATCTCATGCATCCCACTGTTGGAAACGTTTTCTCATGCTCAACAAGTGTAGGTTGCTGTTAGGTGCATCCCTGTTTTGTTTGGAACCCATGAGCAAGAAACTGGAATGGTAGTGGACAGAATTGGCTTGATAAACCTAGTGTAGGGAGTATCCTCTCAAGAAGATTAAGAGGGCTGGCTACTTTTCTATGCACACCCTAAGAGCACTAGAAAGGAAGGTATGGCTTGAGGGACTGTGTGGCAGTGAAGAGAATACTTCCTGGTGTTGGGTGTGTAGGCATTGTGAGTGCCAAGCTAAATAGATCTGGGAGAGGTACCCATAGCTCTGTAGTTGAGCTCACTAGCTTAGCAATTCTTCCTTTCCATCTCCTAGCTGCCTGATAAACCCAATCGTAGATTGGCTTGGCTCATCTTGGTGTATGCTTGGCTATGTGTGAGTCTGCTGTTCCCTGGTTCCTTGTAGAGATCATGCCCAGCTCGGGGGTGGCAGTGGTGCTGAGAGATTGAGGAGCACACTGGCCTACAGTTGGGTGGAACGTTGCAGTTGCATAGCCAGTTGCGTGGGACTACTTTTGGATAAGATAAGTATTCTCCTGTGTTAAGTTTGCGATTACCATTTAATGAATATTTTGAATGTATCATGGAACTGTTAATAAATTTGCTTCCGCTGTGTATTAAAATGATTATGCATTCCCATATGATCTTGTATGATTCTGCACAGATCTTTATTTCATGGCTGTCACAGAATCTTGAATGTATTTTAGAGATCAACAACATTTATTTGATTACCATCGTTTTTCCATAGCATGCACAGATATAGTTCTTTGCATCAATGTTTTTAAATCAAACGTATTGGGGCTAATTGCCCGGATTGAGCACTATGATCCTCTCTCTCACGCTGATATGATAGAGGGGACACTACATTATGGTATCAGAGCTGCGTTGCAGCACTGGGCCGATATGGGCCAAAACTGATAGTAAAGAGAAGAGAAGAAGTTAAGTTTTTCTTAAGAGTTTGGGAAAAAAAAATTTAGTTTAAGTGTGTTTTTGAAAAAAAATTGTGTTTTAAGCCGTTTCGGGAAGTCGTTCCGAAATTTCGGAAAGGTTTCGCGAACCTTCCCGCAATTACAGAAGAGTTCGGCGAACCTTCCCGAAATTGCGGAAGGATTCCGCGAACCTTCCCGAAATCGCGGAAGAATTCAGCCAATGGCTCCGAAACAGCAGAGAAAAATTTTGTTTAAGTGAAAAATTTTCTAAGTGTCGGCGTGAAAATGAATTTTCGGAAGGATTCCGTGAATCGTTCCGCAACGCGGAAGAGTTCGGCGAGTCGTTCCGAAGTTGCGGAAGACTTCGGCGAATCGTTCCGCAACGCGGAAGAGTTCGGCGAGTCGTTCCGAAGTTGCGGAAGACTTCGGCGAATCGTTCCGCAACGCGGAAGAGTTCGGCGAGTCGTTCCGAAGTTGCGGAAGACTTCGGCGAATCGTTCCGCAACGCGAAAGAGTTCGGCGAGTCGTTCCGAAGTTGCAGAAGACTTTGGCGAATCGTTCCGCAACGCGGAAGAGTTCGGCGAGTCGTTCCGAAGTTGCGGAAGACTTCGGCGAATCGTTCTGCAACTGCGGAAGACTTCGCCGAATCGTTCCGCAATTGCGGAAGACTTCGGCGAATCATTCCGCAATTGCGGAAGCATTCCTCAAGTCGTCCCGAAAAAGATTTTCGCAAGAACTGCCCGAAACCCCCGGAAGCATTCCGCGCAACGGCGGAAGCATTCCGCGAATGGCTCCGAAGCTGCGGAAGCCTTCGCCGAATGGCTCCGCAATTGCGGAAGCGTTCGGCGAACTGCTCCGCAATTGCGGAAGCGTTCGGCGAACTGCTCCGCTCATTGCGGAAGCCGTCGCCGAACCGCGCCGCGCGGAAGCCGTTGCCGAACTGCCCCGCAATTGCGGAAGGGTTCCTCCAAACGCCCCGCAGTTGCGGAGGGCTTCACCCAACCGGCCCGCAGTTGCGGAAGCCTATGGCCAACCACCCCGCAGTTGCGGGAGCATACCGCGAACCTCCCCACGGTTGCGGGAGTAATCTGTGAATCGCCCGTCGCGGCCAGATTTCGCGAACTGCCCATTGCGGCAGGATTCAGTGAATCGCCCGATGAGGCGTGATTCGAAAAAAAAAAAAAAAACAAGGGCGCTGCCCTCGACCCGCCCTGCTGTGGCGGAAGCCACAAGGGGGCAAGCCCCCTTGACCCCCTTTTTCTTTTTCCCCTCGTAGTTTCGTTGTGGTGATTTGACGAATTGTCAACGTAATGTTTTCCCATGTGCATGAAGTAATTTGTAAATTTTGAGAATGTAATGCAGCTAACAATTGTGCTGATGAACACATTTCAGAGAGCCACGGTTACAACAGGGTAACACTGTAGTTAATACAGTTGGAAAATTTTGGATCTTGGTTGGGCTAAGAAAATGAACATCATGAATGACGCACAGGATCCCTATGAGCCTGAGACAGATGCCATGGGGGAGAACATACAGGTTGAGAATGCTGAAACAGAATCTAATGGGAGAAGAAATCAAGAAACCCCTCCAGATGTTGCATCCACCATGAGAAGCCTAAGGGTGGAGTTGCAAAGCTGTAGGGAAGATAATGAAAGGATGATTAAAGCTCAGGAAGAGCAAAATCAGCTGAATGCAGCTATGCTACAGAGTTTGACAGACATCCAAAGGCAAATAAACTCTGGGCATCAGATATCAAGTCCAGAAAAGGGTGGAAGTAGCTCTAGAAGGAATTCCCGTAAGAGGGCCAGTAGCCTAAGAAGAATTTCTACAGACAACACATATAGTCCAGAAATCTCTTCTAATGAATCATCTGACTCTGAAGAATCCATTGAGGGTTCAAGCTCTTCATCTCACAGGAGCAAGAGGAAGAAGCACTACAAGAACAGTTCACATGGGGAATTTAAGAAGGCAAAACCTCCTACATTTGACGGAGAGGTAAAATTTGGTCAAGAAGCTAAAGCTTGGCTTCTTGGGATGAGGAAATACTTCCAAGTCCAAGACTACTCAGGAAATATGAAGGAAAGGGTAGCCATCTTCAACTTGAGCGGAAGAGCATCTATATGGTGGGAACACACCAGGCAGGTGAAGAAGATCAATGAGAGGAAAATTGTGTGGAAACAATTCAAGAAATACTTCCAGCAGAAGTACCTCTCTGATAGGTACTATGATGATAAGATCAAAGAGTTCCATGAGCTGAGATTGGGACAATTGACCATGGAAGAATATGCAAACAAGTTCTTGGAGCTGCTGAGGTATGTCAGGTACATCCGAGATGATAAGGTGAAAATTCAGCGTTTCCTAAGTGGACTACCACAGTCATATAAAGACAGAATTGAGTTTGATGAACCTCGAACTCTAGAGGAGGCCATAAGAAAGGCCAAGTACTGCTTTGAACAAAATAGAAGCAAACCAGAATTCCATAAGGCATGGAAGGATAAGAAAAATGAGAAGTTTGATCAAAGGAAGAAGGGGTTCAAGCCTCCTCAATTCCGGAATCAGCAAAGGCAACCATCACAGGTTGTGACTAAGCCAACTAGGATGATGGGAGACAAGCCAAGAGATCCAAAGGAGCCAAGAGAACCACTTCAATGTTGGGGTTGTGGAGGAGACCACATGCTTATGAACTGTCCACATAGGAATGGGAATGCAAATCAAGTTCACAACATCCAAGGAGCTGGAACTGTGGGTCAAGTGGCGAGGACAATCCTTAGAATCTATGCAGCAGTGGACGACCGCCAAGCAGATCATCAGTCAACTGTGGTTGAGGTTGAAGGTAAGATTGCTAAGCAATCTGTTTCTATTTTGATTGATCCTGGATCTACTCACAGTTATGTCACTCCTAGAATTGTTGAGATGTGTGCTTTCAAGAAATTAAAGCATAGTAAATCTTGGTTAGTTCAACTAGCCACTGGAACCAAGAGAAAAGTTAGCGAAATAGTAGAGAAATGTCCATTAGAGATGGATGGGCTATTCACTTATGCAGATCTGAATATTTTGCCACTTGGTTCCTATGATATTCTCATTGGAATGGATTGGTTAGAAGCACACAGGGTTAAACTTGACTGCTACAATAAGACATTTGAATGCATGGACGAGGAAGGAAACCCGAGGGTTGTAAAAGGAATTCCAAAGGTGACTTCTGTTAGACAGGTTTCAGCCATGCAACTAAAGAATTTCTGTAGGAAGGGATGTCAATTGTATGCAGCCCACATTTTAGAGGCAACAGAGAATGAAACTCTGAAATTGGAGGACTATCGGGTATTGCAAGAATTCAGGGATGTTTTTCCTGATGAAATTCCGGGACTCCCTCCAAAGAGAGACATTGACTTTACAATTGAACTTGTGCCAGGAGCGGCACCAGTATCTAAGACACCGTACAGGATGAGTACCCCGGAATTGCTAGAATTAAAAATGCAATTACAAGAGTTGTTGGAAAAGAAATATATTAGGCCAAGTGTATCCCCGTGGGGAGCGCCTGTTCTATTTGTGAAAAAGAAAGATGGAACACTCAGGTTATGTATTGACTACAGGCAGTTGAACAAAGTCACAGTGAAGAATAAATACCCATTGCCCCGAATTGATGACCTTTTTGATCAAATGAGAGGAGCAAAGGTATTTTCAAAGATTGACTTGAGGTCTGGTTACCATCAGGTAAGAATCAAAGAAGAAGATATTCATAAGACAGCCTTTAGAACGAGGTATGGACACTATGAGTTTGTAGTGGTACCATTCGGTCTCACAAATGCACCAGCTACATTCATGTGTCTCATGAATAATGTTTTTAGCAAGTATTTGGACAAGTTTGTTCTTGTATTCCTAGACGACATTCTCATCTATTCTAAGAATGAAGAAGAACATGAAGAACATCTGAGAATGACAATGCAATTATTAAGGGAGCATAAGCTGTATGCCAAGTTGAGCAAATGTGACTTTTATAAAGATAGAATTCATTATTTGGGTCACATCATCTCCGACGAAGGAATATCTGTAGACCCTGAGAAGATTGAAGCCATTATGAATTGGCCAACTCCAAGGAATGTGACTGATGTGAGATATTTTATGGGCCTTGCTGGTTACTACAGGAGGTTTATCGAAGGATTCTCAAAGGTTGCTAACCCGATCACTTCTTTGCAAAAGAAGGGGGTAAAGTTTGAATGGTCACCAAGATGTGAGGAAAGTTTTCAACGGTTGAAGAATCTTCTTACAAGTGCACCTATTCTGAAAATTGCAGATCCGGAAAAAGACTTTGTGGTGTGTACCGATGCATGCAATCAAGGAATTGGAGGAGTTCTTATGCAAGACAACCACGTGATATGCTATGAGTCAAGAAAGTTGAAGGAGCATGAGAAGAACTATGCTACTCATGATATAGAACTTGCAGCCATAGTACATGCTTTGAAGATGTGGAGGCATTACTTAATGGGAAGAAAATTCGAGTTAAGGACAGACCATTGTGGTCTGAAGTACTTGTTTGATCAGCCAATGTTAAATGCTAGGCAAGCTAGATGGTTGGAATTTTTGTGTGAATTTGATTTCGAAATCAAGCACATAAAAGGGAAAGAAAACAAGGTGGCTGATGCACTCAGCAGGAAGGTACATGAAATGTATGTGGCAGCGCTTAGTACATGCCAACCAGATTTGAGGCAGCAGATTGTTAACCATATGGTTGAGGATGAAGTGTATGAGCAGATAAAGGGCAAATTGCAGCAGCAAAACCTTGAAAGGAAGTATGAGGGCTATCATTTGGAAGAAGGCGGACTTCTTACTTACAAGAATAGAGTCTATGTTCCAAATGCGACAAATTTAAGGAGGATTGTTATGGATGAAATCCATAAAGCTCCATACTCTGGTCACCCAGGATATCAGAAAACAATTGCTACAGCAAGGAAATATTATTTCTGGCCAGGCATGAAGAAGGATGTTGCTGAATACATTTCTAAGTGCATGGAATGTCAACAGGTGAAGAGTGAACACCAACATCCAACAGGTTTATTGCTTCCAGTGCCGATTCCAGAATGGAAATGGGAAGTAATCTCCATGGATTTTATTACAGGACTACCAATGACTAAGAGACAGCATGATTCCATCATGGTTGTGGTGGACAAGTTAACAAAGGCAGCACATTTTATACCGGTTAAGTCCACACATAAATCCGATGCCATTGCAAATATTTTCATGAAGGAAATTTTCAGGTTACATGGGTTGCCTAAGGCAATAATTTCTGACAGGGATACCAAGTTCACTTCCAATTTTTGGAAAGGTCTCTTTGCAGATTTGGGTACGCAGTTGAGCTTTAGTACCGCCTACCATCCTCAAACAGATGGGAAAACTGAAAGAGTAAATCGAGTGCTTGAAGACATGCTCCGCATGTATGTAATGGACAAACCATCCAAGTGGGAGGATTATCTACACTTGGTAGAATTTGCATATAACAATGGGCAACAAGCATCATTGGGAATGAGTCCTTATGAGGCTTTGTACGGCAGAAGGTGTAGGACACCAGTGACTTGGGACAATCCAGTGAACAGAATTGTACTTGGGCCAGAATTGCTTAAGGAAATGGAACAAGAGGTTGCAAAGATCCGGCAAAATTTAAAAGCAGCCCAGGATAGACAGAAAAGCTATGCAGATAAACATAGAGTGCATCGGGAATTCAATGTTGGGGATCATGTATATCTTAGAGTGAAATCAAGGAAGAGTTCCATGAAGCTTGGGAGTTGTGCCAAGCTATCACCTAGATATTGTGGGCCATTTGAAGTGCTTGAAAGAATAGGGCCAGTTGCATATAGACTTGCATTGCCTGCTAGCACTAAAGCTCATAATGTTTTTCACGTCTCTTTGCTTAAGAAATATGTACATGATCCTAACCATGTGATTAATTGGGATGTGATCCAGGTGGAACCCGAGGGAGAATTCCAAACCGATCCATTGCGCATCCTAGACAGGAAGGTAACATTGCTCCGGAACCGAGCCATCGGACAGGTAAAGGTGCAATGGAAGCACTACGGTCCCGATGAGGCTACATGGGAGCTGGAGGATGCCATGAGGGTGGCATATCCATTTTTGTTCAATTTTGATGAGCACTGAGGACAGTGCTAATGTAAGGGGAGGGGAATGTAATGTCCCCATTTTGACCCCCTTTGTATTAAACCGTAAATGATGTAAATATTGTAATTTAATCATGGTGAGGAGCTCAAGGCCAAGGCCCCACCATTGATTTAGTGTTTCATGTATCGGCAATTAAAAATAGATGCCTACGGTTCTTGTGCGAGATGGGCACAATGTATATAAGACATCATGTAATTATGAATTTTCAATGAAAAACCCACAACCGGCTATGCAATGCAACAAAAGAGATGGGGCATGACTCTACAAGGAAAAGGGAGGGGAAATTATTCAAACCCTTGAGCCAATGGTGTTAATCCATGTGTCAATGGGGAAACCCATAAAACCACCAACTACCCATTTTGTCTCATGCACCCAATCATTTAATTCTTCCAAGAAATTGGTTAAGGCAGTTAATGTCTTGGGATGGGAGAGGTATGGCAGTCAGATTTTCGTGCATGGGCAAGCTACCAACCTGAAAATCGTATTTTTGGCTTGCTGGGCAAGAAAACCCCCACGAAATGCTACCCAAGGCCATTCCTCATGCATTACGTTCTTCCTCTCACGCAGATTGAGCTCACAGGAAGTTATCCTCACGTTTTTCACCATAACCCTGCGTTTTTCCTTGCCCAGGAACTCGTTTTTGGATTGTGCAACAGCTGGGGAAGGAGGGACGCGAATTGGGACTGAGGGAGAGGGCGTTTTTGCCCTGGGGCGTTTTTCTGGAATGGGTTTTGCTTCCCAGTCGAAATTCCAAAGTGCCAATACGTTTTGAGTCTACCCACGTTTTTCTGAAGTCCAGGAAACCCCATCTCATGCATCCCACTGTTGGAAACGTTTTCTCATGCTCAACAAGTGTAGGTTGCTGTTAGGTGCATCCCTGTTTTGTTTGGAACCCATGAGCAAGAAACTGGAATGGTAGTGGACAGAATTGGCTTGATAAACCTAGTGTAGGGAGTATCCTCTCAAGAAGATTAAGAGGGATGGCTACTTTTCTATGCACACCCTAAGAGCACTAGAAAGGAAGGTATGGCTTGAGGGACTGTGTGGCAGTGAAGAGAATACTTCCTGGTGTTGGGTGTGTAGGCATTGTGAGTGCCAAGCTAAATAGATCTGGGAGAGGTACCCATAGCTCTGTAGTTGAGCTCACTAGCTTAACAATTCTTCCTTTCCATCTCCTAGCAGCCTGATAAACCCAATCGTAGATTGGCTTGGCTCATCTTGGTGTATGCTTGGCTATGTGTGAGTCTGTTGTTCCCTGGTTCCTTGTAGAGATCATGCCCAGCTCGGGGGGTGGCAGTGGTGCTGAGAGATTGAGGAGCACACTGGCCTACGGTTGGGTGGAACGTTGCAGTTGCATAGCCAGTTGCGTGGGACTACTTTTGCATAAGATAAGTATTCTCCTGTGTTAAGTTTGCGATTACCATTTAATGAATATTTTGAATGTATCATGGAACTGTTAATAAATTTGCTTCCGCTGTGTATTAAAATGATTATGCATTCCCATATGATCTTGTATGATTCTGCACAGATCTTTATTTCATGGCTGTCACAGAATCTTGAATGTATTTTAGAGATCAACAACATTTATTTGATTACCATCGTTTTTCCATAGCATGCACAGATATAGTTCTTTGCATCAATGTTTTTAACTCAAACGTATTGGGGCTAATTGCCCGGATTGAGCACTATGATCCTCTCTCTCATGCTGATATGATAGAGGGGACACTACACCTTGTCCCCCACGAGGAGATTTTATTTTTAATCTTGTCAACCAATCCTTTCCAGTCAGCTACCCTTTTTTTCCCTTTGAATATTGGGATCCCTAGATAGTTGAAAGAATTGCAAGCAGTATTTCCTTCAAAGCCGAGAATCCTAGCTATCCTTGCCAAAGTCACTGGGGGGGAATTCCATCCATAGAATTTTGACTTAGCAGAGTTCACTTTACCGTCAGAAGATTTTAGGAAAGTGGAAAATGCACAGTTAAATCTCTCAGCAATGACCCAAGACGGACCCCTGAGCAGAATAGTGTCATCGGTGAATTGAGCGTGATTGACAGATTTGACTCCTCTAGCAATCTTCAATCATTTTAATTCACCAGACCCTTAGAGATGTTGAATCTTCCTACTCATTGACTCTGCCGCCAGTAGGTAAAGGAAGGGGGACATGGGGTAATCTTGATGAAGACCTATAGTGGCTTGAAAAAAATTAGTAGGCCCGCCATTTACTAAAGGGCCAATCCAAGGGCTGCTAATGCAATCTTTAAACCATCTTACAAATCTTTTGGAGAAACTGAATTTGGTCATTATTTCAAAAAAAAAAATGATTTACTCTATCAAAAGCATTAGCCATGTCCAATTTTATTGCCATACCTTGTTGCTTGCTTTCCATACTGGAGTGGATAGCTTCCTGAACGATGATGATGTTGTTAAGGATCTGACGCCCTGCAATAAAACCTCCTTGGGAGTCTGAGATGAGTCAACCCATAAGGTTTTTCATTCTGGTGGCTAGGATTTTCGAGAGGATCTTATAGGATGTGTTGCAAAGAGAAATAGGCCTGAATCTATCAAACGAGAGTGGATTTTTTTCTTTTGGAATTAAGGCCAGGAAGGACGAGTTAGTGGCCCCTCCGATTTTGTCTTTTTTCTGGTCCAATTAAGCATTCTTTTCAAATCATCTTTTGTAATTTCCCACGTTGCTCTGTAGAAATTTATGGTGAACTCGTCTGGCCCAGGTGCTTTATCAGCATGAAGAGGCCAAATTGCATTTTTTATTTCGTATTCCAAGATTGGTTTTGCAAGTTCTTGGTTTTCAGTATCAGAAATGAGCAAGGGAATACATGAGAGGAGATCTTCTTGTGCTTCTGGATCGGCCTCATCGGTGTCGATGTATAGGTCGCTAAAATGGTCAAAGGCGTGAATCTTCAACTCCTCCTGGCCAACGATCTTATTCTCATTTTTTTCTTTCAACTCCTTGATAGAATTGTGACTAAGACAAGCTTTGGTTTGCTTATGAAAGTACTTAGTGTTGATGTCTGCTCCTTTTAACCATAGTTGTCTGAAATTCAGTCTCCACGCCTCTTCCTCATGCTTGACAACGTTTAAAATTTTGAAGTTCAACTCCTTTTCTTCGCTCAGATTGGAAGAGGTCACCTCACTATGATCCATACTAGAGTGTAGAGCAGCTAGATCGGATTGAAGTTTACGCTTGAGATGACCAGGATTTTTGAAATATGTTTTGGCCCAGCTCTTAAGAGAAAAATGCACAGCTCTGATTTTTCTCTCCCAAATGAAACTGGGCGATCCGTAGCAACAGAAATTCCAAGCATTTTGAATTAGATCCAAAATATTTCCATCTTGCAACCAAAGTGGATTGAAGCGGAAAGGGATAGGTCCAAGGTTGTCTGGAGAAGAAAGGGTCAAGGTGATAGGCTTGTGATCGGAAACAGTGAATAGGAGGGTGTGAGAAGCTGAAAGAATATCTTTCTGAAGGAATGTAGAAATTACCAGAAATGTGTCCAATCTTGCCGATATGTAGCCTATTCCATTTCTTCGGTTACTCCAAGTATACTTCTCTTTCTTCATAGGAATATCCAACATGTCCAGATATGATATTAGATCCTCCATCTTCTTGCCAAATGGATCCCTGACCCTTGTTCCTCCATGTTTCTCCTGCTGCAACTTAGTAGCATTGAAATCCCCTGCAATGATAAGGTTTTTTCCCTGCAGGTCCTCTTTTAATTTTAATATATTGTCCCAGAAAATAGTCTTGTCCCTGTAGTGCGTTGGCTCATATACATTACAGATGTATAGTGAATTTCAATTATCCATCTCCTGGATTTTGGTTAGAAGCCAATGGTGGCTTTCTCTATTTGACTTTATCAACAAATTGCTAGAAAATAAGGTGGCAATACCCCCTGATGCTCCTTTGGATCTTAGATATTTTCCATGGCAGTCCTTCTAGAATAGACGTGAGAGCGCCATAACCTCCACATCCTGCATTTTTGTCTCTTGGATTAGAAAAATGTCTGGTCTCTCGGATTTTATCATGTCTTTTAATGCTTCAAATTTACTCGATCCCCCCAAACCTCTGCAGTTCCAAGAGATGGTTTTCATTATTTCTTAATCGATTGGGATCCTGCCCGGGATCTACCATCTAATTTTACCCCTCTTAGGTTTTTGGCATTCTACAGAAGTTTCGTTTCCTCGAGGCTTCTTTGTCTTCCCAGTTCTATCTCTTTTTTTGCTTCCTTCTCTCTATGATACCTTTGCAATTTTCTTGCTTTGGTGTTCGAAGGTGGAACTACATCATGCAATTCCAGACTTTCATGTGAAGACGAGCGTTCTGGAGAAAAACATTGCGGTGTGACTTTGTTGTGTTTTACCATCTCCACCCAAGAGCCTCTAGGTGTTGTGGAACCTTCCAACACAGGGTCAATCCTTTCCACTATGGGAGAAAGAGTAGGAATAGAAGTGAAGGCGGGGACTTCTTCCACTTTTGTTTCCGCTAAGGTGGTTTCCGGTGGTGGGATTTCTCCTTCTTCCATTGGCAAGGCCTGAAATTGATCGTTGGTTGAGGATTATTTTCCTTCTTGCGCCTTGTCCTTGATTTCCTTGGGTTGTGACCCAATGGCTGAAGGAGCTGGTGGAGGCATTTTCCTACCCCTTTTTTCTTGTTGCCATCATTCCTCTTGATTCTTTTCTGGGGCTTCTTGAACTGCTTTTGGGAAAATTTTTACAAAGTGACCATACTCATGGCACTTCTTACACTTAAAGGGTAGATGTTCGTAATCTACCTTTTGCATGTGCTCCCAACCGTCCATATGCATATTTACAGCTTCTGGCATGCCTTTTTCCAAATCTACTTCCACACAAATCCTTGCACAGGAAAATAATGGTCCCTTTGGCTCCACTTTGTTGATTAAGTTGTCGAGAGAGTTTCTGATTGCTTGAAGAGTTTCGTCATTCTAGCAATGCAACGGGAGGTGAGGAAGGCAAACCCAAACCGAGACTACTGAGGGAACATCTTTTTTTGGATCAAAAGATAAGCTCCAACGGTTTAGGTAAAGACCACAAGGACCCATGAAGTAAGGGCTTCTCCTAAAGATGGGATCTCTATCAACTTTGTTTTCGAACAGGAAGGTAAAAAGTCCCTTTCCGCAGAAGCAGTGTTGGGAACCCCCAGAGATCAAGGGAATCCAGTTCTTGTTGATCTAGGCATCCATTGTTTTTTGGGAAGGCAAAATCCCAGTAAACTGACCTATTAGACCTATCTCACTCAGTGCAAGAGCATTCAATATTGAATCCTTAGACATGATCTGGATCCGAGGGGCGGCTGCTCACTTGAAAAATGCATCACTGGAGTCCGAAGTAGAGGGAGGCAGGGGAGGTGTGGAGGCCACCAGAGCCTGAAAGGATTCATAAATACATCGTCGACGGTACTCTAGATTCGATTCTAATATGTCGCAGGCAGTTCAACGACCAAGGGTTCAGAAGTGATGTGAGTTGAATATGCTAACATTAATTAAATCTCTTAAACTTAATAAAGGGTATTGTATTTATTAAATTGAGGTTTGTATGATAAGATTTCTCATACGACGGGATATGAAGCATATTTAATAAGATTTCTAAAATCCATTAGACAAAGTTGGGTATATTTTTAGTGGATATACTATTGGAATATTTTATATTCCTTGGAAGGTAATAATGTCTTTGTATTATGTCGGAAGATATCCACGATCTTATGTAAAAGAGTAATACATTATATCCCATATTCATTATGGTAAAGTATACTTTTGATATTCATTATTATATAGAGAGATGTTATTATGGAGAATTATATTATCCCACATGTAATATGTGAGAGTAATTCCTTCTCATATCTTAGTATATAATATAGTCAAGGGATTCACATCACTTACTTATTCAACACAAGTATTGCTATATTGTATTGGGGTTATTGGCATTGCTCTCTTGTAAGATATTCTGGAGATATTCTGGAGATAATAGAAGACTAACTTCCCGTGGACGTATCCCAATTGGGTGAACCACGTATATCTGGTGTACTCTTTTCTCTTGTTCTCTTTATGTACTTATTGTTGATATATTATTGTTTTTCATAGATAGGTAAGCTATTTTAGCTAGATCCATATCTCTGACATGGTATCAAAGCTAGTTGTTGTGATCTAGCACCTTCGATTGCTTTCAAACAATATTTTATCATTTGGGAATTTTTTATTTTGTAGATTTACTTTCTATCTAGTAGCCATTAGGCTTCTCTTCAGATTTGGGCATGTTTTTGCAATTGTTTTTCTAACCCTAACCTTGTTGTAAAGTTTTTTTTTTGCAGAAATGTTTTCAAGGGTTTCTTGAATATTTTTTGTAGATCTATATGATTTTCTTATTCTCCTCAAGGAGATCTAACTTCCGGTTGACAGATCGTAATTTTTCCTCCAAGTTTGGTATACTTTGTGCAGGTTTCCATCTTCGACAGATTCGACACTGTTTTCGGCCTCAAACTTGACGTTCGCGACTTTTTCTTCGCAGAACCTGCGGTTAACCATGACTGTGCCTACTGTGAACCCATGAGTATACTGTAGACCCGCGACTTCCAGTGAGAAAGCCCACATATGCTATGGCATACTCACGACTATTCTCACAGCTAATTCACGTTTACTTCAGTCTACTCGCTACCCTCCTGTGCAGACACCTGCGAGTGATTCGGCATAGCCGCAACTTGACTGTACAGACACCCGCAAACACCCTGCCTTTACAAACCCGCGAATCTGGGGATGAATCTACTGTAAATCCGCGAGTGACCGCGACCTTTTCTGTGCAGAACCCGCAAGTCTCAATTTTTACTCGCTAGTTTCCCATTGGCAGACCCGCGAGTGACTTTTCTTGGAACTTTTCAAAAGGGCTGTAAGTAAAATTTTATTTCCTTTACTATTTTTTTCTACCGTTTCTGCAGTCCAGTACGGTAAAGTATTTCAGTTTTCCATTATTCACTTTTTTTTCTCTTGTCATTTCTAGCATTTGGGTTTTATTTTTTCTGCCATTATGACTTTAGAAGTAGTTTATGTTCTTGAACTTTGGTCCTAACTATCTTGCATGGAAGAGAAAAATGATTGATGTTCTTAGGAGTAAGAATCTATGGAGGATTGTTAATGGTGAACACACAAAACCTATTGATGCTCAAGCTTTGGATATATGGGAAGATAAATGTGATCAAGCAAGAGAGTTCATTGTTCAAATGGTTTCAGATAGTATAGAGGTAGAAAACAACCCCGTTGAGGTATGGAAAATTCTTGCTTCTTTATTTGATAAATGTGATGATGTTTCTGCTTATTACCTTGAAAAGAAGATTTTTGAGCTAGATCCTACTAAATTTGAAAGAGTAGAATTATATCTTGCTGAAGTGAAAACCTTAAATGAAAAATTAAATAATTGTGGTAAAGATTACAAGAAAACAGACACTGCTCTTATAATTCTTGTAGAACACAAATTGTCATCTTGTTTTGATATGTTCATTCAAACTAGGAATAGAGCTCTTGAATTGTCTTCAAATACCACAAAACCTAATTTTGATGATTTTTGTAAAGGGTTGATTAATGAGAAAGAAAGGCTAATTGTTTCAGGACAAGTCTCACCTAATAAAGCTCTAATGGCACATAATAAGAATCCTAAGAGAATTTTTAATAATGATAAAGGTTTTTGTTCACACACTTCAAAACCTACTAATAATTTTGGTAATGCTTCTAATGCACATCATGAATCTAGTAAGAAGAAGAAAGTGTGTGATCCTTGTAAGCATTGTGGTAAAACTAATCATACTAAAAATAATTGCTTTAAATTGAAACGTTTAATGTCTAAGGCTAAAAAGAAAGGTTCTGATGAATCCCAAGTAGCTTTATGTGCATCTGTTGTTTCTTCTAGTAATTCTTCTTCTAATGTGGAATGGATAATGGACTATGGTGCTTCTAAACATATGACTGGTAATGCTTCTTTATTTACATATTATGAAAATACTAAAAACACATCTCAAAAATTATATATAGGTGATGGTAAACAACTTTCCGTAATTGATTTTGGTAATATTAATGTTGCTAATGGTCAATTCGAAGATGTTTTTCATGTTGAAAATATGCCCATCAACTTACTTTCTATTTATCGTGCATGTCAAAGAGGATTTAAATTTGAAGCTTGGCCTGATAAATATGTTTTTAAAGATGTCAATCAAAATTTTAAATTAGTTTCTTCTCGTCCTGGTTTATATAAATTTGTTGGTTTTAATTCAACTAAAAGACAACCTTTTTATTCTTATGTTGCTCATGCTGATGAACTAAGTAAATTAAGGCATGAAATATTAAGTCATTTGAATTATGGTAAAATGGAATATCCCTAAAAATGTCTTCCATTCTCTTTTGAAACTCTGAAGGTGCATTATTAATCCCGAATGGAAGAACTTTCCACTGATATTGCCCATGAGGGACGACAAAGGCAGTTTTATACCTATCTTTCTGTTCTATTCCAATCTGATAAAATCCTGATTTTAAATCAAACTTACTGAAAATAGTACATCCAGTTATTTTCTGTAAAAGACTAGCTTTATCAGGCAGAGGATACCTGATCTTCTGGAGGACTGCATTCAGCGGCTTAAAATTAACAACTAGACGAGGCTTACCTCTCTTTTGCTCAGAGTGCTTGTTAACCACAAAAGCTCTACAAGCCCATGGACTCTTTGATGGTTCAATTAAGCCTTTTTTCAGGAGATCTTGAATTTCATTAGAACAGAACTCTCTTTCACTGGGACTCATCAATCTAGCTGAAGCTCTCATGGGTTTTATCTTTTGCATGGGATCAAAAGGTAAAGACACAAAGTATTTTTCCCTTGTCCAGAAAGCATTAGGACTTTCTGAGCAACAATCTTTCTTCAGCTTTTCGGCAATCCCAGACAGGAACTTTTCACTGTGCAATTCTGCAAATTGCATACATCTTTCCATCTTATGTAGTGAGGCAGGACTTTTGGACTCATTGGGAAGACTAGGAATAGGTTTACAACGCTGTACAGAGGAATAACTCAGAGGCAAAGAAATAGCTTTATTACTGACTGTACATTTGAAAGTATTTTCTTTGGTATCTACAGAAAAAGGACTTATACTTTGCAGAAATTCTGAACCTAACACACAGTCTTCTTTTATTAAATCAAGCCTTAACAAGGATAATGACGTTTTCAAACCAGACAAAGAAATGGGAAAATTATCAACCTTGCCATTCATATATACAGGGGTACCTTGAATAGCTGACCCAAATTCTTCAGCCTTTTCCCAGTAAAAACTAGGTATAGCATTTCCTCTAGCCAAGTTAAATTGACATCCTGAATCAAGGAGACACTGGACAGGATAAGCTTTAAACTCACTTGGACAAAAGTTCAGAGTTATGAATAGTTTGGGACCTTGAACAGCACCTAATAAACTAACACTTTTGGACTGGGGAGAAGGAGACTTCTCTGGTGAAGGAGACCTTTCAGGAGACTCATGACCACAAACTCTTTCAATTTCATTTGACAATTCTTCTTCGGAAGACTGTTCTCTTTCCATAGCTAGAGCTGTGAGAGCACTTTTGATATCATCTGCTTCTTTTACCAAGGCTCTTATCTGCTTTTGTTTTTCTTTCAATTTAATCTTAAGCAGATTTTCTCTATCCATTCTGTGTAACTGTCTATCTCTATGGCTGCCTGGATAGTCTTGATATAGAGCTGCAGGGTTGTAACTGATATCAAACTTTTCTTTTCCTTTTTCTTTCCCCAAAGTTTGCAACTGGTTTTGTAAAGCTTTCTTTTCTTCTCTTAACGCTGTTCTTTCTTGATGCCTGAAGACCGGTATGGAAGATAATTGTAAATCAATATCAGCCAATTTCTTTTCTATCTGTACAGGAGAAATGGCTCTAGAAAACATATACAGATTGAAGTCAAAATCTGGGAGCGCACACCCCCCTAAATGTGCATCACTCTCGGAATCGGAACTGGAAGTTGAAGAGAAAGAGGGATTACATTTAGCAAGCTGTGGAGGGATGTCAGAATCTGAGGTGGAATCCCCAGAATCAGGAAGGTATACAACTTCATCATCAGACGCAGGAGGCGTTGATGAAACTTTACACAAATCCCACCAAGTTGGATCAAGAGAATTGCAGAGTGCTGCCAACCTAGGGCGAGATTTTTTGTCAGGACATTTAGATGCCCAATGTCCTTTCTTTCCACAAATAAAACAAACATCACCAGAACCCTTTTCTTTCCTGCGTTTGACATATTTTTTACCATAAGCATATTTCTTTTTCTTGAACGGCTTTCTAAATCTAGACTTATGCTTATAGGGTTTATCTGGATGGTATCTTTTTTCAGAGGTGTAAAATTTCTTCTTTTTCTTACAATGGCATTCTTTGCCAAAATGACCTCTGTTATGTGCACCACACCCCCAATCAGGCATTCCTGCAACTTCTTTGCAGAAAGAGGCTGAAAACATTTTCTGATGCCGCTTAATATCTTTATTAACTCTTATCTCTAAGCAATGTTCTTGCCACATTTCCATAATATGTTGGTGAAGCTGAGCTAGAGATAAAGTTCTAAGTGGGATATTCTTATCTTTAAGCGCTTGTTCTACTGCATCAGGGACATGTCCAGGGTAACTACGGAGGTAGTGCTTTAAGTAGGCAGGATCACCGGACTTACCAGAGGAGATTATTAATTTCTGCATATAGCAGAAATAATCATCAGCCTTACTTAGATCACATAACCTAGCAGACATAAATAATGAGGCTAAATGATCTGTATCTTCTTGATCTTCTGGTCCATAGAATTCGCTCCCAAGGGCAGAGAGAATCTGCTCATCGGCTTCATTTGAAGCAAGCATTTCATTTCTGGTTTCTTGTGGCAGCCAACGCCACCATTCATATGCCAATCCTGAGAGACCAGCAACTAACTGAGCACCAAGCATTTGGCCAGTTACATTATGGTCTTGCTGCTTTTTATATAAGATCCAATGTGTCAATAACTGAATAGCATTTTTTATTTCCTCACGACTCTGACATTGGATATTTAACACTGGCTGTTCTGGCATCTGAGAAATCAGATTGTTCATATTATTAATTCCAAAAGTAAAAACCTTTGGAGCAGAAGATACACCCTGTGCATCTGGCATATGAGTATCAAACTCTATGCGGGGCGAAGTCCTCATATTTGATGATTCTGCTGCCATCATATCTACATTTCCTATGTGCTTAGCATCTAGGACAGGTTTCATGGTTTTGAATTCAGAGATCCAGTTTTCTATTTCTTCTTTCTTCATGTCTGATTCACCAAAATCCCATTCTGGCTTTTCATCCTCTGGGATGAGAGATAACGCTCCTAGAGAAGCTGACTTTGAATGTCCTTTGCTAGCTAATTTAAGAACATGATCAGGAACTATATATTCTTTCTTCTTAAGCTCTTGGGCTGTTCTAAGCAAATCTTCCAAAACTAGCATTCTTCTTTGTAGCTTATCAGAAGCTACCTTAATAGCTTTCTCTATCTCTGTAGTATCATGGAGCAGATGGTCTAACAGATCTATTTTGGTGGACACTCTTTCTATCTGAACCTTCTGATTTTCATGGCTGGTTTTCAAAGCCAAAATATCTGAAGCCATATCGTCCAAATTTCTTGCAGTACAATACTGCTGCAGATTTCCCCAGTTTGCAAGCTTAACTTCATCAGATACACTCTGATCTGCCGCGGAGGACTTTATGGGTAAAAACTCACGACGAGACTGGCCATCAGGGGTGTATTGTCTAAAAGGAATTTCAGGAAGGTTCCTTCCAGGGACATAGGATTTTTGACCAGCTATTGTGGTTTCAATAGCAGAATTTTGTCGAGGCAGGGAGAACATACCTAGAGTAGGAAACGCATGATGAGATTCATGTTTCTCTTTTTGTTTTAATTTCTGTTTTATTTTATTGCATGCAGGGCAGTTTGCATGCTGACCTCTATGCTCAAAATCAGACAAACCGGAAAAGGATTCAGAAGAATTATCAACAGGAGAATTAATATTAACAGAAGAGGATTGTCTAGACAACTCATTAGACAGTGCTTGACGCCTTGCATTATGATAAGAGGACAATGATGCTGATTTAACCAATGGAGGTTGGAATCTTGGAATAGGTTCCTGCACAGGAGATCTGAAGGAGGATGAGGCTTCGTCAAAGACTAGAGGTTTAGGATTTAACAATGCTTTGACTCTTTCTTGATGACGGAGTTCACTATACTTCAATTCCCAAGACTGTGGATACTTTAGACCGGTCCAATTAAAAGTAATTGGAGTTGCATTTTTAGAACGGGAATTGGGTGTCTCCACCATGCTACAGTCGGCAGAACTCTGATGGACATGGGATCGTAACTGAGGCAACGTATCGTTACCAAAACGGACACATACTCCCCCTTTGAGTTGGATTATTTTGGAACCATTCAGCATGTCAAAGCCTTTAGGAAGGATGTAGGCTTTCAAGATATTGTAAATATGAGGGTCGTCTAAACTTACAGAAAAGCGAGGATAAATAGTGCCAAAAGCAGGGCCATCATGGAGTGGAGCAGTAAATCCACCTATGACTGCATCTGCAAATTTATTATGTCGAGTATCTACTATACAACATAAGGAAGAAACAGAAAGACGCGGACGCACCAAGGGACCTAAACCAAGCTTAACTGCACCAAAATGTGCATATTTAAAATTTCTTTGTTTAGCCCAATCTATCTGAGATTTATCTAACAAAGATATGTGGATTGGTTCTTGGTTATCGGTAAAGGAGACATCAATACTGGATACTTTAATTTGTGTGACAGAAGTAAGATTCCACCATCTGAGTCGATATACGTCTTTGGGAAGGATTTGAGGTAATTCCCAATTTGCAGAGGAATCCTGGTCATCTATTGTTATATAAGAAGCATCTGCACTATCAGAAGTGGATGGATTAAAAGAACTTTTTCTCCTATCTGCTAAGGAGACTTCCACGTCATTGGCTGATTGGCACTCCAGTGTTGTCAGCTGAACTGTGTCCATAGTAGGATCCATGCTGAAATAAGGTGAGGGTTGACTTCTACGCTGCGGGCAACAAGTAGACTTACTCCCCTCCCTACGGGCCTTACTGCTACGACTTCCGCACTACGCTTACACCTTAAATGGTCACTACTATTTCAAAATCGGTCATTTCCACCGACTACAAGACACATGTGTTCCTTAGGAGTCGTAAATAAATCAACCAAGCATTCATACACAGGTGCAGAGTAAAATATAAAGCTTCTGAGAATTAAGATATAGATAATACCAGTCAAATTTGAGAATTAAGCCTCTCTGGCTCTGATACCACAGCTGCAGGATCTTCAATCTTCAAACATTCATGCCAAGCCAAAGAATTCATCACACTGCTCTTTTAAACAAGTCTTGCCAATGATTCCTATTAAGATGAAACAGATTGCAATGAGGCAGACAATCAATATTATGATAAACATATTACAGACTCAAATATGGGATCGACTTCGGACAGCGAAGTTCGTCACCCAATCACTCTGACTGATGCCTAGACACAATGTCTTGGGTCCTTTTAGATTTCGCCTCTTCCCGAAGACATGAGGTTACTCTCAGGCTCCTGGGAGTCCCAAGATATGTCTACTAGCATACCCTTACACAGACACTTTTATACAGAGCGAGTCTTAGCTTTTCTGGTGCAATCTTATACCACAAAGGGCAAGTTGCAGAGCATACGAGCTTCGGCTCTCACACACCTAGACTTGTCGAGCGGACTACTTGCTCAGACGACCTACTTGCAGAGCGGACTACTTGCTCATGCGACTCGACTCGAATGCCTCAAATGAGCTCTGAGGTCTCTTATTTATAATCCCAAAGCCGGTCATCCGGTCACTTGGAACTTACACCATCCAGTCTAAAGTGGCGCACTAACTAGATTCCCGGGGCATCGTGGGACCACACGATGTTATCTCATCCCTTCATCAGGCAGCGCCATGTGGGGACCCGGTACTACCGACAAGGACTAAATGACAACCATAATCTAAAGGAGAATCTTATGGCCGACAAGGTCAGGGCCACCACACTATTACAAAGCATCTCGGGGAACAACAATCATCCCGAAGAATCAAACCAACAGGCGGCAAATATATATGGCCGACATATACAAAAGCGGAGAGGCCCACCAACGGCTTCCGTAAAGAGCAGAATATATACAAAAGAGAATATCAACTCGGAACGACTGGCTTCATTCCCGGAAAATGTCAATGGGATTCTTAATCAGAATAATAGCCGGAACCGCAGACACAATGTGTCTCACCACCAGGAGCTGGAACACCACCACAGACGCAATCAAGCGTGCCATCATCATAATTACTCTCCTCGATTTCTCTGCGAACCAGTTCTTGTTCAATGAAATCAGGTTGAGTTTCAGGAAACTGCCAATATTCATTTTCAGGCTCATCATCAAACATGTCTGGATAAAGCTTCTCTCCAAAGCATTGATCAACATCTGATCCCTTCAATGCTTCATTAGGACCAAAGATAAATTCAGAAGCAAAATTAGACTCAACTCTGTAGTTGAGTGGCAGAGTTCTTCGATGGACTTTTGCATCTAGCCTTCGGCCTTGACTGTCTCTTTTTATAAACTTTTGGGTGACAGTCACATAATGTTCCAGAGGAGTGTAACGTCCTCCATGGTGTCTTAAAAGAAATTTAAACCACTGATTCGCCTGATCAGCAGCTTGCATGTCAGCTTCAAGATGGAGAATAAAATTAGCTTTACGCTCAACCCATTCATGTCTTGGACAGAACTTATCCAAAAAGACTTGGGTCCACCCTGACCATTTCCTATTTCTCATGTTTCCTGGATCTGCACAAATAATCACAGATTTTTGTTCTCGGCAAAATTGAAGAATTAAATTATAGGATCTCCAGGTTAGATCCCCTTGCCCAATATCAACATACCATACCCAGCCATCTTTTTCTTCATTACCATCAAGCCAGAGTTCATCGCATTTGACTAACTGTTCTTGAGCCTCTGTCAAACCAAAGAACGCTTCCTTTTCCCATCGTTCAAGAATTTGCAGTTTGCAGGGACTTGATTGAATTTGCTTGATGAGAGTTAGACTTAGGTATTTATCAGCTTCTTCTTTGCTGGCATAATCCAGTAGTTGTTGTCGTTCTTCTTGAGAGATATCCTTATCCCATGGGGCAAGAAATAAGGATTCAGGCGGAGCGCGCATTTCTAACTCCTTTTCAGCCATAGGAGTTTTGCCTTTATAATTCACAATTTTATCCTTCATAGGTTGCCATCCTGGATGATCTCCAGAACCAGAACCGGAAGCACCAGCAGAAAACATGTTCAGACTTGGAGTACTCTTCTGCACAGTCTCACGTGTCAACATATCAGCTAAGCAATTTAAATAACCAGGCTTATAAACAATGTCATAATCAAAATTGCTTAACCAGAGAAACCATTTCAAAATTCTGCTACTATTCTCAGCCATCAGATTTTCATTTTTAAAAATACCAGGCATGATCTTTAGATCTGTCCTAATCACGAATCTAACTGGTTTTAAATATAAGATAAAATGGCTGACTGTTTTCTTTACAGCAAGTATCTCTTTGTGACTTGAAGGATAATTAATTTCAGCTCCTTTAAAAGAACCTGATGCATATCCACAAATATTGGCTCTGCTTTCAATTTCTTCGATCAATACACCACCCCATGTGGTATTGGAAGCATCTGTCTCTATAATTAATTTACCATTTCCTTGCGGGAGACTGAGAGCTGGAAGTTGCTTTACTTTGGCCTTAATCTGTTGAACCGCCAAAGTCATCTGTTCAGACCATGGAAATGGCTTCTTCTTAAGCCTTTGCTGCAAACAATGAATATCAGCAGCTTGACCTTTATAAAAGGGTCTGATATAATTTAAGCAACCCAAGAAACGCTGCAGTTGGGTCTTCTCAGTAATTTGATCAGGAAAGTGCTCAAATGATTGTAACACATGCTTCTGCAAAATGACCTGACCACCTTTGATATGTAGACCCAAAAATTCAACTTCAGTTTTGCCTATTTCCATTTTACTCTCAGACAAAACCAAACCATGTTTATAGACTAGCTCATAAAACTTCTGTAAATGCTTCAGATGATCTTGTAAATTTTTAGAACATATCAGAATATCATCAATAAATACAGCTAGCCAAGGAATATCCCTAAAAATGTCTTCCATTCTCTTTTGAAACTCTGAAGGTGCATTATTAATCCCGAATGGAAGAACTTTCCACTGATACTGCCCATGAGGGACGACAAAGGCAGTTTTATACCTAATTTTCTGTTCTATTCCAATCTGATAAAATCCTGATTTTAAATCAAACTTACTGAAAATAGTACATCCAGTTATTTTCTGTAAAAGACTAGCTTTATCAAGCAGAGGATACCTGATCTTCTGGAGGACTGCATTCAGCGGCTTAAAATTAACAACTAGACGAGGCTTACCTCTCTTTTGCTCAGAGTGCTTGTTAACCACAAAAGCTCTACAAGCCCATGGACTCTTTGATGGTTCAATTAAGCCTTTTTTCAGGAGATCTTGAATTTCATTAGAACAGAACTCTCTTTCACTGGGACTCATCAATCTAGCTGAAGCTCTCATGGGTTTTATCTTTTGCATGGGATCAAAAGGTAAAGACACAAAGTATTTTTCCCTTGTCCAGAAAGCATTAGGACTTTCTGAGCAACAATCTTTCTTCAGCTTTTCGGCAATCCCAGACAGGAACTTTTCACTGTGCAATTCTGCAAATTGCATACATCTTTCCATCTTATGTAGTGAGGCAGGACTTTTGGACTCATTGGGAAGACTAGGAATAGGTTTACAACGCTGTACAGAGGAATAACTCAGAGGCAAAGAAATAGCTTTATTACTGACTGTACATTTGAAAGTATTTTCTTTGGTATCTACAGAAAAAGGACTTATACTTTGCAGAAATTCTGAACCTAACACACAGTCTTCTTTTATTAAATCAAGCCTTAACAAGGATAATGACGTTTTCAAACCAGACAAAGAAATGGGAAAATTATCAACCTTGCCATTCATATATACAGGGGTACCTTGAATAGCTGACCCAAATTCTTCAGCCTTTTCCCAGTAAAAACTAGGTATAACATTTCCTCTAGCCAAGTTAAATTGACATCCTGAATCAAGGAGACACTGGACAGGATAAGCTTTAAACTCACTTGGACAAAAGTTCAGAGTTATGAATAGTTTGGGACCTTGAACAGCACCTAATAAACTAACACTTTTGGACTGGGGAGAAGGAGACTTCTTTGGTGAAGGAGACCTTTCAGGAGACTCATGACCACAAACTCTTTCAATTTCATTTGACAATTCTTCTTCGGAAGACTGTTCTCTTTCCATAGCTAGAGCTGTGAGAGCACTTTTGATATCATCTGCTTCTTTTACCAAGGCTCTTATCTGCTTTTGTTTTTCTTTCAATTTAATCTTAAGCAGATTTTCTCTATCCATTCTGTGTAACTGTCTATCTCTATGGCTGCCTGGATAGTCTTGATATAGAGCTGCAGGGTTGTAACTGATATCAAACTTTTCTTTTCCTTTTTCTTTCCCCAAAGTTTGCAACTGGTTTTGTAAAGCTTTCTTTTCTTCTCTTAACGCTGTTCTTTCTTGATGCCTGAAGACCGGTATGGAAGAGAATTGTAAATCAATATCAGCCAATTTCTTTTCTATCTGTACAGGAGAAATGGCTCTAGAAAACATATACAGATTGAAGTCAAAATCTGGGAGCGCACACCCCCCTAAATGTGCATCACTCTCGGAATCGGAACTGGAAGTTGAAGAGAAAGAGGGATTACATTTAGCAAGCTGTGGAGGGATGTCAGAATCTGAGGTGGAATCCCCAGAATCAGGAAGGTATACAACTTCATCATCAGACGCAGGAGGCGTTGATGAAACTTTACACAAATCCCACCAAGTTGGATCAAGAGAATTGCAGAGTGCTGCCAACCTAGGGCGAGATTTTTTGTCAGGACATTTAGATGCCCAATGTCCTTTCTTTCCACAAATAAAACAAACATCACCAGAACCCTTTTCTTTCCTGCGTTTGACATATTTTTTACCATAAGCATATTTCTTTTTCTTGAACGGCTTTCTAAATCTAGACTTATGCTTATAGGGTTTATCTGGATGGTATCTTTTTTCAGAGGTGTAAAATTTCTTCTTTTTCTTACAATGGCATTCTTTGCCAAAATGACCTCTGTTATGTGCACCACACCCCCAATCAGGCATTCCTGCAACTTCTTTGCAGAAAGAGGCTGAAAACATTTTCTGATGCCGCTTAATATCTTTATTAACTCTTATCTCTAAGCAATGTTCTTGCCACGTTTCCATAATATGTTGGTGAAGCTGAGCTAGAGATAAAGTTCTAAGTGGGATATTCTTATCTTTAAGCGCTTGTTCTACTGCATCAGGGACATGTCCAGGGTAACTACGGAGGTAGTGCTTTAAGTAGGCAGGATCACCGGACTTACCAGAGGAGATTATTAATTTCTGCATATAGCAGAAATAATCATCAGCCTTACTTAGATCACATAACCTAGCAGACATAAATAATGAGGCTAAATGATCTGTATCTTCTTGATCTTCTGGTCCATAGAATTCTCTCCCAAGGGCAGAGAGAATCTGCTCATCGGCTTCATTTGAAGCAAGCATTTCATTTCTGGTTTCTTGTGGCAGCCAACGCCACCATTCATATGCCAATCCTGAGAGACCAGCAACTAACTGAGCACCAAGCATTTGGCCAGTTACATTATGGTCTTGCTGCTTTTTATATAAGATCCAATGTGTCAATAACTGAATAGCATTTTTTATTTCCTCACGACTCTGACATTGGATATTTAACACTGGCTGTTCTGGCATCTGAGAAATCAGATTGTTCATATTATTAATTCCAAAAGTAAAAACCTTTGGAGCAGAAGATACACCCTGTGCATCTGGCATATGAGTATCAAACTCTATGCGGGGCGAAGTCCTCATATTTGATGATTCTGCTGCCATCATATCTACATTTCCTATGTGCTTAGCATCTAGGACAGGTTTCATGGTTTTGAATTCAGAGATCCAGTTTTCTATTTCTTCTTTCTTCATGTCTGATTCACCAAAATCCCATTCTGGCTTTTCATCCTCTGGGATGAGAGATAACGCTCCTAGAGAAGCTGACTTTGAATGTCCTTTGCTAGCTAATTTAAGAACATGATCAGGAACTATATATTCTTTCTTCTTAAGCTCTTGGGCTGTTCTAAGCAAATCTTCCAAAACTAGCATTCTTCTTTGTAGCTTATCAGAAGCTACCTTAATAGCTTTCTCTATCTCTGTAGTATCATGGAGCAGATGGTCTAACAG
This sequence comes from Larix kaempferi, assembly GCA_027924585.1. Classification (NCBI taxonomy): domain Eukaryota; kingdom Viridiplantae; phylum Streptophyta; class Pinopsida; order Pinales; family Pinaceae; genus Larix; species Larix kaempferi. Next base: position 3,436,370 of record BSBM01000893.1, read on the forward strand.
ATCTATTTTGGTGGACACTCTTTCTATCTGAACCTTCTGATTTTCATGGCTGGTTTTCAAAGCCAAAATATCTGAAGCCATATCGTCCAAATTTCTTGCAGTACAATACTGCTGCAGATTTCCCCAGTTTGCAAGCTTAACTTCATCAGATACACTCTGATCTGCCGCGGAGGACTTTATGGGTAAAAACTCACGACGAGACTGGCCATCAGGGGTGTATTGTCTAAAAGGAATTTCAGGAAGGTTCCTTCCAGGGACATAGGATTTTTGACCAGCTATTGTGGTTTCAATAGCAGAATTTTGTCGAGGCAGGGAGAACATACCTAGAGTAGGAAACGCATGATGAGATTCATGTTTCTCTTTTTGTTTTAATTTCTGTTTTATTTTATTGCATGCAGGGCAGTTTGCATGCTGACCTCTATGCTCAAAATCAGACAAACCGGAAAAGGATTCAGAAGAATTATCAACAGGAGAATTAATATTAACAGAAGAGGATTGTCTAGACAACTCATTAGACAGTGCTTGACGCCTTGCATTATGATAAGAGGACAATGATGCTGATTTAACCAATGGAGGTTGGAATCTTGGAATAGGTTCCTGCACAGGAGATCTGAAGGAGGATGAGGCTTCGTCAAAGACTAGAGGTTTAGGATTTAACAATGCTTTGACTCTTTCTTGATGACGGAGTTCACTATACTTCAATTCCCAAGACTGTGGATACTTTAGACCGGTCCAATTAAAAGTAATTGGAGTTGCATTTTTAGAACGGGAATTGGGTGTCTCCACCATGCTACAGTCGGCAGAACTCTGATGGACATGGGATCGTAACTGAGGCAACGTATCGTTACCAAAACGGACACATACTCCCCCTTTGAGTTGGATTATTTTGGAACCATTCAGCATGTCAAAGCCTTTAGGAAGGATGTAGGCTTTCAAGATATTGTAAATATGAGGGTCGTCTAAACTTACAGAAAAGCGAGGATAAATAGTGCCAAAAGCAGGGCCATCATGGAGTGGAGCAGTAAATCCACCTATGACTGCATCTGCAAATTTATTATGTCGAGTATCTACTATACAACATAAGGAAGAAACAGAAAGACGCGGACGCACCAAGGGACCTAAACCAAGCTTAACTGCACCAAAATGTGCATATTTAAAATTTCTTTGTTTAGCCCAATCTATCTGAGATTTATCTAACAAAGATATGTGGATTGGTTCTTGGTTATCGGTAAAGGAGACATCAATACTGGATACTTTAATTTGTGTGACAGAAGTAAGATTCCACCATCTGAGTCGATATACGTCTTTGGGAAGGATTTGAGGTAATTCCCAATTTGCAGAGGAATCCTGGTCATCTATTGTTATATAAGAAGCATCTGCACTATCAGAAGTGGATGGATTAAAAGAACTTTTTCTCCTATCTGCTAAGGAGACTTCCACGTCATTGGCTGATTGGCACTCCAGTGTTGTCAGCTGAACTGTGTCCATAGTAGGATCCATGCTGAAATAAGGTGAGGGCTGACTTCTACGCTGCGGGCAACAAGTAGACTTACTCCCCTCCCTACGGGCCTTACTGCTACGACTTCCGCACTACGCTTACACCTTAAATGGTCACTACTATTTCAAAATCGGTCATTTCCACCGACTACAAGACACATGTGTTCCTTAGGAGTCGTAAATAAATCAACCAAGCATTCATACACAGGTGCAGAGTAAAATATAAAGCTTCTGAGAATTAAGATATAGATAATACCAGTCAAATTTGAGAATTAAGCCTCTCTGGCTCTGATACCACATGGGGTGGTGTATTGATCGAAGAAATTGAAAGCAGAGCCAATATTTGTGGATATGCTCAGACGACCTACTTGCAGAGTGGACTACTTGCTCATGCGACTCGACTCGAATGCCTCAAATGAGCTCTGAGGTCTCTTATTTATAATCCCAAAGCCGGTCATCCGGTCACTTGGAACTTACACCATCCAGTCTAAAGTGGCGCACTAACTAGATTCCCGGGGCATCGTGGGACCACACGATGTTATCTCATCCCTTCATCAGGCAGCGCCATGTGGGGACCCGGTACTACCGACAAGGACTAAATGACAACCATAATCTAAAGGAGAATCTTATGGCCGACAAGGTCAGGGCCACCACACTATTACAAAGCATCTCGGGGAACAACAATCATCCCGAGGAATCAAACCAACAGGCGGCAAATATATATGGCCGACATATACAAAAGCGGAGAGGCCCACCAACGGCTTCCGTAAAGAGCAGAATATATACAAAAGAGAATATCAACTCGGACCGACTGGCTTCATTCCCGGAAAATGTCAACGGGATTCTTAATCAGAATAATAGCCGGAACCGCAGACACAATGTGTCTCACCACCAGGAGCTGGAACACCACCACAGACGCAATCAAGCGTGCCATCATCATAATTACTCTCCTCGATTTCTCTGCGAACCAGTTCTTGTTCAATGAAATCAGGTTGAGTTTCAGGAAACTGCCAATATTCATTTTCAGGCTCATCATCAAACATGTCTGGATAAAGCTTCTCTCCAAAGCATTGATCAACATCTGATCCCTTCAATGCTTCATTAGGACCAAAGATAAATTCAGAAGCAAAATTAGACTCAACTCTGTAGTTGAGTGGCAGAGTTCTTCGATGGACTTTTGCATCTAGCCTTCGGCCTTGACTGTCTCTTTTTATAAACTTTTGGGTGACAGTCACATAATGTTCCAGAGGAGTGTAACGTCCTCCATGGTGTCTTAAAAGAAATTTAAACCACTGATTCGCCTGATCAGCAGCTTGCATGTCAGCTTCAAGATGGAGAATAAAATTAGCTTTACGCTCAACCCATTCATGTCTTGGACAGAACTTATCCAAAAAGACTTGGGTCCACCCTGACCATTTCCTATTTCTCATGTTTCCTGGATCTGCACAAATAATCACAGATTTTTGTTCTCGGCAAAATTGAAGAATTAAATTATAGGATCTCCAGGTTAGATCCCCTTGCCCAATATCAACATACCATACCCAGCCATCTTTTTCTTCATTACCATCAAGCCAGAGTTCATCGCATTTGACTAACTGTTCTTGAGCCTCTGTCAAACCAAAGAACGCTTCCTTTTCCCATCGTTCAAGAATTTGCAGTTTGCAGGGACTTGATTGAATTTGCTTGATGAGAGTTAGACTTAGGTATTTATCAGCTTCTTCTTTGCTGGCATAATCCAGTAGTTGTTGTCGTTCTTCTTGAGAGATATCCTTATCCCATGGGGCAAGAAATAAGGATTCAGGCGGAGCGCGCATTTCTAACTCCTTTTCAGCCATAGGAGTTTTGCCTTTATAATTCACAATTTTATCCTTCATAGGTTGCCATCCTGGATGATCTCCAGAACCAGAACCGGAAGCACCAGCAGAAAACATGTTCAGACTTGGAGTACTCTTCTGCACAGTCTCACGTGTCAACATATCAGCTAAGCAATTTAAATAACCAGGCTTATAAACAATGTCATAATCAAAATTGCTTAACCAGAGAAACCATTTCAAAATTCTGCTACTATTCTCAGCCATCAGATTTTCATTTTTAAAAATACCAGGCATGATCTTTAGATCTGTCCTAATCACGAATCTAACTGGTTTTAAATATAAGATAAAATGGCTGACTGTTTTCTTTACAGCAAGTATCTCTTTGTGACTTGAAGGATAATTAATTTCAGCTCCTTTAAAAGAACCTGATGCATATCCACAAATATTGGCTCTGCTTTCAATTTCTTCGATCAATACACCACCCCATGTGGTATTGGAAGCATCTGTCTCTATAATTAATTTACCATTTCCTTGCGGGAGACTGAGAGCTGGAAGTTGCTTTACTTTGGCCTTAATCTGTTGAACCGCCAAAGTCATATGTTCAGACCATGGAAATGGCTTCTTCTTAAGCCTTTGCTGCAAACAATGAATATCAGCAGCTTGACCTTTATAAAAGGGTCTGATATAATTTAAGCAACCCAAGAAACGCTGCAGTTGGGTCTTCTCAGTAATTTGATCAGGAAAGTGCTCAAATGATTGTAACACATGCTTCTGCAAAATGACCTGACCACCTTTGATATGTAGACCCAAAAATTCAACTTCAGTTTTGCCTATTTCCATTTTACTCTCAGACAAAACCAAACCATGTTTATAGACTAGCTCATAAAACTTCTGTAAATGCTTCAGATGATCTTGTAAATTTTTAGAACATATCAGAATATCATCAATAAATACAGCTAGCCAAGGAATATCCCTAAAAATGTCTTCCATTCTCTTTTGAAACTCTGAAGGTGCATTATTAATCCCGAATGGAAGAACTTTCCACTGATACTGCCCATGAGGGACGACAAAGGCAGTTTTATACCTATCTTTCTGTTCTATTCCAATCTGATAAAATCCTGATTTTAAATCAAACTTACTGAAAATAGTACATCCAGTTATTTTCTGTAAAAGACTAGCTTTATCAGGCAGAGGATACCTGATCTTCTGGAGGACTGCATTCAGCGGCTTAAAATTAACAACTAGACGAGGCTTACCTCTCTTTTGCTCAGAGTGCTTGTTAACCACAAAAGCTCTACAAGCCCATGGACTCTTTGATGGTTCAATTAAGCCTTTTTTCAGGAGATCTTGAATTTCATTAGAACAGAACTCTCTTTCACTGGGACTCATCAATCTAGCTGAAGCTCTCATGGGTTTTATCTTTTGCATGGGATCAAAAGGTAAAGACACAAAGTATTTTTCCCTTGTCCAGAAAGCATTAGGACTTTCTGAGCAACAATCTTTCTTCAGCTTTTCGGCAATCCCAGACAGGAACTTTTCACTGTGCAATTCTGCAAATTGCATACATCTTTCCATCTTATGTAGTGAGGCAGGACTTTTGGACTCATTGGGAAGACTAGGAATAGGTTTACAACGCTGTACAGAGGAATAACTCAGAGGCAAAGAAATAGCTTTATTACTGACTGTACATTTGAAAGTATTTTCTTTGGTATCTACAGAAAAAGGACTTATACTTTGCAGAAATTCTGAACCTAACACACAGTCTTCTTTTATTAAATCAAGCCTTAACAAGGATAATGACGTTTTCAAACCAGACAAAGAAATGGGAAAATTATCAACCTTGCCATTCATATATACAGGGGTACCTTGAATAGCTGACCCAAATTCTTCAGCCTTTTCCCAGTAAAAACTAGGTATAGCATTTCCTCTAGCCAAGTTAAATTGACATCCTGAATCAAGGAGACACTGGACAGGATAAGCTTTAAACTCACTTGGACAAAAGTTCAGAGTTATGAATAGTTTGGGACCTTGAACAGCACCTAATAAACTAACACTTTTGGACTGGGGAGAAGGAGACTTCTCTGGTGAAGGAGACCTTTCAGGAGACTCATGACCACAAACTCTTTCAATTTCATTTGACAATTCTTCTTCGGAAGACTGTTCTCTTTCCATAGCTAGAGCTGTGAGAGCACTTTTGATATCATCTGCTTCTTTTACCAAGGCTCTTATCTGCTTTTGTTTTTCTTTCAATTTAATCTTAAGCAGATTTTCTCTATCCATTCTGTGTAACTGTCTATCTCTATGGCTGCCTGGATAGTCTTGATATAGAGCTGCAGGGTTGTAACTGATATCAAACTTTTCTTTTCCTTTTTCTTTCCCCAAAGTTTGCAACTGGTTTTGTAAAGCTTTCTTTTCTTCTCTTAACGCTGTTCTTTCTTGATGCCTGAAGACCGGTATGGAAGATAATTGTAAATCAATATCAGCCAATTTCTTTTCTATCTGTACAGGAGAAATGGCTCTAGAAAACATATACAGATTGAAGTCAAAATCTGGGAGCGCACACCCCCCTAAATGTGCATCACTCTCGGAATCGGAACTGGAAGTTGAAGAGAAAGAGGGATTACATTTAGCAAGCTGTGGAGGGATGTCAGAATCTGAGGTGGAATCCCTAGAATCAGGAAGGTATACAACTTCATCATCAGACGCAGGAGGCGTTGATGAAACTTTACACAAATCCCACCAAGTTGGATCAAGAGAATTGCAGAGTGCTGCCAACCTAGGGCGAGATTTTTTGTCAGGACATTTAGATGCCCAATGTCCTTTCTTTCCACAAATAAAACAAACATCACCAGAACCCTTTTCTTTCCTGCGTTTGACATATTTTTTACCATAAGCATATTTCTTTTTCTTGAACGGCTTTCTAAATCTAGACTTATGCTTATAGGGTTTATCTGGATGGTATCTTTTTTCAGAGGTGTAAAATTTCTTCTTTTTCTTACAATGGCATTCTTTGCCAAAATGACCTCTGTTATGTGCACCACACCCCCAATCAGGCATTCCTGCAACTTCTTTGCAGAAAGAGGCTGAAAACATTTTCTGATGCCGCTTAATATCTTTATTAACTCTTATCTCTAAGCAATGTTCTTGCCACGTTTCCATAATATGTTGGTGAAGCTGAGCTAGAGATAAAGTTCTAAGTGGGATATTCTTATCTTTAAGCGCTTGTTCTACTGCATCAGGGACATGTCCAGGGTAACTACGGAGGTAGTGCTTTAAGTAGGCAGGATCACCAGACTTACCAGAGGAGATTATTAATTTCTGCATATAGCAGAAATAATCATCAGCCTTACTTAGATCACATAACCTAGCAGACATAAATAATGAGGCTAAATGATCTGTATCTTCTTGATCTTCTGGTCCATAGAATTCTCTCCCAAGGGCAGAGAGAATCTGCTCATCGGCTTCATTTGAAGCAAGCATTTCATTTCTGGTTTCTTGTGGCAGCCAACGCCACCATTCATATGCCAATCCTGAGAGACCAGCAACTAACTGAGCACCAAGCATTTGGCCAGTTACATTATGGTCTTGCTGCTTTTTATATAAGATCCAATGTGTCAATAACTGAATAGCATTTTTTATTTCCTCACGACTCTGACATTGGATATTTAACACTGGCTGTTCTGGCATCTGAGAAATCAGATTGTTCATATTATTAATTCCAAAAGTAAAAACCTTTGGAGCAGAAGATACACCCTGTGCATCTGGCATATGAGTATCAAACTCTATGCGGGGCGAAGTCCTCATATTTGATGATTCTGCTGCCATCATATCTACATTTCCTATGTGCTTAGCATCTAGGACAGGTTTCATGGTTTTGAATTCAGAGATCCAGTTTTCTATTTCTTCTTTCTTCATGTCTGATTCACCAAAATCCCATTCTGGCTTTTCATCCTCTGGGATGAGAGATAACGCTCCTAGAGAAGCTGACTTTGAATGTCCTTTGCTAGCTAATTTAAGAACATGATCAGGAACTATATATTCTTTCTTCTTAAGCTCTTGGGCTGTTCTAAGCAAATCTTCCAAAACTAGCATTCTTCTTTGTAGCTTATCAGAAGCTACCTTAATAGCTTTCTCTATCTCTGTAGTATCATGGAGCAGATGGTCTAACAGATCTATTTTGGTGGACACTCTTTCTATCTGAACCTTCTGATTTTCATGGCTGGTTTTCAAAGCCAAAATATCTGAAGCCATATCGTCCAAATTTCTTGCAGTACAATACTGCTGCAGATTTCCCCAGTTTGCAAGCTTAACTTCATCAGATACACTCTGATCTGCCGCGGAGGACTTTATGGGTAAAAACTCACGACGAGACTGGCCATCAGGGGTGTATTGTCTAAAAGGAATTTCAGGAAGGTTCCTTCCAGGGACATAGGATTTTTGACCAGCTATTGTGGTTTCAATAGCAGAATTTTGTCGAGGCAGGGAGAACATACCTAGAGTAGGAAACGCATGATGAGATTCATGTTTCTCTTTTTGTTTTAATTTCTGTTTTATTTTATTGCATGCAGGGCAGTTTGCATGCTGACCTCTATGCTCAAAATCAGACAAACCGGAAAAGGATTCAGAAGAATTATCAACAGGAGAATTAATATTAACAGAAGAGGATTGTCTAGACAACTCATTAGACAGTGCTTGACGCCTTGCATTATGATAAGAGGACAATGATGCTGATTTAACCAATGGAGGTTGGAATCTTGGAATAGGTTCCTGCACAGGAGATCTGAAGGAGGATGAGGCTTCGTCAAAGACTAGAGGTTTAGGATTTAACAATGCTTTGACTCTTTCTTGATGACGGAGTTCACTATACTTCAATTCCCAAGACTGTGGATACTTTAGACCGGTCCAATTAAAAGTAATTGGAGTTGCATTTTTAGAACGGGAATTGGGTGTCTCCACCATGCTACAGTCGGCAGAACTCTGATGGACATGGGATCGTAACTGAGGCAACGTATCGTTACCAAAACGGACACATACTCCCCCTTTGAGTTGGATTATTTTGGAACCATTCAGCATGTCAAAGCCTTTAGGAAGGATGTAGGCTTTCAAGATATTGTAAATATGAGGGTCGTCTAAACTTACAGAAAAGCGAGGATAAATAGTGCCAAAAGCAGGGCCATCATGGAGTGGAGCAGTAAATCCACCTATGACTGCATCTGCAAATTTATTATGTCGAGTATCTACTATACAACATAAGGAAGAAACAGAAAGACGCGGACGCACCAAGGGACCTAAACCAAGCTTAACTGCACCAAAATGTGCATATTTAAAATTTCTTTGTTTAGCCCAATCTATCTGAGATTTATCTAACAAAGATATGTGGATTGGTTCTTGGTTATCGGTAAAGGAGACATCAATACTGGATACTTTAATTTGTGTGACAGAAGTAAGATTCCACCATCTGAGTCGATATACGTCTTTGGGAAGGATTTGAGGTAATTCCCAATTTGCAGAGGAATCCTGGTCATCTATTGTTATATAAGAAGCATCTGCACTATCAGAAGTGGATGGATTAAAAGAACTTTTTCTCCTATCTGCTAAGGAGACTTCCACGTCATTGGCTGATTGGCACTCCAGTGTTGTCAGCTGAACTGTGTCCATAGTAGGATCCATGCTGAAATAAGGTGAGGGCTGACTTCTACGCTGCGGGCAACAAGTAGACTTACTCCCCTCCCTACGGGCCTTACTGCTACGACTTCCGCACTACGCTTACACCTTAAATGGTCACTACTATTTCAAAATCGGTCATTTCCACCGACTACAAGACACATGTGTTCCTTAGGAGTCGTAAATAAATCAACCAAGCATTCATACACAGGTGCAGAGTAAAATATAAAGCTTCTGAGAATTAAGATATAGATAATACCAGTCAAATTTGAGAATTAAGCCTCTCTGGCTCTGATACCACAGCTGCAGGATCTTCAATCTTCAAAAGGTACATGGCTTAGCTCATATTTCGTCTATTAACGGTGTTTGTGAAGGTTGTGTTCTTGGTAAACATCATAGAGAAATGTTTGATAAAGGTAAAGCTTGGAGTGCTAAAGAACCTTTGAAATTAATTCATAGTGACATTTGTGGTCCTCTTGAAGTTCCTTCTATATCACATGTAGTCTATTTTCTTACCTTTATTGATGACTTTAGTAGAAAATCATGGGTTTATTTCTTGAAAAATAAAAGTGATACTTTTTCTATGTTTCAAACTTTTAAATCCTTGGTTGAAAATGATTCCAGTAAAAATATTAAGACTTTAAGAAATGATAATGGGGGGGGATTCATTAAGAAAGAATTTGAAGCTTTTTTATCTAAACATGGCATTTGACATCAAAATATTGTTCCTTACACACCTCAACAAAATGGTATTGCTGAAAGGAAAAACAAAACTTTAGTTGAAATGGCTAGATGTATGCTTTATTCTAATGGATTACATAAGAAATTTTGGGATGAAGCCATCAGTTGTGCTAAATTTATTTTAAATAGAGTTCCTACAAAAGTTGTTAAACATGTTACCCCTGAGGAAAAATGGAATGGAAGAAAACCAGATATTAGTAACTTTAAGGTGTTTGGTTGTGAATGTTGGGCTCATATTCCTGATGACAAACAGACAAGTTAGAACCCAAGTCTCACAAGTGTATATTCATTGGTTATTCTGAGGATTCTAAGACTTGTAGGTTGTTTGATCCTTCTAATCAAAGTGTCATCATTAGAAGAGATGTTCAATTTATTGAAGTCTCTCCACCACCTAAGTCTGTCGAACCTCATGTTACTCTGAATATTCCCTTATCACCTGTTACTCCTATCTCGATTACTCCTTCCGGTTCTATGACTGATCTTAGTTCACCTTCTTCTTCTTATTCTTCAAGTATTCCACTTGAATGTCTTGAATCTCCTGAAGTGACTTATGTCCCTTCTAACCTTCCTGTTTGGGCCCGGAAAAATCTTGAATTTGTAGGAAGTGATATCGGAATCCCTTATGATAGTCATAGAACTAGATCTAACTTTTCTCTTATGACCAAAGTTTTGGCCACAGATGATCCTACTACTTATGCTCAAGTTAAGGGTAAACCTCATTGGAAACAAGCTATGTCTGCTGAGTATGATTCTCTTATGAAGAATAAGACTTGGTCTCTTGTTCCTCTTCCTTCAGGAAAGAATTTAGTTGGTTGTAAATGGGTTTATAAAACTAAATTTACTGCAGAAGGACAGATTGAAAAGTATAAAGCTAGATTAGTTGCAATTTTTTTTAATCAACTTGAAGGTATAGATTATAATGAAACTTTTGCTCCTGTTGCTAAAATGAATAAAATAAGAACCATTTTATCTATTGTTGCATCTTATAAATGGGAAATAAACCAAATGGATGTTAAAAGTGATTTTTTAAATGGTGATCTTAATGAAGACATTTATATGCAACAACCTCCTGGTTTTATTAATGCTGAATCATCAAGTTTAGTATGTAAATTACACAAGTATTTATATGGTCTTAAACAAGAACCTAGGACTTGGTATGATAAAATTGATGCATATTTCTTGAATTATGGTTTTAAGCGTTGTATATCTGATCTTAACCTATATGTTAAATATGTTGATGATAAAATCATTATTATTGTTTTATATTTGGATGATCTTATTATCACTGGCAGCCAACTTGTTCTCATTCAAAGTATGAAAAGTGACCTTCAAAAGCAATTTGAAATTATTGATCTCGGTATATTGCACTATTTCTTGGGTCTTCAAATTTGGCATCTAGAATATGGTATTTTTCTCTCTCAACCAAAGTATGCTACAGATTTATTGGTTCGTTTCCATATGAGTGATTGTAAACCTGCTCCTATGCCTTTTCAGTCCGGTGTAAAGTTAACTGTTGAGTGTACTACTCCCTCTTATTGATGCTACTCTTTATCGTCATCTCATGGGAAGTTTGATATATTTAACTCACAGCAGACCAGATCTCTCTTTCGTCATTGGTATGGTTTCACGGTTCATGCAGCAACCTCATGAAAGTCATTGGCAGACAACCAAGAGAATTTTGAGATATTTACAGGGTACATTGTACTATGGTGTTTTTTATTCGAGCGGTGCTACAGTTTCTCTTTATGGATACATAGATTTTGACTGGGAAGGTGACAGTTATGATCGATGGTCAACTGCTGGTTATATATTTCAACTTGGTTCAGGTCCGATTTCTTGGTCCAACAAAAATGTGAAGACTCTTTCTTTATCTCCATGTGAAGCAGAGTATAGAGCATCCAAATAAGCAACAAAAGAAGCAATTTGGTTATGACATGTTCTCACTGAGCTTGGTCTGGTTCTGAAATCGTCCACTATGTTGAAGTGTGACAATTAGGGTGCAATTCAGCTTTCTTATAATCCGGTATATCACTCCAAGACAAAGCATCTCGATCTTGATGCTCATTACATTCGAGGTCTTGTTGCAGATGGTGTTCTTTCTCTTAAGTAGTGTCCTACAGAGCAGCAGGTAGTTGATATCTTCACCAAATCCTTAACAGCCACGAAGTATGTGCATCTTTGTTCCTTACTTGGGATGAGGGAAGTTGTCATCAAGGGGGAGCAGTAATGAATCCTTCCTTCTTTTTTTCAGTGGGCTTTTCTCCCAGCCATTATTAAGAGGGAGTGTTGAAATATTTTATATTCCTTGGAAGGTAATAATGTCTTTGTATTATGTCGGAAGATATCCACAATCTTATGTAAAAGAGTAATACATTATATCCCATATTCATTATGGTAAGGTATACTCTTGATATTCATTATTATATAAAGAGATGTTATTATGGATAATTATATTATCCCACATGTAATATGTGAGAGTAATTCCTTCTCATCTCTTAGTATATAATAGAGTCAAGGGAGTCACGTCACATATATATCACGATCTTTACTTATTCAACACAAGTATTGCTATATTGTATTGGGGTTATTAGCATTGCTCTCTTGTAAGCTTGAGGGAGATATTATGGAGATAATAGAAGACTACCTTCCCGTGGATGTAGTCCAATTGGGTGAACCATGTATATCTGGTGTATTCTTTTCTCTTGCTCTCTTTATGTACTTATTGTTGATATATTATTGTTTTGCATAGATAGGTAAGCTAGTTTATCTAGATCCATATCTCTGACATATACTACAAAGTATTTTGATTTATTGTGTGTGCTTAGGATTTAGAGTATATATTGTTATTTGCATTGTTTCCTATAATGTTTTTTTAATATAAAATAAGATATAATTATTAGAGTTTATTTGTATTTGTTTATTAAATAGTATAATTTGAATAAGTTTAATGATTAAAAATATGTATTTCTTTTTCAAAGGTTATAAGTTTCAATTCAAAGTGGGGTAGTGTACGTATACTTTTGTAAATTAAAGTAATCAAATTATTTCATGGAAAGATTCCTTTGTCCCACAATCAAATGAGTCCCATACATCAAGTGGGTATATGGTTTGATCATAACCTCAAAATAGATTATTATGATTAATAATAGTCTTGCTTTCTTAAAACCTTCCAAAAATATATTAAATTCTCAAAACCTGTACTAGTAATTTCTTATCTTCTTCCAACAATATATCATGTAAACATTGTGAAAATTAACAAGAATTGTAACTCTTTTAGTTTCATAGTAGGAAACATGTATTTTTTGAGTTTCTAATTCCAAAACTTAATTTCTTGTATAATATATCTAATATCTATTAACACAAATTAGGCCAATCCATTGAACTCTCATGATACTTTTGTGGATATTAATGATGCTTTTCGTTTTTATTTTAAAAATAAATAAACAATGTGTATCTATTCAATGCAATTTCACTCATGTTTCGAAAAGGGAGTCGGATAATGAAGAAATGCTTCAAACATTTCCTAATTTCAACGATTAAGCATTCCAATGCACCATAATAAATTACACACATAAGCTATGCATCACAATCAATGATATATAAGTGACATGCAAATTGATGCACATAAGTAATGCATCATAACTGGAAACACATATTCAATGAACTTAAATGATAGACATAATTTATGCATCATAAGCAAGCACTTAATCGACACACATAATTGATGCAACTGCATATTGCACCATAAGCAATACACTTAAATGATGCACTCAAGTGACACATAAGTGACCATATTAAGCAATGCACCATAACTCATGACACATAAGTGACACACATAAGCAATGCACCTTAACTCATGACACATAAATAACACACCTAAACAATACACCAGAACTAGTGATGCACTTGAGTTACACACATCATTGGCTCACATTAGTGAAACATTTAAATGATGTGCTAAGCGATGCACATAAGAAATGCCACATCATATTAATACATGCAACTTAACTTGTGATACATTTGTGACACAACTAAGTGATGCAACATAATTAGCGATGCGCTTAAGCGATGTATCATAAGTGGAAAGCCTAAATGACACATCATTGATGCACCATAAGTGACACACATAAGAAATGCACTTGAGCATATAAGCATGCATACACCATATTAAGCACCACACATAAGCATTGATGCATCGTATTAAGTGACATGATTAACCGATGCACCATAAATAACAACATATTTATGTTATGCACCATAAATAACGACACATTTAAGAAACGCACTGAAGCAACACACATAAGTGGCACACCCCAAGCAACCCACTTTAATGACACATTTCAACATTAACACAAGGACATAACTAACATACTAGAAGCGACACACATAATTACTTCATTCACACGTCATAAGTGATGCACATAAGAGATACACTTAAGCGACACAATGATGCAAGGATTTTCGTGGGTTGAAATTAGAGAGAGAGAGAGAGAGAGAGAATAATGCAAGGATTTTCGAGGGTCATAACTTTTGACTCGTTTATCCATTTGGGATCAACTTTAATAGGAATTTGTGTTTCGAAGAGTTCACTACAGTGACCGATAAGATTATTCTAAGCATACCTTTTTTCAACACTTTTCAGGGGCCAATTTCCTTCATATAATGCCTCAAATTGGGGTTTTAGTGTTTTTGCAGGAATTTTTTAAATTGTAATTATCAGTTGTATGTTAGTTTATGCACATAATAAGAAAAACGACTTGACACTAGTGTGTCCCTAGTTAGCTTTAAGTTAGTGATCAGTTTTAGAGTCATGCGAGAATTTTATAAAATTAGAAATTTTCAAAAATATCAGATAGTAGTTATAAGGGGTTGAACCTTCATTGCAATAGTTAGGATGGAGAAGGAATACAATATTGTTATTTTTTCACTCTCATGTGTTTGCATGGTTTTTAGATCTCGTGAATGAATTAAATTTTATTGGCTACATCATCTGGTATAAGAGCAGGAAGATGGCCGGGAGCGGAAGAGGAAAAGCGGGTCTTGCTTAGATGCGTAGAGATATGCAAAACCTCCAAAGGCATGTAGAAAATATTACATACATGTTGGCTAATCAGATAATAATACAAAGATAAATGTATGATCATGATATAGACCAAGGAAATACAAATCAACATCTAGACCATGAAGAAGAATAATTAGAGAGCATGTCATTTGAAGAAAGGATGCTTAGGGCTCTAGAAGGGAGAAATGATGGGATCAAAATGGAAGTTTCAGAATATGGAGGGAGTCTTAAACCAAAGGAGTTAATAGATTGGATGAATACCATGGAATTGTTTTTTGAATGGAAGCTTATGACAGAGGAAAAGAAGGTGAAATTTTCATGCACCAAGTTGAAGGGTCACACCATGATACGATGGGATCATGTGCAGAAGGATTGAACAAAAAAGGAAAAGACAAAATTAAGACCTTGAATAATATTGAGAAAAAATTGCAAGACATGTTTTTGCCTTTAGACTATGCACATACCCTTTTTCGCATATTTTAGAATTTGAAGCAAAACCTGTCCACCGTGGAGGAACTCACACACGAGTTTTATCAGTTGTCCAATCATGTGGATCACCATGAAACTGATGAGAAACTAGCTGCAAAGTATCTGAATTGTTTGAAATTTTATATTCAAGATGAATTGAGCATGCATAGGGTTTGCAGTGTGGAAGAGGCATGCCAATTAGCCTTAAAGGATGAGGAAAAACAAAACCGACAATTTGTTCAAATGAATATATGAGCAAGGAGGGGTACACCATCTGCCTCACAGGGTGGTTTTAATTATGGCAGAGGCGAATCATCCCAAAGAGATGAGAAAGCATAAGATCCTTGACAAGATAGCCTAAATCAACTACGAGGAAGAGGAATTCAAAGGGGTATAGGTTACGGTGGTGCTAGAAGAAGACCTTATATGTGTTTTAGGTGTGGTGTTGAGGGTCATCGAGCATTTGAGTGCTCAAGTTATAACACGCAAGAGTCAAAGAAAGGAAAATTGTTGATGTATATGTAACTTCGGAATGTATTTCATCCATGTATTTCATTTATATATTATTGTACTCCTATAGAGATGTGTCATTCCTCTATACGGAAGTGTCGTGATGTGTATTGACAAGTGTCGCAAGTGTGTTAACTTTCCGATGGGTTATTAGACCACCATGTGTGGGGTTGGCCCTGATTTATGTAATATATGGTTGAAGTACCTAGTTAGACAAGTCAGCCCCATAAGGTTATTGGGCAAACAAAACAAGTATAAATAGAGATCGGGGGATCTCTATTTGGATCACTCAGAAACTCATTCTTCCTTCACTCGGAAAGTGGCGCACTTGTGAGGAGGAGGTTCAACTACTAGGAGGCGTCTATCTCTTGTATTTTGGTTGTACTTTGGTTGAGCTATTGCTCTATCCATCTCTGAGGAAGTTGTGGGGTTTTTCACCTTAGGGTTTTCCCCACGGAAACTCTGTGTGTTCATTGTCTCTCATGCTTTTGATTCTTGTGATGATTGACATGCTTGTTATGATTGATATGCATTGATATACTGTACATGTTGTTCTCTCAGTAAAGATCCTAGAGTGTTGTGAATTAATGCTCAAAATTTAACATGGTATCAGAGCTAACCTGAGAAGAAGACATTTGTGCAGTGACGGAAACCAAGGGTTTCTTGTTTATTAGGTTTGGGAAAGTAGTATAGTAGATTGACTCTACTCATCAAGGAGAATCTATCTGTCCAATAAGAATTCAATTATGAGCATTTCCAGATTTGGCCCTATAAATTATGGTTTCCACAAAATAGGAATTTCTGGAATCTGAAGACGTAGCTGGAAGCTCCTTGCAAAAATTGAAGTTTAGAGCTTTGGATCGAGATTTTTGGCTGGGTAGATCTCTGGGAAACTCAAACCCTAATTCAGGGTCCTCCCCAGTGAACCTGGGAAGACTAAAAGGCATTTCTGAAGGGTGAATCTTTGCAGATCTCAAATTCTGAATACACCAGGATGATCAACTCATCAAGGCGCATATTTCTATCCTTTCAGAAAGTTGAAATTCACATTTTTAATTTTTAGGGTTTTTTCGACAAACCCTAATCCAGGACTAGATCCATTTTTCAGCAAAACAAGTGGTAAGACCTAAATCTCTTCTATTTCCATTTGAAGTACTCTTTAAGATGTCTCACCACACCAAGCTTGAGGATAAGCTTGAAGGGGTTGATAACTTCCGAGCCTGGAAGTATAGGATTGGGTTAATCCTGGAAGAAAATGAATTGGAATCCTACATCAGCTCTGAGGTCCCTATCCCAGAGGATGAAGAGGCTAAGGTATTGCATAAGAAGAAATTGGTCAAGGCAAAGAGAATAATTGCTGACTCTATCAAAGACCATCTCATACCTCATGTGTCATCTCTAAAGACACCCAAGGAGATGTTTGACTCCCTGACCAAGTTATTTGAAGGGAAGAACATAAATCGGAAGATGACTCTGCGGAATCAATTGAAAGGGGTCAAGATGTTGAATGGAGAGACCATTCAATCTTACTTCTCCAAGGTCTCTCAAATCAAGGAACAAATTGAAGCTGTGGATGAAGTAGTGGACAATGGTGAAGTTGTTATGACCATTCTGAATGGCCTACCTAGGTCATGGGACTCCTTTATTCAAGGAATATGTGCAAGAAAGAAATTGATCTCTTTCAATAAACTGTGGGAGGAATGCTCTCAAGAAGAAGCTAGGCTTGTAGCTCGAGAAGAAAAGATGGGAGGTGAAGATCAAGCTCTCGTAGCTCACACCAAAAGAAGCAAGCCCAAGAAGGAGCACTCTCACTACAAGAGATCCTATCACAACCAACAAAAGAATAAGAAGGATCTAAGATGTTTCACATGCAATGAGAAGGGTCACTTTGCTTCAAAATGTCCCAAGAACAAAAGGGATAACAACAACAACTCCAGCAAGAAGAAGAAGGGCAGCAAAAGAAAGTTCCATGCTCATGCTGCCGAAGATGATGAACCTCCAAAGAAGAAGGCTAGGGAAGAAAGTGATGATGACTCATCAAGTGAAGAAGAGTATGTTCTAATCTCTGCTCTCACAAGTACTATCTCTCATGGTTGTAATGATTGGTTAATTGACAGTGGGGATTCCAAACACATGACTGGGTTTAAAGAATCTTTCATAAACCTATATGAACATGAGTCACCCCATAAGGTGAAACTTGGGGATGATTATCAATACCCTATCAAAGGAAGTGGTGAAGCCTCCTACAACCTAGATTCTGGAAAGTCTTTGAAGATTAAAGAATTTCTTTATGTACCTGGGCTCAAGAAGAATCTTCTCTCCATCTCTGCATTGGATGCAAAAGGCAAGAGGGTTGCATTTGTAGATGGCCAAGTTCTGATGTGGCCAAAGGGTAAAACTATTGATGATGCAGTGGTGATTGGAGAGCAAGAGGGAGGTTTGTATAAATTGAAGGGACAACTGGAACATGCCATGGTACATGAGTCCATGGAGCCAAGTGAAATTTGGCATAGAAGAGTTGCACATATGCACTACAAAGCATTACCAATTGCAAGCAAAGCAGTAGAGGTCTTCCTGAAATCAAGACCAAGCATGAAGGTGTTTGCAAAGGTTGTGCAAAAGGAAAGAACATAAAGAAGGCATTTCCAAGCAGTGAAAACAAGGCAAAAAGCATCTTGGAAATTATCCACTCCAATGTATGCGGTCCTATGTCATCCAGTTCTCTAAGTGGGTATGTTTACTATGTCTGTTTCATTGATGACTTCTCTAGGAAGACTTGGGTTTACTTCTTGAAGAACAAAGATGAAGTATTTGATAAGTTCAAGGAATTCAAAACCTTGATGGAGAACCAAACTGATAAGAATATCAAAACATTCAGATCCGACAATGGTGGAGAATTCACCTCAGGTGACTTCAAGAAGCTATGCAGTGATTCATGGATTAAGAGGGAGTTGACTGCTCCTTACAATCCACAACAGAATGGAGTTGCAGAAAGAAAGAATAGAACAATCATGGAAGCAGCAAGGGAAATGCTGCATGACCAAGATCTACCTATGCATCTATGGGCAGAAGCAGCTAGAACAGCTGTATATGTGCAGAACAGAACACCCCACAAGATATTGGACAACAAGACACCAGAAGAGGTCTTCTCTGGTAATAAACCTGAAGTCAGCCATCTCAGAATATTTGGTTGTCCAGTATACACTCATGTCCCAAAGGAAAAGAGGACCAAGCTAGATCCTTCAGGAAAGAAGGGTATCTTTGTGGGTTATAGTGAAAGCTCGAAGGCTTACAGAATATACTTTCTAGGGTTCAAGAATATTGATGTCAACAGGGATGTGACATTTGATGAAAACTCAGCATTCATCAAATCAAGAAAGACACCCGTTGAAGATTATGAAGAACCTAAGGAAACTAGATTTCAAGACACTACTATGACTGAAGCAATTCCAGAAGCATATCGTGAAATTGAACATCCGCAAGAACCTGTAGATCCACCCCGTGAGAATAACTCTCAAAAGAGGAAACCTACATGGGCTAGAGAGCTCATTCAAGATGCAGAAAGATATGGCATTCCAGAAGAAGAACACAGAGCAAAGAAGAGAACTAGATCACATACCAGCTATGTTGCTTTACTCTGTGACATCATAAACAAAGAACCTTCCAGTTATGAAGAAGCAGCGGAAAAGAAAGAATGAAAGGATGCCATGATCAAGGAATACCAATCAATAATGAAGAATGATGTTTGGGATGTTGTCCCAAGACCTGAAGGGAAATGTGTTGTGACTTCCAAATGGATCTACAAGATCAAGCATGCTGCAGATGGCAGCATAGAGAAATACAAGGCAAGATTCGTAGCTCGTGGATTCTCTCAAAAAGAGGGAATAGAATATGAAGAAACTTTTGCTCCTGTAGCCAGGTACACTTCCATTAGATCAGTACTTTCCCTGGGTGCAGTGATGAAATGGAAGATACGCCAGATGGATGTCAAGACTGCCTTCTTGAATGGTGTAGTTGAAGAGGAAGTGTATGTGGAGCAGCCACTCGGTTTTGAAACACATGACAGGGAGTCACATGTGTGCAGATTGAAGAAAGCCTTGTATGGCTTGAAGCAAGCTCCCAGAACTTGGTATGGTAGGGTGGACAGTTTTCTATCTAGTTTGGGATTTACCAAGAGTAAAGCGGATTCCAACCTTTACTACAAGGTTGAGGAAGGAAATCCTATGATTCTACTCCTGTATGTAGATGACCTGTTTGTAACAGGAGATGACAGATTGATTACCGATACAAAGAGGAAGCTTGCTGCCGAGTTCAATATGAAGGACTTGGGGATGATGCACTATTTTCTAGGTATGGAGGTGTGGTAGAGTGCAGATGGGATATTCCTTGGACAAGGGAAGTATACTGTAGATATCCTGAAGAGGTTCAGGATGATGGATTGCAAGGCCATGGCCACACCTATGGCATCGAATCTGAAGCTTCTATGTGATGCTTCATCTGAACCAGTTGATGTCTCTATGTATCGTCAGATGATTGGGTCCTTGATGTACCTGACGAACACAAGACCATATATTTTTTTTGCAGTGAACACATTGAGCCAGTTCCTGATGGATCCGAGGAATTTTCACCTGGTTGTTGTAAAGCATATTCTAAGGTACCTGAAGGGTACATTTGATTATGGGCTCAAGTATGAATCAAATCAAAAGTTTAACCTGCAGGGTTATATTGATTCAAATTGGGCAGGCAGTGCTGCAGATAGGAAGAGCACATCTGGGTGTTGCTTCAGTATGGGATCAAGTGTGATCTCTTGGTTTAGCAGGAAGCAGTCCTGCGTAGCACTGAGTACAGCTGAGGCAGAGTATGTTGCAGCCTGTTCGACTAGTTGTGAGGTAGTATGGATTCGAAAGCTACTGTCTGAGTTATTTGATCTCCCATTGGATGCTACTGGTATCTTCTGTGATAACCAGAGTTGTGTGAAGCTGTCTGAGAACCCGGTGTTTCACAACAGGTCGAAACACATAGAGATCAAATATCACTATATCAGGGATATGGTGCGGAGAGGAGCAGTGAAGCTCCTGTATGTTGCGACGGATGAGCAAATTGCAGATGTGCTGACAAAACCACTAGCTAGAGTGAAGTTCGATTACTTCAGAGAGAAGCTTGGTGTTCTTCAGATTGATGACACTTCGAGGAAGAAGTGATGGACACATTTGTAGAAGCCATTCCAAGCATGTTGGAAGGAGGATCCTTCACATGGCTGTGGATGTAAGCGTTGGATGATGAGCATCAGGACGATGCTCCAGTTACTGCTCTGTATATATATGTACGCATCATGTTGGATGCTGAATATGATCAGTTGGATCATTTATATGTATTTGTATGTACGCATCATGTTGGATGCTGGATATGATCAGTTGGATCATTTTTGTATATGCATCATGTTGGATGCTTGGACCATGTATCTGTATATGTATCAGGTGGATACTGTGTATGATTAGGTAGATCATGTATGTTGATATATATCAAGTGGATCAATTGTGTGGATCATGTATCTATGTATGTATCAGGTGGATACATTGTATGATCAAGTGGATCATGTATGATGATATGTATCAGGTAGATACTTGGTATGCATCAGGTAGATGCATTGTATGATTAGGATGATCATGGATGATGAGCTTCAGGATGTTGCTCCAGATGACATGCATCAGGACGATGCAGTGATGATGATCAGGATGATCATGTGTACATCAGGATGATGTATGGTGAGTATCAGGTTGATACTCTATGGTCGTGGAACAAGTTGTGTAGATAAGCATATAATTTGGCCCTGGGAGATTTGCAGATAGTCTTTTGAGGTTTTTCCTATGGCATGTAATTTGGCTGTGGGATATCTGGCAAATGCTCTTTCGAGGTTTTTCTTTGGGAGGACATATAATTTGGCCCTGGGAGATCTGCAGATAGTCTTTCGAGGTTTTTCCTATGGCATATAATTTGGCCTTGGGATATCTGGAAGATGCTCTTTTGAGGTTTTTTCCTGTGGCATATAATATGTCCCTGGGAGATCTGATACGTTGGGCTGTGTGCCCGTAATAAGTCCTGGTATGCTCTTGCGAGGTTTTTCCATGGCCACATGTAATTTGGCCCTAGGAGATCCTATAAGTAGAGCTGTGTGCTCGTAACAGCCTAGGATGTTCTTGCGAGGTTTTGTGGTGAGGTCACATATAATATGTGGTGGGCCTATATCCAGTATGAAAAAAGACTGGCTCTGTAGAACTTCCTATGACGATTAGATTCAAAGATTGGTTGAGATAGCAGCAGCAGTGATGATGATGATGATGATGATCCAGAGAAGAAGACTTGTGCTAGCAGATCTGTGTCGAGAAATACCCTCCTATTTAAGAGGGAGTGTTGATGTATATGTAACTTCATAATGTATTTCATTTATATATTATTGTACTCCTATAGAGATGTGTCATTCCTCTATACGGAAGTGTCGTCATATGTATTGACAAGTGTCGCAAGTGTGTTAACTTGCCAATGGGTTATTAGACCACCATGTGTGGGGTCGGCCCTGATTTATGTAATATATGATTGAAGTACCTAGTGAGACAAGTCTGCCCCATAAGGTTATTGGGCGAACAGAACAAGTATAAATAGAGATCGGGAGATCTCTATTTGGATCACTCAGAAACTCATTCTTCCTTCACTCGGAAAGTGGCGCACTTGTGAGGAGGAGGTTCAGCTACTAGGAGGAGTCCATCTCTTGTATTTTGGTTGTACTTTGGTTGAGCTATTGCTCTATCTATCTCTGAGGAAGTTGTGGGGTTTTTCACCTTAGGGTTTTCCCCACGGAAACTCTGTGTGTCCATTGTCTCTCATGCTTTTGATTCTTGTGATGATTGACATGCTTGTTATGATTGATATGCATTGATATACTGTACATGTTGTTCTCTCAGTAAAGATCCTAGAGTATTGTGAATTAATGCTCAAAATTTAACAAAAACAACGTATTTTAAACTTGGTCCAGTCTGAGAATGAAGAAGAAGGAGTGGAATCTAAAGTCTCGCCTGATATGGGGGAGAATCTCATGATACTAAGGTCAATGGAGATTCACAAAAAAGAGCAAAGACAGTGTGGCAACAATGAATATTCATGGATTTGGACAAATATTTTTTGAACCAGCTACACTTCCAGGGGAAAAGTATGTCAAGTTATTGTTGATAGTGTCAGTTGTGAGAATATGGTTTCCAAAGAGATGGTAGATAAGTTGAAATTCCGTTGTGAAACACATCCCCATCCTTACCGAATTGCATGGTTAAAAAAAGTGAATGAAGTCACCATTCATAAAAAGATGTTTAATCAAATTTTCCATCAGTAAAACTTATAAATATTAAGTATGGTGTGATGTCATTCATATGGATGTATGTCATATGTTATTGGGGAGGCCTTTGTAATATGATAGAAAATTCATGCATGATGGAGAAAAAATACCTACACCTTTTGGTAGGATGGATCAAAACTTGTCTTATAGCCCCTTGAGGATGAAGTGGAAGATGAGGATATGTTGTCAAAAGAGAGCTTTTTAAGGAAATGAAAGCAAAAGGATTCTTCTATGCATTAATAGTGCAAAAAGGAGTCGAGGAAGACATACCAATACCTACTGAAGTGGCCAAGCTACTAGAGGAATATGTTGATGTTATCCCTAAAGAACTACATGATGTTCTTCCACCAAAGAAGGTTATTCAATATCACATTGATCTAATCCCAGGATCATCGTTGCCTAATCAAGAAACCTATAGGATCAGTCCTACCCAATATGAAGAGCTCAACAAGCAAGTAACAGAGCTTATAAAGAAAGGTATGGTAAGAGAAAGCATGAGTCTCTGTGTTGTACTAGCATTGTTGACTCCAAAATAAGATAATACGTGGAGGATGTGCACAGATCGCAGGCCAATCAATAAAATTACCATCAAATATCAGTTTCTTATACTGCACTTGGAGGACATGATGGATGTGCTAGACAGAGCTAAGTATTTTGGTAAAGTTGATTTGTGAAGTGGATACCACCATATTAGGATTCACGAAGGGGATGAATGGAAAACTGCCTTCAAGATCGGGGATGGACTATTTGAATGGATGGTGATGCCATTTGGGTTGTCCAATGCACTTAGTACCTTCATTCAGTGCATGAATATTGTGCTTCAACCTTATATTGGTAAGTTTGTTGTCGTTTATTTTGATGACGTTCTAATTTTCAGTAGCAACAAAGAAGATCACTTGCATCATTTAAATATTATATTGGATACATTGAGAAAACATCAGCTTTATGCAAACTTGAAGAAATGTAGGTTCCTGCAAAAAAGTTTGATATTTTTGGGTTTTGTCATCTCAGCATAAGGAGTGAAGATGGATTCAGAGAAGGTTAGAGCAATTTTGGAGTGGCCTAGTCCTATGAGCATAATAGAGGTAAGAAGTATTCATGGGTTGACCACCTTTTACCAAAACTTTATTCAAAATTTTAGCAGTATTGTAGCACACATAATAGATTGCACTAAAGGTACGACATTCAAGTGGACCAATGAAGATGAGGAAAGTTTTAAGCTTCTAAAGAAGAAAGTAATTGAGGCACCTATATTAGCCTTACCAGATTTTGATAAAGTGTTTGAGGTAGATTGTGATGCCTCACATGTAGGTATTGGAGCAATACTTTGCCAAGCAGGTAGACCAATTGCATTTTTTAGCGAAAAGTTGAATGAGGTAAGAAATAAATACTCCACATATGATGTAGAATTTTATGCAATTGTGCAAGCATTGTGACATTGGAGGCATTATTTAGTGTTGAAAGATTTTGTGTTATTTACCGATCACGTTGCATTAAAATATGTAAACACCCAAAAAAAATTGAACAATAGAAATGAAAAATGGGCCTCTTTCTCACAAGGCTACACCTTTGTTCTGAAGCACAAATCAGGAAGGTAAAATCATATTGTAGATTCTTCGATTTGATGCACTGTTCTTTTGACAATAATGGAAAATCAAGTAAATGGTTTTGTTGCATTGAAGGGTATCTATGCATCTAATAACGATTTTTGATAGATTGCAAAACAGTTGAAGAATCCATTTGCCGGGAGCATGGATCTTATTTAGGGTAAATATTTTATGCAAGATGGCTATCTCTTCATAAGAAAACAACTATGCATTCCAATTGGTTCTATGAGAGAAAATATATCACGGTAGTGTCTTGGCAGGATATTTTATAAAGGATAAGACACTAGCCTTAATTGAAGGTAAGTATCACTAGCCGAAGATGAAAAAGGATATAACCAAGTATGTGGCACGGTGTAGGATTTTTCAAATGGCTAAAGGACATTCACAGAATATAGGGTTGTACATGCCACTACCAATGCCCATGGACCCATGGACAGGCTTGAGCATAGACTTTGTGTTCGGGATCCCAAACACTCAGTGAGATAATGATTTTATTTTGTGGTTGTTGATAGGTTCTCTAAAATGGTTCATTTCATTGCTTGCAAGAAATCTAGTGATGCGTCAAAGGTGGCATAATTGGTTTTTTAGAAATTCTTAGATTGCATGGTGTTCCAAAAACTATTACCTCTAATAGAGATACTCGGTTCTTGGGTCATTTTTGGAGGAATTTATGGAAGAAAATGGGGACTGCATTACAATTCATCAGTTTCTATCACCCCCAAATAGATGGACAAACTGAGGTATTAAATCAGAGTTTGGGAAACCAATTACATAGCATTATTGGAGAGAAGCTCAAATAGTGGGATTTGGATTTACCTCAAGCAAAATTTGCCTACAATAGATCAATGAATAGGTCTATAGGTAAATCTCCATTTCAGGTTGTTTACGGTATAAATCCTATGGGTTTCCTACATTTGGTGTAGCTACTGCTTGGGGATAGAATGGGTGATGATGGGGAAGCATTTGCAGAACACATTCAACGGTTTCAGCAACAAGTGAGACAAATTAAGCTACAAGCCAGTAACAAGCATAACAAAATTATAAAAGATGCTCATCGACGACATTAGGTATTCAATGAAGGTGATTTAGTGATGATTTATTTATGAAAAGAGTTATTTCCTAGAGGAACCTACCACAAATTGAAGTATAAGAAAATTGGTCCTTGCAAGATTCTCAAGAAAATTAACGAAAATGCTTATAAGGTCGATTTACCAGTTGATCTTGATGTTTTCCTCGTGTTTAACATTTCTGATTTATATATCTTCCATGGGGACGACCTGGGTGATGACAGTTAGGCGGAGGTGGATCCACAATAGGGCATTCCGAGCAAGAAAAAAGAAGAGATTGCACACATTTTAGATAAGAAGACCCTTCATACTCGACAAGGCCAACATAACTGATATATGGTCTAGTGGGAAGGCTTAGCACCAGCATATAGTACATGGATTACAGAATGGGTCTTGTTAAATCTAGATCTTTTTAAGTGGAAGCAGTTTGAAGATAGTTACTTGCCGGAGTTGCGTTCTTTTCAACCAGAGGAGAATGATGCACGGATTTCCGGGGTGAAATAAAGAAAATAAAAGAGAAAATAAAATAAATAATGCAAGGATTTGCGAGGGTCATAACTTTTGAATTGTTTATCTCTTTGGGATCAAATTTAACAGGAAGATGTGTTTCGAAGAGTTCACTCCAATGATCAATTAGATACTTTTGAGTGAACCTTATTTTGACACTTTTATGGGGCCAAATTCCTTCGTATAGTGCCTCAAATTGGGGTTTTAGTATTTTTGTAGGATTTTTTTAATTTGTAATTATCAGTTATATGTTAGTTTATGCACCTAATAAGAAAATCCAGTTGACAACTAGTGTCTCTCTAATTATATTTAAGTTACTGGTCATTTTTAGAGTCATGCGAGAATTTTCTAAAATTAGCAATTTTCGAAAATCTCATATAGTAGTTATAAGGGGTTGAACTTTCATTGTAATTTTTAGGATGGAGAAGGAATAAAAGATTGTTATTTTTTCGCTCTCATGTGTTTGCATGGTTTTTATATATCGTGAATGAATTAAAGTTTATTGAATACGTCATCTATTATCAAAGCAGGAAGATGGATGGTAGAGGAAGAGGAAGAGTAGGTCTTGCTCAGATGCGTAGAGATATGCAAAACCTCCAAAAGCAATAGCGGATCTTATAAACATGTTGGATAATCATAGAATAATATGAAGATAATTGTCTGATTAGGATATAGGCCAAGGACATGCGAATCAACTTATAGAACATGAAGAAGAACAATTAGAGCAGATTCCTTTTGAAAAAACGATGCCCAAGGCTCTAGAAGGGAGAAATGATGGGATCAAAATGGAAGTTTTAGAATATGTAGGGAGTCTTAAACTAGAGGAATTAATAGATTGGTTGAACACCATGGAATTTTTTTTTGAATGGAAGCCTATGATAGAGGAAAAGAAGTTGAAATTTTCATTGACCAAGTTGAAGGGTCAAGCCATGATCTAGAGGGATCATGTGCAGAAGGACAGAACAAAAAAGGGAAAAGACAAAATTAAGACCTGGAATAGGATGGAGAAAAAATTGTGAGAAATGTTTTGCAAGACCCTTTTTCGCATATTTCAGAATTTGAAGCAAAACATGTCCACCATCGAGGAACTCACATAGAAATTTTATCAATTGTTCATGCGTGTGGATCACCATGAAAGTGATGAGAAACTGTATACAAGGTATGTGAATTGTTTGAAATTTTATATTCAAGACGAATTGAGCATGCATAGGGTTTGTAGTGTGGAAGAGGCATACTAATTCGCCTTAAAGGCTGAGGAAAAAAAAAACCAGAAAATTATTTCAAAGAAATAGAGGAGCAAGGAGGGGTACATCGTCTGCCTCACAGGGTGGTTTTAACTATGGAAGAGGCGAATCATCCCAAGGAGTTGAGAAAGAAGATGATCCTTGACAAGATAACCCAAATAAACTACGAGGAAGAGGATTTCAGAGGGGTATAGGTTATGGTGGTTCTAGAGGAATACATTCAAATGTGTTTTAGGTGTGGTGTAGAGGATCATTGAGCATTTGAGTGCTCAAGTTATAACATGCAAGAGTCGAATCAAGGACAACAACCTAGTTTAAACTTGGTCCAAGATGAGAATGAAGAAGAAGGAGTTGAATCCGAAGTCTCACCCGATATGGGGGATAATATCATGATACAGAGGTCAATGGTGATTCTAAAAAAAAAGAGCAAAGACAATGTGGAGGAAATGAAGATTGGTGTATTCGGACAAATATTTTTCAAACCAGGTGCACTTATGGGGGAAAGGTATGCCAATTTATTATTGATAGTGGTAGCTGTGAGAATATGGTTTGCAAAGAAGTGGTAGATAACTTGAAATTATGTTGTAAAACACATCCTCATCCTTACCGAATTGCATGGATCAAAAAAGGGAATGAAGTCACCATTAATAAAAGATGTTTGATCAAGTTTTCCATCATTGGAACTTATAAAGATGAAGTATGGTGTGATGTCATCTCGATCGATGTATGTCATATGTTATTGTGAAGGACTTGGAAATATGACAGAAAAGTCATGCATAATGGAGAAAATAATACCTATACTTTTTAAAAGGATAGATCAAAAGTTGTCTTATTTCCCCTTAAGGATGAAGGGAAAGTTGAGAATATGTTGTGAGAAAGAGAGCTTGTTAAGGAAATGAAAGAAAACAGGATTCTACTATGCATTAATGGTGCAAAAAGGAGTTGAGGAAGACATACCAATACCTATTAAAGAGGCATGCAAGGTACTAGAATAATATGTTGATGTTATCCCCAATGAACTACATGATGGTCTTCCACCAAAGAGGGATATTCAACATCACATTGATCTAATCCCAAGATCATATTTTCCTAATCATGAAGCCTATAGGATGAGTCCTACACAACATGAAGAGCTCAACTAGCAAGTAAAAGAGCTTATAAAGAAAGGTCCAATAAGAGAAAGCATGAGTCCTCGTGTTGTACTAGCATTGCCGACTCCAAAAAAAGATAATACTTGGAGGATGTGCACAGATAACAAAGCAATCAATAAAATTACCATCCTATATCAGTTTCCTAAGTATTTTAGTAAAATTGATTTGCAAAGTGGATACCACTAGATCCGGATTCACGAAGGGGATGAATGGAAAATTTCCTTCAAGGACAGGGATGGACTATATGAATGGATGGTGATGCCATTCGGGCTGTCCAATGCACCTAGTACCTTCATGTAGTTGATGAACACTATGCTTCAACCTTATATTGGTAAATTTGTTGTCGTTTATTTTGATGACATTCTAATTTTCAGTAACAACAAAGAAGATCACTTGCAGTATTTAAATATTATATTGGATACATTGAGAAAACATCAACTTTATGCAAACCTGAAGAAATGTAGGTTCCTGCAAGAAAGTTTGGCATTTCTGGGTATTGTCATCTCTACAGAAAGAGTCAATATGGATTCATAGAAGGTCAGAGCAATTTTGGAGTGGCTTAGTCCTAGGAGCATAACATAGGTAAGAAGTTTTCATGGGATGGCCACCTTTTACTGAAACTTTATTCAAAATTTTAGTAGTATTGTAGCACCCATAACAGACTGCACCAAGGCATGACATTCAAGTGGGCCAATGAAGCTGAGGAAATTTTTAAGTTTCTAAAGAAGAAGGTAACTGAGGCACCTATATTAACCTTACTAGATTTTGATAAAGTGTTTAAGGTAGACTGTGATGCCTCACATGTAGATATTGGAGATGTACATATTCAAGCAGGTAGACCAATTGCATTTTTTAGTGAAAAGTTGAATGAGGTAAAAAAGAACTACTCCACATATGATGTAGAATTTTATGCAATTGTTTAAGAATTGAGACATTGGAGGCATTATTTAGTGTCGAAATATTTTGTGTTATTTACCGATCACAATGCATTAAAATATGTAAACACCCAAAATAAATTGAACTCTAGACATGCAAAATGGGTCTCTTTCTTACAAGGCTACACCTTTTTTCTGAAGCACAAATTAGGAAGGCATAATCAGGTTGCAGATGCTTTGATACGGCACACTATTCTTTTGACAACCATGGAAAATCAAGTAAATGGGTTTGTTGCATTGAAGGATCTCTATGTGTCTAATAATGATTTTTGGGAGATTGTAGAATAGTTGAAGAATCCAGTCGTCGTTAGCATGGATCTTATTTAGGGTGAATATTTTATGCAATATGGCTACCTATTCAAAGAAAAACATCTATGCAATCCAATTGGTTCTATGAGAGAAAATATATCACAATAGTGGCTTGGTAAGACATTTTGGAAAGGATAAGACACTAGCCTTAATCAAAGATAAGTATTACTGGCCGAAGATGAAAAAGGATATAACCATGTAGGTGGAACGGTGTAGGATGTGTCAAATGGATAAAGGACATTCACATAATACAAGGTTGTACATGCCACTACCAGTTCCCACAGACCCATGGATAGATCTGAGCATGGAATTTGTGGTGGGGCTCCAAAACACACAGCGAGGTAATGATTCTATTTTTGTGGTTGTTCATAGGTTCTCTAAAATGGCTCATTTCATTTCTTGAAAGAAAACTAGTGATGCATTAAAGGTGCCGAATTTTTTTTTCCAAAAATTGTTAGACTGCATGGTGTTCCAAAAATTATTACCTTTGATAGAGATACTCAGTTCTTGGGTCATTTTGGAGGAATTTATGGAAGAAAATGGGGACTAAATTACAATTCATATATGCCTATCACCCCCAAACAAATGGGAAAACCAAGGTAATAAATCGGATTTTGGGAAACCTTTTACAGAGCATTGTTGGAGAGAATCCCAAATAGTGGGATTTGGCTTTACCTCAAGAAGTATTTGGTTACAATAGATTAGTGAATAAATCTACAGGTAAATCTCCATTTCAGATTGTTTTCTATAGAAATCCTATGGGTGTCCTAGATTTGATGTAGCTATAGCTTGGGGATAGAATCAGTGATGATGGGGAAGCATTTGGAGAACACATTCAACAGTTGCAGTAACAAGTGATACAAAAGCTACAGGCTAGTAGCGAGCATAACAAAATTATAAAAGATGCTCACTGACGACATTAGGTATTCAATGAAGGTGATTTGATGATGGTTTATTTACGGAAAGAACCGTTTTCTAGAGGAACCTACCACAAACTGAAGTATAAGAAAATATGTCCTTGCAATATTCTCAAGAAGTAACAACAATGCTTATAAGGT
This sequence comes from Larix kaempferi, assembly GCA_027924585.1. Lineage (NCBI taxonomy): Eukaryota > Viridiplantae > Streptophyta > Pinopsida > Pinales > Pinaceae > Larix > Larix kaempferi. The sequence goes on from BSBM01000893.1 coordinate 3,467,388, forward strand.
TGATTTACCAGCTGATCTTGATATTTCCCCTGTGTTTAACGCTTCTAATTTATATATATTCCATGGGGACGACCTAAGTGATGACAGTAGGGTGGAGTTGGATTAGCAACAAGCCATTCCGAGCAAGAAAAAGGAAAATATTGCACATATTTTAGATAAGAATACCCTTCAGTGACTCATCAAAGCCAACACAACCTATATCTGGTCTAGTGGGAAGGCTTAGCACCAATGGAGAGTACATGGATTACAAAGGGGGACTTGCTGAATCTAGATCATGTTAAGTGGAAGTAGTTTGAATACAGTAACTTGCAAGAGTTGCATTCTTTTAAACCAGAGGAGACTGATGCATGGATTTCCGTGGGATGAACTTTAAAAAAAGAGAAAAAAATAGTGCAAGGATTTCCGAGGGTCATAACTTTTGACTCATTTATTTGTTTGAGCTCAATTTTAATAGGAAATTGCGTTTCGAAGAGTTCATTGTAGTGACCGATCATATCCTTCTGATCATACCTTTTTTCGACACTTTTATGGGGGCAAATTCCTTCAAATAATGCCTCAAATTGGGGTTTTAGTGTTTTTTTTGGTATTTTTTTAATTTGTAATTATCAGATATCTGTTAGTTTATGCACCTAATCAAAAAATCGAGTTGACAATTAATGTCTCCCTAGTTAGCTTTAAGTTAGTGGTTAGTTTTAGAGTCATGCGAAAATTTTCTAAAATTAACAATTTTCAAAAATCTCAGATAGTAGTTATAAGATGTTGAACCTTCATTGTAATAGTTAGAGTGGAAAAGGAATAAAAGATTATTATTTTTCTACTCTCATGTGTTTATGTAGTTTTTAAATCTCATAAATTAATTAAAGTTTATTGGCTACATCACACAACATAAACAATGCATATATATTGTAATACTAATATTTATGAAGTGGTGTATGGAATTACTATCATATATCCACTAAATTTTAACTAAAATAAATGTTCTATACTTCAATTTATAAAAAAATTAAGACAAAAAGGTGAAAAGACTAAAAGGTAGAATGCCAAAAATTAAATGTATTAAATTAAAGTTTGAGTATACAATAACCTGTTTCTTGAAAAATATTTCATGAGAACAAAAAAATTTAAAATATAAATTATGATACAAATAAAAGCATTTGGATGCAAACAAGGACTCAAATTTAAACACAAATTGCAACACAAGATCAAATTTAAAATGCAAGAAAGTCAACCAAAACATAAACGAATTATGATACAAATAAAAGCATTTGGATGCAAACAAAGACTCAAATTTAAACACAAATTGCAACACAAGATCAAATTTAAAATGCAAGAAACTCAACCAAAACATAAACGAGGACAAATGTGCATGCAAAGGGACATGTAATGGGATGGAGAAAAAAAGTTGTGCATCCCTTATGTAAGTTTTTATCCCATGTAAGATACAAAATATGGTTATGGGTCTTGTATTAAAGTAGTGTGGTAATTTAATAGAAGTATGCATCTTTTCGATTTCCAATTTTTATTGAAAAAATTGATCATTTACATATTTATAAAAAAATTAAAAGTTTTCCATTTCAATTTATTCAAATGATAGAATAAATTACATTGAAGTGAATGAAAGGTTTTTTTTTTTCTTTTAATATTTTTATAACAATACATTGAATTATCAAGTTTGGTTTAAAAAAATTAAAAGTTATTTTATAAATATAATTTGGTATTTCAACGAGATATTAAATCAGGATTGCTATTCAATTGCTTTGACAAATGATCTCTTAAATCACATATTAAATCGGGATTGCTTTTCATTTGTTTTGATAAATGATCTCTTAAATCACATAAATGGAGCAAAGGTATGCTCTTGAAAATATCTCCATCTGATCAAATTTAAATCACCCACCATGGAGCTTGAAGAGGTGAAGAGCTTGTGCTCTACTAATTAAATTTTGATGTCAAGAATAATTAGTATTGTTGTTTACAATTATTTTATTCTCTCAATTAACAATAATATTGTCATCATTGTTTTGGAATACACATATAATTGCTACACAATGGAGTGGTGAACTACAAAATGTTTGCAAACAAATATTTTCAACCTCCACATAATATAAACTCCTTCAACTAGTAAACGGATCCTCTCTTCTTGAGAATCCATACATCCCTTATCAGTGTATGGATGGCTATCGCTCAGGGACAGGTTGAAGTTCAGCCTAGATGTGGAAAATGGAGCACCTAACAATGCATCTTCACAGACCAAGAACTACGGGATCACCCTTTTCATTCTAGGTAGGGTGACGGAGGGATCGTACCATTCAAGCCTTCTCATGCTTTTCCTGGAGGTCCGTAGGATGCAACAATCAATAGGATTTTTTCATTATTCCCTAAGGGAATAACGTGAAATTTATTCTATCAATTAATTTTCTGCAGGACCCAGTAGAGTAGATCGGATCTAGTCATAAGAATAGAAGAATGCTCGGTGTAAAAAAAGTGAAGAAGAAATCAATTTAACTATGCAAACAACTTCAAAATATCTGACCTGCCATATTTGAATCTGTGACCCAAGGATTACTTCAAGCATTCACATCCCACTTCAGATTCGAATATGCTTTAGAATCCTCATGATAACCAATAAAAATGCATTTATGAGATTTGGGATACAACTTCTTTTATTTTCATCGAGGATATGAGCCTAACATTCACAACCAAACACTTTGAAATTGGTAATGTCCAGTCATCTTCCACTCCACTTTTCTTCAGGAGTAACCTACAAAATTGCTTTAGTATGAGCCATATTCAAAATATGATTAGCACAACAAATTGCTTCAGACCAAAATCTTTTCTTTGGTCCCTTTGAATACAACATATATCTAACCATTTCAACCAAGGTTTTTTTTCCTTTTGATAACCCCATTTTGTTGAGGTGTGTAAGAAACAATATTTTTGCTATGATAAGATTTCTAGAATTTCTCTATGTAAATTTTTGAAAGGCCAACACATTTGAAGTGGACACTCGAGCCATATTTAGGATCTAAATGAAGTTGTAACGAATAGAAAAGATTATGGCAGATTAAATAGAAATAGAGAAAAGTGTTAGTCATTGGAAAAATTGTTAGATTTAGTCGTTAGGGAAAGCTAAGATGGAAAAATGAGTTTTTGGTTAAGATTAATAAAATGAGAAATTTATGCAGATTTTAGGGCATAAAGATGGGTAAGATAATCTAATTTAAAATAACAAGACTGAAAAATTGATAATGCATAATGAAATGAAAATATTTTTAATTTAAGAATTTTGATAAAAGAAAATGAATTTTATTATTTATTATAATAATAATATGACCAAAAAGAGGGTTGAATTGGTGTGAAAAAACTAAAATAAGGTGCAAGATAAAAAAAAAAAAAAAATTTAAATAAAAAAAAATTAGTAAATGATAATGTTAGGGATTATAGCCCGGTGGGTTAGCTCAAGTGGTTGAGAGCTGTGAGTTGTAAGCAGAAGGTCTTGGGGTCAAATCCCCAGGTGGCTATGCATAGATATTTAAGGGCCTCACTTGATGTCCCCACCGGGTTAGGCCCCGTAATCAGGGCCAATGGTTTACCTTGGGTACCATCCTCAAAATGAGGAGAAGTACCTGAGGTTTTTCCCACTACATGTTCCAAGGAAAAAAAATGATAATGTTAGGAAATATAATTAAAGAGTTTGGTAGAGGAGGTGACTGGATTTTTTATTATTTATTCTTGATAAATAAATAAATACACCATATTTAGCAATGCATTTAAGTGATACATCATCGACTCACAATAGTGAAACAATTCAGCAATGCACTAAGTGATGCACATAAGTAATGGTGCATTATATTAAGCCATGCACCATAACTCATGAGACATCTGTCACACACCTCAGTGATGCACCATTGATGTACATAAGTAATAAGTGACACACAATAATTAGAAATAAATATGCAATGCATTTAAATGGTAGACATAATCTATACATCATAATCAAACACTTAATCTACACACATAATTGATGCAACTGCATATTGCACCATAATAAACTCACTTAAATGATGCACTCAAGTGACACACACAAGTGACAATGTCACACATCATATTTAGCAATGCACCATAACTCACGATATATAAGTGACACACAAATTGGTGTGCATAAGTAATGCACCATAATTAGAAATACATATGCAATGCACTTAAATGATAGACATAGTATATACATCATAATCAAACACTTAATCTACACACATAATTGATGCAATTACATATTGCACCATAAGCAATGCACTTAAATGATGCACTCAATTTACACACATAAGTGACAATTTCACACGCCATATTAAGCAATGCACCATAACTTACAACACATAAGTGGCACACCTAAGCAATGCACCATAAATCATGAAACATTAGTAACACACCTAAGCAATACACCATAACTAGCAATGCACTTAAGTAGCACAGATCATTGACTCACAATAGTGAAACATTTAAACAATGTACTAAGCGATGCACATAAGCAATGACACATTATATTAATCCCTACACCATAACCCGTGAGACATATGTGACACACCTCGATGATGCAACATAACTAGAAATGCCCTTAAGCGACGTACCATAAGTTACACATATAAGAAATGCACTCAAGCACATAAGCATTGATACACCATATTAAGCAACATATGCAAGCAATGAGGCATCATATTAAGTGACACGCTTAAATAGTCCACCATAAATAACAACACACTTAAGCGATGCACTATAAATAATGACACATTTAAGCAATGCACCATAAATAACAACACATTTAAGTGATGCACCATAAATAATGACACATTTAAGTCAGGGATAATTTTAAGGACCCATACTTATTTAAAAGTGTATAAACTTTGGCGAATCTTGCCAATTCTTAAAATGTCAACTATAAAATATTTGGCGATATTTTTCTAAAATTATTTCAATTTCTAAGGATTTTATATAGTTTATATAATAATTTGGCATTTTTTAGAGTGAAAAAAGTTTACCCCATCAAAATTAGGCGAAATGGGGCTTCAAAAAATGCAAATTGACGAATCTTTTTTTGGAAAAATAGCCCATGGGCTAAATTTCACCCCTAAAATTGTCCTTGATTTAAGTGATGCACCATAAATAATGACACATTTAAGCAATGCACCATAAATAACAACACATTTAAGTAATGCACAATAAATAATGACACATTTAAGCAATGCACTTAAGCAACGCACATAAATGACACACCCCAATCAACCCACTTTAACGACACACTTAAGCATCAACACAAGGACATAACTAACACACTAGAAGCAACACAAATATGCAATTCATGCACACACCATAAGTTATGCACATAAGAGATACACTTGAGCAACACAACATAATCAATGCACATACATAGTGGTAGTAGTATTTACAAAGTGATCTATGGAACCACTATCATATATCCACCAAGCCCGACCCAAACAAATGTTCAATGCTTCTATTTTTAGAAAAATGTAAAGACCAAAAGGTAAAGAGACTAGAAGCTAAAATGCCAAGAGTTAGGTGTGTTAAGTTGGAATTTTAATGCACAATAATTTGTTTGTTAGAAAACAATTGATGAAAAGAAAAAAATGAGATACAAATTATGATACAAGGCAGTGGGATGCAAACAAAACCTCAAATCTAAACACAAATTGCAATACAAAATTAAATCTAAGATGTAGGAAACTCAAAAGGAACACAAATGAGAACATAAATGCATGCAAAGGAATATGTAATGGGATGGGAAAAAAATGTATACATTTGAGATGTAATTTTACATCCATATAAAATGCAAACTACAATTATATGTTTTGTGTCTTGCGTTATAGTAGTGTGGCCATTTTATAAAAGAGAGTGTAGTTTAGATTTCCAATTTTTATTAAAAAAAATTATTAATTACGTATTTAATCAATAAAAAAAATTGAAACTAAAAAGCCTTCATAGAAAACAATCCAATTTACTTTCACGTGATAAAAAACTAACATTAATATTAATTAAAAATTATTTTTCCATTAATTTTTTTATAACACAATGAATTGAATTATCTTCTTTGATTAAAAACAAAACAAAAAACACAACAAAATATTCCATGAATAAATCAAGAATCGCTATCCACTTACTTGATAAAGGATGAGAGGAATTCAACCTCTCCATCTCGTTGAATTATGAAAGTTGTTTCCCACATAAATATGAAAAGATTCTCAATTTTTATTAAAAATATGTATTACTTACATAGTTAACCTTAACCAATGAAAACAAAATTACACATAAATATGAAAAGATTCTATTTTCTTATTAAAAATATGTATTACTTACATACTTAACCAATGATAATATATATTTTTAGAGCTGAAAAAGCCTTTATAGAAAACAATCCAATTTATCTTCACATGATAGATGACATTGGTGTTAATTAAAGGTCCTTTTTCCATTAAGATTCTTATAACGCATTGAATTATTTTCTTTGATTAAAAAAGAAAACACATAAATATGAAAAAATAGTTGTAGCTTAATTAATCTATTATTTCACTTCGAAAGAAAATGATTTTTTGGTGCGATTTCAATTGAATTTGGCTAAATTTTGGGAGAAATCTTGTACAACACATTGTTTTGTTTGTATAATATGAGTGTTTTGTGGTTTTTGAAGGTGTTGAATTCATTTCTGTCTTAAAAAAAGAAACAATTCAAACAACATAGATTTTGAATTTTGCAATAAAAATTTCACTGGATTTCGAGCAAAAAAGTCGCCAAACAAACAAAATCGTCGATTGTTTAGACGACTTAAAAAAAATACACTTGTGCAAAGGTCGTGCACCATGGGGTCGAACTCACAACCACAAGGTTAAAAAGCTTGTGATCTACCAACTGAGCTAAATGGGTTTGACAAATATGAACATTGACTCAAGAATTATTAATATTATGATTATATAATTATTGTATTCATTTACTTTATAATAATACTGTCAGCATTGTTGTGGATTACACTTGTGATTGATACACAATGGAGAGGCGAACTACAAAATGTTTGCACATGGATCGTTTCAACGTAAACTCGCTCAACTAGCAAAAGAAAAGAAGTGAAAGAAGAAATAAAATTAATAACTTTGCAAATCTTCTCAAAATATCTGACCTGCCGGATTCGAACCAACGACCTAAGGATCACATCAGGATTCGACATCCTACTACAGTCCTCCGCTCTACCAACTGAGCTAAGGTCGGATGTTGTTCAAAATTATCTTTAAATTTGCATCCATTTTATTTAATCGTGTATATCCACACTTCCCCAAGAATTTTCAGCACAAAGAAAGCAGCTAGCCATGGAGAAGAGTAGAGGGTTCTGCCCTGCTTCGTTGTCATCGTTGATGCATGATCACGAGATGTTTGGTTCATGGAAGAACTCTACCCTAGGGTTTTGAGTTGGGTATGTAATAGAGTCATTGCACCGAGAGGCGCTCTACAGCCCAGTATGGGGGATATCTTGTGAGTCGAGTGTTTGTCGAGTAACAAAATAATACAAAATAAACAAAAAAAGAATAATACAAAGTAAAAAGTAATAAATATTATGTCGGCCATAAACAAAAAAGAATAATACAAAGTAAAAAGTAAATATGAGACTTAAACTAGAGACATTAGAGCTTATGATTAGGTGGTAAATATAATGTCGGCCATAAAAAAAAAAATACAAAGTAAAAAGTAAATATGAGACTTAAACTAGAGACTTTACTTTTTACTTTTTACTTTTAATACAAAGTAAAAAATAAATATGAGACTTTAGAGTGTTTGTCCAGTGTTTGTTTAGTAAAAAAATAATACAAAGTAAACAAAAAATAACAATACAAAGTAAAAAGTAATAAATATTATGTCGCCATAAACAAAAATGAATAATACAAAGTAAAAAGTAAATATGAGACCTAAACTAGAGACTTTAGAGCTTAGGATTAGGTGGCTCAGGTATTGCACTCAAGGAGCTATTCAAGGAGAGGTTTGCACCTCGGGAGATTTGATCTCTCTCGGCACTTGATAGAGCCTAAGATTTGGATCTAGGCTAGTATTATATCAAGTCATCAATGTAATTGAAGTATTTTAGTGGTTGTGGATTGGTGTAAGTTTTGGTTGACTTTGACAGAATCGATATGTTTCTCATAGTGCGACAGTTTAACTATGTGGATTGGTGTAAGTTTTGGTTGACTTTGACAGCATTGATATGTTTCTCATAGTGCGACAATTTAACTATGTGGATAGGTGTAAGTTTTAGTTGACTTTGATAGCATCAATATGTTTCTCATAGTGCGACAATTTAACTAAAGACCATAATGGTCACAATATTGAGAGACAATGAAAAGTTTCTTATTAAGATTTTGTTATTGAATTAAGCAATTCACAAATTGTTCATGATGTTCTCCATTAAAAATTAATCAGGCTAGGGACTCTTTACATCCTTTGGGATAGGTACCAGCATAGATCCATCTTAAACCCGTATCTATCAAGCACCAAGAGGGATCCAATTTCTTGAGGTGTATTTCTTTTTTTAAATTTAAACTCAAGAAATTTGATCTCTCTTGATTGATAGATCCGGGTTTAAGTTTTGAGTTTTTATTTTATAAACGAACATCTATTTTTTAATTATTTTTCATAATATTTTATTTTATGAACCAACATGGATTTTTTTAAAATACTTTGCATAATTTTTTTTATTTTATGAGCCGGCATGAATTTTTTTAATTATTTTGTTAGTAACAAATGTTACAACATCTCCCCCATTCTGGGATGTAGAGTACCTCATTTCTCTTGGTGCAATTAGAGATAGATCACATCATAAGCGATTTATAATAACAAATTGATAACTACACAAAGTAATAAACAAATTATAAAAGATCAAGTGTAATATAATGATTTAAACAAGCAATTTCTCCAAGGTCTCTAATTGGTCTCTAAATGATATAGGGACAATTGCAATATATAGAACAAGACAATAACAATTAGTTACATCTCTATTGCAAAGAATAAGATGAGTAACAATTAGCTACATTTCTATTGCAAAGAGTAAGATAACTAGTAATCAGCTACATCTATATTGTAAAGAGTTAAAAAGGAGTAGCATTGCTTCTTCTTAGTTGTAATCCTCTTTGTGATAATCTCTATGTTATATTTTGAAGGTTTTTGTACCATAACATTTTTGTTTCGATGCCACTTGTTGAATTAGAATTTAGGTAGATCAATATGTGAATATATACGTAAATTGATATATACATATCTTATGCAAAAGCAAATCAAAGAAAAACAATACTGAGTAGTAGAAATATAACAATGTAGATAATTATCACATCCACAATTTACATAAAAATTTCTCCTTCATTATTCTAGTCAAGCCAAATGCTTGAAGAATGATAGTGTGGATTATTTTTTTTCACATAGAAAAAAATACTATACTTGCTATTCATTTTGAGAATCAAAGTATACAATACTAGAATCAAAGTAACTTACATGTCTAAATTCATTGTTCTCCCACCCAGATTTCTAGCAAAATACCAATAATGTTCAATAATTCATGGTTTGTTAAATTGACCACCACCCACTTACTAAAAACTATGTTAACTACAGTTCATCGGCACTATCGCTGGACAAGCCACTATAAAGACATATACAGTCTTCCCGTAATGACAAAAAACAAAAACTACAACCATAAAATACCACATTATTTATCCCCAAACACTCCAGCAAGGTAAGCAATATGACAACCATATATATATAATTACACATAACAAAATCAATATATTTTTCAAACCCCTATCATAATATAGAAAGTGTGCCTTGAGACACCATTCTTGAATCCTTCAATTCTTCAAACTGGATTGATCCTTCTACCAAATCCTATGCTTATTTTGAGAGAGAGATTTTGCTTCAATATAGAACTCTCTATAAACATGTTGAAAATGGAGATTTATAAATGCTTCATGTAGTATTTGAATTTTGCTTTTCAGCCATCCAATAGAACCACCTACAATTGACATTTATGTAATACCCGATCTATAATCACTTTGGAATCTCCAACAACCTGCAAATTAGAAATATGTTTAGTTTGTGCAAAAAATAAAAGTCCCCACAGTGCTAGAAGTTCTCCTCTATTATTTATTCTGATTCCACGTCCCATTCAAAGCTTGAAGAAATGTGAATCACTGAATTTTAGTAGCATACCCACTCCACACCTAGCACCATCATCTTGTGAAGCCCTATCAAAGAATCCAATTGGCATATGGATGATCAAACAAGGATATGTTGCTACTCTTGCATTTATGTTGCTCTTTTCTTGATGATATTCATTAAAAGAACCAATGGAATTTAATGTGACTCTCATAACATTTTTTATTTTATCTTCAAACAAAATCTCGTTCCCGTGTTTCCACATTTCCCAGCTAATGAAGTAAGGAAGCTCTTTCCAGTAATTTGCATCCATTATCCACTTATAATAGCTTAATTCAAAGGTTTGAGATGCCCGTTGATATGTGACATTTAGTTCTTTCCTCACCTCCAACCATACAAGTTTTGTAAATTCACAATGGACTAATGAGTGATCAACAGTTTCAACCTCCTTGATGCACAAAATACAAAATATTTGGTCCTTATCCTCCTCCTTCATCAAATTTTCCCAATTTAATATCTTATTCTCTAGAGTAAGCCAACTGCAATTTTTAATTTTTAGTGGACAATGCCACTTCCAGAAAGAGGTAAACCACCATTTAGTTTCATCTTTAACAAAAGAAAACATAGCAACTTCATATGCAAGTTTGGTAGTTACATGTCCATTTTTTTCATTCCACAACCAAAATGGACATAGTTACATAGTTACATGTCCATTTTTTGGCAGCTTTAATTTTTTCCAAATTCATTTGTCAAATGAATTCCAGCATGTTGAAGGCCAATAATATACCCATTCCATTCTTCTTCATATTTCCCCTATAGCTCCAATTCTCCACCCTGTTTCCATATTTGGCATCCATAATTTCCCAAATCAATCATGCCCACCTAAGCTAAGACCCGAATCCATTTACTTCTTAATATACTTACCAAATCTTGGGATAATTTATAGTTATAAGCTCCAACAACAAAAGGGTACTCCCCTACTTTAATACACTAACCATTCCCAAGTCTCCAAGCTAACCACTACCCCAAAATATGAAAGGAATTTATTAGACAGCTCCAAATATTTGAATCCCCTAGAATCTTCTTTCTTAAATTAGACGAAATTTCAACTTAAAATGGGCCTCAAGAAAATCCTTACCGTAATGTGTAAGCCAATCAAAATCCTTTAAAATTCAAAAGAGGTGCAGCTATGACTTAGCACTTTAATATTTTTTTTTAACAGAATTAGAGTATAGATGTATATTAAAAAATGTTGTGCACAACCATTCATTACAAAAAAGGAAGCCTTGCTTCAAAGAGAGAGGTCAAAATGGGGAATGTAGGCTTGCCCATATTGGCTCTGATGTTATTTTTTAGTTGTTGTCTATTGTTTGTTGTAATAGAGGAGGGATATACCCTTACATATTGAGAATTTAGAAAAATACATAAATACATACAAACTTAAAATTGAGAAATGTACCCAACAAGAAAATAGATTGTTTTATCCATAGTTTTGCTGCTACATAGAGGTATCTTCTGCTATTTTCATGTCCACTGTGGGGGATTCCTGGCAATGGCTACATTGATACATTCTAGCCATTTTTAACACTTCATCTTTGATGACATCTACAGTGCCCATCAATTCAAAGAGATTTCTTTCTAAATCATCAATCCTGGAGTCTTGACAAGTTAATTTCTAGGTAATGTACCTGACAATTGTTTCTGTCTCGTTGTGTTGTTTAATTCCAGTGCATATTGCTTCATACACCCTGCTCAAATGGTCCTTGAAGTCCGTGATGCTGTCTCTCAGAGTCATGATTCCTTCATCTATGTAGACCATGGAGCTGCTGCGAATGCCGAAATGAGGGGGAGGAGCAAGGATGTAGGCATGAGGAGGAGAAGAGCCGGCGCGAGGGGGAGAGTAAGAAGGTTGGGAGGAGAAGGTTATCCAGACCTTCAGAGAGCAGGAGAACAGAGGAGCGCGAAGGGATCGTCATGGCGTCGAAGAGGAGATAACCGAGGGGAGGGGAGGGCATAGTTAATGCTGAAGCGAGACAACTGACAAGGAGAAGACGGGCGGAGGGAAGGCCATGTGAAGCCCCATGTGCCCTCACCAAATTTATATGTGGAGGGTTGGCCATAAATTCAATTATGAAATGAATTCGCCCTTGATACTTTAGACTAGGGGATAAACTTGAAATCCTCCTTTCCATTGTTGTAAATGATTTTCCCCATTAGAAGAATGACTCCTTGATTGGAAGCTTCGTCTACTTGGATATTGCTTTCCGGAGGATATGGAAGTACTGGATTTCATAGGGAAGAGAGAGTTGATTGATCCTCCTTTGCATTCTGTTACTTTTTGAGTGTCCTTTATATGTCCCCATCCTCGTTTTTTGTATTACATGTCTTGAGTCACCAAAGACTTTTAGCTTATTGGTTTTGAGGGTCACTATGAGTTCCATGGAGTGGAGCAAGGCTAGCCATTCTGCTTCTTTGTTCGTTTTCTTTCTTGGGCCTCAAGCATAGCTCCTAGATTGAATATAATCCCTCCCACAGCTTCCTCCCCTGGAGAAATTCACTTTAACTCATGACACATAAATAACACACCTAAGCAATACACCATAACTAGCGATGCACTTGAGTTACACACATCATTGACTAACATTAGTGAAACATTTAAATGATGTGCTAAGTGATGCACATAAGCAATCCCACATCATATTAATCCATGCAGCTTAACTCGTGATACATTTGTGACACAACTAAGTGATGCAACATAACTAGTAATGCGCTTAAGCGATGTATTATAAGTGGAAATCCTAAATGACACATAATTGATGCACCATAAGTGACACACATAATAAATGCACTCTAGCACATAAGCATGCATACACCATATTAAGAACCACACATAAGCACGGATGCATTGTATTAAGTGACATGATTAAACGATGCACCATAAATAACAACATATTTAAGCGATGCACCATAAATAACAACACATTTAAGCAACGCGTTGAAGCAACAAACATAAGTGGCACACCCCAAGCAACCCACTTTAATGACACACTTCAACATCAACACAAGGACATAACTAACAAACTAGAAGTGACACGCATAAGTACTTCACTCACACATCATAAGTGATGCATATAAGAGATACACTTAAGCGACACAATGATGCAGGGATTTCCGTATAATTAAAAAATATATAAGTAAAAATATATAATATACTATATTTAGAAAATAAGAATATATAATATAATATAATTAAAAAATATAAATATAATATAGTATATAGTATATATAATAAACTAACCCATAAAATATATATAACAATATGCAATATAATATAACAAAAAATAAAAATATTTACTATATGTAATATAGTACCCCATAATAAACTAACTAAACAAATTATAATTAAAAATAAAAATATATTATATAATACCATATAATAAACTAATCTAACAAACTATAACAAAAAATAAAATATATATTATATATTATATTGTATAGTACCAAATAGTTTTTAATTCTCATTACATAATTTACAATTATCTTAGCTTGCATGGCAGTGTGATGTTGTATACATGGATTCCATGTGGCATTTTTCTTAGGAGGCCCATTTTAAGTTGAAAATTCCTCTAATATAATTGTTTTTATCCATTCAATAACATGCATATGTCTTAAGTATTTATTTGTAATAACATCACTCCATAAAACATTGAATAAACCCCTCCAAAGACTTTTTTGCAACTAAAGCCTAACCAAAATATGTAATATTTTTTAGCCCCCAGCCACCTTATTTTTTAGGCATGGCTATCATTTTCCAATTTTCCGGGTGAACACTTTTTTTCTTATTCCCAGTCCATAGGAAACTAAATCAGCATCGTCTTATCTTGTCAAAAATGGTTCTAGGTATTTTTGCCAATGATAACCAATATACAAGAATATTTTGTAGATCTACTTTTACTAGTATCAATCTCCCTCCAAGAGAAAGCCACCTGTAGCACCAATTCCCAATGCTCTTCTCCACCTTTTCACAAGCCACATCTAACCCTCTTTAATATAGTTATTGGGTTTCAGATAATAGCCCAAATATTTAATACCAATATCAAGTGATTGTATCTTAAAGGGAAACAAGCTTATGATCTTATTTAAAGTATTATCTTCCACCCCCACTCCAAAAACTAAGACTTAGAATCACTTGCAACCATACATGTCGCTTCACAAAATTTGTCCAAGAGCTCCTTAAGAACCTACCATTCTCTCAAACTGTTACCACAAGTGTGTTGCATCATCTATGTTGGCTATAATGAACAGTATCCTGTGAAACTAGGATTAGTTTCTACATAATCAAGGTAATGTGTAGTTTTTAAGATAGTGAAAATTTAGAATCCTCCACCTAGCGATTGACCAAGTCCATTATATTACCCCTTCCCTTTTTACTAAAGCACTCCATCCAACTCTTAAACTTAAATACCATAGATGTTTGGTGTACTTGAATAAGTAATGGAAATATGAAATGACTAGTCATTAAGCATGGGTTACTTTCTTGTTGTCATCATGTTAACATGCTAGAGATGAATGCTTTGAAAATGTTAATGCTTCCATATAGGAATGTGTTGTTGCTACAACTTTCTCCCCAAATTTTTTTGGGGAAATAATGGGGCCCCTCCTTTCTTTTAAGAGAGTTTTTAGAAGTTTAATTCTTTTAGAAAACCACCTTCATACTTAGTTTTTTCCCAAAAGTTGAGCAAGGAAAGTTTTTTCTCACCAAATAAAACTCAACGTTTTTTTGCCGAAACGGTCAGCATTGTTTTGTAAAGTTTTGAGCATTTTTTCATTTCGGCGTGACTCAACGAGTCAAGCCGAAATAGCAAGTAGAACTCGGCTATATCCGGTGAAACAACCATCCACTTTGACTTAGTCTTTTGAGTTTTTCGTGTTTCGATGGAACTCGCCAAATAGAGTCGACACAGTCGTCAGTTCCTTTTAAAGTTGTTAAGTGTTTCGTTTCGGAGAAACTCACCCAGACGAGCCAAAACAGTCGACGAAGCTTGGTTAAAACCACTGAAGCGGTCGGGAAGCACCTCTTATATTTCGGAAGTCCTTTTGTTTCGGCGCAACCCGCCCAGCTTCTCCGGAACGATCGGCAAAACTCTGTCAACCTCGTCGAAACGGTTGGGGCGCTACCGTTTACATTTTCAACATTCAGACCTTTGAGTGTAAAGTCTCTAGTATCGGTGGAAAGAAGTTTCTCACCACAACCTGTTTCGGAAGACTCGAAGGTATGCACCAAAACGGTCGCCGACAGTCGGTAATGTGCACCGAAAAGGAGAAGGTTTTAGTTTGACGCAACGCATCGACGGAACTCGGGATAAAATGCCGATACAATCACGATCAAAAGAAGAACTATCATGAAAGATCATCGAGGAACCGAAATCGGCAGGGTTTATTTTCCTGCGTCGATGCTTTTCGCAGAGACTTTCCAAGTCCTGTCAATACGTATCGCAGCGACTCGACAAGTTCTGCCGAAACCGTCGGCGACGTGCCTTTAGTGGTGGAAATTGTTTATTTGTTTGTGGTGCCAAAACGGCACTAAGCCCCACCGCATTAAACAACGTTTTTATGTTGCCACCAACTCTGTCTTATCAGCATAATTTCTCTACTTTGCGAAGGGTTATATATATGGTTGGGGTTTTTCATTTTGATTATTGTTTTAACTTTGAGAAGAACGTCGTTCGAGTTACTGTCGCCTCCACCACTCACCAAGCATCGGTCATCCATTTTTCGTTGAGGCTTTACAGCCAATTAGCATTTGACAGGTAAGCTCCCTTTTCTGTTTTCCTTTTGTCTTCTAATTAGTAGTTAAGAGAGAGGTGTTCACATTGTTATCCCTTCCTTACCACCGGTTGGTTCACGCCATCTTGACCCACAAAGGAGTAGGCTAGTTGGGGTTTTTTACTTTTTATGTCAGTAAAGGGAGGTTTAAACTTCGTCCACTCTTTGTTTCCCTACCCCGACCGTCACCTTGCCTCATTTCGAACTTACTCTGAGCTTTTTGACAACCCAATTGGGCCTAGTTTTGTTTCGGGCATCTTATAGTTGTTAGCATTGGGCATTGCACAAGCTGCCGATTGCGCGAGCTAAAACCCTGGTAACTATGAGACTAACTTGGACTCATGGTGGCTACTCTGTCGCCCTGTGAACCCAAGTCTTTTCTCGGCTCTCGACTAAAGCAATCGGCCTACACCCTTAAGTGCCCCTCCCGACGCACCCATGTCTCGCAGTTTGGACCTCATCAACGTGGTTTAAGCTCACATTCGTTGCACACCTCAAGTTGCATTCATTATTAAAACATTTGACAAGGTTAATTCGTGTGTTTACATTTTGATTATGTTTTACCATCTGCACATTGGAAGACAAACACAAACTCTAACAACATGATAATTTGGTTTTCTCAACCTTGCCTATCAGCAGTTAGTTGTCTTATTGTTAAATTGGTAAGCATAATGATTTTGGATTATTTTGCATATACTCTGTTGCTTACCTATGTATGGATAAAAAACAAAGCGTGAAACTTAACAACGGTGTTTTGTTCAACAATGCATACCTCTTAATATGAATTAAAATGCTTGATGAAATTTTGTTGGATTTCTGCTTATGCATGGCTTTATTTTATAAGAATTTAAACAATGACTAAGAGAGGAGCCAAGAAGAATTCTAAGGTAGTTGAGTCGAAGTCAAATGTCGAGATCATACTGGAGACCAAAGTAGAGACTGTGTACGAGGATACCAATCCAGCGACAAGGATTATCCCTGAATGGGGACCTATACCAAATGATCCGAGACCAGAATGTCCCTGGTGCGGTTCTTGAGGAAATGGTCTTATATCAAAACATCAAGAAATATAGCATCGCAAAAGTAGCTACACGCCCAGAGCTTTTCCCTTGCTCAGAAATCATTTGGTGGATTCTGTCGCAAACTCACTCCACGTCAAGGATCATATCTGATAGAAATGGAGAGGCATTTACCTCGTTCCATCCATCCCACATATCAACAGCTTACAAGTTACCACACCCACAGGTCCTAATGAATGAGGCCTGGCTTGAAAGTCTTAACATGGACACCCTCGAGTTCGCCAAAAAATTATTAATACCAGGAAAGCAACTGAGTCAAAGGGCAAGCAGAGAGTATGAAAGCCAAAGCCTAAGGACCCCATTCAAGATCATAGCCCTAATGCTAAGCAGGATTTTCGGCAAAGCAGATGGGACCATCTATAAACTGAATTGCATACCTGTGATCCACCACGTAGCATTCAATGGTACAATCTTTAACTGGGAAGACATCATCTCAGACAGTTTGTCGTGTTGATGTATATGTAACTTCGGAATGTATTTCACATATATGTATATTGTATTCCTATAGAGATGGTATTATTCCTCTATAAGGAAGTGTCGTCATTTATATTGTAAGTGTCGTAACTTATACTTGATGGGTTATTAGACCACCTTGTTTTGGGTCGGCCCTGTATAAGTCATGTGGGTCAAAGGGTTATTAGACCACCCTATTGGGGGTCGGCCCACTCAGCATTATGTTATGTGGTTAAGTTCGAGCCTACATGAGTTAGGTAAAAAGGCAAGTCAAGTCAAGTATAAATAGAGTGCGGGAGGCACTCTATTTACTCACTCACTTCTCACACATGCACTCAAGGAGGAGTGGCGCACTTATGGAGGAGGAGGATCTGCTGCTAGGTTATGGCTATCTCTCTTGGTTGGTTGTATCATTGCTCTATCTATCTCTGAGGAAGTTATTGGGGTTTTTCACCTTTATGGTTTTCCCCAAGTAAATCTTTGTGTCTCTTGTGTGCTTGCATTATTGTCTCCATGATTGATATGCTGTAGATATGCTGTACATGTTGTTCTCTCAGTTAAGATCCTAGATCATATTGAAGTAAATTCATAAAATTTAACATGTCGTCAACAATAGCAACTGCAAAAGAAGGACTAACCCAAAGGAAAGCAGTATTTTACATGTCCTCATACCTTTCCTTTTAGACTGTATTTTATCAAGGCATCCTTTCCCCAAGCTAGGCTGCATCTGAAACAAGGGTGATTCCCCAATCTATGTTGCTTACAAGATTTCTCCACAAAGTTTTTCTTAAACCTCTGCAGGGAAATATAAACGATACTTCCCCACCTTCGTGGATATATATATATATATATATATATATATATATATATATATATTGTGTGTGTAATTAAAGGAAATTCTCAAGAATTTGTTATTGGATATATTTGTTATCTTTGTTCCCATTATTGCAACATATTTTTTCCTTATTCTTTTAACATGGTATCATAACCATAAATCATGCATTTTTAAAGTATTTCATTCGATGCATGAGATTAATTTTTGCACAATCGATTTGATCATTTTGATGATTACTCATGTCTTTCGGAAAATTTATTTAGTGATGGTAGGTAATCTTTCAAGCATTGGTATATTGGTATTATTTGAAGACTTATTTGTCATTAAAGAGAAATACATAGTATTTGCTCGTTTTAGAGACCTCATGTTATGGTTCATATGTGTAGGATCTCCATTCTATAATTTGTTCTTTGATGGAGTGTGGTGTGAAATCACTATAAAATTGTGCAATGGTTGGAAATGAAAATAGGTTGTAACATGTATGGGACGCTATTAAATTTCAAATAGCATGGAAATAGCTTAGGTTTACTTTGCAAGTTATTATGCAAATAGTGTTAAATGCATGTGCTACTCATAACTTCATACAATTCATAATATATTTATAAAGTCAAAACTTAGGTTTACAAAAATTAATCAACCATGAGGAGTTTGTATGGTCATATATATGAGGAGAGATATAATAAAATCCCTATAGAAAAATTTTAATATTTTGTTTATTTATTTTAAATTTTAAATTTTAAATGTATTGATTGACATAGGATGAAGTTTAAGTTGAAGTTATGGTATGTTTTTTTTTCGCTGAAAAACAAAAATTAAAATGGATTTTTTATGATAACAATTTTAAATTATTTAATGATGAAACTTCTAAAATTTATCTTTTTAAATTCAAATTAAATGCACAATTAATATCATACCTTGACTAAAGCTTATTGTTGAATAACTTTAAAATAAGTAAAAAAAACGTGTTCATAATTTTAAAATATTTAACAATGAAAGCTCTATTTTTTTTTTAATTCAAATTATATGTAATGAATATTAAATTTTTTTTTTTCCATACAGTAGTGAAACTTTTTTTTTTTCATACAGTAGTGAAAGTGGCACGGTGGAGACGGCCACAGCCGACCGCCCCAGCCACCAGGCCATAACGGCAGCCCCAATGAATATCAAACCTTTACTAAACCTTATTGCTAAATAAGGTAGAAAGAATTAAATCTCTTAAACTTAACAAGTGCTACAGGAGTAGCGATGTCGCTAATAAGAAAACGAATAGTATGTCTTTGCTCAATAGCGTTAAGATTTGACTGTTATTTGTTTTACCAATGTCGACTGTTATTTGTTTGACCAATGTCACTTATGATTAAATTCTTTGATATCGTTTGTGATGCAATTTAGCATTGATTGAAGTAAATAAGTTAATTATTTTTAGCTTAAGGTACAATATATTGATTTTTAAAAACATGGTGTTTCTTATTCTGTGAAGTTCACACCATACATGGAATTTGACGATACTGCTGGCACATATAAGCATCAAGCAATAGCTCGCAATAGCTCTTCCTGTAGGATCAGACCAATCAGTCATATATCGTTGCAAGATTGCAGTGAACCAAGACACATTGTATGTGCATTCTCTCCATCAATTCTGCATAGAGTATACGATTTTGGGCATTGTATATTTCATATTTAGGAATGCTGCAGTCGTGTTTTAGAGCTGCACTCTGGTTCCAAGAAAACAAGATGAAAATCAGAACAATGGTTTTTAATGTGCAAATAAAACGGCTATCAAACCCAGTTACTAATCTACAACCATTTCAGTAGATAAAAAATGAGATCTCGTAGCTAACAATCTACAATCATTTGATTATACTTTGTGCTACTCTGGAAACCATTGGTGGTCACAAGATCCTGGATTTCTTGTAACATGCAGTTGTTAATGTCTACAAATTGACTTGTAACATTATTTAGGTTACCAAATAATAGGAAATTGTTAACAGAATCAAACTTATTACCTTGAACACTATATCCTACAGAATTCACAAGGAAATTGGAAAAAAGAAGGTAAACTGGTCAAAATAGAAAGATGAAGTGTGAAAATGACCCATTAGACGTTAAGTGACGCCCTGGAGTAAGCTTGCTGAATGCTAGCAGTGAGGCCAATGAAATGGATTATCCTTCCAAATCCATAAGCGGACCTCATCCCCAGGGATATGGCCCTCAAACCTATGTTACCAGAAATGAGAAACGGGAAACTGAAGAGAGAGAAAAACAACAAAATTGAATATTCCCAGCCATATACCCTGTTTTCCAATTTGGGTTTAGGACATGATTGTTTCCTATTGTTAACAAAGTATCTCATACACAACACCCTGTTTTTAGACGGGTGAAGGATAAATGTATTCATGTGATTTTCACTTTTTCTTACACATGGTTGTGGAAGAGACTCTCAGACTATATCTTTTTCCAAGTCTTGATGCATTGCGTAATAAGGTTTCCAGGCATCAGCATGTGGATTGTATTTTTAGCTCTGACAACAAGTGTATACTTCTCAGCTTCAAACTGATGATGACGAACTAGATGATGGGTTGTGTATGGAATACAAATTCATTGTGAGGCTAATGATATTAATGGCCATTCAAATGGAATAACTATGGAAAAGGTGCAGAAGTTGGTACTCCAAACATTACATAAAATATACAGAGTTAAAAGCAAGGAAACTTAATGATGTGGATTCTGGAAGCTTATATCGAATAGCAAATGAGAAGTTCACTGAATACATTAACGCTGCTAAAGAATTGTTGGAGCTCCATAGAAAAGAGAATGATTGGTTACAATCAAAGCCTAATGAGTTTTAGTGTCATTGGATTTAAAGAGGGTAAAAAAAAACGTTGAGTGCCAAAACGATCTCCTTGTAACTTTGAATAATACCTGGCAATTATGCCACCCATGAAGATGAGTTTTTGCACTTATTATATTCTAATATACCTTTTATATGGAATCAATATCTACGATATTTTTATGATCTTAAATGTACCCTTACCTCAAAACTTCTAATTAGCCCTCCTGACTTTAAGAAGGATTGCATCCTTTATGTATCCACTTAACAGTTCATTGTAACTAGTGTGTTAGTTCATGAAGTAGAAGATCAATCTGAGCACATTATATATTACATTAGAAAGAACCTCTATGGACCTAATTGTATACAACCATGATGATAATCTAGCTTTAGTTGTCATTTTTTTCTATTAACATTTTGGGTCATTACATCTTCACTAGCACGACCAAGGTGGTTGCGAATTTGAATCCCATGGCACCCAGTTATCCCCAATAGTTGGAAATTTTATTTTGATTATTTTTCTTTATTGACAATTTATAAAAGTAAAACGTCTCCTGAGCTTGAGATGTCCCCCAGCAATGGCCCAGAGGAGAAGGTATCATCAATGCATACCCCGGCCATCTTCACACAGAACCCGTTCAATACATACCCATACCCGAAATACATGACCCCAATGTTCTGACATACCCAAGAGAAGAAAGATAAGTTTCCCATGTTCCCAACAGATTAGATTGATGAGCCTTGCATGCTTGTTTACTTACTATAATATAAATCCATGTTACCAACAAACAAGAGAGACACGTCCCCGTTCAATAAAGACTCAAGAGAAAACCATACCCTCGAACAGAACTATGTGCTTTGAACCATGGCGGCGGCTATTTGTAGAGTAACCTACTGGATTTATAACCCTAACCTATCCCCAAAAGACAAAAGAATACTTTCATCCAAAACAAAAAATATTAGTAATAGTTTGAAGAGCAAGCTTTATACGTCTAAAGAATTTATACTTCGAACAGGGAGCGGCAAAAAATTAAAATATACCCCTTTCCAGGTGAAGTTAAGCAAGATAGGTTCGGCTCAGTGTAGAAGGGACTTACCTGAACACCGGGAATGTCATGAAGTGTACACCGGGAATGTCCTTAGTCTCTTTCACGGAAGCCACATCACAGCAAAGAGAAAGTCGTTCACTTCAAAGAAAAAATAAGCTCCAGGCGCTCATCGATGAATTGGAGGGTCGACGACGAGCTTCACCCACTGCTTGAAGATCAGATGCCTTGGACAATCTACTAGCAGTATATTCTTCAAAATCCAAACCAATCTCACCGCTCCAGCTTCCCAGCACTCTTCTTGGTTTTACCTCAGCCTAAGTAGACCTCAACGAAAACAGAGCTCAAAGTGCCGAATGGAATTAACAAAGAAGACCCTATTGCATATCTAGTTGCAGAGTCAATTTAAGATCCTATAATAATTTGTTTGTATTGTGATAGTGGAAGTTTGTTGCCAAGATCATGAGCGATAGGAAAAGTACTACCAGTAATACAAGAACAGAGTTAAATAGGCACCTTAAGGATCAGTTTAATCATAAATTGTTATTTTATTTTTTAAATAAAAATAAATTTTAAACTAATTTAAATCATTAAAAGCATGCTCTAAAAATTATTAAATTTAAATATTGAGCTCTAAAACTGCATTTAGAAAAGTTAAAAAATGATAGACGCATGTTTTTTAATACCTTGGTGTTTGTATGGGATATAGCGCGTGAAGCCAAGTTGCATAGGTGAACATGCAGTTGTTGTTGTAGCTGGCAACATGAACTCCGTGGCAAGTCTCCGATGAAGGAGGATGATCCCTAGACGAGTTTACCTTGGCCCTATGCATACAACTCAGGGATTATACCTAACTCTTGCATGCAAGAAAAGTGTCATGTTGGAGGCTGCATTTGGTGTTTTCCACAACACAACTGCAAAAAAATTGTAAAGTGGGAGGTCGAAGATGAATGACAATTTTAGCAGCTGGTGATTCTCAGTAATAGCTAAATACCTTATACAAGTTCGCAACATCCATCTGATGATGCATGCGCTTTTGTCCATTAAAATCCGTACTCGCAGTAGGAACTCGGGGTTCCAAACCTTTCTCGGTAGGTGCACTCACTACAGGAGCTGTAGCATTAAAAACCCGTTGTATGGACGGTAATTCTGCTATGGAGATCTCTAACTTTGCACAGACTGCGGATTTCGGATATGGCATAAATAAATGTAAAGAATCTCGAGGAGAAAAATTAGGAGCAACAAAGTGATTTCATATCATTGAAAACCCTAAGTTTTTAGAGCAATTAGTAATCATGGGAGAAGCTGCCCACAGAAACTGTATTGGTCGAAGGAAGAAGCTGCCCAGACAGCTATTGGGCTTACCCATACGGAGAAGGGTAAGGACATGATCTTTTGTTGTGCCCCCGATTCATTTTCTGTTCTTGTATGCATCTACTGATGTAATGTCCCCTCCCATCATACCAACATGATAGAGAGGATGTGACACTAAATCCGGGCATCTAGCCCCATATCCATTAAGTAAAAACTCATTGATAAAAAGACATATACATGTGCATGTTATAGAAACACAATGGAATTAAAAATCATGTTTAATATCTAACATACATTTAAGATTTTTGTGACAGCCATTAAATAAAGACATTGCAGAATTTATAAAAGAGAGTACTTATCTTATAACAAAGTAGTCCCAAGCAACTGACTATGCAACTACAACGTTCCACCCAACCATAGTCCAGTTGTGATCATCAATATCTCCACACACTGCCACCCCCGAGCTGGGCATCATCTCTACAAGGAATCAGGGAACAACAGACTCACACATAGCCAAGCATACACCAAGATGAGCCAAGCCAATCTATAATTGGGTTTATCAGGCTGCTAGGAAATGGAAAGGAAGAGTGGCTAAGCTCGTGAGCTCAAGCACAGAGCTAGGGGTAACCTTACAAGATCTATCTAGCTTGGCACCCACAATACCTACATACCCAGCACAAGGGAGTATTCTTTTCACTGCTGTACAGTCCCTCAAGCCATACCTTCCCCATCTAGTGCTCTCAGGGTGTGCATAGAAGAGTATCCAAAGCCCTCTTGATCTTCTTGAGAGGTTATCTCCCCCACTAGGTTTATCAAGACCTCTCTGTCCACTACCACTCCAATCTCTTGCTTACATTCTCCAAATCAAACAGGGATGCAGATAATCAGCTAACTACAATAACTGGACAGGAGAAAAACGTTTGTACAGTGATAAGCATGAAAACAATTCCCCAAGCTTCAGAAAAACGTGGGAAGGCTAAAAATGAACAATGGAGGTTTGGGAAAACCCCAGGAAGCAGAAATCATTTTTAGGAAAAATGCCCATGGCAATTCTTGGACAAAACGACCTCCATACGGTCCCAAATCGCAGCCCCTTCTTCCCAGCTACTATCCAAAACCAAAAACGAGTTTCTAGGCAAGGAAAACCCTGCGTTTTTTATGAAAAACGTGAATGTATCTTCCAACAATCTCAATCTGCGTGAGAGAGAAAAAACTATCTGTTTAGAATGGCTTTGGGCACCATTTCGTGGGTGTTTTCTTGCCCAAGGAGACAAAATACGATTTCCCAGGTTGATGGCTTGCCCATACACGAAATTGGCTGCCATACCTCTTCATTCCCAAGGCATTAACTACCTCAACCAATTTCTAGAAGAATTAAATGATTGGGTCCCTAACCCAAAATGGGTAGTTGGTGGTTTATGGGTTTTCTCAGTGACACATGGATTAACACCATTGGCTCAAGGGTTTGAATAATTTTCCCTCCCTATTCCTTGTAGGATCATGCCCCCATCTCTTTGTTGCATTGCATAGCTAGTTGTGGGTATTTCATTAAAATCCGTAATTACATGATGTCTTATTTACATTGTGCCTATCTAGCACAAGAACCATATGCATCTATTTTTAATTGCCGATACATAAAACGCTAAATCAATGGTGGGGCCTTGGCCTTGAGCTCCTCACCATGATTGAATATCAATATTTACATCATTTACGATTTAATGCGAAGGAGGGCCAAAATGGGGACATTACAACTGAGCTCGCTCGATTCGTTGGTAATCTCCTACTGTTGCTTTTCAATCTGCATACAAGTTTACATAATAATGATTTGAAATTGAGGGGTAATATGACAAATGTTTGTTTTCCCTCGCTTAATACAAAGAGTATCAACCTACATACATGTTTACATCATAATAATTTGAAACTAACGGGTAATATGGCAAGTGTGAGCATGAGCATAATTGGGCCACAACTCCTCTCAATGCAACATACAATGCCAAGCAATTTGAACTCTATTTGCTAAACTTCTTGTTGAAGATTTCATTATTTTTAAAGATTCATAGCCCATCGAAAATGGAAGAATCTTGCAAGTTAAAGCCGAAGAATCCTGTTAACGCACTTCAAAAGTTAGGTGGAAGAATCCTGTAAATTGATGATTCGAAGAGGAAGCCCAGGAAGCTTGTTAGCACACTTCAGAAGCTAGGAGAAAAAACCATGTAAATTGATGAAGACCTCAAAAGGTCAGAGGAGGAAGAGGAGGAAGCCTATTAAAGAACTGTAATTTAGGCATATCAGCGTTCAATATACTACCATGAATTGTGAGATTGTATGTTAGTCAATTAATACTTCTTAATATATTTCTATGAACATTTGCAATCTAGTAGCTTCTTAAAACTAGCTTTGTTCATATATACTAACTATTTTGTAAACTACCTCATAACCATTACCTTATGTTTTGATGTACCTGACTTGCATTTTATTCAATGTTCCATGTATTATGCGACTAACTTGCTTTAGCATGTGCAGGCATAGCAGTAAACTAAGCTATGCTAAGTGGTAATCAATATGCGCTGGGAAGGTAGCACCGAAGAATGGGAAGGTAATAATAGATAAACTAAGCTATGTTAAGTGGTAATCAGTCTGCGGTAGGAAGGTAGCACTGAATACTGGGAAGGTAGCACCGATTGATGTTGTTGCCTCTTCACTTAAGTTAATTGTCTGTCCCATTATTTATATTTTAAAGAAAACTATATTAACAAAAATTATCAATGTACCTTTGAAGTTCGAGGCCCACTGAAATTGTTCTTGTCCTCTTTTTGTAGAATAGTGTTCTTTCTGTAGAATAGTGTACTGACTACCAACAACTGATTTCTGTAGCAATAAAATTGCAGTGCCAAGCTTCACCATCCCTTCTAGGTGGTAACTAGGTTGGGATTATATTGATTTGGCCTATTTTCTACCAGTGAGTACCTTTTGCTGCCTGTGTGGATCGTTGCTTGGTTATACATATTTTTTCCATAACCTATTTCTGTAGCAATAAAATTGCAATGCCAAGCTTCACCATCCCTTCTAGGTGGTAACAAGGCTGGTATTATATTGATTTGGCCTATTTTCTACCACTAAGTACCTTTCGCTGCCTGTGTGGATCGTTGCTTGGTTATACATATTTTTTCCATAACCTGTCTATAGATCTCCATGAGCTTTTGTTTTATCCAAAATATTGATCTTGGAACATAGCAATAGCAACTTCATCAAGGCAGTGTAGGTAGCAAGGCAGTGGATAGGTGCTACGGGAAGGAATGCGGTGGATGAATATCGACAGGTTAGTAATTCAATGTAGATGTCAAGCCTGTCATGCTTTTAAAGTCTGCATTCACTAAGCACCTCAACTGTCATGCTTTTAAATGTCTGCATTCACTAAGCACCTCGACTTCCAATGACTACATTGTCGGCTCGGCAATAACACGCAAAACTACAATCCAATAGCATTTGAGAAAAATAATATGTATTCTAATAATCAATGCCTAAATTAACAATATATTACAAAAACTTTGGAATATATCAAGAAACATGAAAATTCAAAAAGCGACTAATAGAAAGTCAACGCGTATAGAATACAAGAGTTACTTCGGCATGGATTAATAAAGGGTATTGTATTTATTAAATTGAGGATTCTATGATAAGCTTTCTCATAAGGCGGGATATGAAGTATATTTAGTAATATTTTTAAAATCCATTAGACCAAGTGGGGTATATCCTTAGTGGATATACTACAAACTATTTTGCTTTATTATGTGTGCTTAGGATTTAGAGTATATATTGTTATTTGCATTGTTGCATGTAATGTTTTTATAATTTTTTAAATGTAAAATAAGATACAAATATTAGGGTTAATTTGTATTTGTTTATTAAATAGTATAATTTGAATAAGTCTAATGATTAAAAATATGTATTTCTTTTTCAAAGGTTATAAGTTTCATTTCAAAGTAGGTAGTGTATGTATACTTTTGTAAATTAAAGTAATCAAAGTATTTCTTAGAAAGATTCACTTGTCCCACAATCAAATAAGTCCCATACATCAAGTTGGTGTCAAGTCGGTGTCTAGTTTGATCATAACCTCAAAATAGATTATTATGATTAATAATAGCCTTGCTTTCTTAAAACCTTCCAAAAAAATATTAAATTCTCAAAACCTGTGCACTACTATTAATTTCTTATATTCTTCCAACAATATATCATGTAAACATTGTGAAAATTAACAAGAATTCTAACTCTTTTAGTTTCATAGTAGGCAACATGTATTTTTTGAGTTTCCAATTCCAAAAACATAATTTCTTACATTATATATCTAATATCTATTAACACAAATTAGGTTAATCCATTGAACTCTCATGATAATTTTGTGGAGATTAATGATGCTTATCGTTTTTTTTTTAAATAAATAAACAATGTGTAACTATTCAATGCAATATTTAAATAATGCAATTCCACTCATGTTTCGAAAAGGGAGTCAGATAATGAAGCAATGCTTCAAACATTTCCTAATTTCAACGATTAAGCATTCCAATGCACCATAATAATTTACACACATAAGTTATGCATCACAATCAATTATATATATGTGACACAAATTGATGCACATAAGTAATGCATCATAACTAGAAACACATATGCAATGAACTTAAATGATAGACATAATTTATGCATCATAAGCAAGCACTTAATCGACACACACGATTGATGCAATTGCATATTGCATCATAAGTAATACACTTAAACGATGCATTCAAGTGACACATAAGTGATGATATTAAGCAATGCACCATAACTCATGACACAAAAGTGACACACATAAGCAATGCACCTTAACTCATGACACATAAATAACACACCTAAGCAATACACCATAACTAGCGATGCACTTGAGTTACACACATCATTGACTCACATTAGTGAAACATTTAAATGATGTGCTAAGTGATGCACATAAGCAATGCCACATCATATTAATCCATGCAGCTTAACTCGTGATACATTTGTGACACAACTAAGTGATGCAACATAACTAGTGATGCACTTAAGCGATGTATCATAAGTGGAAAGCCTAAATGACACATTATTGATTCACCATAAGTGACACACATAAGAAATGCACTTGAGCACATAAGCATCCATACACCATATTAAGCACCACACATAAGCACTGTTGCATTGTATTAAGTGACATGATTAAATGATGCACCATAAATAAAAACATATTTAAGCGATGCACCATAAATAACGACACATTTAAGCAACAGACATAAGTGGCACACCCCAAGCAACCCACTTTAATGACACACTTCAACATCAACAAAAGGACATAACTAACAAACTAGAAGCGACACACATAAGTACTTCACTCACACGTCATAAGTGATGCACATAAGAGATACACTTAAGCGACACAATGATGTAGGGATTTATGTGGCTTGAAATGAGAGAGAGAGAGAGAGAGAGAGAGAGAGAGAGAGAGAGAGAGTAATGCAAGAATTTTTGAGGGTCATAACTCTTGACTCGTTTATCCGTTTGGGCTCAACTTTAACAAGAAATTTTGTTTTGAAGAGTTCACTACATTGACCGCTAAGATTATTCTAATCATACCTTTTTTCAACACTTTTTAGGGGCAAATTTCCTTCATATAATTCCTCAAATTGGGGTTTTAGTGTTTTCGCAAGAATTCTTTAAATTGTAATTATCAGTTGTATGTTAGTTTATGCACCTAATAAGAAAAACAAGTTGACCGTAGTGTCTCTCTAATTAGCTTTAAGTTAGTGATCGGTTTTAGAGTCATGCAATAATTTTCTAAAATTAGCAATTTTCGAAAATCTCAAATAGTAGTTATAAGGGGTTGAACCTTCATTGCAATAGTTAGGATAGAGAAGGAATACAATATTGTTATTTTTCACCCTCATGTGTTTGCATGGTTTTTAGATCTCGTGAATGAATTAAATTTTATTGGCTACATCATCTGGTATAAGAGAAGGAAGATGGCTGGGAGAGGAAGAGGAAAAGCAGGTCTTGCTCAAATGCATAGAGATATGCAAAACCTCCAAAGGCATGTAGCATATCTTACATACATGTTGGCCAATAAGAGAATAATACGAAGAGAAATGTATGATGAGGAGATGGACCAAGGAGATACAAATCAACATATAGAACATGAAGAAGAACAATTAGAGTGCATGCCTTTTGAAGAAAGGATGCTCAGGGCTCTAGAAGGGAGAAATGATGGGATCAAAATGGAAGTTTTAGAATATAGAGGGAGTCTTAAACCAAATAAGTTAATAGATTGGTTGAACACCATGGAATTTGTTTTTAATCGAAGCTTATGACAGAGGAAAAGAAGGTGAAATTTGCATGCACCAAGTTGAAGGGTCATACCATGATCCGATGGGATCATGTGCAAAAGGATTGAACAAAAAAGGAAAAGACAAAATTAAGACCTGGAATAATATTGAGAAAAAATTGCAACAATTTTTTTTTCCTTTAGACTATGCACAGACCCTTTTTTGTATATTTCAGAATTTGAAGCAAAACCTATCCACCGTGGAGGAACTCACACACGAGTTTTATCAATTGTCCAATCGTGTGGATCACCATGAAACTGATGAGAAACTAGATGCAAGGTATGTGAATTGTTTGAAATTTTCTATTCAAGATGAATTGAGCTCGCATAGGGTTCGCAATGTGGAAGAGGCATACCAATTAGCCTTAAAGGATGAGGAAAAAAAACCGACAATTTGTTCAAAGGAATAGATGAGCAAGGAGGGGTACATCATCTGCCTCACGGGGTGGTTTTAACTATGGAAGAGGTGAATCATCCCAAAGAGATGAGAAAGCAGAATATCCTCGATAAGATAACCTAAATCAACTATGAGGAAGAGGATTTCAGAGGGGTATAGGTTATGGTGGTGCTAGAAGAAGACCTTATATGTGTTTTAGGTTTGGTGTAGAGGGACATCGAACATTTGAGTTCTCAAGTTATAACATGCAAGAGCCGAAGCAAGGACAACAATGTAGTTTAAACTTGGTCCAATCTGAGAATGAAGAAGAAGGAGTTGAATCTAAAGTCCCACTCGATATGGGGGAGAATCTCATGATACTAAGGTCAATGGTGATTCACAAAAAAGAGCAAAGAAAGTGTGGCGACAATGAATATTTGTGGATTCGAACAAATATTTTTCGAACCAACTACACTTCCAGGGGAAAAGTATGTCAACTTATTGTTGATAGTGCTAGTGGTGATAATATGGTTTCCAAAAAGATGGTAGATAAGTTGAAATTCCGTTGTGAAACACATCCCCATCCTTACCAAATTGCATGGTTCAAAAAAGTGAATGAAGACACCATTCATAAAAATATGTTTAATCAAGTTTTCCGTTGGTAAAACTTATAAAGATGTAGTATGGTGTGATGTCATTCAGATGGATGTATGCCATATGTTATTGGGGAGGCCTTGGCAATATGACATAAAATTCATGCATGATGGAGAAAAGAATACCTACACCTTTTGGTAGGATGGATCAAAACTTGTCTTATAGCCCCTTGAGGATGAAGGGGAAGATGAGGATATGTTGTCAAAAAGAGAGCTTGTTAAGGAAATGAAAGCAACAGGATTCTGCTATGCATTGATAGTGCAAAAAGGAGTCGAGGAAGACATACCAATACATATTGAAGTGGCCAAGCTACTAGAAGAATATGTTGATGTTATCCCTAATGAACTACATGATGGTCTTCCACCAAAGAGTGATATTCAACATCACATTGATCCAATCCTAGGATCATCTTTGCCTACTCAGGAAACCTGTAGGATCACTCCTAAACAGCATGAAGAGCTCAACCAGCAAGTAACAAAGCTTATAAAGAAAGGTCTTGTAAGAGAAAGCATGAGTCTTTGTGTTGTAAAAGCATTTTTTACTCCAAAAAAAGATACTACGTGGAGGGCACAGATAGCAGAACAATCAATAAAATTATCATCAAATATCAGTTTCCTATACTGCACTTGGATGACATGATGGATGTGCTAGACGAAGCTAAGTATTTTGGTAAAATTGATTTGTGAAGTGGATACCACCAGATCCAGATTCGCGAAGGGGATGAATGGAAAAATACCTTCAAGACCAGGGATGGACTATTTGAATGGATGGTTATGCAATTTGGGTTGTCCAGTGCACCTAGTACCTTCATTTAGTGTATGAATATTGTGCTTCAACCTTATATTGGTAAGTTTGTTGTCGTGTATTTTGATGACGTTTTAATTTTCAGTAGAAACAAAGAAGATCACTTGCATAATTTAAATATTATGTTGGATACATTGAGAAAACATCAGCTTTATGCAAACCTGAAGAAATGTAGGCTCCTGTAAAAAAGTTTGGTATTTTGGGGTTTTGTCATCTCAGTAGAAGGAGCCAAGATGGATTCAGAGAAGGTTAGAGCAATTTTGGAGTGGCCTAGTCCTAGGAGCATAACAGAGGTAATAATTATTCATGGGATGAACACCTTTTACCAAAACATTATTCAAATTTTAGCAGTATTGTAGCACCCATAATAGATTGTACCAAAGGTACGACATTCAAGTGGACTAGTGAAGATGAGGAGATTTTTAAGTTTCTAAAGAAGAAAGTAATTGTGGCACCCATATTAGCCTTACCAGATTTTGATAAAGTGTTTGAGGTAGATTGTGATGCCCCACATGTAGGCATTGGAGCAATACTTTTCCAAGCAGGTAGTCCAATTGCATTTTTTAGCGAAAAGTTGAATGAGTTATGAAAGAACTACTCCACATATGATGTAGAATTTTATGCAATTGTGCAAGCATTGTGACATTGGAGGCATTATTTAGTGCCGAAAGAGTTTGTGTTATTTACTGATCACATTGCATTAAAATATGTAATCACCCAAAAGAAATTGAACAGTAGAAATTCAAAATGGGTCTCTTTCTCACAAGGACACACCTTTGTTCTGAAGCACAAATCAGGAAGGTAGAATCAGGTTGCAGATGCTTTGAGTTGGTGCATTGTTATTTTGAAAACAATGGAAAATCAAGTAAATGGGTTTGTTTCATTGAAGGATATATATGCCTCTAATAACGATTTTTGATAGATTGTAAAATAGTTGAAGAATCCATTCATCAGTAGCATGGATCTTATTCAGGGTGAATATTTTATGCAAGATGACTATCTCTTCAAAGGAAAACAACTATGCATTCCAATTAGTTCTATGAGAGAAAATATATCACATTAGTGTCTTGGCAAGATATTTTAGAAAGGATAAGACGCTAACCTTAATCGAAGGTAAGTATCACTAGCCAAAGATGAAAAAGGATATAACCAGGTATGTGGCACGGTGTAGGATTTGTCAAATGGCTAAAGGACATTCACAAAATACAGGGTTGCACATGCCACTACCAATGCCCATGGACCCATGGACAGACCTGAGCATAGACTTTGTGTTGGGGATCCCAAACACACAACAAGGTAATGATTATATTTTTGTGGTTGTTGATAGGTTCTCTAAAATGGCTCATTTCATTGCTTGCAAGAAAACTAGTGATGCATCAAAGTTGGCATAATTGTTTTTTTTCCAGAAATTGTTAGATTGCATAGTATTCCAAAAAATATTACCTATGATAGAGATACTCGGTTCTTGGGTCATTTTTGGAGAACTTTATGGAATAAAATGGGGACTATATTACAGTTCAGCAGTGTCTATCACCCCCAGATAGATGGAAAAATTGATGTAGTAAATCAGAGTTTGGGAAACCAGTTACAAAGCATTGTTGGAGAGAATCCCAAATAGTGGGATTTGGAGTTACCTCAAGCAAAATTTGCCTACAATAGATCAATGAATAGGTCTACAGGAAAATCTCCATTTCAGGTTGTTTATGGTATAAATACTATGGGTTTCATAGATTTGGTGCAACTACCGCTTGGGGATAGAATCAGTGATGATGGGCAAGCATTTGCAGAACACATTCAACAGTTGCAACAACAAGTGAGACAAATTAAGCTACAGGCCAGTAACAAGCATAACAAAATTATAAAATATCCTCACCGACGACATTATATATACAATGAAGGTGATTTAGTGATGTTTTATTTACGGAAAGAGCGATTTCCTAGAGGAACCTACCACAAATTGAAGTATAAGAAAATTGGTCCTTGCAAGATTCTCAAGAAAATTAATGAAAATGCGCATAAGGTCGATTTACCAGTTGATCTTGATGTTTCCATCGTGTTTAGAATTTATAATTTTTATATATTCCATGGGTATGAACTGGGTGATGACAATGAGGCGAAACTGGATCCACAATAGGGAATTTCGAGCAAGAAAAAGGAAAAGATTGCACACATTTTAGATTAGAAGACCCTTCATATTCGACAAGGCCAACACAACTGATATATGGTCCAGTGGGAAGGCTTAGCACCAGCAGAGAGTACATGGATTATAGAGTGGGTCTCGCTAAATCTAGATATTTTTAAGTGGACGCAGTTTGAAGATAGTTACTTGCAGGAGTTGCGTTCTTTTCAACTAGAGGAGAATGATGCACAGACTTTCGTGGGGTGAAAAAAAAAGAGAAAATAAAATTAATAATGAAAGGATTTACGAGGGTCATAAATTTTGACTTGTTTATCTATTTGGGCTCAAATTAACATGAAGTTGTGTTTCGAAGAGTTCACTGCAATGATTAATTAGATACTTTTGAGTGAACCTTATTTCGACACTTTTCTGGGGCCAAATTCCTTCATATAGTATTTTTGTGGGATTTTTTTAATTTGTAATTATCATTTATATGTTATTTTATGCACCTAATAAGAAAATTTAGTTGACAACTAGTGTCGTTCTAATTAGATTTAAGTTACTAGTTAGTTTTAGAGTCATGCCAGAATTTTCTAAAATTAGCAATTTTCGAAAATCTCATATAGTAGTTATAAGGGGTTGAACTTTCATTGTAATTTTTAGGATGGAGAAGGAATAAAAGATTGTTATTTTTTCACTCTCATGTGTTTGCATGGTTTTTATATCTCGTGAATGAAATAAATTTTATTGAATACATCATCTATTATCATATCAGGAAGATGGCTAGGAGAGGAAGAGGAAGAGCAAGTCTTGCTCAGATGCGTAGAGATATGAAAAACCTCCAAAGGAAAGTAGCGAATATTATAAACATGTTGGCTAATCAGATAATAATATGAAGATAATTGTATGATGAGGAGATAGGCCAAGGAGATGTGAATCCGCATATAGAACATGAGGAAGAACAATTAGAGCGTATTCCTTTTGAAAAAAGGATGCCCAAGGCTCTAGAAGGGAGAAATGATGGGATCAAAATGGAAGTTTCAGAATATGTAGGGATCCTTAAACCAGAGGAATTAATAGACTGGTTGAACACCATGGAATTTTTTTTTTAATGGAATCCCATGATATAGGAAAAGAAGTTGAAATTTGCATGCATCAAGTTGAAGGGTCAAGCCATGATCTAGAGGGATCATGTTCAGAAGGACAAAACAAAAAAGGGAAAAGACAAAATTAAGACCTGGAATAGGGTGGAGAAAAAATTGCGAGAATTTTTTTTGCAAGATCCTTTTTCACAGATTTCATAATTTGAAGCAAAACCTATCCACCATCGAGGAACTCACGCACGAGTTTTATCAATTGTTCATTTGTGTGGATCACCATGAAACTGATGAGCAAGTGGCTATAAGGTATGTGAATTGTTTGAAATTTTCTATTCAAGACTATTTGAGCATGCATAGGGTTCACACCGTGGAAGAGGCATACCAATTAGCCTTAAAGGCTGAGGGGAAAAAAGGGACAATTATTTCAAAGAAATAGAGGAGCAAGGAGGGTAACATCGGCTGCCTCACAGGGTGGTTTTAATTATGGAAAAGGCGAATCATCCCAAGGAGTTGAGAAAGCAGATGATCCTTGTCAAGATAACCCAAATCAACTACGAGGAAGAGGATTTCAGAGGGGTAGAGTTTATGGTGGTGCTAGAGGAAGACCTTGTATGTGTTTTAGGTGTGATGTAGAGGATCATCGAGCATTCAAGTGCTCAAGTTATAACATGTAAGATTCGAAGAAAGGAGAACAACCTAGTTTAAACTTGGTCCAAGATGAGAATGAAGAAGAAGGAGTTGAATTTGAAGCCCCTTCCGATATGGGGGATAATATCATGATACGTAGGTCAAT
The DNA here is from genome assembly GCA_027924585.1 of Larix kaempferi. Lineage (NCBI taxonomy): Eukaryota > Viridiplantae > Streptophyta > Pinopsida > Pinales > Pinaceae > Larix > Larix kaempferi. Next base: position 3,503,193 of record BSBM01000893.1, read on the forward strand.
GGTGGTTTCTGTAATGTACCCACCCATCCATCCAAGGCAAGGGAGGGAACATGATACCAATCTGTGGGGATTTTATATTAACTAAGCCCATTCATTTGATTCATACAATTTAGAAACCCATGTGTGCAGATGTAAATTCAACAAACATGCACAGCGAAGATAAATTCATCCACACACATAATTTCATTTGAATTCAATATATCAATAACAGTCATTTAATTTAAACACTGCAGAGGCAAAACACATAGATAGAAAACACTTATCTTTGTTGTGCAATTGTACCACACAACTAGCTATGTCGCTGCAACGATTCTCCCAACCATAGGTCTTTGCCCAGACTGTATTATTTCAGTACTCAGAGACCACCCCCGAGCTGGGCATGATATCTACAAGGAAAAGGGGACTCTCAAGCTCATACACAGCCGAATAATCATTTGCATTTAAGCCAAGCCAGTCCACATCTGGGTTTATCAGGCTAAATATGAACCCTCTTCATTTGTGGATGCTTCCACTCAAGCTCAAGCCAAAACAATGAAAACCCATTTCAACCCCAACAATCCCTTACACACAGAAACTCATAAACTGGGCATGGATACACATAACAACAAAATCCCAAGTGTTGGGTATGAATGGAAAACATGGGCAACCAAAACGAAGTGAGAAATGGGGAAAACAACCCTGGGAAGGCAATTTCGTTTTCAGAAAATGACCATGGGCATTCAAAGAGCTGCAATGGTCTCTACAAACCCCCAAATCGTGCTCTCTCCTTCCCAACAAGTATGTAATACAAAAACGAGTTCCCAACAATGCCAAAAGGGAGGAAAACACTGGAAATCAGTGGAGAAAAATGCCCAAGCAGCTCCCAATAGGTTTGCAACACAAAAACGCCCTCTTCCCAGCTAGAAGACCCAGAGAAACCATAAAAACGTGGTTGGAAAACGCCCAAGTAGTTCCCAAAAACGTGAGGGAGGAAAAACTGATCATCAATAATGGCTTGGGAAGGCAATTCGTGGGTGTTTTCTTGCCCAAGAAGGAGAAACACGATTTTCCATGAGGGTGGCTTGCCCATACTCGAATTTTGGACAGCTATGGCTCCCCAATCCCCAAGGCATTAACTACTTCACCCAAATCTTGGAGAAATGAATGATTGGGCACCAAAGTCAACATGGGTAGTTGATGGTTGATGGGTTCTCTCATTGACACTTGGCTTGACTTCATTGGCTCAAGGGTTTGAATAATTCCCTCCCAATTCCTTGTAACATCATGCCCGCATCTCTTGTTACATTGCATAGCTAGTTGTGGGATTTTATATTAAAATGCATATTTACAATTCCCATGGTTCACTAGCACATGCGTAGCATCATATCAAATACTTGCCTCTTCTTGATCGAGCGTTCACTAGCGAGGCCTTGGCCTTAAGCTCCACACTAGGAATCATACATAATATGCATACATTATTTACATTATAGCCCAAAATATTACAAGGGTCAAAATGGGGGACATTACATTCCTCTCCCCTTGGAATAACACCGTTCTCGGTGTTCCAATACATAGGAATACATACACGCTTTATACATGTTCAAAATTCACAAAATGTGGTAGGTCTATCCTACATTTCACCCTTTACTTGGGTTTTCGGGACCAAGTCCTTTGGTCTTCACAAACTGCTCTTGCTGGCTGGGACCTTCTAGCTCTGCATGAGGGCATTGTTCCAAAAAAATCCCTTCCCTTTCTTTTATTCACTTTCCAGCTGATCTACAAGTCTGGAATTTTCATGGCTGCCATCTTTCTTGTTGTCCTGACAACTATTTGAGGAATATTTTCAACCAAAACAATAGCTTTTGGTCTGCTGCCATGATCAATGCGCACAACTGACTCTTCACTTTTCTAACTAGCAACACTTGCTTGTGTCGGTTGCAACCAATTGTTTCAATTTCTCCCTGTGAAATTTATCATGGAAACTCTTTGTTAGGACAAGCATAATATAAACATTAAAAATTAGTCAATTATTTCCCAATTGACATGGAATGTCCATGCTTCACTCATGCAACTTCCAAATTTTTTTCATGCTTTCCCAACATACACATGATCTCTTTCATGTTCATCATTTCATAGTGAAATGACTATTTTAGCATTCACAATTTAATTCAAGCAAATAAACACATTCTTCTTCTAGTCATGACATGCATTCAACAATTCTTTGTTTTATAAATGCATCAATAAAAAGGAAAGAGAAGCATAAGAGTTTCTCCCTCTTAGTCTTGTTCCAATCTGGAGCCACACCATCACCGTGGTTTCATGCTCCTTAGACTCTTTCACTTCAATGTGAATGCTTGACTTGCCCTTCTTGGCTATGACGCTTAGTGTCTGAGGTCTGTCTAATGCTTTTCAACTTGGGTACCCCTTCCCATTCTGCTTACAGAACCTCTGGTTGCTAGGACCCACTCATGTTCACTAGCACCATCTTTTATTACTGCTCATATTGAGCTCTTTAGGACTGTCATATGTCCATATGCATCCCTATGATGCCTTCCTGGTCCTTGCTTCCAACAATACCTACACTCAAACATTGAATCAATTCACATGTTTAGTTTATTTCATAAGGTTTTTCTCTAAACAAGAGTCTGAGAAATCATAACCAAATCATATACACACATATATTCATAAGCAAGAAACTGCAAGATAACCAAATAGTTATCTGTATTGGATGTCTTCACTTTATTCCACGGGATCCTTCTTTGCTTTACGAGCCTTGGATTTCCCGTGGACACAATTAAGAATGTTGGGCCAGCACGTAGGCTACTCCACAATCATTCGAATAGGCAATGCCAGGCCAGTACGCTGACTGGTTTTATCAATTGTTTAAGGGGTATTGGGCCAGCATACACATTGTTTCACAATATTAAGTAGTGAATGTCCAACCAGTTACTCTCTGGATTTATCAATAATTGCATATCCCCCACTCATTTAATCTCTGGATTTACCAGTAATTTTATAGTGCACAACCAGTTACTCTCTGGTTCTACCAAGAATTGTAGTTCTTTCAGGGTCCTTACTTTCCTGCAATGCCCAAGGTTTCCAACAAAGAAACAATAGTGTATCAGCTTAGCTGTTAGAAGATTTATACCTGAAATCTTCATTATTCCAAACAAGACATAAATGAAATTGAATACTTATCTGTATTGTGCGTTTCCCCTCTGGTCCACATGATCCTGCTTCGCTTTGCAAGCCTTGGGATCGCCTATGGACTTGGATGTAGTTAATTCTTCACCAGTACACCTTCACGCCAACTGGATTTACCAAGCATTTGGTGGTGCCCAACCAGTCCCATACCTGGTTGGCCCTCTCCATTGCCAAGCCAACACATTCATCTGGGTCATCGACCAATGGAAGGAAACTGTGCCACCTGACCATTATAGGTCAAGGCTCTACTATGGTGCCATAGGCATCTCAGGGTTTTCAGTCAGTCTTAGCGCCCGCCCTCCTACTACTATCCCAATAGAGATTTTATGCCTTCACAAATGTCACCACACCTTCTTGCACCACAACCCTTCACACACACAACTCTTCATTCATACAAGGACGTCACTCCTTCTCTGGTGCAAATCGGTGGTTCCTTTTAGGAACTTTATAGGTGACTTTCTTGACTGCAAGTTGGCATGACTCCACTCACACAAGGATGATACCTCTTCTTATTACACAGCTCTTTGGGCCTATCCATCCCTTCTGGTAATATTTCGTGTGAGCATAGAAAGGTTACCAATTCCTATACATTCCTTTTGCGTACCCTTCTTCACTTTTCCTCTTAATGTGCAGTATCAATCTGCATCTGTGTAGGTTGACAATACAAGAAGGATAAGCAAGCTCATCAGTATTGCTGTTCAATTTTGTAACCATAATCCATATCATTCACTATCAAGTATTGAAACACCATGAATGTGTCCATTCCCTTAGGGTGTAGTCAATATTGAAAACCATATCATGACCCAACACCAGAAAAGGTGTGCACCCCCTTTCCAATGTGCGCCATGTAGGCCCTAATCATACTCAAGTAGTATGCAATGATATAAATAAGATAGAGCATGCTCTGCATATTAACCCTAATAATTTAGACATGCATGATCTTGTCTAAGGTCACAGAATACTCATTCATTTTGCAGATGTATCTCACATGCCTTCTGGGCATAGCTTTACCATCCCACTCTCATGGTTTACTGACATGCGGTTTGGCTGAGATATTATTAATGGTGTTTCACCCGAAACCCATTTCCAAAGCATGGGGTCTTTCCCATCTAGTTTGGATTTTGCAGGCCATCACTCCTGGTCTTCCTACAATGTGTCTTCCTGGCACATTTATCAAATAGCTAAACAGTTAGCAGCATTTAGCAATAAGCTTCAAGTATGATTGTTCCATAACCAATCAATAGCATTAATAATTGAATTCAATATGAATTTGCAATTTTGTTTACTACAGAAATTGATTTGTTTAACCATGAGGCCATCCTCATATTGTTTGGCTCTCGTAAGTGGTATCACTCTGTCCATTATGATTTTACTCTTGCTACCATACATGAACATCCACCTACAACATGTCCTCCTGACACAATTTATATAAGCCAAACAGTGATTAGCAATTATAAGAAAATTCTCAAATCTGAAATCTACAAATCTGTTTTCCTACAGAAATTAGATTTGCAATCATGATATTATTCTCATAAATTTAAACCATAAAATTTTCAGATTTGTTTCATGCATAAGTTACACCCATGAGAATCTTCTCATAACCTTTGGCTTCTGCACATGGTAGATCTCGCTCTCTACTATGGACTTATCCTCATTGCCATACGTAAGAATTTTTTACCTGGAATCTAGAACTTCAATCAGCCAAACACGTTGTGAGTATTTTATGCATATAATCCTTTCATTGCTACAACAGTCACATTATCCATGCAATTTAAATAAATTGTAAATACTCATTACTTCACATTCCATGCAATTCTGTCCTTCCAACAGAGCACTCTGGTAGCCCATCACATGTCTACCTTCTTCATGCAATCATTCTCCTGCATTCACAGCAGCTCATGAAATGGTATCAGGATTAACACTAGTCCACCATTTCATCTATTATCTAACTGCATTGAATCATATATATATATATATATATCACAACCATGCATTCACACAATGCATCTCAACATGTGCACCTATACATATGCATGCACTTTTACATCACTCACATAATCTTTTAGTGTGCAATCACTCAATGTATAACCACAAGATTGTACATAATATTTTAATGCACATCTCCTCAATCCAACCCTGCATTAATTTATGAGTACTATGCATTCAAACATATTATGGCCTAACCATGTACTACCATGACAGGGCCATAAGTCCTCACTTGCTTTGGTTCACATCCGTCATGGCGTGACATAATTTCATATGAATGCATTGAGATTTCTAAGCAATTATAGGGTGTAAGGATCATTGCCTTCACTTACCCATACCTCACCATACTTGGTAGGTTAATAGTCCTATTCGGGCACTCAATACCATATTCAAACCAAATCATCATAGTTCAAAACATAGTTGAAGGGATCTCACCAAATCCTCTTTCAACATTCATGCAATTAAGCACAAATAACCATTACCTGCATGGTTGTTATTAACATCGCTTGATGTTACCTGATCAGTTGGCCTCTTACCAAGGCTACTTAGTCCTTTTGCCAACATCGTGATCACGGAATTGTTGCACCGTCCTCTCTTCATAAGGTCGTTGGTCACGTGCAACAACATCATCCTCATCTTTAGTCATGCTTCAGTTGCCTTTGGTCCTATAACCAATGCGAACACAACTAATTATTAGCAACCACAATCATTATCTTAAGTGGCTCATTGCATATGCAAAACCTCACTATTTTACTGATATGCAATATCATATACATTCAAAAACATTATCACATGCACTGTGCAATGTTTATTAATATGCCATCTAGTGCAATTCATCTTAACTAATCTCTTGCATTTCAGCATTCCTATGCCATAATTTATATGCATGACCACTTCAGAATTATAAATACAATATCAAGAGGGTAGCGGAGGAATCCTCCCTTTCCCATTCCTCATCGCATAGCATGGAGTCCCTCCTCCACATCATAGCTGATCCTTTTCTTGGCTTTCCTACCAAGAATACGAGCAACCATTAGCTATGATCTTCTCATGAATTAGCAATTCAACATATACATACGTGTAATCGTTTATTCTTGATATTTTCCAAACATGCAATTATTATGTTATATACGTAAATGGTTTAAGGTGAGATATTTCCCTTTCATCAGCATTGCCTTACTGGTCCCATTGCTTTTCCCCGTTTGGCGCAAATATTAAGGCTAGAATGGCCACCATTGTCGCGAAAATTTAACTTAAAACGTGTTGCCCGAGTCGTGGATGTTAAGGTTATTTTCGCCGCCGCGCACGTCGCAGATTTTATCCTTAAAATTGTCGCAGGTGGCGCGGCTCTTATCGCTAAGTTGTCATCGCGCACGCAGAAGTTAACGTTAATTCTGCCACCGCGCATGCAGAAGTTAACGTTAATTCTGTCGCCGCACACGCAGAAGTTAACGTTAATTCTGCCGCTACACACGCAAAAGTTTAATGTTAATTCTGCCGCTGTGCACGCAGAAGTTTAACCTTAACCTCGCCGACACAGCCTTTAGGCAAAAATTTCGAAACACTTGGAAAAAATTTGGAATTTTCTCTTCCTTTCGCCGTAGAATTAGCAACATCTCCGCCGATCGTGTCACAAGAGATAAGGTTAAAATTTGCAACCGCCAACCGCTTCCCTTCAGCACAGAATTAACAACTATTTCACCGACCGTTGCGGCGCTTTTGGGCCTATCTTTGCCGACATAGTCACAAGAGTTAGCCCAATTCTTGCCACCGCGCATGCAGAAAATTAGTCTAACTTTCGCTGCCGCGCGTGCAGAAAATTAGTCTAACCTTCGCCACCGTGCGCGCAGAAAGTTAGCCTAACTTTCGCTGCCGCGCATGCAGAAAGTTAGCTTAACTTTCGCCGCCGCAACCCTTAGGCAAAATTTCGAAAACAAAATTTTTCCCTTCCTTTTGGTGCAGAATTACCAACTTCTTCGCCGACTGTGTCGCAAAAGATAACCTTAACTTCTGCGCCCGCAAGCCTTTGTCGCTGCGACCACGTCGTAGGTTTTAAGGCTAAAATCGCCGCCGCATGCAAGCCTCCATCGCAACTTTTAAGCCTAAAATTGTCGCCGTGCGCAAATGTTAAGCTTAGATTCGCCGCCAGTGTCATAGAATTTAACATTACTTTCGCCGCGCGTATCACAGATTTTAAAGTTAAAATTGCCGCTGCCGTGTGCAAAACTTATCGTTAATTTCGCTGCCGCAGCCTTTAACAAAACTCATAAATACTTAGAAAAATTTTGCAAATTTTCAAAGACATTTAGAATTTTTCTGGAAATATTTGCTTCATTTCTTTATAGAGGTAAGCTACTTATAGATCAAACTCACATAAAACAGTAAAAGTGTTTCAAGAAATATTGCACATCTTCAATGTCAAGCATGAAACAACAAAACAACAAAATAATATAAGATGGAAAAGGTTGCGCCTCCTTTCTCTCCTCCATGGAGGCAAACAGACAAATACAAAACTGAATGCTACTGCATTGGAAACAATTTAAAGCAAGCATTCAACCTGAAAAGGAATTTTCTCCCTCCTTCCTCAATTTCGTAGAATGGAATCAATGCAAGCAGTTTTGCAAGAATCCCCAAAACAATCATGGAAATGATTTCCCATTCTAACCAATTAGAAGCCATGAGATCTTCAAGTTTCTTTAATACATTTTAATTCCAAAACAAAATACATGTACACACAATTATTTATATTTCTATGAAGGGCCCAACAACCATAGTGTTGAACCTTAAGCTCTGATACCATCTGTAACGTACCCACCCATCCATCCAAGGAAAGGGAGGGAACATGATACCAATCTATGGGGCTTTTATATTAATTAAGCCCATTCATTTGATTCATACAATTTAGAAACCCATGTGTGTAGATGTAAATTCAACAAACATGCACAACGGAGATAAATTCATCCACACACATAATTTCATATGCATTCAATATATCAATAATAGTCATTTAATTTAAACACTACAGAGGCAAAACACATAGATAGAAAACACTTATCTTTGTTGTACAATTGTCCAACACAACTAGTTATGTCGCTGCAACATTCCTCCCAACCGTAGGTCTCTTCCCAGCCTGTATTATTTCAGCACTCAAAGACCACCCCCGAGTTGGGCAGTTGGGCATGATATCTACAAGGAAAAGGGGACTCTCAAGCTCATACACAGCCGAATAATCATTTGCATTTAATCCAAGCCAGTCCACAACTGGGTTTATCAGGCTAAATATGAACCCTCTTCATTTGTGGATGCTTCCACTCAAGCTCAAGCCAAAACAATGGAAACCCATTTCAACCCCAACAAACCCTTATACACAGAAACTCATAAACTGGGCATGGATACACATAACTGCAAAATCCCAAGTGTTGGGTATGAATGGAAAACGTGGGCAACCAAAACGAAGTGAGAAATGGGGAAAACAACCCTAGGAAGGCAATTTCATTTTCAGAAAACATCCATGGGCATTCAAAGAGCTGCAATGGTCTCTACAAACCCCCAAATCGTGCTCTCTCCTTCCCAACATGTATGTAATACAAAAATGAGTTCCCATCAATGCCAAAAGGGAGGAAAACATTGGAAATCAGTGGAGAAAAACGCCCAAGTAGATCCCAATAGGTCTGCAACACAAAAACGCCCTCTTCCCAGCTAGAAGACCCAGAGAAACCAGAAAAACGTGGCTGGAAAATGCCCAGGCAGTTCCCAAAGACGTGAGGGAGACAAAACTGATCATGAATAATGGCTTGGGAAGGCAATTCGTGGGTGTTTTCTTGCTCAAGAAGGAGAAACAAGATTTTCCATGAGGGTGGCTTGCCCATACTCGAATTTTGGACAGCCATACCTCCCTAATCCCCAAGGCATTAACTATTTCACCCAACTCTTGGGAGAAATGAATGATTGGGCACCAAAGTCAACATGGGTAGTTGATGGTTGATGGGTTCTCTCATTGACACTTCGCCTGACTTCATTGGTTGAAGGGTTTGAATATTTCCCTCCCAATTCCTTGTAACATCATGCCCCCATCTCTTGTTGCATTGCATAGCTAGTTGTGGGCTTTTATATTAAAATGCATATTTACAATTCCCATGGTTCACTAGCACATGGGTAGCATCATATCAAATACTTGCCTCTTCTAGATCGAGCGTTCACTAGCGGGGCCTTGGCCTTGAGCTCCACGCTAGGAATCATACATAATATGCATACATTATTTACATTATAGCCCAAAATATTACAAGGGTCAAAATGGGGGACATTACAGTTTCCAAAAAAGAGAAAAGGCAATGTGGAGGAAATGAAGATTTGTGGCTTCAGACAAATATTTTTCAAACCATGTGCACTTATGGGGGAAAGGTATGTCAATTTATTATTTATAGTGGTAGTTGTGAGAATATGGTTTGCACTCCTCTTGAGTAGTAGTCCCCATGAGGTTGTAGGTAGATCCATTCCAAACTCGCAAAAAGACGTTTAAAATGTCTTTGATGTAGGTGTTAGTGTGTTCCTATTGAGAAAAGAGCCTTTCAACCTCTCTTTGTCAACTTAACATATGATACTCGCATGGAGACGTTGACCTTAAAACCATAGGGCATAGGGAGGACTAATGGGGGGCATAAGCCCTATCTCTATAGTCCTTAGTTCCTTAGTCCAAGTTTAACCGCATGTATACTTCCTTGCCCAAAAAATAAGTACCCACCAGGGTAAGCCCTCCCCCTGACTTATTAGGTAAAAATATAGGTCAGCATATATGGAGGCTCCTATCTATGAGAATCACATATTTAAGTTTACCTTCGATAGTAAGTTAGTGAGTGCCCAGGAGGTATTAGTTGCTAGTAGTCGGTTCAAAGTACTTATTGTATCATCACATTTTCATAGGGTTCCCCTTTCCATATAGCCTCCGATATCACATATATACGATTAAATTTTCCATTTAATAATGCCATTTCTGGAAGTTTATATCCGGCTAGGTATTATTCCCTCCTTGCCTTACACCCGGGACAGAGCTAGCTCAATAGGTTTTCCACAACAACACTTCTATATAAGAGTTTATAAAGATCCATCGCCTTCCTATCAAGGCTCGAAGTACCAAACACCTTGTTATCTAAGCTTAGCTTCTTCCATTTCGAAGGTAGACCGCACCAGAGTGGAAGAAGGAGCTGGGAATAGACACAGGTCTAATTCCTTTTTTCAGGGTATATGCCTCGAGGAATGAGTCTCCCTATCCCCCTTCTCCCATATTATAGCAAATATCATGTGGCCGCACTAAAACCTTGAAACATCTCTTATGGTTTTTCCTGCTAGATGAAAAGGTTTGGACTTGGGTATAAGTAAGTGTATCAAACAACGTTTGTTGGCCTCTTTGTCACGGCGCGCTGCCTTTCTAGGCGACTGCCTTCCCTGGGCCATGGATTTTAGTCTACTTGGATGCCTCTCAAAGTTAAAGTGCTATTTTTCTTTTTCGAGGTTCTTTTCCGATAAGATTGGAAGTAATTCGGAAGTGGATAATATAAGGAGGCGTAGGCGGATCCACATCGTATGGGTCTACTGATTCCTTGAGAGGCCCCACCATTATCACAAGATTGGGTGACATCTTACCAGCCGGAGGTTCCGGTGTTGAGTGGGTTTCTTTGATTTCCCATGCTTGTTTCACTAGCTCACTCTATGTTATGGTTGTGCTCTGTTAGTGGTTGGGGCATCCCTTGATTTCCCAGCCTTCTTCTTCTATTCAACTCCCCACTCTCTTTCCTAGTGCTTCTTGGTACACCCATCTACATAGTAGGGTATGAGCAAGCACCCAGTGATCAGCCGACATTTTTCTCTAGTGTCTGGCCACCATACACCTCAAACCCAAGCGCCTTCATTGAAATCACGAGTCATCCCTTTATAGTGATAAGGTTTTTAATTATAAGGATCCTGATTAGAAGGGTTGGACCTTATTTATTTAGTAAGGTCATTATTACACATAAATAAGGTAAGGTGATTTATAATATTTAGTACCCAGGAAGTGATCCAGCAGATCAAAATTTGTGGTAGAGGATATCGATTTTTACAGTGATTTTCTTGAGAGCCCTATAATAGGTGACCAAGCGCCATTATTGTTTCTCCTTATTGGGAATAATGAAGGCTGGGAAACCACAAGGAAAAGTACTAGGTTGGATGTAGCTGGATTCAAGAAGCGCCTTAGTCTAGCATTGAACTTCAGCAGCCTAAATGGGTGTGAGACGGTAGGCTAGGGCATTAGGGAGAGGAGAGACGGGAATTAATTCAATATAATTTTGTATTGTTCGGAGAGTAGGTAGGCTAGTTGGTGATTCAAAGATATATGCAAATTCGTCTAGCAAGTGTTTCCCAGAAGGTGGAGTGGGTTGTTGCATGTTTTCTTATTTTGCTGGGCAAACTAATGAAAGTACTGCCTATTCATCTAATGAAATATTGCTTGCTTCCTTATTAATCAAAAGCTACCCCTTTTAACGGGGGTGCTTTGTTCCTTGCACAATATCTTCCAATTTTTCATTTATTATTAAAAGATATATAGTGGGTAAAGGACAAACCCCACACTCTACCCTAGTTTTTGTAACAAGGACAAGGTTACAATTCTTCTTTTTTATAACAGCTTATCATACCAATTCGGGATAAGTATATACCTGTTATAAACAAAGTACCCACCATAAAACCAATAAGTCTTGGTTTGGATCAATTCATCATTGCTATGATTCCTCGCCTTGTGGGCCTCTTATTAATTAGTACCTGTTTCATGATGGCAAGCAGTCTCATTCTTCTTGGATATAACCTTTTCAATTCAACGAACTAACTTGGAGGTTATAGTATAACCAAATTTATAGCGAAGGAAACCCAGAAAATTTCAGCACGTTCCAGTTTGTTTTGTCCTTATATGCCTTAATCGCATATAGTTCTGATCTACGCAATAACTTCATTCAATTCTAGAGATTCCATTTGACTAAGGCTTATTCTAGCCGTGCTGAAGGGGGAAAATGACTAACTTCGGAGAAGGGGTTTAAAATTTATTATATCTTGAACCTTTCTCTATAAAATATTGACCGATCGAGAATCTATGGTCATCCAAATTGTCCATTTTGGAACCAATTGATTTACTTTGTATGGATCAACTCAATGTGAACCAGGGTTTTTTTATATGATTCGTTCTTTGTTCCATAGCTTCATTGTCGGTTGGTTTGCACGAAATATCATATCTAAGCAAATAGATCCACTCTCCTTGCACTAGGGTGAATTCGCTTTCAATGCAATAGCAACTGCAAAGGAGGTTGTCGGCCTAAAATTGGCCAATTTAAGACAAAAAGGACAGGGAAGCCATTGGCTTTATGTTCTAGGCTAATAAAAAGGATGAATGAGTCTTATATCCAACAAACACTCTTTAAACGAGGAATTACAGAATGACTATTAATGATATAAAGCCAGCGAGTAAGGGTAATTCCATAACATGCATATTCCACATCTGTCAAACTAACACTATTTCAATAAAATAACCAAGCGAAATATTTGCTTGCTCTGTTGATAGTTCCCTTGGCCTAAAGCAATAAAAATGTTGACGAGAGTAGCCTTGAGCAGTAAATATATATAGAAATCCCCCCAAAAAGCATTTCTATATTTCATTTAGTAAGTTGGTGAGAGAAAAAAGGACAAGTGAAGATATTACTCTGGTAGTTTTTCTATCTTTTCCAAATGAATTAGCTATGAAACAATGAGCTTACGCCTATCATGCCCAATAGCACCAGCCAGTTCCCAACCTGCGAGCCCAGTAGTGGAGAAAGGTTACTTGGTTACATTCCATGATGATTTAAAGTTTAGTTGTGGCATAAGTTTAGTTTTTTCTCTTTGGGGAATACATACCTTCCAAGCTTGGTTAGCCAAAAAGAGCTCCTGAACCTGGATGCATGCATAGATAAGAAAGTAGTCTAACGTAAATAAATATGGGCTTACTTCCTATACTACGGGATTAAATAGTACGGGACATAAGCTACTACAGTGACCTATAGATAGCACCTTACTATGCTTAGCTGAGTACGGGACACATCTGCTACTATGCTAGAGTTGAGTACAGAACATAATTAACTTGTAACATAATTAATTTGTACGAGTTTTACTCTCACACTGAATGCTACCTAACTTAAATAGTGGAGTTCTAATCAGTGATTTACCTTTATCCCCTCACTCCAATAGTTGAAGTATAATCGGTGACTTAATCTACTCTCTATCTCCCTACCTTGCTATACAGTACACTCTATCTCTCACCTCCCAACAACTACTTAAAGGTTAAAATCCTATCTTCTAAGCGACTACGGGATCAAACAGGAATAAAGAACATAAGCTATTACAATATACTATAGATAGCTACGTTCGAAATAATTCATTAAGCGCAAGAGCTAATACAGGGTCCTATAGCCATCTACTTAATGCGCTTACCAGAGTACGGGGTTATAATACTGACTTAGACCTAGTACTAGGTACCTTATTTTATGCTAAGTGGTTTACCCCTTTGAATCCCTGGAGGGGAGGGAGGGGGCACTAAAGGGAGCCTTACTTGGTTATTCTAACAAAATCCTTAAGTGAGGTGGCTCGCGATAATAGCAATATAGATAAAAGATAGATTGCTTGGATGTTTGGTATGGGGGTCACTATCATGGATATATAGCTTGGAAGGATAGATTGCTTGCAGGTAGAGCTAGTCCCAATAAAAGTATAAGTTCTGGGAAGTAGCAGTAGGATATAGACCAGTTTCAGCTAGCGTACAGTAATCAGCCCAGTATTTAAAACAACTAGCTTGGACATATGGGATTAAACAAATTCTATTGCTTGGGTTGGGTTACTTGATTGGACAAATGATTACTCAAACTATTGCTTGGAGGTATGGATGATAACCAGCCCAATAGCAGCACAAGGTACGGTTCAATAATTATAAGCCCATACACTAGCAGAATAGGTATTATAAGTCCAACAACTAGCATGAGGTCGGGATGATGATATGTTCCCCCAACTATCGTACAGAGGTTTAGGCCCCAGTGATTATACTTGAACAACTTGCTTGGGTAGATGGAGACTACTTCTTTAGGGAACATTAGATTATATATGCAAGCATGGGTTTTTCGCAGCTCAAGGTTTAGATGATACTAAAAATAGTACAGTAAGCTATGATGAGCCATCACCATATAAAGGTACGGGACCCTTATCTGGGTCAGGAACTAATGGTACATGGAGCTATTTATAAGCCAGCAACTCTTGTTGTACATGAAGCTATTATGCAGCTGGAAACAACTAATTATACATGTATCTATTCACCAACTGGAAACTATATGGTACAGGAAGCAGCCTATAGGTTTGGGTAGCCTAGGATCAATTTAAGCAGGCTACAATGAGTTATTGTTTTAGCATAGTTAAAGTCGCATTCGGTAACAACTGTAAGGGTAAACCTTACCTCGTGAAACTATATTTGGTAGCTAAAAAGAGAGTAGTTGTTTTTTAAGCCATGTTCATTAGGCTACTTCCTTATCTTATAGATGCATGTATCCAAGTTTAGTAGCTCCAGGTGGGCTAACCCAACTAATTGTACAGGTTAAGGTAATCCTAGCTTTAACAACTACAAGTAAAGGTTCAGAAGGTTATTCCAGCCTTGAACTACTAATTGTAAAGGTTAAAGTGGCATATACTTGGCTTGGGAGAACTGATGTTTACACAGTAAATAATAGATATACACGGTTTAGTTGAACTAATTATCGTATAGGAGCTACTATGCAGCTGACAACTTTTCTCGTACAGGGTTGGTAGTGTAATTTCGTACAGGGTTGGTAGTGTAATTCCTGCTTTAGTTGAACTAATTATTGTACATGGGGGCTAATCCCAATACCACTACTATGTATACCTCCCTCTCTCCGCAGTCGGGTTTAACCTCTTCCAGGGTGGGTTAATACATTTTTTGCTAAGCAAGGTAATATGTTCTCCTTAATCTATGTATCAATAAGTATATATATATATACTGCAGTGCCTAGGGTGTATTAGTAAGAGTTGCAGTATGTTAGCAAGTGCCTAAGAGTAAGGAAGTAAAAAAGCAAGGTTTTACTATGTATACAGGGACTACTATAAGGGTTAACCTCGTTAATATATATCCGGTCACTAAAGAGAGAAGGTGATTTGTTGACTCACTCATAAAAGGGCTAAAGCGTGGGTTCAGAACCAACGAGCCTTGGACTTGACAAGTCGGGGACTAACCCCTTCTGACTGCCATGACTGCCATAGGGAAAGTCCTAGGGATAACTATAAGGGCTAACAATTAACTAGACTAATCTACTATACGAGGGGCTCGTTATAAAGGGATACAGAAAAGGGCCTAACTATCTAGAGCTAACCATGAAATCAATTAGGCTACGAGGAATGGATAACTATGAGGGTGAACCTAATTTGGTAACAACTGTAAGGGTGAACCTATATGCGGGAACAACTATTTATGCTCCATTAAAAACTAGCTATGGTTTAGCAGGTCTGGCTAAAATCCAAGGTAAGTAGGCCTCCCCCAAGCATCTGATACATCAACGACTATAATATCGATTAACGGGAGATTAACAAAGATATGTCCAAATGTATTTCCAATGTAACCTTAAGATCTTTAAGAAAACCAAACACCTTTATTTGTAAGGAATCCATTGTGTTATACCACATTTTGTGTGGGTACTACGGTATTTTTTTTTCCATACCATGACCCCTCCCTGTCGTAGCTAGCTGTGATTGTCTTCACGATGGTTTGTCCAAGCTTTCTAGTGATATATGCTTACTTTATGTGAGGTGTGATCTTCCGAGGACACAGAGTCTTGGTCCTTTCAATATTTTAATATGTGGGATGGTGCCATTTCTACATTTATTTTCAGTGCATACATATTCATTTAATGATTCCAGTGCTTTTGGATGTGCCTTTCAGTTATATGATGTTTATTATGCCATGTGATGATGCTACATTTTAAGATGTTCATGTTTATGCCAGTATGAGTTAGGATGTATGCTTATGGGGTTATTTTTAGTCCATCTATTATATTATGCCATATGTTTCATGATAATTGTATGATGCATAGTTGATGGTGAGTGTGCACCTCATATTGGTTACTTGAATTCTTTATGGATAGCCCTTGGCCCCCTAGTGTTTCACTTACCTAAACTTAACTGGTCTATGATGCTTCTTAGTTTTTCCTACACACATCACACCCGAAGTCAAGGTTCTTCCCTAGGTAGGTTCTTGATAAATCTTATTTATCCATACATTATTGGTCCATTTACATATTCATCTTCCATATACTTAATCCATATCCACCTGTAATGACCTATTTTACGAGGGCTTTCCTTCCTGTTGTGAAGAATTGTTGACCTTTTCCCCAATTGTACTACATCAACGAAATGTCATAGCCAAAGTCTGGACTACATTGGTGTGTGAAACTATGACAAAGAGAAGGTTGAGCAAGTGTTTTGAAATGCTTACATGAGTCAACTGGATCAGCCATCATTCCCTAGAATCCTCGTGCCCAAACTGGGAGGATTCAAGTCCTTGTGCCCAAATTGGAAGGACTAGGAAGAGACCTAGAGACATATCACTTTGCAAAGAAAGAAGAGAACAAATGAAAATGAAAAGAATAAGATAATGGAAATAAAATGGGCCCCAGTGTCAAGTAACTCATGTCTCCCCCTTTGGCTTACAACTGGATGACTACATACTCATTGTCTAACTACAAACACTTGCAAGTACCTTAGTCATTTCACTTGTCTAACTTCTTTTCCACCCACTTCACCTCACCAAAGAACTTAGGGACTTATGGAAGTACTAAAAACAAAAGGTGTCTAAAACCCTACTCGGGTTTAACTAGGTTGGCATCATGGTAAACGTTACAAGGACCTAATAGCTAAATGTTGAGGGAAAAATAAAAGTATATGAAGATTTGACTATTGCACATGATGACATCGTCCTTGTATTGTATTGCTATCCTGATTTATATATGCTCTACTTTTATGCTGCATTTCATTCAATTATGGTACATGTACTTCTGCCTATGATTATAGAGGTAACTTGTGGGACCTGTTTCCACACAAACTAGCAGGTCTTTTGATCTAGACCTTGGGTGCTAGCCGAGGAAACGATAGAGGCCTAAGCCACCACTGTAACGTAGGCAGAAGACCTCTATCACTTTAGGCTCGAGAGCAAGCCACGAGGGGTGACCCAAAGGTAAAAATGAAGGACATGGATGAGGACAAGAACCCAAACCCACTTTAGGCCAAGACCTTGTTAGAAAAACAGGATCGCGGAGCAATAACAATAAACATAAATGCAAATATAATCACACATACACATTACAAGAGAGACATAGATATATCGTGGTTCACCCAACTTGGGCTACGTCCACACTAAAGTTGCCAGTCCTTATTATTATTCCATCCAACAAAGTGAAGGGATACAACCTGCAGCACAACCGCTGCAATTCCTCTTCACTGTCTCACAGTCTCTCTACTTGATCTCACATATCTTTACAATGCATAATACCTAATACATCAACCCTAGCCATATTACAATGTCTTTTTTTTTTATAGGGAAAATACAATGGGAAAAATACCATGGGATACCCAAAACCATGGGCCCACAAAACAGTTGGCGAAAACAACCCCAAAATGTTTTGTCGGGGGCGCTGCCCTCGAACCCCCGCACCCCCGTGACTTGGGGGTGTTGCCCCCAAACACTCTTTTTCAAGGTGTTTCGCCGAACCCCTAAAAATGCAAAATGGGTGTACAATCCTCAAGGGTGCACGGATAAGACAATATCATCTATGAGATTGGAAGATCTGGCTCCACAACCAACAGACCTAAGGCAAGCCAAACCAAAGAATGGATGAGGTAAAGGAAAATTCAAGGGAGAAGGTAAGGATAAAAGGAAATTGGCATGCAATCACACTGTTAGTAGTCTCTAGTCTCTGATTATCAACAATGTATAATATCCATTAAATAAACAAGTATGTTAAGTATCATGCAATATATCCAAATATTCAAAATCCCCTCCCTCCATTTAGATTTACTAATATCTCTCCCTTAGAGAAATGACTCATTGTTTTGGAACATTTGAACGAACATCATCGAGTGGCTCTTCAAACCATCAAAGTGACCAAGATACATTTTAAAGCTTAATATTATAGTAAGGTCCATCCTTGTCTTCTATGAAGGAGACCTTGTCTAATTTAACACCAAGCTCATGCTGTATTAGGCAAAGGTAAGTTTGAATATTTCTGGCAAGGCCCTTACATTATCAATAAATGTATAAGAAAGGAGCTTTTCTATGTATGGGACCCATAGGGGGGATCCTCTTTAATCCTTGAAGTGCACTTTATTTGAAAAAGCTCTACCTTTAGTTCCTTCAATAGGGGCATTGTACAATGTATATAGTTAGATTTACTCATTACATTTCCATCATCGCGTTCACATCTCATAGTTGTCTTCTTTTATTATTCATATGGATCCATCATCCTGTTGCTACATTGGTTACACCAATGGCGTGAATCATTACACAAGAAATATTACCTCAACAACTTGAGCCATATTTACCCCTTCACACACATTGGTCCATTCCAGTAATGTTTATGTTGGACTTGCCACCAATAACCAGGATGAATATAATGCAATGATTTGTTTATTAGTTGATGCCCTTCAATATCATTCATGTCGTCTTCATTTTTTTATTCCGAAATGTTATTCATGCAACTGAATGGTGTTTATCATGTCTGTAATGTCTGTATTCTCTGCACATGGCGCAAAGGAAGTTTGTCTTAAGGTTGGAATTATTTCCTTTATTGGGTGGATGTATTTCGTCCCTCTAACTGTAGTGTATAAGACCGTACCTACAGAAAAGACCTTATCGAGACTATAGTTGATAAGATCGTAGTGTAACCTGCCCTATAAGAAAAGAAAGAAGCCTTAGGTCTAGTGGTACAAACCTCCTGGGCAAGCGCTAGGATAAGGGGAAAGCTGTGTCGATCCATCCCTCTCTCTCCTTAGAGGTATCGTCCATCCTCCGACGTTATAGCTCAATCATAATCAAACCAAGGCTATATCATTCTTGCCCACTCTGGCCATGACTGCTGAGCTTTGTGTTCGGCCCCCGGAGGGCATCATGGTAAGTTTCAAAGAGCAAGCCATCTTCTTTTTCCTAACCAACCCAAATCTCATAGGATAAGCCTTTCCCTGATAAGCCGTCCTCACCAATACTTTCCCTGTACTGATAAGACCAGCCCTGATTACCGATACCAGCCCTGATAAGACCTTAGGCCAAGTCCTAATGTAGCAAAGTGCTAATGTAGCAAAGTGCCAGGCCCTCTTTATTTCTTTTGCCAATGTTCCAATAAAGTGAGATCCAGTTGAAAGCTACTTAAATAAAATTTAGCATCCAAGACTAGTTGCAGGATATAGGGGGGTGTGGTGGGGCCCGTTGTGAAGGTGAATGGATGAGCATATGTTGCGTCCTTCCATACCTTCCTGTGTAGGGTGGTTAGGTTGGAGGTTAGAGAACATGGGGACAATAGCTTAGACCTCCTCTATGGGTAAGTGAGATTAGACACCTTGATTGGAAGTGAGATAAATTCAAGCTAAGCATTGACATCAATGCTTGGATCGATACCTACTTGACGGGGACGGGACAAGCTTCCATATACAATTGGGATTCATTTAGATAGCCAGCACTGACAGGATATGTCCACTTGCTCATTTTAGTGCTACTAACCACCTGGACCTTGTACCCACCTACTGGCTCATAGAATTTAACTTAGTCTGGTAGTCAATGTACTCTAAGGTGGATTATTACTTGCCTGAATCCACTCGAAGGTGAGGTTCTCTTACTACCTGGCTTAACCACGTTACTGGCTTTGCTCCTACCTTGCCCGCTTTTGGCTCTGCTCTTGCTCCTGTCTTTTCATTCTTTACCTTGGGGTTACAGTAAGTTAGGCCAGGTTCGCACTCTCCAATTTTCCACCCCACATGCCAGGTTTATTAGGGGAATTTACCATCGACCCTTATGGCGACCTCCATTTATCGAGCAAGCGCTTCCCACCATGCTTCAACCCCTCTATTTTTGGGCCCCTACCCCATAATGGTCGAGTCACTTAACGTTCATGAAATACGAAGTGTCAAGTAAGAAGGCAAGAAGCATAATTACATATATATATATAATTAGGTATCTCTTTATTTGTATACTATATGATACAATATTCTGAATTGCCTTTCAATCGGGGAAATTAAGTCCTTTAAGTGGGGAGGGTTCAAGGTGGTGTTCACCATCCAGCCATACCATGCCTGGATATCTGGGAATTTCAATACTTAAAGGTGGGAGGAACGACCAAAGAAGAGATAAAGCTACCATGCGAGGTTATCACTTTATCATTTCCTAGTTGCTCACTAAGCAAGACCAACCATCGCAAGCAATATATTTTGGTCAGTACTATCCAGCTAGCCATTCGAGCCGTACCATCCATTTACCTTTATTTCTTTGCACCTAGTGAAAGGAGGTGCTCTACAGCCCAGTATGGGGGAGATCTTCTAACATCATGTACCGTTACATCTAATAAAATGTAAAAATGTAGCATTACATCTAATAAAACGTAAAAAGTGATTGAGCGTAAAAAGAAGTAAGTAAAGTAAAAAAAAGTAAGTAAAGTAAGTATGGTGGAGATGTTGTAAGTTTGTGATTTAATGTTTGTTACTAACAAAATAATTAAAAAAATTCATGTCCGCTCATAAAAAAAATTATGGAAAGTATTTAAAAAAAATCCATGTTGGTTCATAAAATAAGATATTATGAAAAGTAATTAAAACTAATAAAATGTAAAAATGTAGCATTACATCTAATAAAACGTAAAAAGTGATTGAGCGTAAAAAGAAGTAAGTAAAGTAAAAAAAAGTAAGTAAAGTAAGTATGGTGGAGATGTTGTAAGTTTGTGATTTAATGTTTGTTACTAACAAAATAATTAAAAAAATTCATGTCCGCTCATAAAAAAAATTATGGAAAGTATTTAAAAAAAATCCATGTTGGTTCATAAAATAAGATATTATGAAAAGTAATTAAAAAATAGATGTTCGTTTATAAAATAAAAACTTAAAACTTAAACCTGGATCTATCAATCAAGAGAGATCAAATTTCTTGAGTTTAAATTTTAAAAAAAAATACACCTCAAGAAATTGGATCCCTCTCAATGCTTAATAGATATGGGTTTATTTCCTGGCCCAGACCAGTGTAGTGAGTTTTTTGGAAACCCAATAACCATTCTTTTGAACCCTCCCTCAAACAGAGCATTTATTTAGGGTTTATTTGAAGGCTAATATAAGATCAGCCTCTTACGCTTCTGGGTCAAAAGGAGTTGATGACCTACCTGCTTGCTTTCTTTCTGCCCGGGTAAAAACTAACCTGCAGAGGCGCTTCAAGACCCAAGAGTAGCTTAAGTGCCACCAGGGTATGCTCTTTATTTTCTTTTTCCCGAGCAGAACCAGTTGTTGATCCAGGACCATCGGCTCTATACCAGCCAGTAATACCAGCAGTACCAGCCAGAAAGACAAGGCCAACCCAATATCTGATAAGTTAAGTACTATCTATGGCCGTTTAAATAAATAAATTCCCTTTAGTGAAGTGAAAAGATGCTTTCTCCCACGCCCTGGCTGGGGCAGGGTGCAACTAATTAGCCACGGAAGGTTTGGTAAATCAAAGTGGTGGTTCCGGGACTTCCGGCAATAACAAGTTAGGTCAGCAAGAAAAGGCATTATCACCCCTTGCCAATCTTTTAACACTACAGAACTTGTCCCCGTTTTTACGTGATATTCCTTCCTCAACTAGCACAATCGATTTGTTCAGTCGCACAACGAGAAAGCTCAACTTCAGCCCGCAAAGGCACCCTTTATTTATTTGATACCAGCACTGACTGGCCTCATTTCTATGTCTTTTCATCCCAAGGACAGGCATAAGTAGTTCATTCATCTACTCTACCCAACTATATCTATCCCGCCACCCTTTATGTGAAGACGCAAGGGTGGCTTAGCTTTTTAGTATGTGAACCTGGCTGGGAAACCTCACCTGATATGCAAAAAAATACGAAGCCTATAGGAAGGCTGAAGCCAAGAGGAAAGAGTAGTAAAACTCTATAGTTTTCATTAAGATACTAGAAGCTCCTAGTCTCCATTCTTTTAAAAAGAGAAAGAGAGAAGAGTCACACTCACTTTCTTATAAGCTGGTATTGTCAGACCTACCACTAGTTGTTTTCATATTATAAAATAGGAGAAACCACGTAAGGTGGATGCCAGAGATGGGCTAAGATAAGAATCTTGGTGACTCTCCTTGGGGTGTAACAGCTGCTACAAACTATTACTATTATATAGGTAGGATCCTCGTGTATCTACGTTGTCACATACTATAATGTGCCTATATAAATTTTAATATATGAGCTCGCCATGGAGACGTTTAACCCGCTTCCTAAAGCCGCTAATCACAGGTGTGTTGATGCACTTGGATCTACTCAACAACACAATGCTGCTGGTACTACTTGATGCAGTCGATTCCATATTTTGACAATTCATATTTCCACACACAATAGATATAGAATAACTTTGGTTGTACAAGATGACGACACTTAAGCAGCAGACCAATTCCATACCTACTACAAATATTAATATAAAATAATATCGCCATAGATGCGTGTTAATTCACATATATATGTGTTAATATATAATGTTGCTAGAGAGATGTTTCACCTTCTGGATTGATAACCCTAGAAAAATCCCATCAGACAAGAGTCGAGAGTCGTTGGAACTACTCCAAGACCTCTTCATTTCATGTTTTGCTTGTGTCAAAACTCTTTTGGATGGGTCCGATGATAAACCTAGCTATTGGGGAAATAAATTGGAGATTCTTGCTAATAAACTCTATCCTTTCATGTTGTTTGCTCTCTACTAC
The DNA here is from genome assembly GCA_027924585.1 of Larix kaempferi. Lineage (NCBI taxonomy): Eukaryota > Viridiplantae > Streptophyta > Pinopsida > Pinales > Pinaceae > Larix > Larix kaempferi. The sequence goes on from BSBM01000893.1 coordinate 3,526,390, forward strand.
TAGCTTAGACTCGTTATAAACGATACTACTCGCATATCTAAGTGTTGAACCTAAATAGAATATCTACTTTCTGAACCTATATCTCTCCCTGAGCTCCAGTGACAAAGCTATAGGTGTGTGTTTCCATCCAAACAAAGAAACAAAATAAGAACTCTAGTGTCGTCCTTTCCGAAAATAAGATAAGAACTCTAGTCTCATCTCCTTTTAAATAGGATAAGAAGGTCACTTAGAAAACCCTAACCTGCAGACCTTGCTATATCAGCTGGGCCTACTACTACAAACTATGACTATATTTATATTTTAACATCTATTTGTTACTATATTTGTATCCCTAATTCCAGTAGCTCTATTGTGATAAACTGGTTTAAAGCGCATATATACTCTACTTGTTAATCAATTATGTTGCATCTCTACATGTTACACATGGATTCACATATCTACATGTTGTTATCTTTCTTAACTTATCTGCCTGAGCTCCAGGGAATAAGCTTCTCTTATTGTTGTGTCATTTGCAAAGAAATAAAAGATACCTTGCTAGCTAGCTGGGAAACCCTAACAACCTGCAGACCTACCTTGTAGCCATATCTAGTCCTGGCTAAGAAGAGAACTTTAGTTTGTCTAGTTTTAACATAGGAGATCTCCATCTAAGTTTTTTTAATATATTATGTCACCATAGAGAGAGAAGTCCTGCTGGTCATAGCGCCATAGAAGAGCACATGTGTTCGTCCAACAAACAAATATAATAACTATAGTCTCCTTTCCTTTGCCCCATAGGAGGATAATACCTAGCTGGGAAACCTGGCCTAACCTGGAGGCCTCTACGCAGCCATAGCTACTACCTGTATTTTAGTTAGAAATAGAATCCACCAGGCCATAAGTAAGTGGAGTTGGATAATTTCCAAAACCATCTAATTCGCAAGTTTGGAGCAATAAGATTTATTTTTTATGGGTTTGATGAAACCTAATTTTATCCTCGGGGGAAGCAAATGGAGAAATTCTTTTTTAGTTAGAATGCACTTTCCATAAGTTTACGGGATGTCGTCGATTGAGGTTCGACCAAAATGGGTTTCGTGGGTTCGGTAGAGTAGATGCAAAGATAAATAAATGAGAAGCAACAACAACAAAAATAACTAAGTAAAAGCAGTGGACGCCCTCCTTTCTGTGCCTTACCCTTTACTGTGTGCTGTTGCTTCTTCGACTGGGTTTCGGTCTCTATTTTTTAATCTGGCTATCAACAAGAATAAACATGCATTTTCACTAATATTCAAATAGCTCTAAGCTTTTAAGTCAGCCTATTTATTAAGGCACTGCAGATCAGAGATAAACAAACTTTATGTTTTTGGTGGTAGAATAGAATATTTCCTTTCATTGCTAGTGATAGGTCGAAAATAACTACTCATCAATTTCGTAAGTTAGGTAAATCAGTGAAGTTTAAGTGGTGAAATCAACTTATTTCTTTCCTAGCCGTATAAGAAAACTCAAATAAATAAGCTATCAGTTATATGCTTAGGGCTTGCCGCAATAAATTCTCCTCCCATCCGTGCATCGAGAAGGAATTAAAGAAAAGAATAATGACTCCTTTTATTATAAATGGAATAAAACCAGAGGATAGCTTGCTATAATTTATATGCTTTCTTAGGACTTTGTGGATTGAATACTTGACTTGAACTACTTACTTTCGTGGAATAAGTGAAGGTTGGAGGCAGAAAATAAACAAAGATAATGTAGAATGAGCTACGGTTCTTCAATCTTTATTCATAAACCAAGATCAACTGATGTAATACAAACAATAATGTAATGTATATTTAAACACTTATAGAAAACCCTAAAAACTCTAACCTAGCTTTTGTATGCATGCAAAGCATGCTGTTGCATTTATTAACTGAACTAGGAACTAATGTTAACTGAAGTAATTACTATTTCTAACACTCCCTCTTAATTACTACTGCTGCAGCTTTTACAATTCCTAAATTATTTCTATGAATTTCAAAAATATATTTTTCCAATGGCTTTGTGAATATGTCATCCAATTGGTCAATCGATTTACAATGCTTAACACGAACTTCACCATTGTTCACAAGTTCTCTTATGAAGTGGTATCTGGTATCAATGTGCTTGCTTTTCTGGTGAAAAACATGGTTCTTGGATAGAGCAATTGCTGAATTGTTGTCACAATACACTGTGGTTGGTCCTTCTTGTTTCTGTTGAAGACCTTCTAAAACTTTGCGTAACCAGACTGCTTGACAGCAGATATTGCTACTACATATTCTGCTTCTGTTGATGAAAGTGTCACAATGGGCTGCTTCTTGGATGCCCATGAAATCACCCCTGATCCAAAATGAAAAACATGACCGGAAGTGTTATTCCTGTCATCCAAACTTCTTGCAAAATCACTGTCAGTGAAACCTGTCAAAACATCATACTTGGCGCTTGAGTATAAAATTACATAGCTTGAAGTCCCTGCAACATATCGTAAGATCCTTTTGCCAACTTGCTAATGCAAGTCTTTGGGAGACTCCATGAACCTCGAAATCAAGCTAAAAACAAACATAATATCTGGTCTCGTAGCTGTGAGATACATGAGACTTCCTACAAGTCTCTTAAACAATGTTGGATCTACATTGGGATCGTCATCTTCTTTGCTCAACTTTGTACTTGTTGCCACTGGTGTAGGTGTCGTTTTGCAATTATGTATTCTAAATTGCTTAAGAACATCATTAGCATATTTGTTTTGAGAGATAAATATACCTTTTTCTAATTGTTCTACTTCTAAGCCAAGAAAGAACTTCATTAATCTAAGGTCTGTCATCTCAAACTCTTTCTTCATAGTTGCTTTGAACTCATCTACTGAGAGGTCACTTGTAAAAATAATATCATCAACATACAAATAAAATATTAAAATTTGTCCTTGTTGATTTACCTTTTATGTAAAGTGTTGGTTCACTGCTGCTTCTACTAAAACTATTTTTTATCAGATAAGAATCAATTCTGCTGTACCAAGCTCTTGGAGCTTGCTTGAGCCCATATAAAGCTTTCTTCAATTTGTAAACTTTCTCTCCATGTTCTTTTATTTCATACCCATATGGCTACTCCACATAAATTTCTTCTTCAAGAATTCCATTCAAGAATGCCTACTTGACATCTATCTGATACACTTTCCATTTTTTCTGGGGTGCAATTGCTAGGACTGCTCTTATTGTGTCCAACCTTGCCACTGGTGCAAAATTTTCTCCAAAATCAATTCATGGTTGTTGCGAGAAACCTTTTGCTACTAACCTTGCCTTATACCTATCAATTTCACCTTTTTCATTGAGTTTGGTTTTATAAACCCACTTCACACCAATGGGTTTCTTATTCTTTTGCAAGTCAACTAGATCCCATGTATCATTTCTCTCAATGGAATCTATCTCTTCGTCCATAGCATTTACCCAATGCTCTTGTTTTACAGCCTCTTCATAAAACATAAGTTCACTAGCAATAAAAACATAATTAGTATTTGCATCGAATTCATCATAAATATCTGCCAATCTTCTAGTCTTTTTATTACTGTGATCAGATTAATTACCTGATTGTGGAATTGATGCTTCACCTTGAACTGAGTTTCTAGGTGTTCTTTCTGGAGTATTTGCTATTGGTGAAAATGATATTGGATCTTGTTGTCCAAACAACTCCTCTTATTCTCCATCTTCTGGTTGGGGTATTGCAGCTCCCACACCCTTGTCTATGGTTCCATTCCATGACTCTTCCTCCTTGAACAGAACATCTCTACTGAGGATAACCTTTTAGGTAATAGGGTTATACAGCTTGTAGGTTTTAGTTTCTTCACCATATCCAAGAAATATACATTTCTCACTCCTGTCGTCTAGATTTTTCCTTAGCTGTTTAGGAACATGAGAATAAGCAACACAACCAAATATTCTGAAATGAGAAACATTACAACTCATACCTGTCCATGCTTTCTCTGGTACTCTGTTCTTCACAATTTTGGTGGGAGATCTGTTCATCACATGAACAGCACAAGCCACTGCGTCTCCCCAAAATTCATAGGACAAATTTCTTCCTTTCAGCATGCTCCTTGCCATATTCATGATGGTTCTATTCTTGCGTTCTGCAATACCGTTCTGTTGAGGTGTATATCTTGTAGTGAATTGCCTCTTGATTCCATAATGCTTGCAGTAATCATGAAATTATTTTAAGTCATATTCTCCCCCTCCATCTGATCTCAATACTTTGAGTTGATAACCACTCTGTTTTTCAACCAGAGCCCTAAATTCCTTGAACTTGCTGAAAGTTTCAGACTTCTGACGAAGAAAATATACCCAAGTTTTTCTACTAAAATCATCAATAAATGTAAGAAAATAATAGCTTCCACCAATTGATTGAGTTTGCATTGGTCCAACCAGATCAATATGAATAAATTCTAAAGGTGCATGTGCCCTTCGAGACATACTTTTAGGAAAGCTATCCATGTGCTGCTTTGCAATGATGCAGCACTCACAACTGCTTTCTGGCTCCTTCATAGGGGGTAATCCTTTTACCATCTCTTTCTGCTGCAAAAACTTGAGACCACCAAAGTGAAGATGTCCATATCTAAAATGCCATAACTAATAATCATCCATGCAAGTGGCTTTTTGAGCAAACGAGGTTACCTTGCTGCTACAATTCATGACTAGTGGATACATCCTGTTCCTAGTCACTTGTATTTTGATGATCAATTGTCGATTTGGGGGTTTGTCATAAACTTCACAGTCTGATCCATCAAATACAAGTCTGTATTTCATTTTAGTGATTTACTCAATGCTAAGAAGATTATGCTTCAATCCTGGAGCATAATAGACATATGAGATTGTCTTTTGTTGGCCTTGTTTGGTCAGAATGTTGACCACTCCTTTGCCAAGAACTGGGACTACCTCATCCGTGCCAACTTTGACCTCTGTTCTCACTGATTCATCTAGGTTTGCAATTAGACCTCTGTCACCTGTCATATGGTTATTGCAGCCACTATCTAAAAGCCAAAGTCCCTTTGGCCTTTCGTGTGCAGCATGACATGTAAGAAATAACATATCATCTTTATCCCCGGAGGTATTAGTCACATTAGCATTATGATTTGCTTGATAAAAAATTTTCTTTCTACATTCATGAGCATAATGCCCAAATTTATTGCAATAATAACACTTAATATTAGATTTATCTGACCTTTTTTTGTCAAAGTTTATGCCTTCATGGTTATGATGGTGATCTTGATCTTCATTGCCATTACTTCGGCCACTTCTGCCTCGTCCTCTTGATCCTCCTCTGCCTTTGCCTCTTCCTTTCCTTCTTGAGAATGAGAGATGTGCTTTGAAAGCATTCTCCAGAGAGGATTCTTCATTCCAGTTGATTATGGATTCGTATGAAAGTAGAGATCTGGTCCACTCGTCTATAGAGAGAGTACTCAGATCCTTTGCTTCTTCATCGCTAAAACTTTCGACTCAAATTTGTGGGGTAGGGATCTCAGAACCCTTTCAACCACCCTTTGATCTTCCATCTTTTCACCATAGATATTCAGCTGATTAACAATACCCATGACTTTGGTCATGAAAGAATCTACTGAGTCTGATTCTTTCATCTTCGGATCTTCAAAATCTCTTCTCAGAGTTTGGAGTGTAGCTGTCTGTACCTTACCAGCACCCTGATAACTATTCGCCAAGGTATCCCATGCTACTTTGGCATGAAATGACGCTGACATCTTTGGAAATAACATGTTATCCAAAGCATTCATTATGATATGCAGTTCCTTTGCATCATTTTTCCTGTGCACTCGCAGGACATCATTTTCTGCGTTTGAAAGGGCTTGAAAAGCTGCATCATCTGTATGTTCGGAATAGCCATACATGACATATTCCCATGCAACTTATGACATGAGATAAACCGCCATCCTCGTGGCCCAGACATCATAGTCCTTTTTCCCTGTAAGAGGAGAAATCTGATATTGATTGTTGTTGCTAGAAGCCATAGACGCTACAGAGTCTTTCACTAGCTTTTTCAAAAACCAATCTACCTTCCTCCTTTAAAAAAAATAAAAATAAATAATTCTTCCTCTTAAACAAGATTTGAAAAAATATCTTCTTCTTATGTAAAAAGAAAAAATTCTTACTCAAAGAATCTCTTTGTGAAAGTAAAAGAAAATCACGCTCATAAAAAAAATTACTCTCTTGCCCTAATTATCGCAGGTCACGAGCAACTATCGCGCTCTGGCCTATATGGAGGCCGCGATAATCCCTAAGTTTTTACCTCCTAACTCTCGAATCTACCGCGCTTTAGCCTATAGAGAGGCCGCGATAGTTCCCTAACTTACCGCGCTCTGGCCTATATGGAGGCCGCGATAATTCCAAAAAAAAAAAAATTGTGTGAAAATTCTTCAAAAAACTTACAAATTCTCCAAAGCTACGGCTTTGGGTTCTCCGAAAATTTATGCTAACAATTTGATCTTCTCCTAGGCTCTAATACCAAACTGAAGGTTGGAGGCAGAAAATAAACAAAGATAATGCGGAATGAGCTACGGCTCTTCAATCTTTATTCATAAACCAAGATCAATTGATGTAATACAAACAATAATGTAATGTGTATTTAAACACTTATAGAAAACCCTAAAAGCTCTAACCTAGCTTTTGTATGCATGCAAAGCATGCTGTTGCATTTATTAACTGAACTTCAAAAATAGGAACTAATGTTAACTGAAGTAATTACTATTTCTAACAATAATCTATTACTTAGAGCCAATGGGGCTCGTTCTATTAGGCTCCACGAGCTAGTCTGCCTTCCTTACAACTCTCAATAAAGAGCATACTAGAGGAACTCCCCTCCCAATCTCTCTTGCTTATTTATTTATGACTTTAATTGAACTACTAGCTGTATAGCTTACTGGAGAATAAAAACTAGCTTGCATACCTGCAATAGTATCATCCCTTATTTAATATTTAAGTACCCATAGCATCTCTCTCTGTAAAAGCAGACATTGTCTTGTTTACACACTTTCTAACTATATAGTGGATCAAGACTAGACGCTAGATGCTAGACGCATGAATGAACTCTCAATGTTTGCTTTTATATATTCCTTTTCCAGTGCTTCGCTATAAGCTGCTTCTGACTATCTCCCAATGGGTCTCTTTCCTTTTTCGTTTCCCTTGTACATGTGATGTCATCTCGATCGATGTATGTCATATGTTATTGGGAAGGACTTAGAAATATGACAGAAAATTCATGCATAATGGAGAAAAGAATACCTGCACCTTTTAGAAGGATGCATCAAAAGTTGTCTTATTGCCCCTTGAGGATGAAGGGAAAGCTGAGAATATGTTGTGAGAAAGATAAATTTTTAAGGAAATGAAAGCAAACAGGATTCTACTATGCATTAATGGTGCAAAAAGGGGTCGAGGAAGACATACCAATACTAACTAAAGTGGCCTACAAGATACTAGAAGAATATGTTGATGTTATCCCTAATGAACTACATGATGGTCTTCCACAAAAGAGGGATATTCAACATCACATTGATCTAATGCCGGGATCATATTTTCCTAATCATGAATCCTATAGGATGAGTCCTACACAACATGAAGAGCTCAACCAGCAAGTAACATAGCTTATAAAGATAGGTCTAGTAAGAGAAAGCATGATTCCTTGTGTTGTACCAACATTATCAACTCCAAAAAAAGATAATACTTGGAAGATGTGCATAGATAACAAAGCAATCAATAAAATTACATTCAAATATCGGTTTCCTATACCACGTTTGGACAACATGATGGGTGTGCTAACCAAAGCTAAGTATTTTAGTAAAATTGATTTGCAAAGTGGATACCACCAAATCCGGATTCACGAAGGGGATGAATGGAAAATTGCCTTCAAGGCCAGGGATGGACTATATGAATGGATGGTGATGCCATTCGAGCTTTCCAATGCACCTAGTAACTTCATGCGGTTGATGAACACTATGCTTCAACCTTATATTGGTAAATTTGTTATCGTTTATTTTGATGACATTCTAATTTTCAGTAACAACAAAGAAGATCACTTGCAGTATTTAAATATTATGTTGGATACATTGAGAAAACATCACCTTTATGAAAACCTGAAGAAATGTAGGTTACTGCAAGAAAGTTTGGTATTTATGGGTATTTTCATCTCGGCAGAAAGAGTCAATATGGATTCAGAGAAGGTCGGACAATTTTGGGGTGGCCTAGTCCTAGGAGCATAACAAAGATAAGAAGTTTTCATGGGTTGGCCACCTTTTACCGAGAATTTATTCAAAATTTTAGCAGTATTGTAGCACCCATAACAGACTGCACCAAAGGCACGACATTCAAGTGGGCCAATGAAGCTAAGGAAAGTTTTAAGTTTCTAAAGAAGAAGGTAACCGAGGCACCTATATTAGCCTTACCAGATTTTGATAAAGTGTTTGAGGTAGATTGTGATGCCTCGCATGTAGGCATTGGAGATGTACTTAGCCAAGCAGGTAGACCAATTGCATTTTTTAGGGAAAATTTGAATGGGGTAAGAAAGAACTACTCCACATATGATGTAGAATTTTATGCAATTGTTTAAGCATTGTGACATTGGAGGCATTATTTAGTGCCGAAAGATTTTGTGTTATTTACCGATCACAATGCATTAAAATGTGTAAACACCCAAAAGAAATTGAACTGTAGACATGAAAAATGGGTCTCTTTCTTACAAGGCTACACCTTTTTTCTGAAGCACAAATCGGGAAGGAAGAATCATGTTGCAGATGCTTTGAGTCGGCACACTATTCTTTTGACAACCATGGAAAATCAAGTAAATGGGTTTGTTGCATTGAAGGATCTCTATGTGCGTGAAAACGATTTTTGGGAGATTGTAGAATAGTTGAAGAATCCAGTTGTCATTAGCATGGATCTTATTCAGGGTGAATATTTGATGCAATATGACTACCTATTCAAAGGAAAACATCTATGCAATCCAATTGGTTCTATGAGAGAAAATATATCACAATAGTGGCTTGGTAGGACATTTTGGAAAGGATAAGACACTATCCTTAATCGAAGATAAGTATTACTGGCCGAAGATGCAAAAGGATATAACCATGTAGGTGGCACGGTGTAGGATGTGTCAAATGGATAAAGGACATTCACATAATACAGGGTTGTACATGCCACTACTAGTTCCCACAGACCCATGGACAGATTTGAGCATGGAATTTGTGGTGGGGCTCCCAAACACACAACGAGGTAATGATTATATTTTTGTGGTTGTTCATAGGTTCTCTAAAATGGCTCATTTCATTGCTTGCAAGAAAACTAGTGATGCATCAAAGGTGGCAGAATTGTTTTTTTTAGAAATTGTTAGACTGCATGGTGTTCCAAAAACTATTATCTTTGATAGAGATACTCGGTTCTTGGGTAATTTTGGAGGACTTTATGGAAGAAAATGGGGACTAAATTACAGTTCATCTATTCCTATCACCCCCAAACAAATGGGAAAACCGAGGTAATAAACCGGATTTTGGGAAACTTGTTACAGAGCATCGGTTGGAGAGAAGCCCAAACAATGGTATTTGGCTTTACCTCAAGAAGCATTTGGCTACAATAGCTCAGTGAATAAATCTACAGGTAAATCTCCATTTTCGGTTGTTTTCTATAGAAATCCTATGGGTGTCCTAGATTTGGTGTAGCTATAGCTTGGGGATAGAATTGATGATGATGGGGAAGAATTTCGAGAACACATTCAACAGTTGCAGCAACAAGTGAGACAAAATCTACAGGCTAGTAACAAGCATAACAAAATTATAAAAGATGCTCACCGAGGACATCAGGTATTCAATGAAGGTGATTTGGTGATGGTTTATTTACGGAAAGAGCAGTTTTCTAGAGGAACCTCCCACAAACTAAAGTATAAGAAAATATGTCCTTGCAATATTCTCAAGAAATAACAACAATGCTTATAAGGTCGATTTACCAGTTGATCTTGATATTTCCCATGTGTTTAACGTTTATGATTTATATATCTTCCATGGGGATGACCTAGGTGATGACAGTAGGGTGTAGGTGGATTGGCAACAAGCCATTCCGAGCAAGAAAAAGGAAAATATTGCACATATTTTAGATAAGAAGACCCTTCACACTTGTCAAATCCAACACAACCTATATATGGTCCAGTGGGAAGGGTAAGCACCAATGGAGAGTACATGGACTACAAAGGGGGACTTGTTGAATCTAGATCCTATTAAGCGGAAGTAGTTTGAATACAGTAACTTGCAGGATTTGCATTCTTTTAAACTAGAGGAGATTGATGCATGGATTTCCGTGGGATGAACTTAAAAAAAAGAGAAAAAAAATAATGCAAGGATTTCCAAGGGTCATAAATTTTGACTCATTTATCTATTTGGGATCAATTTTAATACGAAATTTTGTTTCAAAGAGTTCATTGTAGTGACCAATCAGATCCTTCTGATCAGACCTTTTTTGACACTTTTATGGGGGCAAATTCCTTCAAATAATGCCTCAAATTGGGGTTTTAGTGTTTTTTGGGTATTTTTTTAATTTGTAATTATCAGTTATCTGTTAGTTTATGCACTTAATCATAAAATTGAGTTGACAATTAGTGTCTCTCTAGTTAGCTTTAAGTTATTGGTCAGTTTTAGAGTTATGCAAGAATTTTCTAAAATTAACAATTTTCAAAAATCTCAGATAGTAGTTATAAGAGGTTGAACCTTCATTGTAATAGTTAGGGTAGAGAGGGAATAAAATATTGTTATTTTTCTACTCTCATATATTTGCATGATTTTTAAATCTCATAAATTAATTAAAGTTTATTGGCTACATCATACAACATAAACAATGCACTTATATTGTAATACTAATATTTATGAATATTTATGAAGTGGTGTATAGAACTACTATCATATATCCATTAAATTTTGACTAAAACAAATGCTCGATATTTCAATTTATAAAAAATTAAGTCAAAAAGATGAAAAGACTAAAAGCTAGAATGCGAAAAATTAAATGTATTAAATTAGAGTTTGAGTACACAATAGCTTGTTTGTTGAAAAATATTTAATGAGAACAAAAAATTTAAAATATAAATTATGATATGGATGCAAACAAGGACTCAAATTTAAACACAAATTGCAACACAAAATCAAATTTAAAATGCAAGAAACTCAACCAAAACATAAACGAGGACATATGTGCATGTAATGGGATGGAAAAGAAAAGTTGTGCATCCCTTATGTAATTGTTTATCCCATGTAAGATACAAAATATGGTTATGTGTCTTGTATTAAAGTAGTGTAGTAATTTAATGGAGGCAAGCATCTTTTATATTTCCAATTTTTATTGAAAACATTAATCATTTAGATATTTATTTCCATTTCAATTTATTCAAATGATAGAATAAATTACATTGAAGTGAATGAAAGGTTTTTTTTTTAATGTTCATAACAGTACATTGAATTATCAAGTTTTTTTAACAAAAATTAAAATTTATTTCATAAATATAATTTGTTGTTTCAATCAAATATTAAAGCAGGATTGTTATTCAATTGCTTTGACAAATGATCTCTTAAATCACATATTAAATCATGATTGTTATTCATTTGCTTTGACAAATGATCTCTTAAATCACACAAATGGAGCAAAGGTATGCTCTTGAAAATATCTCTATCTGGTTAAATTTAAATCACCCACCATGGGGTTCGAAGCAACAACCACGAGGTGAAGAGCTTGTGCTCTACCAATTAAACTAGATGGGATTTCTTGACTAAATTTTGATGTCAAGAATAATTAGTATTGTTGTTTACAATTATTTTATTCTCTTATTTAACAATAATACTGTCATCATTGTTATGGAATACACATATAATTACTACACAATGGAGTGGTGAACTACAAAATGTTTGCAAACAAATATTTTCAACCTGCACAATAAAAATTCCCTCAACTAGTAAAAGAAAAAAAGTGAAGAAGAAATCAATTTAACTATGCAAACAACTTCAAAATATCCTACTTGCCATATTTGAATCTGTGAACTAAGGATTACTTCAAGCCTTCACATCCCACTTCAGATTCGAATATGGTTTAGAATCCTCATGATAACCAATAAAAATGCATTTACGAGATTTGGGATACAACTTCTTTTATTTTCATCGAGGATATGAGCCTAACATTCACAACCAAATACTTTGAAATTGATAATGTCCAATCATCTTCCACTCCACTTTTCTTCAGGAGTAACCTACAAAATTGCTTTAGTATGAGCCATATTCAAAATATGATTAGCACAACAAATTGCTTCAGACCAAAATCTTTTCTTTGGTCCCTTTGAATACAACATATATCTAACCCTTTCAACCAAGGTTTTGTTTTTCCTTTCAATAACCCCATTTTGTTGAGGTGTGTAAGAAACAATATTTTTGTTGTGATAAGATTTATAGAATTTCTCTATGTAAATTTTTGAAAGGCAAACACATTTGAAGTGGACACTCGAGCCATCTTTAGGATCTAAATGATGTTGTAACGAATATAAAAGATTATGGTAGATTAAATAGAAATAGAGAAAAGTGTTAGCCGTTGGAGAAATTGTTAGATTTAGCCGTTAGGGAAAGCTAAGATGGGAAAATGAGTTTTTGGTTAAGATTAATAAAATGAGAAATTTATGCAGATTTTAGGGCATAAAGATGGGAAAGATAATCTAATTTAAAATAATAAAACTGAAAATTGATAACGCATAATGAAATGAAAATATTTTTAATTTAACAATTTTGATAAAAGAAAATGAATTTTATTATTTATTATAATACTAAGATGACCAAAAAGAGGGTTGAATTGGTGTGAAAATAACTAAAATAAGGTGCAAGATTAATTAAATTTTTTGAAAAAATATATTAAAAAATTAGTAAATGATAATGTTAGGTATTACAGCCCGGTGGGTTAGCTCAAGTGGTTGAGAGTTGTGAGTTGTAAGCAGAAGGTCTCGGGGTCAAATCCCCGGGTGGCTATGCATAGATATTTAAGGGCCTCACTTGATGTCCCCACCAGGTTAGGCCTCGTAAACAGGGCTGGTGGTTTACCTTGGGTACCATCCTCGAAATGAGGAGAAGTACCTAAGGGTTTTCCCACGACATGTTCCAAGGAAAAAAAAAGATAATGTTAGGGATTATAATTAAAGAATTTGGTAGAGGAATATAATTAAAGAATTTGGTAGAGGAGGTGACTAGATTTTTTATTATTTATTCTTTATAAATAAATAAATACACCATATTTAGCAATGCATTTAAGTGACACACATCATTGACTCACAATAGTGAAACATTTAATCAATGCACTAAGTGATGCACACAAGTAATGACACATTATATTAAGTCATGCACCATAACTCATGAGACATTTGTGACACACCTCAGCGATGCACCATTGATGTACATAAGTAATAAGTGACACACAAATTGATGCACATAAGTAATACACAATAATTAGAAATAAACATGCAATGCATTTAAATGATAGACATAATCTATACATCATAATCAAACACTTAATCTACACACATAATTGATGCAACTGCATAGTGCACCATAAGAAACGCACTTAAATGATGCACTCAAGTGACACACACAAGTGACAATGTCACACATCATATTTAGCGATGCACCATAACTCACGATATAGAAGTGACACACAAATTTATGTTCATAAGTAATGCACCATAATTAGAAATACATATGCAATGCACTTAAATGATAGACATAATATATACATCATAATCAAACACTTAATCTACACACATAATTGATGCAATTGCATATTGCACCATAATCAATGCAATTAAATGATGCACTCAATTGACACACATAAGTGACAATTTCACACGCCATATTAAGCAATGCACCATAACTTACAAAACATAAGTGACACACCTAAGCACTGCACTAGAAATCGTGAAACATTAGTAACACACCTAAGAAATACACCATAACTAGCAATGCACTTAAGTAGCACACATCATTGACTCACAATAGTGAAACATTTAAACAATGTACTAAGCAATGCACATAAGCAATGGCGCATTATATTAATCCCTACACCATAACCTGTGAGACATATGTGACACACCTTGATGATGCACCATAACTAGCAATGCCCTTAAGCGGCGTACCATAAGTTACACATATAAGAAATGCAGTCAAGCACATAAGCATTGATACACCATATTAAGTAACATACGCAAGCAATGAGGCGTCATATTAAGTGACACACTTAAACGGTCCACCATAAATAACAACACACTTAAGCGATGCACCATAAATAATGACACATTTAAGCAATGCACCATAAATAACAACACATTTAAGTGATGCACCATAAATAACGACACATTTAAGTCATGTATAATTTTAAGGACCCATACTTATTTAAAAGTGTATAAACTTTGGCGAATCTTACCAATTCTTAAAATGTCAACTATAAAATATTTGGCGATATTTTTCTAAAATTATTGGTAAGATTCGCCAAAGTTTATAATTATTGTCATAATTTTTAGAGTGAAAAAAGTTTACCCTACCAAAATTGGGTGAAATGGGGCTTCAAAAAATGCAAATTGACGAATCTTTTTTTGGAAAAAAAAACATGGAAAAATAGCCTATGGGCTAAATTTCGCCCCTAAAATTATCCTTGATTTAAGTGATGCACCATAAATAATGACACATTTAAGCAATGCACCATAAATAACAACACAATTAAGTAATGCACAATAAATAATGACACATTTAAGCAATGCACTTAAGCAACACACATAAATGACACACCCCAATCAACCCACTTTAACGACACACTTAAGCATCAACACAAGGACATAACTAACACACTAGAAGCAACACATATGCAATTCATGCACACACCATAAGTTATGCACATAAGAGATACACTTGAGCAACACAACATAATCAATGCACATACATAGTGCTAGTAGTATTTACGAAGTGATCTATGGAACCACTATCATATATCCACCAAGCCCCGATCGAAACAAATGTTCAATGCTTCTATTTTTAGAAAAATGTAAAGACCAAAAGGTGAAAAGACTAGAAGCTAAAATGCCAAGAATTAGGTGTGTTAAGTTGAAATTTGGATGCACAATAATTTGTTTGTTAAAAAACAAGTGATGAAAAGGAAAAAATGAGATACAAATTACGATACAAGGCAGTGGGATGCAAACAAAACCTCAAATCTAAACACAAATTGCAATACAAAATTAAATCTAAGATGTAGGAAACTCAAAAGGAACACAAATGAGAACATAAATGCATGCAAAAGAATATGTAATGGGATGGGAAAAATATGTATACATTCGAGATGTAATTTTACATCCATGTAAAATGCAAACTACAATTATATGTCTTGTGTCTTGTGTTATAGTAGTGTAAAATGCAAACTACAATTATATGTCTTGTGTCTTGCGTTATAGTAGAGTAAAATGCAAACTACAATTATATGTCTTGTGTCTTGCGTTATAGCAGTGCGACCATTTTATAGAAGAGAGTGTAATTTAGATTTAAAATTTTTATTTAAAAAAATTTATTAACTACATATTTAACCAACAAAAAAATTGGAACTAAAAATGCCTCTATACGGAACAATCCAATTTATTTTCATATGATAAAATAAACGACATTAATGTTAATTAAAAATCATTTTTACATTAATATTTTTATAACACAATGAATTATTTTATTTGATTAAAAAAAACAAAAAACACAAAAAATTATTCCATGAACAAGAGCCACGATGAGGTGGCAATGTCCCCGACATTGCATTAGCAATTGTTGCTTGTTAAAAATGCATTATTTATTGAACATAAACCTGTTTTGGACATGAACATTATTAAATAACAAGTGGGCATAGAATTAGAATACATGCAATGGAAGTTGTAATTATTTTGAATATATTTTGAAAATTATTAGAACATATTTTGTAATCATTAAAATATGTTTTGAAAATTATTTTGTAATTATTATAGTGGTACTCTGTGTTAGATTTCTTTACTCTTTTGGTTTGTCTTAGAGCCATTTACATTTATTGATATCTAGTTAATGATAACAATCAAGATTCTAGTCTTGTAAATGAATTTGACTAAATGTTATTGATGTTTATTTGAAAGTTTTGTTTTTAAATCACTTTCTTGTGGAAATGTAAGAGGCTTTGCATTAAATTACAAGACATTACAAAATTCACATAAAAATGATGTCCATTCATGGTGATTTATATTGGTCATGTTAATTATGCATGTTATCAATTCTTATTCATAACCTTTGTTATCAATTGTGAAACTCACTAGCAAACATAACACTATTAAACATAACTCTTTTATAATTTAAAAATATGCTAAATGCCATAACAATAAAAAATTAATAATTAATATAATAAAAAAACTTTAAAAAATTATATATATGTCAAAATCATATGAAATATATTTTTACTTTTTAGTTTCTTGTTTTTGGATGTAAGGCAATACTCAAGGAATGATGAAAATGAATCAATGGAAGTATCATTTTTTAATATTCATAATTATGTTTATATGTTGATAGAATGATTTTATAGGTATATATATAATGTTTTTATATATTAATTAATTTAATAAATATGTGATGATGTTTATTTTATTTTGATTTTTAATGATATATTTTATTTATTTTTGCAATAATGGTTAGATTTTGAATTTAAAAAGTTGTGATCATAGATTTATAATTGGTGTAATGACTTACAAATTGGAAAGAAAATGGAACATTATCATATCCTAGGTTTTTCATTTTTCGGAATAGTTCTATTTAACTTTAAATTACATGGATAAATACAAATGAACCAAGCATATAAGATGGAAACAATGGAGGACTAGAATAAGTTTCAGTCGTAGTTTCTTGTCATTATCTACTATTGGGATGGTAGGCATGATATTTTCTTAATTATTATTCTACATTCCTTCTCTCGATCTTAAATTGGTGGATTTTGAATTGGTGTGATTGGTTCTTGTTGCTTGATCTTGTTCAATATTCTTTTTGTCTAGAGGGATTGAAAATGGGTTCCAAGATTCCCAAAATTGGTTCTTCTTTCTTTCTACCTTTCCTTGATATTCCTAGCACACTCGAGTCTAGGCTAGTGATTTGTGAAGGCTCTATGTTTTCTGGGGGATATGATTTTGTTGTCTTCATTGAAGGGGATTGTAGCTTTCATACTTGGGGTAAGGGGAAATATTCTTGTATTTCTAGCAAGTGTCTCAACTAAAGGGAGCACCTACTAGCTTGAAAGGTAGAGGGCTAAGTGAGCCGTAGAGGGCCCTTACTAATTAGATGATGTACTTTTCACTAATTAGATGATGTACTTCCATTATTGCATCGAACCAAGTATGTTTTCAAGGAAATTTCTATTGCCATCCAACTTTGGTGGTATTGTCATAGTGGGTGGCAATATGCGCTATTTGAAAACATGTTCTAGAAGGAAAGATAATTTGTTTATAACGCAGCTTCTAGGTGCAAGTGTATTCTTTGACTACTAGCTTAATTTCTGCTTAAAAAAAACCTTTGTTGCAGTCCATGTCTACACAAGCAAACATATGTAGTAGTGCAGCAGTGCTTTGTCTACTCACTTTTGAAATTGATTTTTCATAATGCATTGTTGATGTCATTACGTGAGTCATTACCCAAAAATTTGTTTTGGGAAACTGATCCAAATGAGTTGCAGAGAGAGAATTCGATGAAGGGTCACAGGTTGGACCTAGGGCCTATGCAGAGGCTAGATTTACCCCAGAATCAAGTCCCTAAGTTGAATCCAATTTCTATCCACTATAATGAAGAAGCGGTTCGCATAGGGGTAAGTGTAAACTTGCTTCTGAGTTTCTGGATTCCAAGTATATAAGATCAATTGATGAAGCCCTGGAAGTTTCGTCAAACACCATTAAATTTTCATTCAAGTCCATGCTCATTGTAAAACGCCTATTGTTCTACAACATCTCATGCAATGATAGTGGATGGCGTCGAGGCTTCGTGAACCATGTGGCGTTGAGGGCACTATCCTTTACAATCAGCACATGCTAGGAGGATAGACTGAGAGCCACAGAAACAAAACGACACTATAAGGAAATGAGAGACATGAGAAGGTGAGCTCAAGATTTTCCACCATTGAAGTTGTTGGGAGGGGAGACATTATTGAATTTAGAGAACTAGGCCATGGAGTTTATAAAAAGCTCACAGGAAGAAGTGAAGGGGCCATTGAGGATGACAGCAAGTAGCTAAAGCTAAATCCTAACAGCCATTCTCTAGAAAATCATAAACATCATAATAAGTTAACTTTTGATGACAATATTAAGAAATTGTTGTTTTTTAATAATATATACAAAGTACATTACTATTTTGAAACATAAAGGCACAACTTACATTGTGATTCTTTGTGATAATATTAAGTTTTTGATTTCTTTTAATAATGTGTGTATAATACATATATACTTTAAATCACAAAATACAACTTACATTTAAAAAAAAATCCAAAATGTTACAGGAAAGTCGACGAAATTTCGAATATTGATTCTTAAATGTATATAAAATTTTGGAGAGGTCACTTTTTAAATGTGCAATTAAATTTCAAGTTAGTGATAAATGTAACATATTTGAGTAAGTGCAAAGAAGCTGTTTAAAGCACTGTTACGGAGGCCATGTTAATACCAAGACTTTGTTTGATCCATTCAAAAATGAAAACTGAAACAGGAAGCACGATGATTCTACTGAATTTGGGATAAATAAGCCTATGCTTATGTTGTTTATAGGGAAAAAAATAGCCCAACAGATGAATCTTTCTTGTCTTCAAGCCACCAAATATTCGTATAAGGGAAGAGAGCATATTAATCTCATACTAGAGGAAAGCCATATGGAAAAATAATTTATGAAAGATTTATGAATGACACATGAAACATAATTTACATGGAACTTGATGACATGAGTAACATAAATTCCCTTACTGTCAAATTACAGGGCAGCGTTACAATTGGTAAAACAAATGTACAGATATTTCTCAGAAAATAAAGCATAATAGCATTTTTTGTAAAGAATACAACCCAACCCTTGGTACAGAAGGAAAACATATATAATCTGTAATAAAATTCCAAGAGAGTTGAACAAGCATTCTTTTATATTATTAAATTGAAAGTTATAAATTGAGGAAGAAGATTAAACTTATTTGGGATAGGCAATGCACTAGTGCTCGGAAAGTTTATCTAATGAAGCGAAGGAAAACAATAATATATTGGATCTGTACTAAAAGGCCAAGAAGCTTGGACAACCATCTTATTAGATTATTAAATTGAAATTTACAAATTCAGGAAGAAAATAAGTGTTCTTCAGGATGCCCAATGCACTTCCTGAAAATCTTGATTAATAAAGCCAAATAAAACAAAAAATAATAAAGACAAAATCAAGCAAAAAGATTAATTGTAGAATGAACTTAATTGTGCTGAGAGGAGTGAGGTGCTTTACAATCTAAGCGGGGGGATATTTTCAACACTTCGTTTGTGTGTGCATGAATGCAATGCTAGAGAAATGGAAAAAAGAGCCCATGTCTTATTTCTCTAAATAATTCCCGTAATACCGATATATATATATATATATATATATATATATATATATATATATATATTATTAAACAATTATGAATAAACTAACCTAGATCCATCTTAACCTTGCGTCAGATCAAAATACATCAAGTTTTAACATCACGCTTTTTATCTCACTCAACACTTAATAGATCCAGGGATAAGATGGTGAACGATGGATCTATGCTACTAATAACCAATTTGTCATAATAGACCATAATATTTTTCCTGGTATAGATCATTTACAACACTATCAAGATACATAACTTTGAGAGGGGTGCTAGACCTCAGATCACTCTTCTCTAAATTAAGTAACAATTAATTTGACATTAGTATTAGTCTTCAATCTAGTTAACAAAAATGAAGGTTTTTTTAATTTAGATAGAAGCAACTTCTTTCAATTTGGTAATCAAGCTGCTTCACTGTCTTTGAAGGGTTGCATCAAATTTAGTAAGATGCAGAATATAATGTGGCATATGCTATATACCATCAATGTTTGGACCTGTGGGAATAGCCAGTTACCCTAGTAGCGAGAAACTGTTATTGGAATGGAAGGAGGTTTCAAATGAGACTCTCAAAAACAGAAACAACACATCGGGTTTTTCTTTATTTTGCAATAACCTGCGATAACTTGGGATAGGAACTTTAAAAAAAAAATGCTCTGTGTACCTCATAGCAGCCTAATAATGGGCACTTTAACAACCAAGAATGAACGAACATCTCCAGTGCACGCAAGATAAAGTCAGTTGTCAATACTATAAAACATTGTTAATCAATTGAACTTGCATGCCTTGTTATAGATTGTATGGATGAAGCCACTCCAAACAAAAGCAAAGTGGTATTGTTCAAATGCCATGCCGCAAACACAATCCAAATGACCTAGTTACTTTTAGTGGATTTGTTTGCTTAAAATAAATTATGAGCTTTTGTAGCAAAGAGCTTTCTTAGCCAGGGAACAATGAAATAAATACAAAATTGTTCGAGAGTATATAGTATGAAAAAGCATAATTGTAATCTTAAGACAAGTATGCATAACTGGAGAAGCATTCAAATAAAGTTATGTTTATGTATATATATTTATAGCTTTGTATCAAAATAGTGACAACAGAGGCTGTGAATATATTAGATGCATAGACTGTTGTTGTATATGTACTGGTACAAAACCATGGCAATCGACCATGCTGCATGTATAATTACATTGACTATATCAAAAAAACAAAATTTCAGTCAAGTTTTTTTTTTCTTTATATCCTAGCTATTGCAAATGCACATAAGTATTTGTCAGAGTTGGATATGCTCTTTGTAATCTATGAGTTGAAATTGTCGTGGTCAGTGTAATGACAAGGGACTGAAATTTGCTTCCTGTACATTGAAGAAAGGAAAATTATTAACATCAAAAGCAATTGATAATTGAAAGCAAAATATGTTACAAAAAATTAAAACATGAGAATGTTGACAGCAAAACATGTTACATGTGAATTTGGAGCTAAACCTTGGTCATATTCATGAATATGTTAAATGTACCTATAATTTCTGCTATTTCTCTGACTAAATCGACAGAAATTAGTATAAATGTACAAAGAGACTATATCGTAATAAGAAGCTATTTCATAGACTATATCAGAAATTAGTATAAATGTCCAAAAATTGTGTCTTTGAATCAAAGCATTTGAGACAAAAGGTAAAAGATTTGGGTCACAAATACAAATGCATTATTAGATAAGTTTGTATTCTAGAACATGATTAAATAAACTGTATGCTAATAAAGTGAATGCATATTGACATTAGTCTATCATCATTGAATGTCAAGACTATAGCTATTGATCATTGATAGTAAAAAACAACTATTGTTTAAAGCAATTGAAAGTGACAGATAGCAAAGGTGGATAAATTATCAACAACAATTAAGAAAGGTTGTTGTTTTAACAGTTGCTTCTGCATACCTTGTGTCTAGAGTTTTTTGCAGTTTACTATTCTGTTGTTCATTGCAAGAGTGAAAAGGCCTTGTTGGTTTAATTTGCGCAGATGACGAATAGTTGTTGTGACAGCTTGGCAATATTGTTCATATGAGACAGCTGCAACAACTGGACAATATTCTTTCAGCTGTGCACCTCGAAGAGTGCATTCGAGGATGCCCTGATCTGTTTCCAGTTTGCATTGCAACATATGCTCATAGGCTGCAGTTGTTTCTTGGTTGCAAAAAGAACAAAATGTGGTGCTTTGGATCATTGGAAGCTTGCATTCCGCGCATGTACATTGGAATGGCGGTGCAAAAGCATTTTTAATTTTGAGCATTCCATATATCTATTGCAATTTTCAAGATAGGAAATATATGGAGTATGAGATAAGTACAAAAACATAGAAATGGTGCAGGAGTAAATACAAGTTTCTAAGAAGAAAGGGAGAAAAAAATTAGATCTATTGCTAAAAGTATTGGAAACAAAAACTGGGGAAAAAAAGAAACATATTTTTTTTTAAATATTGTAATAGTATAAATGCAAATAGGGTGTTGCAGAAGACATGAGCCTACACAAATGTTCTGGGACAGTGTTGAGATAAGCTTTTTTTTAACTACAACATAGTTGATTTCATGAATATGGATTAGATAGATAATCGTGTTAATAAAACAGTTGATGTGGATTGTAACAGTTGGTGAAAGCTGATAAGACAAAACATATGTGAAAAGACAAATAGAGTATGTTGTTATTCCTTTTTTCTTTTTTGTGCTATGAATTAGAAGAATTGTTGCAGCAATTTCATAGTTTAACAGAGAACAATGAAGTGTATCTCTGACCTGTGTCTTAGCTTCAACAATCATAAGCAAATCTTGAATTGCAAACTCGTCATTGAGTGGATCAATAAATGTGGCCTGGGAGGCATTCATCAGATGGCTGCCTTTTGAGCCTGGTCGAACGATGTTTTTAAATAAATAGAGTGGTGGCTCATCCTGTGCAAGCTGTTGCTGCACTTGTAGAAAGAAGTTTTTATAATTGTCGTTCACTTGAAACTGTGAGAATGAAAAAGAAAAAGTCAGGGAAAAATGTATAAATAATTTGCAATTGACAAATACATATGAACCTAGAGGAAAGTGCAATTGTATCAGCAATTAACAATGAAACGACAAAAAAATAAAATTAATATGAGCTTTGGAAAGAACAAAAGCAAGTTGACAGTACAGTTGCATAGTCATTTGGAGTTTCGCCATCCCTGATGTAGAAATCCAATTGTTTGTTTTTGTATTCGCATGCAACTACTATAGCAGCAACTGAACCAACAACATATCCCTCATCAGATGAAACTAGCTCGGCAATAGTAGTGTCTGGAGGAAGACAACGTGTTTTACATACTTGATCTATTGTTTCAATGTGACTGGAAGGAAATATTGCTATGGAGTTTATAGCATCTCCACGATCATATTGGCCTCTTTTCTTTAATTCAAATCCAGTAATTCGGACACTTTTACCAGGCAACAAGAAGTTGCCAAATCTGTTGATCGGGTTATCATTCATGGTAATAGTAATTGTCATGAAACCATGTTTATCTACAAGGTATACATGCAAAATCTTTGTCTTCACAGGCGAATTTTGTGTACGATTTTGCGCAGGGCCATAGACAATTAAAATATCTCCTTCAAAAACATTCGCATGAGACATAGTACATAAGTCTACAATAGTTGAAGACTGAACAAGTGCTTGCTTTAATCTGTGAACATAAGAAGATGAAACACAGAAAGTAGCAATTAAATTTTGCAATTGTCTGTTGTTGGTAGCTATGTATAGACAATTACATTATTTCTAGGCAAGGACATGGAAAAAAATAGGGATTATGTACAAGAAATAGGCTGAAATAAATTAACTAAGATTTAAGTAGAAGAGAAAAAAATTAAGAAACAGAAATCTAAAAAAGAAAAAAAAAAGACTGGGTTCGATGCAAAGCAAGATCACCTTTTTGGACTGGTTGTTTTTGCATTTGAAATAGGCAATGAGGCTGCTGCGATTGATCCTGTCTCTGCCATGTCTTGTGAAGAAGAGACATTTGCTTCGGCAGATGGGGTTCTCAATGCAGATGTCATTGCAGCAATGATCTGCTTCTGGCAAATTTCTTTGTCTTGTGTATTTTTTGTGAATCCGTTTTTTTTTTTAACCAATTCTGAAAAATGAGCTAGATCTGAAACCATTAGTAGTCACATGCAGAGCATAGATCTTTATAGATATAGACTAAAGCATATTGAATTAGCAAGAATTTTTGAAAGGGATATTGCATTGAGTTTTGGCATATAAGAAAGAAGAAACAAATTTGTTCATGTCAACAACCATAATTTAAATATCTATGAATAGAAATACATAAGATTGAGGTTTGTGTGAGTAGTGTTTCAGATTAATCAATAGTCAATGAATAGAATAGAAAAAATTGCAAAGAGTTTAGGTAATTGCATTTGAAATTTAATACTACAAGAGAATAAAACATTGATTCTTGTCTATAAAAACAGACAAAAAGCTGTTGTTTGATGTTTACAGTTGAAGCAACAGTGTTTTTTTCCTCTTGTTTTGTTTTTTTCAAATTATTGCGCATAGTAAATAGCCAATGCATATTAGCCAATGGCCATCACAAAATAATGGATGGCATGTCAGAGTATGCATGGGGAAAAAGGAAATTGGAGGTTGAAAAAGCAAGGGAATTGGCCAATATGTTGTTGATTGAAAAAGAGAAGAAAGACGCTAATTGCCAAATGCCAGGTTGCTTTTCTATGCAGATTTTTGCTTGTAGTTTCAAAAATTGAGAATCAATGTCTTTGAAATTTCAAAAACTCAAATAAAAGAAGGCAATGACGATATCATGGATCTATTCTTTGAAATATGCAATGCAAGCAGATCATATTAAATCTAAAGGAATTGATAGAAAACAACTAAAATGATCAGACCAATATGTGTCTGAGATAGTAAATGAAATTGTATAGAGGTCCAAATTTGTCCAAAAGTGATCGATCATAGAATCATAGCTAGTTGTGATATGACTTGTTTTTAACTTCAGTTTTTTTGTTTGCATATATGACTGGATTAATTTTTTAGTCATTGTTTCCTTCAACATGTCGATGTTGAAGTCGCCGACAAGAACAATAGGCATTTTCGTATTATTGTTTTGTGACAAAATGCAATTGAGTGCACAATTGACTTTGTCAAATTCAGTATTTGGTTTGATATATATATTTATAATCTTCATGGTGTTGTTATTAAGTCTAAGATCAAGGACAATTGCCTCAATGAATTTTTCATTGTATGTTGAGGTTTGCAAGATTGGAATCTCTTTTTTGACAGCTATTACAAGACCATGCACCGAATAAGTTGCAATGCATGTGTATTGGTTTGAAAACATTGTGTGCATAGGAGGCGAATGCAAATGAGTTTCTTGCAGGCATAGAATGTGTGATTCTAATAGTTCAGTGTCATGTGCAATGTCCTCAATGTGCAGGACCATACTACGTGTATTAAGTGAACATATAATAAGATGTTGATTACAGGGAATTGAGTTTAGACCATATTGAAATTCCAACGGTGTGTCTTTTATTAATCTACTTGATTCGGCAAGTACTTTTGATGAAACAATAAAGTTCTTTTGTTCTAATTTGTTTACAAGATAGAGACATTCAATGGTTTTTACACGAGAAAGTGCAGTGTAAACAAGGCCATGCCTTGTAACCCCTTTTGGATCAAATGCAACTTTTTCAAGTGTCAAACCTTGTGCTCTATGAATTGTTCTAGCACATTCCAATTGAATTGGGAATTGTGTCCTAACAAAATTTCTTTTATTGCCAGCGAAGATTTGTGTTGATATTCTTTTGATAGGTGTCCAGGTATGGTTTATAGAATTGCTGTATAGCCAATGCATATTAGTACGTGTAAGCGCACCTATCTTTGCACTAGGAAACTCAAGCCAGATAACGTCTGAGCATGTTTTGTCGTAGTGCCGGAAAATAGCTTCCGTTCCATTTACAAGCCCATCTTCAATGAGATAGTTTCCACCAATCAATTCAATTAGCATGTTTTTTTTCAATACAATTGATTGGGGAAGTCGATTTTTTTTTGCCGTTCGTAATTGAAGTCAGCTTCATCAATTTTGCTGTCATGTGCTATGAATGTGAATGCTTCTGTCTCTACATATGACAACATTTTTGCATTGTGGGAATCGACATCTTTGTTCCGATAATACAAGAATGGAAATGTCGGATCAACAGGTGCTGGTCTATGGCAGTGTGCATTTAAATATTGAATATCGCTAGCTGATTGTAGGCTTTTTCTGATTCTATTTAAAATTGATATGAAAATGTCACTTTCTTGTCTAACAACCTTTGTAAGTTCATAATATTTTATATTGTCAAGCCAAAAACTATATGGGAATTTGTTTTGTCGAAAAGTTGGAAATTCAAAAATCCAAGAATCATGTACAGGTTCAGCTTGAAATAAATCACCACAGAAAATTACATCAACATTTCCAAATGGATTTGTTGGAGCATGCTTGATTTCGCGCATACGTTTGTCTATGTTATAAAGCATATGAGAACCTATTAAAGATACTTCATCAAGCAACAACACTTGAAGTTGATCAAAATATTTTGTAAGAATATCTAATGTATTTGAACTTAATGGGAGCAAGTTACCAGAATTTAAGGGAAGTTTAAAAGCAGAATGGACAATGATGCCATCAACATTGTATGCCGCTTTTCCAGTAAGTGCTGCAATGAGGCCTTTTCTTTTCAATGGGTCACTTCCAAGTGCTTTATCATACAACAGAACAAGAGCATTGAAAAGAGATTTTGCAGTATGTGTTTTCCCTGTACCAGCGCTCCCTGTTAGAAATAGGTGTATTGGCTTGGAAGGATTGGTTTTTTTCCTAGTAACAATCTCTTTTACTATAGACTGTTGTTCATTGTTTAGGTTTCTTCTTGTTGCAATATATTGTTCCATGTTAGGTATAAAAGGTTTTTCTTTGAAATTACAAAGGTCTAGGTCTTGTTCTAGACTAGTTCTTTTTTTATGAACAAGATCATTATGGATATCAATTTTTTGAAAAGCCATGGAATCATACATGGGTTCCGATGTTGCTTCAAAGGAATTAGCAACTTCCAATTGTGTTTCGACAATATCCTTTGCAATGTCAAGATCACCCCATTTGCTTGTTGCTTTAGGGAAGAATGCTTGCTCAACAATTGATACTTGTGACTTGTATTGCTCATTTGCTTGTGTCCAAGTTTGGAGCGAATGTGTTAGAAAGTTGTCCAGGTGTCTAAAGTGGACAAAGAGCAATAGCTTTTCCCGTGCAAAGTTTTCTGGATCTTTTTCTTGTCTATATCTTATATATCGAATAATGCACAGTCTATTTATTTTGATTGTTTTTCCGTTTATGAAGCAATAGAAGGAAGCATATTCAGCAAGACTAAGAGTTTCAAGTTCACTAGGACGTTCAATGTATCTATCTATTCTTGAAGGGCAAAGTATGTCTTCAGATTCATCTGATTATTTTTTCAATAGAGATGGTTTTTTCAAGGCAACAACTTGTTTATCGTCAGGAGCAGTGTTGATGAAAATTGTTTTCCTTGATGATGAATGCAAAGGCAAAGAGAGAATAATATGGACCGCTTGTCTAATTGACATTTGCTGCATGTTTAAGAGCGTGTTTCCTAATTTGCGTATTGTTTCGAGTTGTCCAGATTTGTTTGCAATTGACTCTTCCTTGATCTTTTTTAATGCCTTTGTCATAGGTCTGTCTAATTTTGTTATATAGGAAGTTACATATGTTGCCGTAGCATAAGCATCTAAAATGAATTGAGCATCAGTATTCGCTTGCCACAAATTTGGAATGTTCTTTGCAAATGCATTTATCCAAATATCCGATGGATGTCTTTTTAGCAGCAGCGTAGGTTGCTTAATCAAGGAACGTAATAGCACAATGTAGTTGTCTTTGTCCAAATCCAACTTTTGAAGAAATGATTCAAAGCATATGTTTTTTTCATATTGGTTAGATTCAAGAGCAGAAGTAAGGAGCTTTGTTTTATCATCGAGATTGTTCGGCTCATTGTCAATGGGTTCTAAAATTGTTGTAGCATCGATTGGAAATATAGGAAATCAGAATCTGCAACTAGAACGTCGATGTTTTCTACATGCACGTGTGTGTCGATGGGTTTGAATCTTTTTTAATTCTTCAGTAAGCAAAGAAGAATCTGTTGAAATATATTTATCAACAAAAGTTGTTATTTCATGCTTACTATTTTTACCATATACTGGTGCATTCTCAATCCAAAGAAGACCATGATCATGTTCATTTCCTCTTTGCTGAAATTCGGTTGTGAAAAAGTAATCATTCACGGTTCCAAAGAGGGAGTTGTTTTTCAATATCAATGACTTCATCGAGTTCATTTTGTGTCTATAATGGCGACTGCAAATGACAAGATGCTGTCTAATCAAAGCATCGATATCATTTTGTGAGGGAGATAATGTCAAATTGGAATTGCTTTTTGTTTGAAGATGTTGTAAAGCATTGCACAATCGTTTCCATATGTGTTCTGCAGAAGTGAAGCTAACAAAGAAAGTTGGTGGCCCTAGTTGCCTAACCATTGAAAAAATATCTTTCCTCATGTTTTCAAAATAGTCTGGAGATGTTCGAATAGTTTTCAAGGTACGAAATGCAATTGGAGACTTTACAATGTTCTCAAGACTGTTTTGTGACTTGACATCCTTTGCCTTTAGTTTTTTCCCTTTCAATTCACCTATGCGAATGGATATCCACGCAGCATTAGAAATTTGCTGTATCAATAATTTGACTGTCTTAAAGAACAAGTTTGTAGGATGAGCTTCAAAGGCCATACTTTCATGTTGTAGCTCCCATTGAAATATTTGCTGATGTCGATACCGTTTGTAGATGTCATCTGGTCGACTGCATCCATAGAAAAGTGTTGGGAAGTTAAGCTCCTCAG
Source organism: Larix kaempferi (assembly GCA_027924585.1). Taxonomy (NCBI): domain Eukaryota; kingdom Viridiplantae; phylum Streptophyta; class Pinopsida; order Pinales; family Pinaceae; genus Larix; species Larix kaempferi. The sequence continues at coordinate 3,555,011 of BSBM01000893.1, forward strand.
AGAATTTGTCCTGGAAAATGCCTAGAGGCTTTTGATTTTCAGCAGGTGCAGTTTCTAGAAGCTTGGTAGACAAATCATCAATAAGTTGTGTTTCAGCATAACCATGGACCAATGTTTCAGTTGTTGCATCAAACTCTGTATCGGAAATGTTGTTGTTGCTTTTATCCGAACTTGTTGAGCTGTTTTCATCGTCAATGCAATTGTCAAATGGAAAGTCAATGTCCTCCTTCATTGCTAGCTCTGTGAACTTTGTCTCCCAATCAGGAACGATACAAATTTTTTCTAATTTGTAAAGATCTGTAGCACAAAGACTTTTCAATGCAACCATGACAATATTAGGACGCACATTTCCAGCGATGTAAGCATTTTTGTATTTTAATCTTTGTTTTAACATAATTCCAATAGTCATGTCATCATCAAGGTTTCTTGGCAAAACCTTTTGTATCTTGTCCAAAGACGAGGGGACGTTTATAATTGCACCAGTCAAGCCTAATTGAGCTCGCTTGTAACCAAGTTGACGTATTTGGGAAAATGCAATTCTTGGAGAAACAAGGCGTTCTTCCAATGGCGTTAACATATCTATGGTTGCCAATGAAGTGTTACGTCGAATGTTTAATGGAATTGCAAACTCAGGAATCCCTCTATTGGACACTTTTTTTTTGCAAAATCTGCAAATATACAGGCCAAGTGCAAAAGAAGCTGGCATATTCATCCAAGGCAATGAGCTCAATGAAAATAGCGTTTGCTCATTGATACAACGTATGTCTTTTCTAAAATATAGGCGTTTGCATATGCAACATGCATTCGTGGGTGTATCTTCAATTGCTTTTAAATATTGAATTTTGGCTTGTTCCGCTTTTTGTTTTTCCTTTTGTTTTTTGAATGCTTCGATTGCTGCAAGACGCATTTCACTTTTTGTTGAGCGAAGGTTCTTGAATCGTTGCTTTGCATTACGCCTAAGTATATTGATATTTTCATTGCACCAGTGCACATTGATATCAGGTGTGGTTGTTTTCGTGTCCGATATCTTTGTATTTGTTATCATTTGTTTTTTCATTTGACAATGTTTTTGTAATTTGTCATTTGTTTTTTTTTTTCCTTGTGTTTCTGCATCTATTGAATATGTTCTATTCACATTATGGCTGGAATCAATTTTTGATTGGTTGATATTGGCTTGTTCTGGTTTTGGTTTTTGTTTTTGTTTTTTGGAGTCTTCCATTGCTGCAAAGCGCATATGACTTTTTGTTGAGCGAAGGTTCTTGAACGCTCGCTTTGCATTTTGCTCAAGAATGTTGATATTTTCACTGGCCCAGTCAGCATTGATATCAGGCATATTTTTTTTATCTCCAATGTCTTTGTATTCTGTATCATTTGTTTTTTCATTTGACAATGTTTCTGTAAACTGTCATATGTTTTTCTTTTTTGTTCTGTTTGTGTATCTGTTGAACATGTTTTATTGATGTTCTGACTGGAGGAAATTTTTGATTGGTTGGTCTTGTTGCTATTATTTCCATTGATATACAGGTCATTTGACATTGTTGTTTCCACGTTGAAAGAACCTATGTCAAAGGTTTTTTTAACTAGTGGATGAAAATGCAAATGACCCTTGCATGCTTCATGTTGCAACAGGAAAATGTCTTTTGTAGATCTTCTTGTTGATTGATATTGTTCCTGAATGTTGCAATAACATGTGTCCCAAATCGAAATATTTATTTCCAACATCTCACACATCCATTGAATTGCAAATTTACAGCCTTCTATATGTCCAATGCTAAAAGGCTTAGCCAAATTTAGCACAAATGTTTGCCAACTAGAAACAACGCAAGCTTCATTTACCATAGACAATGGCAAGTGTGTAGACAGACATTTCAATGCTCTACTGTCATTCGATTGCATGCAATTGAAGAAGGTTTGGGCTATTGTCTTTCGAAGGTTGCTCATGTCGAAGATGTTAGACAACTTTGAAACCGATTCAAACAAAGAGTTAGAACAATGACCTTGGATGGTTGGGAAGATGTCAAAATCTTGTTGTATAAGTATCTGTCTGAATGTTTCAACCTCTGTGCAAGTCTCTGGACAAGTTTTGTTGAATATGTCAATTGATAATTGCTGAATTGCAATATTTTCAATGACACATGATTTGCAACTTAACAGTGGTTCGAAGTGACCAGCATAAGGTATATGATCATGAAACAAAATGTTATAGCAGTAACCAGGAAGAGTAGGATTTAAATAGAGATATCTTCTTTTTGTTGAAAAAGACCAAACAGCGACAGGTGCATTCAACCAATTTGCAAACCATTTTATGCAAAATAGATCACCCCATAGTCCATGTGCATTGTTATTATCTGAAGGGCAAGCTGACTGAGACATCCATTGCAGATAAAGGTTCTTGTCTTTTAAACCATGTAGCTGGAACAAATAATCAGGTGAAAGTTCCAAGTCTGATGAAGATATTGCAAGAGGATCTCGTTGAGCCAATTGATGGCAGAAATGATTAACAATTGCTTCTCTGATCTCTATTGATGTGTATCGAAAATGCAAAAGAACGGCAAATGAATCGAACAAGCAATCTCCATTTTGGAAACGGAAAGCTTCCAACCGTAGCAAATTATTTTTTGACAATGCAACATCAATTGCATCATCAACTTTGTCCTTTGTAGATAAGACTTCTGAAGCACCTAGTTGCAAGTGCATTGATCTCAACATACTGACTAATGAACTAGGTTTAGTCGCTCGAGCTGTAAGTAAGAACATGCAATAGAAATGAAAAACAAATCAATTAAAGTCTTTGAAATCGAAAATGAAAAATGTAGCAAATTATAAGAATAACAATTTAAGAGGAGACCTAAGCTAGTGCATAAAATTGTCAATCTTCACAACTTCATGAATGCATGTAGTTATTGCATAAAATATTTCTTGACATGATTGACAATGCAATCGATATACAATGCATCGGCAATGATTCTAGATTTGCAATGGTTCAAAATCTGGAGATGTGTTTGGAATAGGACTAGATCTGTATTTGGTTATGGATTTGGAGGCAGGTACATGTAATTTGCCTTTTTTTTACCTGGGAAAAGAGATGGACCCCAGATGTGCTTAGCTTCATAATGGTTCAGGGAGTTTATTCGAGTGTCAATGCTGTCTGACAGCTTGCATGCTGGCGAAGCCCTTGTCAGTTCATGGCCCAGCTAAAACCGATAACAACTTTGCCATGGACAACAGCTGGTGGTTGACCTCGTGTCTGGGCACTAGTCAATCAGGCAGGGGTCGTTGTCCATTTCATTGTCAGGTCCTCTCAATGAGCCAACTACTGCAGGGCTCTTGCAGTACTCCTGACAATGAGTTTTAGCACTACTCCCAAGCACTTCCCATAGTTAAGCAACTAGAAATTATTCCGGTTCTGAACATGCAATTGAAATGAACAATACAAATGCAAGGAAAAAATGGGAAAAATTTGAGCCGATTTAGCATTAGGAAATTCTATCATATCAGATATAAGGAACATGTAACAATTAACTAAGTAAATGCCAAAATAATAGAACACTTAGCATTTAATTAAAGCATGTTTGCAAACTTTAAAAAAAAAATCAATGTTTATGGAATGTTTTATAATTAAAGGCAAAACTCGAATCATATTTTTAGATAGGATCAATTTCAAGTTTCGTGTTCCTAGTTTTTCTCATGCTATTGAAATTCAATTGATGACAGATGAAATTGGCATCAAAAGATTCTAGCCATTTAATCCGCATTAACTCACGACCGCCACAAAGTCAATAGCTGCAAGCTACGTGCTATATGCCATTGGAATATGACTAATAAATCTGTATTAAAATATATTTTTAGATACCATGTGTAGTATCTAACATATATGAGCTTTATGAATATAGTTACCATAAAGTCTATAGCTAGGTTGATATGTAGTACTGCAATATTGAGTGTGCAGTTTATATGACAACAAACATAGTAATTGCAAGAACAATGCTGATGACAATCATCACAACAATAAGCCTATGTATTATTCCTAATTACCAAGTTGTTTTCATATATGATATATTACAAATATTCTATGTGTTGCCAAAGATATGGCAATGCGATATGGGCAAGGAGAACAGTTATTTACACAACACATTTTGACAAATAAAGAGGGAATGCAATGACATATACAAGTACTAGTAGCTAAACCTTGTAATTAAGGTGACAGTGGTAAAAATCAGAATAGGATAAAGACGATAGGTTCTTTACTACGCATATGTAGTATGCATTTTATATGACGACAAGCATAGCAATTGCAATAACAATACTAACGACAACCATTATAACAATAAGCCTATGTATTATTCCTAATTACCAAGTTGGTTTCATATACGACATATTGCAAATACTCTATGTGTTGCTAAAGACATGGCAATGGGATGTGGGCAAGGAGAACGGTTATTTACACAAAGCATTTTGACAAATAGAGGGGGAGTGCAATGACATATACAAGTACCAGTAGCTAGACCTTGTAGTCAAGGTAACGGAGGTAAAAATTAGAACAGGATAAAGATCATAGCTTGTTTGGCACATATATGTTATAAAGGAGTTGCACATGTTGTACACAACATTACAAATGTCAATAACCATGGCATGTTCAATCATTCATTTATGACATAAGTTGAATGGAAAACCTAAATCGATAGCTATGTTTTTTTCATTTTCAAGGTGGCTTTTCTGTGCTTTGTTCAAGTTATTTAATACAAAGTATGACCTGGGTTGTCCTGCATATGCGCAGGTTTTGGCATTGTGGTTTTAGTAACTGTGGAATTTTTGTGGGTCGTCCTTTCTCTTTGTGGGTGCCAGTGTGGAAAGAGGCTGGCTGCGGCAATATTGCATTTCCACAATTCACTTGTCATTTTCATAGTCCAGATGTCAAATTCAGTGGCAATCGCAGGCTTCTTCTGGTCCAATCTCAAGGCGGTTTTTTTGGTGCTTAGTTCAACGTGTTTAATGCAAGGTATGAGCTGTGTTGTTCTTCATATGCATAGGATTTGTGTCGTTGCAAATCATAACCAAAACAAGTGCAATGTCGATGACATCGGCACCTAGTGGCTGTTGCAAGTGTATGCTCTTCCATGAAAGCAGATCGCTTCTGCAAGTGCAAAGAATTTGGCTGTGGGCGAGCAAAAATTCATGATCACAAATTTATGTTTGGCATTCTTCCCGGTATGGCCGACTGTAATTTATGGCGTGTTTAGGGTGGTTTTATCAGCGGTCTCGGTTCAGGCAGCTGTAATTTATGGCGGATGTTTGGTGCTTCTACCAGTGTTTTATGACAGATTGTTTCTGACTTTATTGACATCATCGGTTCAGAATTCTCTATCATTTTCAGTTTTAGTGTTTGTAAATTCAAAAAATTGAGAATGGGCTTTATCAATGTTGTTGTTGAATAGATCGGATTCATAATCATAGTTTTCCAATTGTAAAAAGTGCTACAAGTAGTAAAAGATAACTTGTTCAAGAATCATGGAATCTAAGCAACAACTAGGTTGATCCCTGCACACAGAAAGCGAAGAAAACAAAATTAAAAATGACGAAAAAATGCATGAAATCATAGGTGAGAAAGCTAAATCCATAGCTATGTTTTTTTTGTTCTGAAGGTGGTTTTCCTTTGCTTCATTCGAGGTGTTTAATGCAAGGTATGGGCTAGGCTGATCTTCATATGCATAGGTTTCAGTGCTATGGTTGTAGCAACTGTGCGATTTTTGTGGGTTGTCCTTTCGCTTTTGTATGTGCCAGTGTGGAAAGAAGTTGCCTATGGCAATATTGTGTCTCCACAGTCCACCTGCCGCTCTCGTAGCTCAAATGTCAAATTCGATGGCAATGCCAGAGTTCCTATGGTCCAATTTCAAGGTGGTTTTTTGCTGCTTAGTTCAGGGTGTTTAATGCAAGGTATGCGCTGGGCTACTCTTCATATGCACAGGTTTTGTGTTGTTGCAAATCATAGCCGAAGCAAATGCAAGGTCAATGACATTGCCACCTAGCAACACTTCAAAGTGTATCTTCTTTCATGAAAGCAGAATATGAACCTGCAACAGGAATTGCTTATAGACTCAAATAATTGACAACGTGCTTTAGCAATGTTAGAGTTGTTTACATGGGACTAATAGCCATATTTTGCCACAACTAGAAAGCACTAAAGATAGTAACGGATGATTTCTTGAAGAACCATGGAACCCAAATAGAAACTAACTTGATCCATGTATGGATAGAGTGAACAAAACAAATGAAATGTCAATGACATTGCCACCGAGTGGCTTTTCCAACTGTATCCTCTTCCATGAAAGCAGGATATGAAGCTGTAACAGAAATTGCTTCTAAATTCAAATAATTGACAATGTGCTTTACCAATGTTAGAGTTGAATAGATCGGACTAGCAACCATATTTCGTCACAACTAGAAAGCATTAAAGATAGTAAGAGATGACCTCTTGAACAACCATGGAACGCAAGCAGCAACTAACTTGATCCATGTATCGACAAAGTGAACAAAACAAAAAACAAAAAATGATGAAAAAATGCATGTAGTCATAAGGCAGCCACATTTTAAGAAAATAGAATAAAGAAATATATATATATATTAACAGATCAAGGTCGATTGAATCATTGAAAGGAAAATTGATTAGTAAAACTTCTAGCTATTGCAAATCACAAGTCAAAGCACACACTAAATGTTAATAGCAAATTGATTAATAAAGTACAACTAGAAGCTACTAAAGATAGTAAGGGATGACTTGTTGAAAAACCATGGAACCCAAGCACCAATTAACTTGATCCATGTATGCATTAAGTGAAGAAAAGAAAAATAAAAATGATGAAAAAAAATGTGTGAAGTCAAAGACCGGCTCCATTTGAAGAAAATAGAATAGAAAATATACCTATACATGTTGATGGTTCTGTTTCAATTAAATTATTGAAAATAAATAAATATCCAAAATGGAAATAAGAAGTAAAATTTCTTATTTTTTATCCATGAATTGGGTCTGCTGCAAAAAGCAGAGGTCAAGGTATTCACTGCTCCTAGGACAGCCCATAGCCGATTTTGTGCCAGGCTTTTTGTTTTAAAATAACCGATGCATATTCCGTGAGGAAGCCAGAGTTTTCATCGCTCTTTTGTCTTTTGCATGTTCAAAGTTGCCGTAAGTCTGGCAAACTCTGTTCTTGGCCTTTAGCAGCCCTATTAACCTAGGCATAGCTTGTGGCAAATTCCAGCAGCCCTATTGAAGACATGCTATAGGTACAGCAGTCTGTAACAGGTCCTCTTTTATGGACACAATTTTTTATACAGAGTTTGTACACATCCAAAGGCTCCAACAAATCTGGAGAAGGGATGTACAAGTCACCACAGCCCAGCAAAAGATCATGACACTGTCAGCTGTGTATACACCAGTGAACAGTAACATCACATGCTTGTACATGCTGACTAGTGGCAATTTGAAGCAACAACCAACTTTGAGAGAACCAACAATTACAAATAGTCTAAGTATAAAGACATTACACAAACGAACAAATTGCCCAGTCTAAACTATGAATTCTGTATGAGTGTAGATCAAATGATTTCAATTTTCATTACTAATGTATCACATTCATTTGATGGTGGTAGATATTTGATAATGAGCCAATCTTCAAAGACCAATCTATTTACCTCCATCAATGTAAATGAGAAGGATGTGAGATCTTTGGGCTGTCCTATTTTTATTTATGTCTCATAAAAAATAATAAACTACTATTTATTTATATCTTCTAAATTTGTGGGGACATGCATTCTGTCATGTCGCAACTTCTGCTGCCAAATTTAGAAATTCTAACACTTACCGTCTCCCAGGTTTTGAAGATGGAACCTGGTGACAGCCTAGCAATGTACCAGAAGCAATGTACGCAGATTCTCAAAAAGGGAGGGTTCCCAAGAAATGCCTTATTGCAAGGGACCATTTTGCAAATGAGTCCCAACCCAATGGCAGCACCCAAGGATTCTTCCACCTTCTTGACACCGCCAAAAAAAAATAAAAGCAGGAAAAATTTGGTTTTTTTATTTGCTTCGTTTGATTAAGCAATGAACTCTGCAATACACTTTTCAAATAGTTATCGACATTTATTACAGCTATTCACAAACAATTTCTCAATACACAAGGACAAATTGTTGCATATCCTAGAGGTCTTGGAAGCTAACATATCAGCCATAGCTTTTGCAAAAGGAACAACTACAAATCTTGAAACATTTAAATACAGTCTAAAGTCCAGCAAACAAGCACCCTGTTGCAACCACTAAAATTGATGTCACATGGCAGATAGTTTAGGAATAAAGAGTCTACACAAATGAATAAATTGCCTACTATATACTCTGAACTCTATATAAGAATAGATGAGATGATTTCAATTTTCATCAGCAAGACACCATATTCCTTTCACGGTCCTAGATATTTGACAACCAGCCAATCTTCAAAGCTTCATCTATTCACTATGATCAATGTAAATGAGAAAGGTATGACATCTGTGAATTCCCTTGTATTTGTTTATGTTTAACCAGCAAGAATAAATCACTATTTATTTATATCTTCTAAATTTGTGGGGGCATTGGTTTTCTCATGTCCCATCTTCTGTTGTCCTCTGAAAATTGGACACAACAGGTCCCCAAAACCCATTTCCCTATTGTCTTACTTTCAAGAAATATGGATTCGATAACTAAAGCTAGACAGAAAGCATTGTCACTGCTCCAAGCATACACAATCAGGTCTCTGTTTTCGAAAATTAAACAGAGGACATGAGTCTGTACTTCCACAAAGAATGGAAAGCACATGGTTTTTTCCTATTCTTAATAACAGGAAAAGGCAATGTTTTGTACTTCCAAGCATACACAGAGAAGCTAGATTCCAGTTGTTTGGCTAGAAAAGGTTTCGTCCTTCCAGCCATATAAACAGAGCTTAGATATCAATAATTTGATCAGGAAAATGTATTTTGCAAAACTGAACCATGTATAAAGCAAACAAAATTCGTTCAAATTTCAACACTTGCAAAAATGCACAAACATGAGTAATCCCAGGTGTTTACAAAACGCAGAAACATGAGTAACCTCAGATCTTTGCAAACTGCCTCAAAAAAACATAAGCACACTCAACCTGCTAACATGATATGCATAACTCTCTGAATTTGCGGGGGCATGGGTTCTCTCGTGCCCCATCCCCTGCTCTTGCCCAAAAATTGAGTACAGTAGGTCCCCCAAAATCATCCCTATACTCTCTTACCTTGAAGGGACATGGATTTGATAACTAAATCTAGACAACAAGAATTGTCAACGGCCCAAGCATACACAGGCAGCTTTCTGTTTTAGAAAATTAAACAAAGGAAATGAAGCTGCACTTCCAAAAAGAATGCAAAGCACACAGTTTTCGCAAACTGTGTCAAAAAAACATAAGCACATTCAACCTGTTGACATGGTATGCATAACTCTCCCAATTTGCGCGGCGATGGCTTCTCTCATGTCCCATCTTCTGTTTTCCCCCAAAAATTGAGCACAGTAGGTCGCCAAAGCTCATTCCTCTACTCTCTCACCTTGAAGAAACATGGATTTGGTAACTAAACCTAGACAGCAAGCATCGTCGTCGACTCAAGCATACACAACTAGCTTTTTGTTTTAGAAAATTGAATAAAGCAAATGAACCTGTACTCCCAAGAAGAATCAGAAGCACTCAGTTTTCTCCCGTTGTCAATGAAAGAAAAAGACAATGTTTTGTACCTCCAAACATATACAGAGAAGCTAGATTCCAGTTATTTGATCAGAGAAAGTTTTGTCCTTTCAGCCATATACACAGAATTAAGATTTCAATAATTTGATCATAAAAATGTATCTTGTAAAACTGAACCATGTATGAATCAAACAGAATCCGTTCAAGTTTCAACATTTGCAAAATGCAGAAACATGAGTAACCTCAGGTCTTTACAAAATGCAGAAACATGAGTAGTCTCAGGATTTTGCAGGCTGCTTGAAAAAAACATAAGCACACTCAACCTGTTCATATGTTATGCATAACTCTATACAAGGACCAAAATTTACATTTCACAAAGAATATCTTGCAAATATCCAAGAAATACAGAGAGTTTGAGAAATCTGATGAGTCCAACGAAATCAGAATCTGAAACTCAAAATTGTATTTTCATTCCAAGGGAAACGGATCTGGATGATCCAGATATCCAAGCACTGGCAGACTAACTCACCAAAGAGTATTGGCATTGTCGATGCAATATGGAACCCAACTCACCAAAGGGCAACTTTTTGTTTTGGTTTTATTATTATTTTTTATAATGGATTTTTTTAATGGAATTGACAATTTTTCGGTTTTGTCAATTTTGACTTTTAATCATATCCCAGGCTCGAGTGTCACATTTGCCATTTTGGAAAGCCTTAACTTGAGACCACTCAGAATGACACAGTTCCGGAGATCCGACTTTCACAACTAAAAAGAGCTTGCCCCAAATGTTACAATGACTGTAGATCTATGTCCCAGAACTATAGCGACCACCATATCTACATGATTAGTTACCAATTCGTAGACAGGTGTAAGGCCAATCCTACCCACCGAACTGATACTATAAAGTATCAATATTGTCCAATGCCGATAAAAAATGAAGTCTAAAGCAGCAAACAAGTCTAACATAAAAACATTGTCACCATGCTCATCCATACATAACTCAATAGATACATCAATAGAGAATGAAAAGAGGGGAGCAATAAAACAGAAAATAACTGCAAATTTGATCAATTCGATTCAAGCCCTGTTGCTCTAAATTACACAATTACAATGTCATGGTATGGTTTAAGCACAGAACCGGAAGATCAATTATGTTCCGCAAAGAAGCAGATCGGATCTTCCCTTATCAAAACAAATCAGATCTAACTCCCAAACTGTTCTAATTGACTGATTTACACTATATTTGGAAAAGTTGTCTTCTACATGGCCGAGAGACACCACAAAAAAACTGGGTCCTCCTCCAAGTGGATTACACTGGAACCCTATTAATTAAAATTTTAATGCTTAAAATAAAGAGACAATGCTGTTGCATGAAGGCCTGACATCCATAATCATCCATAGACAAACATCAAGAGACATAATAACACATACCACTAGCATCTATCAACATCACTTCAACATGAAGCAAAGTTCTAGCATCGAGAATCTGAAGACACAAACCAGGTTCACGAACCTGTAACCACCACTGAAAGTGTGACAAAAATCAGATGTAGACATGCATGCGAAAATGGGGGAGGACAGAGTGGGGGGAGGAGCAGGGGAGGGACAAGCTATAAAGAAATCCTTTTACAGATTTGTGACGGATGGCAGAACAAATTCACATGCTTTGATGACCGGTAATGGAAGTAGCAGCAGCACTTTGGGCATAAGACATAAATCAGCCACATAAATCTGCAATCCTCACTGAAAATGTGATAGAAATCACATGCATACACCCATGTGAAAATGAGGCGGTGACAAAGTGTAAACGAACAAAGCTCTCTACAGGTTTGTGGCAGGTGACCAAACAAATTCACATCCTAAATTATTCTAGAACCCTATTGATTAAAATTTTAGTTCTTAAAATAAATAGACAATGCTTCTGCATGAAGAGCTGACATCCATAATCATCCATAGACAAACACCAAGAGATATATCCAGAATCTGAAACTCAAAATTGTATCTTCATTGCAAGGAAAACGAATCTAGATGATCCAGATATCCAAGCACTGGCAGACTAACTCACCACATAGTATTCAGATTGTCGATGGAATATGGAAACCAACTCACCAAAGGGGGACTTTTTGTTTTCGTTTCATTATTATTTTTTAAAATGGATTTTTTTCAATGGAATTGACAATTTTTGCATTTTGTCACTTTTGAATTTTAATCATATCCCAGAGTCGAGTGTCACATTTTCCATTTCAAAAGGACTTAACCTGAGACCACCCAGAATGACACAGTTCTGGAGACCCGACTCTCATGACTAAAGAGAGCTTGCCCCAAATGTTACAATGACTGTAGATCTACGTTCCGGAACTATGAAGACCATTAGACCTACATGATTAGCTAACAACTTGTAGACAGGTACAAGCCCAATCCTACCCACCGAACTGATACTATAAAGTATCAATGTCGTCCAGTGCTGATAAAAAATGAGGGCTAAAACAACAAACAAGGGCAAGATAAAAACATTGTCACCATGCTCATCCATACATAACTCAATAGATACATCAATAGAGAATGGAGAGAGGAGAACAATAAAACAGAAAATAACTACAAAATCGATCAATTCGATTCAAGCCTTACTGCTCCAAATTGCATGATTACAATGCCATGGTGTGATTTAAACAAAAAACCGGAAGATCAATTATGTTGCACAAAGAAGGGGATCGCATCCTGCCGTATCAAAACAAATCAGATACAATTCCTAAACTGTTCTAATTGCCTGGCTTACACTATATTTGGAAAAGTTGTCTTCTACATGGCTGAGAGAGATCACAAAAAACTGTGTCCTCCTCCAACTACATTACTCTAGAACCCTATCAATTAAAATTTTAATTCTTAAAATAAAGAGACAATGCCACTGCATGAAGCAGTGACATGCATAATCATCCATAGACAAACAACAAGAGACATAACAACACATACTACTAGCATCCATCAACCACACCTCAACATGAAGCAAAGTTCAAGCATCAAGAATCCCAAGGCACAAATCAGGTTCACCAACCTGTAACCGCAACTGAAAGTGCGACAAAAATCATATGCAGGCATCCATGTGAAAATGGAGGGGAGGACGGTTGCAGGCTTGTGACAGATGACAGAAAAAATATACATGATTTGATCGCTGGTAGTGAAAGTAGCATTAGCATTTTGGGCATAAGGCATAAATCAGCTACATTAACCTGCAATCCTCACTGAAAGCATGAAAAACATCACATGCAGACACCCATCTCAAAACGAGGGGCCAATGAAGTCTAAACGAACAAAACCTTCCACAACATTTTGGGCATAAGGCATAAATCAGCTACATTAACCTGCAATCCTCACTGAAAGCATGACAAACATCACATGCAGACACCCATCTCAAAACGAGGGGCCAACGAAGTCTAAACGAACAAAACCTTCCACAGGTTTGTGGCAGGTGACAAAACAGATTCACATGCTTCGAAGACTAGTAGCAAAATCAGCAGGAACAACTTGGCCATGTCAATTTTCAACATCTTTCCTTACAAACGAAATGCAAAATGCTGATTGAACTACTAGATGCACAACAAAGCAAGGAGTTGTCGTCCCACCTGCCAAGAATAGTCGACAACTTTGTGTAGCGGACCAAGGACCCCGATTCCAATGCCCACAAGACCAGGTCAATGCAATCGCCGACAGCGTGTCCAGGATTGCCGGCTCCACTTGGGCAATTTATGTGTTCCTGAAACCCTTCTTCCATGCTCTCGGCATGTTCGGGCCCCTTCTTAAAAAATTAACTTCCTATTTCGTATGCTCATTCAAGGGGGGAAAACACGACAATTATTCGAACCTATGAACACCATCAACAACCAGAACACAACAAACGGCCTAAACCCTGCATTCTAAAATGAAACGAAATTCGTCAATTCTTCCAGCAAAAACCCTAAACCCTGTCTTTTCCTTTCACTCAAAAATTCATCTCCTGCTAACAAAATCTACCTCCTATTCAAATTTCAAAGCTTTAGTTACTATGTTCACTTCGTCTGACAACACCACAAAGGAAAAAATAAACAGACCTTAGCAAACAACACCAACAAATACCCTTGTCGCATGCTCATTTAATGCGAAAAACAGAACAATTATTCGAAGCCATGAACACCATTAACAACCAGAACACAACAGAGGGTTCCACACATGTTTTTCATCAAAGCGACGGTAAAGAACAGGAAGACACATTCTAAAACGAAACCAAATCCGCTAATCCTTCCAGCAAAAACCCATAAACACTGTCTTTTCCTTTCACTGAAAAATCAAACAAAAAACATGCAAATACATACCTATTCCACCGAACCAGCAACGAGACCTCAAGCAGGCGGAGAGCAACAGCTGCAGATATCACCGAAACCGAGTAGCCAACACCAGAACTGAAAACGATAGAGAACTCTGAACCGGTAATGCGGAAAAATTCACAAACAACCCGCCACAAAATGCCGATAAAAGGACCAAACACCCACCATAAATCACAGCCCAAAACCCGCCATAAATCACAGCCGGGCATGCCGGAATAAATGACAAACATAAATTCTCCATCGCCCAGTTTTTCCCACCCACAGCCAAATTCTTTGCACTTACAACGGCATTTACTCCCACAGGCTCACACCGGCACCTGCAAGAGCCGAAGGACAACCCACACCGGCATCCAGAGGAGCCCAAGAACAACCCACGCACACGGACGAGAAGCCCGGAACAACAACTGGCTGATGAAACCGGAAGAAACCCCCGCACACGACGTATAAAACCGGACCAAACCCCCGCATTAAACACCTCGAAAAAACCGCGGCAAAACCACCTCGAACAATGAAAACCGCCTCGGTTACAGCCTCCGGAAACCACGCGCCGTGACACCATCCCGCCACCGCCTCCTGGGCCACAGCACCCGAGGCTCGCGTCACCGCGCACGGCGCCAATCAACAGCCAACAAAACAGCCCGTCGATAATTAAAATAAACAACATTTTCTCCAAGCCTAATGTCAACTATTGCCTCCACCGCGTAATAATAAAGCCAGACGTCAACTAATGCCCCCGACCGATTCATATATGTCGAGGACATAATAAATCAAGAATCGCTATCCACTTGATAAAGGATGAGAGGAATTCAACCTCTCCATCTCGTTGAATTATGAAAGTTTTTCCCACATAAGTATGAAAAGATTCTTAATTTTTATTAAAAATATGTATTACTTACATACTTAACCAACGAAAAAATATTTTTTTAGAGCTGAAAAAGCCTTCATAGACAACAATCCAATTTATCTTCACACCAAAAATGACATTGGTGTTAATTAAATGTCTGTTTTCCATTAATATTCTTATAAGGCATTGAATTATTTTCTTTGATTAAAAAAGAAAACACATAAATATGAAAAAGATAGTTGTAGCCAGTTGTAGCTTAAATAATCTATTATTTCGTTGGGAAAGAAAATGATTTTTTTGGTATGGTTTCAATTGAATCTGGCCAAATTTTGGAAGAAATATTGTACAATACATTGTTTTGCTGGTATAATATGAGAACTTTGTGGTTTTTGAAGGCGTTGAATCCATCTCTGCCTTAAAAAAACAATTCAAACAACATAGCTTTTGAATTTTGCAACAAAAATTTCACCGGATTTCGAGCAAAACGTCGTCGAACAAGCAAAATCGTTGATTGTTTAGACGACTTAAAAAAGATACACTTGTGCAAAGGTCGCGCACCATTAGGTCAAACTCACGACCACAAGGTTTAAAAGCTTGTGATCTACCAACTGACCTAAACGGGCTTGACAAAGGCGTGTGATAATTGGCACTCAAATCGCCCCCTGCCAGTGACGAAAACTTTTTCCGACGAAGCACAGTTCCACCCCTTCTCGTTCTTTTTTTGTAATTTCGACGATTTGGGTCGTCTTAAAATGGGTCAAAACCCCTAGGGGCACAGTTACATGGCATAGTTCCGCAGTAAACGGGGTGGAACTACGATTCCGCTGGTTTTTATAACTAGATCTACGGAACAAATTGGCGAAAAAGCAAGACGATTTGACTGCCAGTTATCCCACACCCTTGACAAATATGAACATTGACTCAAGAATTGTTAATATTATGATTATATAATTATTGTATTCATTTACTTTATAATAATATTGTCAGCATTGTTGTGGATTACACTTGCGATTGATACACAATGGAGAGGCAAACTACAAAATGTTTGCACACGGATCTTTTCAACGTAAACTCGCTCAACTAGCAAAAGAAAAGAAGTGAAAAAGAAATAAAATTAATAACTTTGCAAATTTTCTAAAAGATTTCCGACTTACTGGATTCAAACCAGCGACCTAAGGATCACATCAAGATTAAACATCCTAATACAGTCCTTCGCTCTACCAACTAAGCTAAGGTCGGATGTTGTTCTGCAATGTCTCTAAGTTTTCATCCATTTTATATAATGGTGTATATTCACACTTCCCCAAGAATTTTCAGCACAAAGAAAGAAGCCAGCCATGGAGAAGAGTAGAGGGTTCTGCCCTGCTTCGTTGATGCCTGATCACGAGATGTTCAGTTCATGGAAGAACTCTACTCTAGGGTTTTTCTCTCTCTAAATCAATCTTGCAATAGACAAAGTAAATTCATGTTTATGTGTATGAGTTGGGTATGTAATAGAGTCATATTATATCAAGTCATCAATGTAATTGAAGTATTTTAGTGGTTGTGGATTGGTGTAAGTTTTGGTTGACTTTGATAGCATAGATAAGTTTATGATATGTTTCTCATAGTGCGACAATTTAACTATGTGGATAGGTGTAAGTTTTGGTTGATTTTGAGAACATCGATATGTTTCTCATAGTGCGACAATTTAACTAAAGACCATAATGGTCACAATATTGAGAGACAATGATAACTTTGTTGTTAAGATTTTATTATTGAATTAAGCAATCCACAAATTGTTCATGATGTTCTCCATTAAAGATTAATCAGGCTAGGGACTCTTTACATTCTTTGGGATAGGTATTAGAGATAGATCACATCGTAAGGGATTTATAATAACAAATTGGTAACTACACAAAAGTAATAAACAAATTATAAAAAGTGTAATACAATCATTTAAATAAGCAATTTCTCCAAGGTCTCTAATTGATATAAGGACAATTGCAATATATAGAACAAGACAACAAGACAATAACAATTAGCTACATCTCTATTGCAAAGAATAAGATGAGTAACAATTAGCTACATTTCTATTGCAAAGAGTAAGATAAGTAGTAATCAACTACATCTATATTGTAAAGAGTAAAAAAGGAGTAGCATTGCTTCTTCTTAGTTGTCATCCTCTTTGTGATCATCTCTATGTTAGATTTTGAAGGTTTTTGTACTGTAGCATTTTTGTTTCAATGCCACTTGTTGAATTAGAATTTAGGTAGATCAATATGTGAATATATATGTAAATTGATATATACATATCTTCTGCAAAAGCAAATCGAAGAAAAACAATACTGAGTAGTAGAAATATAACAATGTAGATAATTATCACATCCACAATTTACATAAAAATTTGTCCTTCATTATTCTAGTCAAGCCAAATGCTTGAAGAATAACACTGTGGATTGTTTTTTTCACATAGAAAAAAATACTATACATGCTATTCATTTTGAGAATCAAAGTATACAATACTAGAATCAAAGTAAGTTACATGTCTAAATTCATTGTTCTCCCACCCAGATTTCTAGCAAAATACCAATAATGTTCAGTGATTCATGGTCTGTTAAATTGACCACCACCCACTTACTAAAAACTATGTTAACTACAGTTCACCGACACTATCGCTGGACAAGCCATTATAAAGACATATACAGTCTTACCGTAATGACAAAAAACAAAAACTAGAGCGATAAAATACCACACTATTTATCCCCAAACACTCCAGCAAGGTAAGCAATATGAAAACCATAGATATATAATTACACATAACGAAATCAAAATCTTTTTCAGACCCCTGTCATAATATAGAAAGTGTGCCTTGAGACACCGTTCTTGAATCCTTCAATTCTTCAAATTGGATTGATCCTTCTACCGAATTCCGTGTTTATTTTGAGAGAGCTTCTACTTCAATATTAAACTCTCTATAAGCATGTTGAAAATGGAGATTTATAAATGCTTCATGTAGTCTTCGAAATTTTCTTTTCAACCATCCAACAAAACCACCAAAATTGACATTTTTGTAATACCCAATATATAATCACTTTGGAATATTTGGAAACCTACAAATTAGAAATATGTTTAGTTTGTGCAAAAAATAAAAGTCCCCACAGTGTTAGAATTTCTCCTTTAGTATTTGTTCCGCTTCCACAGCCCATTCGAAGCTTGAAGAAATGTGAATCACTGAATTTCAGTACCATACCTTCTCCACACCTAGCACCATCATCTTGTGAGGCCCTATCAAAGAATCCAATTGGCATATGGGTGATAAAACAAGGATATGTTGCTACTCTTGCATTTATGTTTCTCTTTTCTTGATGATATTCATTAAAAGAACCAATGGCATTTAATGTGACTCTCATAACATTTTTTTGTTTTATCTTCAAACAAAATCCCATTCCCATGTTTCCATATTTCCCAGCTAATGAAGCAAGGAAGCTATTTCCAGTAATTTGCATCCATTATCCACTTATAATAGCTTAATTCAAAGGTTTGAGATGCCCATTGATATGTGATCTTTAGTTCTTTTCTCACCTCCAACCATACAATTTTTTTAAATTCACAATGGACCAATAAGTGATCAACGGTTTCAACCTCCTTGATGCACAAAATAGAAAATATTTGGTCCTTGTCCTCCTCTCTTCATCAATTTTTCCCAATTTAGTATCTTATTCTCTGGAGCATGCCAACTGAATAGTTTAATTTTTAATGGACAATGCCACTTCCAGAGAGAGGTAAACCACCCTTTACTTTCAATTTCAATAGAAGAAAACGTAGCAGCTTCATATACAAGTTTGGCCGTTACATGTCCATTTTTTTCATTCCACGGCCAAAAAATCGTATAAACTTCATTTGTCACATGAATTCCAGCATGTTGAAGGCCAAGAATATACTCATTCCATTCTTCTTCATATTTCCCCTGTAGCTCCAATTCTCCATCCTGCTTCCATCTTTGGTATCCATAATTTCCCAAATCAATCACACCTACCTGAGCTAAGATTCGAATCCATTTACTTCTTAATATACATACAACATATTGGGATAATTTATAACTATAAGATCCACCGACAAAAGGGTCCTCCCCTGCTTTAATACACTGACCATTCACCAGTATCCAAGCTAACCACTGCCCCAAAATATGAAAGGAATTTATTAGACCGATCCAAATATTTGAATCCCCTAGAATATTATTTCTTATTGTTCTTGTCCATTCAATAACATGTGTTTGTTTTAAGTATTTATTTGTAATAACATCACTCCATAAACTAACATTGAATAACCTCCTCCAAAGACTTCTTGCAGCTAAAGCCTGACAAAAATAGGAAATATTTTTTAGCCCCCATCAACCTTGTTTTTTAGGCCTCGATATCCTTTTCCAATTTACCAAGTGAATGCCTTTTTTTTTCTTATTCCCGGTCCATAGGAAACTAAAGCAGCATTGTCTTCTCTTGTCCAAAATGGTTCTAGTTATTTTTTCTAATGATAACCAATATACAGGAATATTTTGTAGATCTACTTTTACTAGTATCAATCTCCTTGCAAGAGAAAGCCACCTGTAGCACTGATTCCCAATCCTCTTCTCCACCTTTTCCACAAGCCACATCTAATCCTCTTTAAGAGAGTTATTGGGTTTCAGATAATAGCCCAAATATTTAATACCAATATCAAGTGAATCTATCTTAAAGGGAAACGAGCTCCTAATTTTATTTAAAGTATCCTCTTCCACCCCCACTCCAAAAAATAAGACTTAGAATGACTTGCAGCCATACATGTAGCTTCACAAAATTTGTCCAAGAGCTCCTTAAAAACCTGTCATTCTCTCATAGTGTTAACACAAGTGTGTTGTGTCATCTATGTTGGCTACAATGAACAATATCCTTTAAAAT
This sequence comes from Larix kaempferi, assembly GCA_027924585.1. Classification (NCBI taxonomy): domain Eukaryota; kingdom Viridiplantae; phylum Streptophyta; class Pinopsida; order Pinales; family Pinaceae; genus Larix; species Larix kaempferi. The sequence continues at coordinate 3,574,856 of BSBM01000893.1, forward strand.
TAGGATTATTTTTTACATAATAAAGGTAATGTGTAGATTTTAATATAGTGAAAATATAGAACCCTCCACCTAGCAATTGACCAAGTCCATTATATTACCCCTTCCCTTTTTACTAAAGCACTTCAACCAACTCTTAAACTTAAATACCATAGATTTTTGGTGTATTTGAATAAGTAATGGAAACATGAAATGACAAATCATTAAGCATGGGTTACTTTCTTGTTGTCATCATGTTAACATGCTAGAGATGAATGCCCTGAAAATGTCAATGCTTCCATATAGGAATGTTAGAGATAAGAAACATAGAACTAGATACAATCTTTGCAATACATGATAAATAAACTAAACCCTATTAAAAAAGGGAAATAATCTTATGACAAGCCATTAAAATATAAAACATGATATCACATAGATTCAACGATTGATTTTACTCAAGAAATCAATACGAGAAAATATGATCACATAACATAAGATATCACATAGATGGAAAAACCAAATACCATGGGCACAAAAACCACTTGCTTTGACCTAAAACAAGATTAACTCAATGAATCATTCACCAAGTCAATATTAACATAACAATCCCCCCTTTAAACGTGACTTGGAGTAATCACCAACCCCCCTCAAATTTTTAACCGAGGAATCTCGGATGCCCCCATTATCACCTAGGTCTACCTAGACTTTACTAGAGAGTTACCAAGGGTATGCATTCATAACCAGGTCTTACAGTCATATTTACATGAAATACATTTTTCAACTCCATTATAATATTTTTATGTTTTTCATGTGTCTCGTGGTGACTTCATGATCACCATTCATTGCTACATCCTCTCGCTTTTCCATGCTCGTCTTCTTGCTCGTCATCTGCCACGCATCCTTTTGTACCATCCAATATTCTCACTTTTTCATTGCTTGTCCATACACATTTTAGTTGATCTTGTTCTTGCATCTTCATTTCTTTTTCAAATGTCACATGCTACTCATTAATGGGGCACCCTGCTCTAATAGATCACCATCATTATCTCCTATTGACACATTGTTTCTCAACACCCCACACAGAACAATGTGAGAATCACTTTACAGCAAGGGATTCTGCAACATATCTATTCTTGGTTCATTCTTCCAAATCCTCTAACATCATGTATCCATTGCTCATTCTTCTCTATGTTGACCTCCACGAGCACACACCATCACGGATCCAATTTCAAATCTAACTAATATGTCAAATATATTTCATTTACTATTTGTAATGTTACCATCTTGCATGTTCCAACCAACGATACCAAATGTCAAATGTTCAAGACACCTCTTCAATAAAATTTCCCCTTTTGCACCAGCTAATGAGATACCTTAATCAACAATGAAATCACCACAAAATAGTCATTGCAAACAAAACCTTTATCGTCATGACATTTCACTTCAACTTCATGAAGGGATCTAAGAAATACAACCTTAACTAGCTGCCATAGGCCACACATCATCACCGACTCCATGTTAAACATAAAAAAAAATGTTGTTTGAAGTTACTCACATTGTGCTCATCGTGCATGGCCACGTCCTACCAATCATTTCCCTTGATATTTCCCTGGACCCACTACTTCCTTTATTTGCACATCTGATTCCCTCAACACAAATGGAACCTCTCCTCCATGGTGATGGATTGTGTTGAATCCCTGTTTCTCTTACTTGCAGGCCCACTTACGGGTTGTCCTCATGCTAAGACAATCACCCCCTAATTGGAAGGCCTCTTCTCACTCCCCATGCATCTATGCTAGGGTTTTGACCTCCCTTCTATGCCAACAAACTTGAGCTTCATCTCCCTCATGCAGCAGCCTCCCCCCACAAGAAGCTACTCTTCTTAATTCGATTACACCTTCAATTGAACGTGGCTTCTCTTGTTTGAATCAATTGCAGAAAAGTATAGATCTACATTTCCATCACTAGAATCTCACAATCATCACAAGATCGATGAGGAATTCATAAATCATCACAGGTATCAATAGCATGCAAATCTATTTACACAATCCTAACAACCATAGGTTCTCTTAGAGAAATATAATTCACCAAATCGGTGCCTTATTTCAAGAAGCACCAATACCCAACCTATTTCCTTGCAAACTATAGAAACACTTAATAATTCCAACGACGGGGATACAAAATTGGTTTTCTTTAGAGATTCGCACTTCACACTTCACGGATATAGATCCTTTCATGGACATCTTGTGAAACCACAATGGCTACCCTTTATAATAGCAGCTTCTCTCTTCCTCATCATCGATAACAATAGATCTTAAAAAATAGTTTCCTAGGTAGTGCTTCTATTCCCATGGTAGAATTCATGGTCAAATTCCAACAATGATAACCACAGTTGCGTCCTCTAGATTCTTCCACCAACGTCCATGCATGTATATCTCAACACAACATAAACCCTCTTTCTCCATGAAGCTTATACGCTCTCGATCCACCACTCCATATCTGTAAATTCAAGACAATAGATATCCTAAACGCCTAGGCCACTATGATCGCATGCCAACCTGGTGCTCTGATACTAGTTTTTGGGTTTTAAACGAGCATTAATAATAATAATAACAATAGAAAGCATAGCAACACATTTAACAAAATATAGTTACCCTGGAAAACCCCATGAGGAGAAAAACCAACCAATGAAGATCTTCATTACCTTGGATAAAACCAGCTAAGTTGGGGCCAAGTGAGCTCACTTGCTCACCTCCGGGACACATTACAATGGAGTATGACAATCCCTTTATAGGATTCATTACATACAATAACTTGGGCCAATACCACAGGCTACCAAATACCATGGGCCCAAAAACCACTTGCTTTGACCTAAAACAAGATTAACTCAATTACCCATTCATCGATTCAAGGTTAACCTAACATGTTAAAATCATCTGGGTAGTCGATTGGTTGATTGTTCGACTACACAACAAAGTGGTTTTGGCTTCAGATGGATGCATGTGTTGATAGGGGTTAGACTCTGTTGGAAACTATCGTGATTTTTGATGGAGATGCAAATGTGATCAAGGAGGACGTGCTAGCAACAACTGAAGAGATAATTGGAGCAACATGAAGACAATTTGACTTGATCAAACGATAGAGTTTGTTGTCAATTGTGTAGATGGATCGAATAGAGAAGACGGTGCAGTATATTGTCAATTGTGCAGAGGGATCGATTGGAGCAGACGGTGTTGTCTGTTTTCAACTATGCAAAAGGATTGATTGGAGCAAATGGTGAAGTCTGTAGTTGATTGAGAAGCAAAATTCAAGTACTTGATTCAAGAGTGCTTGGTTATTATTGTATGAGCAGGTAGATTCTTAGGTAGAAATTCTTTATTAATGGAGTTGTAATCATTGTAAGTTTATTATAATACCAATAGAGGCATGCATAGCCCTAGTAACTCATTGTTAAAGTCGAGTTGTAGACCAAGGCGATAGTGGGGGAGGCCAGATTCCTTGTGGATAGAACTTGAAGGGGGGGGAGACAGACATTCCGAAGATAAGTTTAAAGGGGGGGATGTTGGGTTAATATGGACTTGGTCATAGAGCATGTTAACCGACTTTGGTAATTGTTGTAATAGACCCACGATATTGGGAGATATGCTCATAGTATTCATGCGATTGAAGCTTGTTAAGAGGCTAGTCGAACTCCATTGTAGAATAAGATTACCACTCTCTGATGGCCAATGGTTGTCGTGGCCAGAAGAGCCACGATCGACCATTTCTTGGTTGGATGTTGTCGATGATGTGTATGTTGTTATTGTTTTCTTTACTATTATATTTATGTTGTGTTAATAATGTTGTTGTGTCCATGAAATATCAATATGTTGTTCCTAGGATGATGGCAAGTAAATATTTGATGAAGGACCTCGGTTTTGGGGAAGAGAAACGCTCTTTATTACTCCGTATTTTTCGGAGTTTAACCCCACTACTATGGTGGTATCCAAAATTTTGATCTCGATATGGCTCCCAAATATGCCTATTCTCTTTTTACACCATTTAGTGTTACGTGATATTAGTAATACTTGGGCATACTTTCAAGTGTAAAAGTTGGCATAAAGAATGTGAGAGAAACATAATTTTTCCCACTTCTAAGGTTGGGAAAGATAATAAAGAAGGATTTTGAATAAAGAATGATGGTATAAAGTAGACAAATTAGATTGTACAACATTCAAATTTATTTCCTTCGGGGTTTGTGGTAACTATGGATATTTAGTCGGGAGGAATGAAGAGTACACATGAATTTGAAAGTTTTAATTTTGATGAAGAGAAAATTCCTTTGATGAATATTGGGTATTTGGCAATTGATTTATATATGATAGTTCTAAATCTATAACCAAGAGAATGGACCAAAGTTAAAAAAAGAAAAAGAAGAAAGACACAAATAATTATTTATTTAAATCTTAACTTACCATGAAACACATTTTTTTGTTATTGTTTTAATAACCTATTTAATTGATTATATTTTAATACTTTAAAAGCATAATATGTTGTATGTACCAAAAGAATGTGATTTCAATTCTTATTTATGAATATAAATTTGTAAAAAAAAATCTAAAAAAATGCGATGACATAATAATCAAGTCTAAATACAACCATATTTATGAGATTGCATATCAACATAACAATTTGATATTCCAAACAAAATAAAATTAAATATAACAATTTTATTTAATTTATTTGATCAAAATACATCTATATTTAATCGTGATCATTGTACATTTCATATAATATTAAAATAGACAGAATGATAAAGCCAAAAATAAAAATGGAAAAAACAACTAAATATGAAGGCAACCTTAAAAACTAAAAACTAGATAAATCATAAAGAAAAGAAGGAATAGAAAGAAACAACGAAATATAAATCCAACCCTAAGAAAGAGAGGTAGATAAAGGAAACCATAAAAAGAAGAAGATAGATACTCATAAAGAAAAGAAGGTAACAAAAAGAAACAACTACATACAAAGGAAACCTTAAAAAAGAGACATAGTCATAAAGAAAAGAAGGTAACAAAAAGAAACATCTACATACAAAGGAAACCTTAAAAAAGAGACATACATAACTCATAGAGAAAAGAAGGTAGAGAGAACATATATTTGTTGAGCATGTGTATGTTTGCAAATGTCCTACCTGGTTGTGAGATACAAAAGACAAATATTTTGAAATTTTCTAATCTCCCATATTTGAACTAGCAACCTAAGGATTACAATCAGGACTTGATATCCCATTACAGTCATCCTCCTCTTTACCAACTAAGCTAAGATCGATATTTGAGTTGATAGTTTCCATTTTGAATTTTCTATTCCTATTAAACACGCCCAATGTGGCCACTAACAATCTAGTTTACACGTATTTTCGACGCTTTGTGATGAGGATTATGCCAAGTTTTCTCTCTGTTGCCATATAAAAACCTTTATATGGATATTTTCTTCAAATTGTTCTTATTAATTTTTTTCATTAAAAACAAATTAAATATCTTCCACAATACCAAGGGTTAGTAGAGATGGTAACTAATATGCATTTATACATATAGTATTAATGACTATATACGCTGGGTTATATATTGTTAAATATGAAAGCACTGTATCATCAAAGCATTATAATGATATTTTTTTCTTTTTTTGAAGATGGTAAAACTTATCATAACTCAATTGGAAAATTAGCAATGAGGACAACCATCATTGGCTGCTATCCGCAAATGCGAGTTGGCTTATTATTTTTATTTAAGGAAAATCACGCCACTTGAAATAACTTTCTAGTGGTCCATAAGGGGATAGACTTCAACTCTTGCTAGATGCCTCTCGATCTTCGATTGTTAGCATGTTTCCTTACATCCAAGGAAGGCGAGCTCTTAGCCAATCAGAAACAACTTTAAGTCTTTATCCAAGACCAAACTATATAATGATATACATAACAAAATATTATCCAATTGATATTTTTGTTTTGTTTTGTTTGAAAATAAAGTAGTGATTCATATCCCACAGGAAACATAAGATTTCAACAAAGTTCCTCTCGAGTTAAGAGATGTCACGATAAGATTGTACGAGACTTTCATTGTCGAATTCAAGAACACTGAGGGATGGTCAAAATATATTAATTGTAATATTGGAGTTAAGCAAGGTTGCCCCCTCTCTCCTACCCTTTTCGCTATTTACATCGATAAGCTAGAAGGTTTTTAAGAGGAAGCAAGCTGCACCGGCATGACCTTGGAAGGAATTGTAATCATCCTTCTTCTTTATGATGATGATATTTTTCTTATGGAAAGATGTCCGTCTGACCTTGATAAGCAATTGATAAATATGAAGGATTTCTGCTCTAACATGGGCATGGTGATTATCAAGTCCAAGAAGGTCACTTATGATAACTTTGTAAATGAAAATAACAAATTGGAGGAAGTTTATTCCTATAAATATCTCAAAATTGATATTCATCACAAGCTCAACTGGAACTATAGCATTAAGAAAAGGATTAATGGAGGGTGGAAAGCTTATTTTGATCTCAAGAACAACAATAAATTAGAACACCTTGTGACACGGGATAAAAAGAAGTTCCTCTTTGAAACTCTCTTCACTCCCATTATCTTGTATGGTTGTGAAGTTTGGGGGTGTATAATCTCTAGAGAATCCTAGAAAAAGATCATCCATAAGTGTTTTATAACTTCTAACCTCAGAATTAAAAAATATGCCTTAACCTATTCTTCTTATAGAAGTAGGCCTTCCCACAATAGAGAGCATTGCTATGACAAGGTACTTAATGCACAAGTACACGATAAATGGGATGGGAGACCAGAGACTCCCTAAAATTGCTTTAAAATCCAGTCAGGACCACCTACAGCTCAAGAAAGGTTGGCATAAAGATAACATGGCTTGGTTAAAAAAGATCATCCATAAGTGTTTTATAACTTCTAACCTCAGAATTAAAAAATATGCCTTAACCTATTCTTCTTATAGAAGTAGGCCTTCCCACAATAGAGAGCATTGCTATGACAAGGTACTTAATGCACAAGTACACGATAAATGGGATGGGAGACCAGAGACTCCCTAAAATTGCTTTAAAATCCAGTCAGGACCACCTACAGCTCAAGAAAGGTTGGCATAAAGATAACATGGCTTGGTTAAATCATTGGGGGATAGACGAAAATGCAACTTTGGAAAATATCAATAACATTAAAAATACTATTACATCTAAGTTTAAAGAGAAAATGTGGGGCGAAAATGATTTAGATGTTAAAAGGAAGCTAAGATACTACAAGGAGGTTATTAACCCTAATCTATAAGATCAAAAGTATTTCTCTATTTTAACTAGCTTGAAGAAAAAAACTAGCATAGCCAAAATAAGAATGAACGCCCATGAGCTTCGTAGTGAAACAGGGCGCTGGACAATTCCTAAAATGACGTGGGAGGATAGGATTTTCCATCTTTGTGAGACCAAGAGAGTTGAGGATGAAAGTCACTTTCTCTTAGAGTGCCATGTGTACAACCACATTAGATCACAATTTCCCAATATTTATTATAATACTAACATCTCTAATCTTCTAATTTGTAAAAACTATGGTGACCTTGGTATGCTTCCTTCTAAGATTTTTGAGCATAGGAATAACTTGTTACAACAAACAATTTTTTAAGGTCCAATAGACCAAAGTTGGTCTCAGTGGACGTTAACTGTCATATATATATATATATATATATATATATATATATATATATATTCCAAGGAACAACCTCGCGAAAAACCTCTGATTACTCCCCCATGATTTATTGATAGTAAATGGGGTAAACCATCGGCCTTGATTCCAGAGCCTAACCATAAGGGGATCAAGAGAGTTGAACCCATTAACTCCTCAACTGGGGGGAGAGATATGACGTCTAGCCCATGACCAATTGAGATAACCCTCGAGGCTATATCATTTCATAAACATTGTAGTCATTGTATGAGAATAATTTTCATATTAAAGGTTCAATCATTTGTATGGTTATTCATGTCTTTGCATCGAGAGTAGCGATGTGCTCTGCATTCTAGTATAGGGGATGTGTTGTAACGTAAAGTTACCAAAATTTTAAAATAATTAAAAATATTCATGTCATCTCATAAAATAAAATAAAATAAAAAGTTAAAACTAGCATAAATCCATCTTAAACCTAGATCTATGAAGCACCAAGAGAGATCAAATTTCTTGAGGTGTAAATTTTTTCTTGACATGTAAAAATTTTAAGATAAAAAATACTCAAGAAATTTGATCCTTTTCAGTCCTTAATAGATCTGGGTTTAAGATGGATCTATGCTAGTGTAGACAATTTATCTTGTGGTGATTTTTTTGAATATTAAAATATTTTTGTCATCTTCATATGTTTTGTATTGGTATTGTTTGAGGACTTAATCTATGCTAAAAAGTGATATATTTTTAGTAGTCTTAGGTTGTTTCACTCTTAGTGAGATCTTAAGTTGTGTTGGATATGTGTTAAAACCTTTATTATGTACTTTGTTACAACAAGAAGCATCCATAGATTTGCCAAGTGTGAAGCCATTGTAAATTGTGACAATGGTTGGAAATGGTTGGTTATGAGGGTTCAATAAGTTGTAATTTGCATTGGGTACTACTACATTTCCAAAAAAAATTACCTTGATTCATTAATTTTTTTGAAGATCTTCACTGGGTAGAAAAAGCAGTGGAAGTAGTGTTGATCAATTTCTGTAATTTGATTTCACTATAAACCCACAATAATTGTGGGAATGAAGAGCAACAAAAAGTATTAGAAACTCTATAAGTGATGTGTTCTTTTGAGGAAAGAAGATTCAACAATGCCCATTTGAAAATGTGATTATCGTGTGTTTCTAAGTATGAGTATTTTTTGGGTTCACAAAGGTTTTGTTTAGGTTTGTCTCTAGTTTTGGGCAAATTGTAACTCTTAGTTTCTACTAATGAAGGACATGGTGAAATTATTACATAGCACATTTGTTGACTCTCACTTAAAAAAGGAAGTGCACATAGTTAAATGTTATTATTAATGTTGTGTCTACACCAATATCAGATGCACTAATAATTTAATAAAAATTAGTTATAAGAGAGATTGATTCGGAGGGGGTTTTAAATTGTTGGATATTACTAGTTGTAGAGGGAATGTTAAAAATAGTAGACATAAACATCCTTCTAATTGGATTTTTATTTCATTTTGTTTATAAATAAAGTGTTTGTTTATGGGGTAGCTTCAATATCCACTCCCACAAATAGATGAGAAATATGTTGATATTTACAAAGAAAATGATATGATGGTTTTGATCTAGAGTTTCTCTATAGGTATCATGGGTGGATTATTTTGATGGAAACGTGACGAAGCTTGAGATTTTTGGGTCGTCTGATTGGTAATACCTAAACACTAAAGAATATTGTGGGGATCGCTAGGTGACTTATATCAAGGTTTTCACTAGTTCTGCCAGACATGTGGAGGGTTGTGGGTCAGGAGTTAGGGAAAATCAAGATGCTAGGGGTGTCGATTTGGACAGTATAGTTGATATAGTTGTATATTAGAGAAAGATAGCTCCCATATGCTGCCGCCAAAACTAGATCGTGTCCCACATGTTGAAGCATGTGAAGGGAAGGATGATTTATTCCAAGGAGGATCCCATGAACAGTTCCTCGATATTCTGGATCATGGGCCTCAAGACTTCTCTTTTTGCACTCAGGGTTTTACGGGAGGAAATCTAGATCTAAGTGACTCAAGACTTCTCATTTTGAAATTAGGGGTTTGTGGCGGGTAGGCTAGATTTGAGCAACTTAAATAGTCTACACCTATGGACTACTATTGTAGTGCACAAAAATGGTGAAAGGTAATTTGTTCTAGGGGAGGTGGAGTGGAGTTGGTTGTCGTAAGGATGTAAGGGTTATGGAGATCGTGGATTTGGAAGTTCGATCCCTAGTTGGGAAGTTTTATAGGCATTGGGTAGGATTTCCTACCTTATCATCATGGGTGTAAGAAATGTGGTTGCCAATGATTAGTTATAGTTCAGTTTTACCTAATTTGTTGTGGGGATGGTTAGGTTCTGTATTTCAGAAGGAGGAGGATCCCCAACATGTTTTACAGAAGTGTTGGTTTATGGAGAAACACATGTTAGATTTAAAAAGGTGGCATATTCTTTTGATCCCAGGGAAGAGTTCTCATCTAGTATGCCAATGTGGGTCATATTACCTAGATTTTGGCTAGAATTTTGGTAAGAGATGGGATTGAAGGCCATAGGATATAATTTAGAAAAATTTGTTGCAGTGGATGAAAGCACACTAAAAAACCCATCATGATTAGTGGAAAGGATATTGGTCGATTTGGACCTTCAATAAGGAATTTTTTGTTTGGGCATACAGGGTACTCCGAAAAGACCGAACACCTAGAGCAACCACTTCACACAAACAGATCACAGATCGATACACCGATATTTTGAAGTGGTTTAAACCCTCGAGAGGGAAACACTCCACGGCCTCGGCCAAATAGCTTCAACAGAGCAATTTATTATGCAAAGAAAGAAAGTTACAAATGAGCTTCTCATAATCGATCAACTAGACAATGACCCTCCATGCTCTTTAAATAGAGATCATGGACCAATCGGGTGTTAAGCCACGGATCAAGGGTAGGTATGATCTAAGAGAAGTTGAACCGTCGGATCACTCTATGTCTAGAACATATCATGACCGTCAGAATTAAATATTTACAAATGCATACTGATGCATACTTAAGAAACACACTTTACCTAACATATCTATTACACAAGTTGATCTTAACTAACTCCTAAGTGTCTAAATATCCTAACATTTTTGAATCCTTGGAGCTTATTGTAGGTGATAATTCGTATGCTTGGCCATTGAATTATATCAATATGCCCTATAGGTGTGCTCGATGTCACCTTTATGGGAATGTGGTGGTTGGTTGTAACCTTCAACTCTGAAGACATGTGTGGAAGACAAACTGTCGTACAAAGCGAGAGGATAAATTTTGAGAGGTGATGAACTCTCAAGTCCCTGAGGACAATGGTAAGGTCATGCAGAGTCTAAAGAAGTGGACGACAAAAGACTTCGTGGAAAAGAGGATTATAGAGTCATAGGTATCTACATCTCATGACTTTGTCGTGGGTGACATTTCCATCCCTATGATCGTTGGCCATCGATTGCTAAACATTTATCAAGAGATTGTTAACAATGTATTTGGAGATGTCGAGATTTCCCCAAGGCAACTAATTTAGTTGGAAAATATTTGGAATGCAAGTGTGTAACGTGATGCCCATCAGGGTAAATATTTGGAGGACTTAGTTGATTTACCTCATATGATTGATACAAATCCAAACCCTATATCTAATGTCCAGCCTACTTTAGATTCATGTAAATCCCCTTCTGGTGATATTATGAATCATGGGGTGGGGTCTTTGTCTGAAGTTTTAGAGGGTGAAGGTCTTGTGGTGGGTATAGATGAGGATTTGGATTCTTACTCTTGTTCCCTTTAGCTTAATAAGCCTAAATGTAATAGTTAGTCATCCTCTAGGTGGGAGAGGTGGGTGGACCTTATATGTTGCATTCTTAGGTTCATTCTAGGGACCCAGTTGAATCGAGGGGTATTAGATTGGAGACTTGAAAGAATTTGGTCACTCTAGAGCGGGTAGGAAGTCGACCATTAAGCATGCTTAAGAAGTGGTGGCCAGGGATGTCAGTTAAGGTCAACAACAATTAATTTCAGGGGTCCTTATAAAAGGAAAATCCCCAAGCGAGGTGTCAACATAAAAATTATGTTAGTGAATGTTAGAGGCCTCAGAGGGAAATCTAAATTATTATCCCTTAACCCTATCTTTAATGTGGAAAATATTGATATGATCTTGATTCAAGAGACTGTGAATATGGGGGAGCATTTAGTTTCTATATTCATAAATGGTTTGGGGGATGGGATTTTCTTTCTTTGGACTCAAATGGTCATTTTGGGGGTGTGGTAACAAGTTTCTCTAATCATCTGGCATTGTCTAAATGCTTTGCAATTAGCTCGGGTTTGTGAATGGAAGTTTACTGCAAGAGTTTGGTAGGAATTTCATGGTTCTTAATCTGTATGACCCTTATGATGGGAAATAAGCTTTTTGGGACAACCTGTTTTCTTGTCAATGCTTAATTAAAGGTGAACAATATTATTATTAGGGGGAGGATCTTGACCTCACCATCGGCCATGAAGAAATTTGGGGCTCAACAGCTCGAGAAGATAGGATGGCTCATTTTTTCTAGGATAAGTTTGAAGAGGTAGTGTGGATTGACGTGGAACCATGTCAGCTATAGCTAACTTCGAGCAACGATCGTGTTGGATCGGAGGGGGTGGATAAGTGATTAGATAGATTATTGGTTCATGGCAATATACTACAGCCAGTGGAGCGTTTTCGGTCCTTGGTTGGTACTTGTAGATTCTTGAATCTCTTTCATGTTTTCTTGGAGATAGGGGATGAAAAAACAAATTCAGGAACTCCATTTAAATGTAACAAAAGTTGATTCGAGGAATAAGAGTTACAATAAATAGTGAAGCAAAATTGGAAACACATAGAGGTGGAGTCAGGGGAAATTTTTGGTGCCCAGTTTTCCACTTCACTCTATTTTCTCAAGTAGAAGGTGGCAGCGTGGGGACATGAACAGAAATTGATTTTATATGTGGAGCACAAAATTGGACTTTTTGTATAGTTTATAAGGAGAGTTTTGTTGATGAAATGTTTCGGGAATTGATTACTGATTTGGACTAGAGGAGGGATAAGTTACTTAGGGATCAAGAGAATGAATATATGTTGAAGAGTTAGGCTCTTTGGTTAGCTTTGGGTGACCAAAACACAAAAAAAATTAGAATATCATCAAGGGACGAAGGAGCACAAACTCCATTTGGGAGTTACAATGGGGAGGGGTAACCAGTACAAGGATTTCATGACCTCGCTCATATGGGATGAATCATTTTAAGATTTATTCAAGGAGTCGCTTAGAGCTAATTTGAGGGAGGTCTTGAAACTTGTGGCACTTTTTCCAAGATTGGTAGAGGAGGATGAAAATGTGGATCCCTTTCACCCTATCAATTTAGAATAACTACCAACAATTCTCTATTCCTTACAACAGGATAAGAGTTTTGGCTTGGACAATTGGATAATATAATTCTTTGTAGATTACTTTCATATTATTTGTCATGATTTTTTGAAAGTGGTTGAATACATTCAGATATATTATTGAGTTCCCAACTACTTCAAACCACCCTTTTGGCATTAATTCCCAAGATTGATCCTTCATTATCATTTGTATATTTTAGGCCAATATTGTCGTGTAATTGTATCTATAAAATTATTTCAAAGGTGATAGCATTACATCTTAATCCTTTGTTTTCATAGGTGATCTCAATAAAAAGTTCAATTTTCTCAAGGGAAGGATTATTCATGAGGCAATTAACATGATGCGGGAAGGTATGCACTTTTTAAAGGTAAATCACATCCATGCAACATTTATTAAAATAGACTTATCATAAGCCTACGATAATGTCTCATGGCTATATATGAGGCTTCTCCTACTTCATGTGTGGTTTAGTTTGGATGTTGTTCAATGGATTATGAAATGTGTAACCTCGCCATCTTTTGCATTTTTAATAAATGGATCAGGATCTGAATTTTTTAAGCCATCATGTAGTCTCTATTAGGGTGTAATGCCCCGTTTTGAACTTACTACCTGAACTATCATTATATGTTGTATTTTCTTATTATTGTGAGACTTCGTCAGTTTGATGACATTGTGGACATATGGTTCTATTATTTTTCTGAGATATGTGTGTGTGTGTGTGTGTGTGTGTGTGTGATGTTAATGCTATGCTATATATTCATGTTTTGATTATGTCTCTTGCATGCAAAATTACTGAATGGTTGGTACGTGGATACCAAGTTCAAAGTTATATGCTGAACGGATAGATATGATACCAGGTGCATCGTACATAGAAATGATTTGCATTATTATTTCTTATTAATGAAATGTATATACATGTCAATGATTGCACGATATTCTCGATTGTATGTTGGAGACTAACCTACAAGTTAAAAGTGCTAAGTGGTAACTGGATCCTACGAAGTGGGATTACCTAGGGGACATGGGCTCCGAAATTTAAATGGTATGCAAGTGATGCATTATTTATTTAGCATGATTATTGTATTTATTATCATGATGTATAGGTGGGGTATGGTTTTAAGAAAATAAACCACCCAAATTGGTTATACGATGACAAACTGAGTACAAGTCGCAACGCAGTCACTATGTTGATGTAGACATAGTCCCTTGTTCCATTAGGGGGGTGGAGGATTTTGTTAGGAACCCATGTCAACCCTTCTATTTACTTTGTTAGTATATTGTTGTTGGACGCATATGCTTTGTAAGTCGTCCCGTAGTATTTGTTGATCCATAATTTGTATTATTGTTGTTGGACGCATATGCTTTGTAAGTCGTCCCATAGTAATTGTTGATCCATATTTTGTATTGGCCCATGGTTTGTATTGAAACATGGTATTGACCCATGGTATTGGTGCCTAGACTTAGTATATAATTCTGTGTTAAGACCAATGAAGGTACCTTGAAGTTATTTGTATTGAGCTTGCTCAAAGGAGGTTGCCCCCTCGAAGTAGCCTGCGATCAATATAAAAGTGATTCTGAGTTCTTTTATTTCAGCTATTTCGCGTGTTTTCATTAATTAATTATTGCAGGTTCTTCACATATGGTATCAGAGCACTTTCTTGGGCTCCCTGGGTGAAATTTCTGCCAAAATTTTTTTTTGCATCTGTTGCAGCTTCAGATCTGGGAATAATCCCTATCCGCTTAACTATGGGAAGTACTTGGGCATAATCCCTAAAATGCATTGTGAGGAGTACCACAGGAACCCCAAAGTAGTTGGCCCATTGAGAGGACCTACCAGCGAAAAGGGCAACGACCCCTACCTAATTGACTAGTTCCCACCCGTGAGGTAAACCAAGAGTTATCATTTGTGACAAAGCGGTTATCAGTTTTACCTGAGCCGTGGAGTGAGGGGTACTTCCCCAATATGCAAGCCATCAGACAGCGTTGGTGGCCGAGTGAAACCCCTGAACTGTTAGGAAGCCGCACATACCTGAGGTCCATACCTATTTTCAGCTAAACTGTTGTCGATCATTGCCGCACTGTTTTAGATCCATTCTGAAAGCCATTCCAGATCCAGTTGCTTTCGATCCAGTCAACGCTACTTCAGATCCCTCTGTTTTCGATCACTTCCGCACCATTGCAAATCTATCTGCTTCAGATCCCTTGCGCGCCGTTGCAAATCCATTCCTGGAAAAAAAAAAGGTATATTCTTTCATCCCACTTCTGAAATCCCCATTTTTTGCTTCCATGTTCATCAAAAAGTGTCCAAAACCTACTCAAACCCCAATTACCCTTCCGAGTTTTTCCAAATCCAAATTTCCCTTTACTCAATAAGCTTTTGTTTGTGTTTTTCTATCCATTCCAAAACAAAAAAACTCCTGGTTATGGTTGTCACTCGCGCAGGAGCAACAACCATGGAGGAAGCACTTGCAGCCATCCAAACCAAACTCCAAGATCTGGATGAAAAATTTCTAAGCCTCCATCTTCAGCATTCAACCATGAACAATAACCAACAGCACGAATCTTCGGCAGCCAATGGATTCTCTTCTTCCAACAATTTTCGTGGTCCAAAGCTTGAATTTCCTTGCTTTAATGGTACTGATCCAACTGGATGGATATATCATGCAGAACAATATTTCAGTCTGCATAATACTTTTGATGTCCAAAAAGTTACACTTGCATCCTTTCATTTGGAATAGGAAGCCCTTCAATGGTACCGTTGGTACATCAAAGCTCATGACGAGCCAAAATGGGCCGATTTTTTCCAACTCCTTTTGCAACGATTTGGTCCTAGTGTTTTTTATGACTTCACCAAAGCACTCACTAAACTTCGTCAAAGTGGCACTGTGAGAGAGTATCAGACAGAATTTGAGAAACTAGCCAATCACACAGAAGGATTGTCGGATGAATTCTACAGGAGTTGTTTTATTAGTGGTCTTAAGGATGAAATCCGGTTAGAGGTTAAAATGTTCTATCCCAACACAATGATGGAAGTCCTAGGGTTGGCTAAGTTGGCAGAAGACAAGATTGCAGCCCAACAGCGCTCCAAACCCACTTTTGTTCCCTTCTGAAATATGGGTTCTCAATGACCTCCCATCCCGCCAGCTCCTCGACCAACTCCTATCAAGCATTTGTCTGAAACAGAGATGCAGACATGTAGAGAAAAAGGGCTTTGTTATAATTGTGATGAGAAATTCACTCGAGGACATAGATGTGTTCAACAAAATCTCTATATCTTGGATATGGATTCTCTTCCTACCTCTACAATTGGTCAAGAAACTCCAGAAACAATGGATGATTAGGTCGACATTCAGGAGCTGCCTATTGACCCCCCATCTCAGGATGAACAACCAGAGATATCTCTCCATGCTTTATCCAGCATCGCCACCCCCCAAACAATGCGAGTCAGGGGTTACTTTAAGAAGCTTCCTCTTACAATACTCATTGATTCTGGTAGCACTCATAACTTCATTGACCCTCGGATCACCAAACATGCAGATTGTTTTGTCCATCCTTCCTCCAACTTTGAATTCATGGTTGCCAATGGGGGCACCTTACCTTGCAAGGGGAAGTGTCACAATGTGCGTATCTCCCTGGACGATTATAACCTGCGCTCTGACATGTTTTCCTTGTCCCTAGGCGGGTGTGATGTGGATTTGGGCATTCAATGGTTACGCACACTTGGCCCCATCTTATGGAATTTTGTTGAACTTTGGATGCAGTTTTCAGTCAATGGGAAACAACACAAATTTAAGGGCTTACAAGAAGGGTCTCTCCGCATTATCAGTTCACATCGCCTGGAAAAGATCCTTAAGAATAATTCACATGGTGTCATCGCTCAACTCCATTCCATTCAGATGCACCCATCAACGGTCTCCCCTACTTCATTGGATAGATATGCAGGTGTCCTTGCTGAACCAGTGGGATTGTCGCCTTCAGGAGACCTTTCCGGTACGAATTTAGCCGCATCTACATCTCAGCAGGAAATGATGGCTATTTTGCATGCAGTACAGAAGTGGAAGCCATACCTATTAGGGAATTATTTCTGCATCAAGACTGATCTCCAGTGTCTGGAAAATTTCCTTGAACAATGGGTCTCCTCCCCAGCACACCTGAAATGGGTTCTCCAACTCATGGGTTATGCCTATGCGATCACTTACAAGAAGGGTAAGGACAATATGGTGATAGATGCTCCTTCTCGCACATTTGATGACCCAGTTTCTCTTACAGTTATTTCTCTGCTTGTTCCAAATTGGTTCCAATCTGTTCAACGGGGCTATCTCTTCTATGAACTCCATGCTTCTTCATCAGTAGGGCACTCTGGGTTCCTCAAAATGTATGACCGGGAACAATGTAACTTCTTTTGGCAGGGAATGAAAATGACACTTAAACAAATGGTGGTTGACTGTGATACTTTCCAGGTCAACCGGGGTGAAATGACACTCCTTTCGGGACTGCTCAAACCCTTTCCCATCCCTACACATATGTGGACAGCTATTTCTATGGATTTCCTAGAAGCGCTCCAGTGGTACAATACCACATCTTAAAGGACACCATATGAAGCAGTTTATGGACAGGAACCGCCAGTTCTTCTTCCATACACGCTCAGCATCTCCCCAGTTCAGGCAATTGACTCGGTTCTTCGAAACCACGATCAGATTCTTCTCATTCTGCAGGACAATCTTCACATGGCAAGAATTCGACTGAAACAACAAGCCGATCAACACCCTTCTGAGCACACTTTTCACGTAGTTGATATGGTCCTTCTTCGTCTACAACATTCCAAGCAATCCTCCTTGAAACTCAAAAGGCACCATTGGGCTGGAATGCAACCCGAGAATGCTACAAGGGAACCACTCCTTCAGATTTTGCATCAATTTCCACATCTAAAGCTTTGAGGACAAAGCTTTTTCTAAGGGAGAGGGGATGTTAGGAACGCATGTCAACCCTTCTATTTACTTTGTTAGTATATTGTTGTTGGACGCATATTCTTTGTAAGTCGTCTCGTAGTATTTGTTGATCCATAATTTGTATTATTGTTGTTGGACGCATATGCTTTGTAAGTCGTCCCGTAGTAATTGTTGATCCATATTTTGTATTGGCCCATGGTTTGTATTGACACATGGTATTGACCCATGGTATTGGCGCCTAGACTTAGTATATAAGTCTGTGTTAAGACCAATGAAGGTGCCTTGAAGTTATTTGTATTGAGCTTGCTCAAAGGAGGTTGCCCACTCGAAGTGGCCTGCAATCAATATAAAAGTGATTCCGAGTTCTGTTATTTCTGCTATTTCACGTGTTTTCATTAATTAATTATTGCCGGTTCTTCACAAATTTACCCACCGTTTAGCCCCGAAACCTGGAGTCATGGGAGGGTTGTGCTATGGTGCGCTCCCCAAGGTGTGTGATGATGACTGGTGGGTGTCTACTAGGGAATCTTGGTCGATGTAGTCGACACTTCCACTTACGGGTTCTAACTGGAGCCGGTCATGGTGTAACACTTCAGGGTATTCTAGTAGAGGAAGGATAAGATGTGGAAGTTAGTTTTGAATTAGATATACGATGTAGGTAGATAGGTGTATCATGAAGTTAGGAAGGAAACTCGATTAACTATGTATGATTGAGAAACCTTTGTTGAGTCATGTGTCGTAACTCAGTAACTTATAAAATTGTTCATCAGTTAATTATATTTAGTTAAGTGAAATATCCAACATTTCAAATTGTGTTTAATAATATGTGAGTAAACAATAAACTTGTGTGATTATGAATGCTATGTGGTTAAGTACTATTAGTGTACCTACACGACACATGTAAACATTAGCTATGTTTACATAACTCGTCTATGTGTGTGTGTGTGTGTGTGTGTGTGTGTGTGTGTGTACTTGTATAAATTTTATGTCATGATGATCTAGATGAGCCTTGATGTTTTGTAATTATAACCAGTTACATTGTACATGTTATTCATTAAGTTATGAACTGATAATATTAATTAAGTTAATTATAAATTACTAGGTGTGATTGTTGAATGAAACACTTGGTTACGGAATGTTAAATAAGTGTTAATGATATTAGTTAGTTCAATTACCTCGTTATTAAAGGATACTGGTGTTATTAATATTAATTAAAATATTATTAACTTGATTCATTAAAATTAACTATGTGTTAATAATGTTAATTAATATTAACGAGACTATTATTATCTTGAGTAATAATTGTTAATTAGTTTAATTATAAACTAAGGTGTAATTAATATGGTACTAGGTGAATGAGTTTGGTTAAGTCTTAAATAATATTATTTAATTAATATAAATATATATTGATCAATTTTAAATTATAATAATTTATGATTGGGTCGAAAATAAAGGTCGGTTAAATTGTAAATATTTATTAAACAAATGTTATATAATTTTTACTTATAAATTGTGTGGAAAAAGAATGTCAGCGGAATTGTAAAGGATAATGGTTGTGTAATAAATAACATGAATTAAGTTAGGGAAATTTGTATTCTAATAGTCAACAAGCAAATAACTGGTAATTACGGAGGATACGTTTGTATTAATTAAAAACTTATGGTTGGTAGGTGACCCAACCCATGCACTATGTATATATTAATTTATAATTTGAGTCAAGTTCTTGGGCTCGAGAAAACTGGGGAAAAGGGAAGCATTGACTGTGGGGGGATAAGGGTAGTAATTGCATAGGAAAGAGTCAGTAGGAAGGGGATAAGGCAGAGAACCGAATTTGGTAATGGGGGACCTTTTGATTTTGGAAAAAAAAAAAGAGGAAGAATTGGAGAACAGAGGAGGAGCGATTGGAGGAAAATTTGGGGGAGAAGCACTGGTTGGGGAACTTGTACTCAGTTTGGGCTCGAGGGTCCAAGGAGAGATTCTTGGAGCTGGGTGGTCGACTAGACCTATCCAGTTGGCAGGGTGGCAAATTGATTTGGGATGGTTTATTTTTCTGGTGGGAAAGAGCTTGCAGTTGTCGGGACAATAAGGAGCTTGAAGGGACAAATTTTCTATTCTACAGGTATTTTCCATACAGGTATAAATTTCCACCTAGTTGTGTTATTGCTACGTATTTTAGCTTATAATTAATGAAATTATTCGGATATGTATATGTTGCACATGAGATTTTTTTGTTTATGGTAGAAAGGGTAATATGGCACATCTATTTACACCTACCAGTAAATTCTTTTACTTGTACAATGAAAATAAACAAAACCAGAAAAAGATTTAGAAATTTTATGCGGAAACAAAAACTTTGAAAAATAAAACAGAAATTATAGTATTTTACTGGGGACCAAAGGAATGGCCCCTACACATGGTATCAAAGTCGTAGGCTCGAAAACTCAGACCTTAGGGCCTAGTCAAACCCAAAATTTCCAGGACTACTGTGAAATTCACACTGCAGAGAAGCGGTAAGCTAATTACTACTACAACCTAGACATAAGCTATTTACTACTACAACTGGACATAACTGGAGCATAAAATTTTGAACATAGCTGTAAAAAAAAATAAACAAAGTAAGATTTCAAATTTGAAATTGGTAGACAGCCCGAACAGAATATATAATAAGGTAATCAAGAGTGGCGACCAGATTATTACCAATGGCCAGAAACATATTACCTGCAAATGCAAATGGGTGAATGCAGATTTTTACAAGGTTGGAAAAGTTTACTTTTATTATGATCTGCAAAAATGATTTAGTATATATATATAAGCATTAATATATGCAAGAGAACAAAAAAAATATTCTTGGGTTTTCGTCAGCCATCCCACCTCCAATTTGTGAAATTCTTTGTCACATCAGATCTATGAGCTGATGGATACCTCACAAAGAAAGAATTAGCAGAAAATTTGAAGAAGAGTGAAAACTACAGTAAAAAGAACAGAAGAAGAATAATGCAGGAGAACTCAGATAGGAGCAGAATAATGCCATGTGTTCCAATAATCAGTATAATAAACAATGATGTTACAATGGAGAAAATTCAAATCATGCAAGAGAATTAGAACCTCGGTTGGTCTAGCATAGGGATTATCACCACTGGAGTGCTCCGGAAGACTCAAAGTCAACTGAACTGAACCTAAAACCAGTTAACTGAAGTCACAATCAGTTAACTAACTAAGGAGGGTTCAATAGTGAATATTCCATGCATGCCAATCAAAAAAGGGTGCATGAGGCCATAATCAGTGGCATTCGGAGCTCTAACCCCCCACAAGAGTCAGGTGACTCAGGTGGACTTCACCAGAACACTTAGTAGGTTCCTATAAAATAGGGAACTGATTGAAATGGTCCTAAAATGATGCATGCATGGCTCAGAAGGTGGTAAATGGATCATGTATGACATCTGCATACCACTAGGGGGGAAATGACATCATCAACAACTAGGAAAAAATAGATAATGCTAGGTAGGACAAGGATGGAGTATAGAAATATCCTAACACCCCCCCTTAATCCATACTTTTGCATCCTGGGCCCTGGTTACTAAGACCAAAGTTCACCCATACAATCAAATAAATGATAAAAATAAACAACTGTCCATGAACCAAGGAAATGGGGAAAAACCTCATGGGAAAAATACCCCCCTCAAAAAGAACAGCAGAGGAACTCAAAGAACCTTCATACTGAGTAGAGAAGAAAAACAATTTCCTCAGTGAAATCCTTTGCAAAAATTTTGGAAAGCTGATCCTCTGTAGGATAGTAATGCAGGTGCTAGATCTAGATCTGCTCCTCTGATGTTCCTCCCACTATGTAGAAGATGTATTTTTCAAAGCAAGTCTTTCAGAAACCCTTCCTGCTACTGGAGTGAATGGCTCATTATGGTCTAAATCATGAACCTTTGAGTACCTTTTTTCAAACAACCGAGATTGTTTCCTGGTTGTATATCCCCCATGGCGAGTCTCTCCAAGAGATTATGGATCAAACCCCACCATCATGCAGCACCTCTCTGAGAGAAGTGGATCTGCATGACATAGTGCAAGTTTTGCATGATACTGAGATCTGGTGGTTCTATGATCAGATGAATCCTCAACTTTGTTCCCAGCAACTACAAGGACTTTGTGATCCCATGTTGGCCTTGGACCTAGATTGGGAGCATGTGTTGGATCTGGATCTGAATATGAATCTTCTTGAACTTTATTCTCAACATCAAGATCTTGATCCTCATATTCATTAGAAGAGGAATCACTTTGATCTTCATCAGATTCCGACGGGGTAGAAAGAGAGTATGGAAAAAAATGTGAGAATTCATATGCGTTGGAGGCATGGTTTTCAAACCCTTTCGCTATAATATTCCCAGTGGAGATCTCTGCAATCTCAATTGTGTCATGACCATATACCACTTTCTTTGGTGATCCTGTGTGAGTCATATGATATACAGACAACAAATTTGCTGACAAAGAAGGCACAAATAGAAAATTCTTGAAATTTCCATGCTCCATATGTATTGTGCCCATCCCTTCAGCAGAGATATGAGAGTTGTCTCTGATGTGAATAATCGGACCATCTTTGGGATCTACAGAATAAAATGATTCTCTAGAGGAAACCATGTGGTTGGATGCTCCTGAATCTATGAGGAGGGCTTGTGATTTCGAAAATCCAACCTTCAGTGCATGGCATCTCTCATGACCCTCAGACTCACTTCGAGAATCAGTCTCTCTTGCACCTTTTGGGATGGCAATGTTGTGATGTTCAAGAAGCTTGGTCAACTGATATATCTTCTTCTGGATGCAATAAATCTCTGGGTGGTTTCCTTTCTTGCAATAGGAAAACTTGGATTTCTCAAATCCTTTTTGTTTTTCCTTCTTAGAGCTGGAGGCTCCTTCTGATGGAATTGACTTGGCATTCAACTTGGGTTCAGATGGCCTCTTTCCCTTGCCTTTGTGCCTCCCTTTCTCATTCGCACTTTTTTCTTCTACAACCAAAAGAGCTTGATCTTTGGAGGCCTTGATGGCACCCATATGGATCAACTTGTCTTGTTCTTGGATGAGAGATTCAGTGAAAAGTTCTAAGGAGGGAATATTCCAACCAGGGATTGACATTCGACCAGAATGGAAGGTAGAGACAAAGATGGAGAACTCGGAACCTAGCTTAATTAGAATGGATAGCACCAGCTGCTTATCCTTCTTCTCAATGCCACACTGCTTGCATTGCATAACCAAACATTTGAATCTTGAAAAGAATTGTTGAATGGTCTTGAAACTGCTCGGTTGTAGAGCTATCAACTCATTTTCTAGAATATGGCCTCTTAGTTCATCTTGTTTTCCGAAGAGGGTCTCTAACTTCAACCATAAATATTTTGGATTCTTCAATCCTTCGATGTGGAAGAGTATATCTCTGTAAATAAGCATACACATGAAACCAAATGCTTCATCCAATCTATTCAAATACTTTTTTTTCTCCACAGTTGAATTTGGTTCGGGATCCTTCCCCATTGTCACCTTGAACAATGATCTGTTTTGTAGTACCATCTGCATATCATCCCTCCAATCAAGATAATTGAAGGGTGTCAGGATTCTAGGAGAGAGAGGAGTGTTCGAATTGTCCATTTCAACTGTTGGAGTGAATACAAGGTGAAACTGCTACTATTGCAAAAAAATTGTTGCAAATGCAGAAAACTGTTGCAAATGCAAAAAACTGTTGCAACTGCAGAAAACTGTTGTAACTGTTGCAACTGCTGCTACACTAAAAAAAAATTGAATAACCTTCAAAAAACTCTCAAGAATGGAGGTATACTAATACTGAGCACTGCTTTATGACAGTAGGCACTTTTATCCATCACACCTGGCTAGACCTCATTGGATTTCTACAATGAATTCAATGCAATGGCACCAGGATTTGCTGTGGAAATCCAAAGGCTTCTGGTGCACAACTGAAAGCAGCTGCTCAACCTATTCGCTCAACATGCTCTAATACTATGTGAAATTCTATGTCACAACATATCTATGAGCTGATGGATACCTCATAAAGAAAGAATGAACAGAAAATTTGAAGAAGAGTGAAAACTACAATAAAAAGAGCAGAAGAATAAAAATGCAGGAGAACTTAGATAGGAGCATAATAATGTCACATGTTCCAATAATCAGTATAATAAACAATGATGTTACAATGGAGAGAATTCGAGTCATGCAGGGGAATTCGAACCTCAGTTGGTCTAGCATAGGGATTATCACCACTGGAGTGCTCCGGAAGACTCAAAGTCAACTGAACTGAACCTAAAACCAGTTAACTGAAGTCACAATCAGTTAACTAACTAAGGAGGGCGCAATAGTGAGTTTGTCATGCATGCCAATCACAGAAGGGCGCATGAGGACATAAGCAGTGGCATTCGGAGCTCTAACTCCCCACAAGAGTCAGGTCACTCAGGTGGACTACACCAGAACACTCAGTAGGTTCCTATAAAATAGAGAACTGACTGAAATGGTCCTACAATGATGCATGCAAGGATTAAAAGGTGGTAGATGGATCCTGGATGACATCTGCATACCACTAGGGGGCAAGTGACATCATCAACAACTAGGAAAAAATAGATAATGCTAGGTAGGACAAGGATGGAGTATAGAAATATCCTAACACAATTCACAATCAAAGTCACCAACATGTGCCACCATACATAACCCAAGTGTCAAGACCAAGCATTAAAGTGCACCCGCGAGACGATCACTAAGGGAATTCACAAGGAAAATTTTCTGATCAACACATCGAAGCTATGGAAATTAATAAAAATAAAATATAAAATAAAGTGAAACTTTTTTAAACTATTGGGTCGAAGCCCAATTTCCTTGTTTTTCAAAATCCTCTAGCCATCCATCCGAGAGCTACACCTAAAACAACGCAACAACATACAATCCAAATCCCAGCAACCAATCCACCGAAGGGAGCACAGTCGTCCATCCTTGCACTATGCGTCAGCGCAGTGGCCTCGGCTGGTTGTTCACGTCGAGAGAGGAGTTCATTGCCCGACCTGTGAAGAGAGGAGAGCTATTATGCACAAGAAAAGAGACCCTAAACAAAAAAAAATAGACATACAAATCAAACCACAGTTCTTTGCAAGATGGATACAACATCAAATCCCACTCGCCATAAACCAAGCTCATGTGAGCTCACAAAAGGAGATAAGAGAAGTGCAGAGCCAAGTCATGGAGGAAGCACTCACACTGAGGGCCATGACAAGAGGTCCCTTGTTATGGGAGATACCAACAAGTAGTTGACAAGCACCAAGATGTGCACCCACAAGGAGAGCCCACAGGTCTGTGAAGGAGATGTGTCTTGGGCATCTTGACCACCATATTCCCCAAGTATCAAGGTTTGGCATCTAATACTAAGTCGCGACGAGAAGTTCCCGCACAAAGGTGCCAAGGTTGAGTAGTGGCTTAAACCTTATGCAATCCAAGTTCATTCCTGGGCATAGGCTGTACAGGTAGCCATGGCTCAGGCAGTGTCCTCACTCAGTAGCAACAATTTCAGCATGAGTATCCAACTGAACATAGAGGGAACTTGGGCCCCTTTAACTTGCCCGGTCTCATCACATCCCAAGCATGAAGGCTAGGGATCAAAGGAATTCCAAGGGAGAGCCCGCAGTGGACTGCCTTGCACTATGCGACCCTGTGGGGAAGGGCCTGCTTGCAGAGAGAGGGAGAAACCCTTAAGCCTCCCTGGAACCCTGGCTCCCTACATGAATCCCTACATCCAAAGAGAGGGCGCTCTCCACAGATGTTGTGGACATGGAAGATAACAATGTTTCCATAAATGCAGATCATCCAAAGGCTGGACTCACTCCCAGGTCGTATAGCACTGAGTGGCAGAAAGGAAGGGTAGCAAGGCCGCCACTTTCGATGGGAGAGGGATACCAACCTCTACAAACCTTGAAGGAAAAAAAACAAGTGCACCTGAACCAGAATTAGATTATACCTAAACCGGTTGCAGTCACGGAGTTCGCTCGTCGAGGCGGAGGGCGGAGTTGGAGAGCCGAGTTCACTAGAAATCTAGTGAAGAAAAGGGAGGCGGCTAAGGTCTGACCCTATTTAGGGTTTAGTTATCATGCATGGCGGTGGACGACCTGGGGAGGACGCATGGCCTTTGTGTTCGTCGACGTCTAGGTTTTGGGTAAGCCGATATGATTAGGAAAATCTTTTTTTTTTAAGTTTATTTTTTTCCCTAAATTTTATTATTGTTTATTTTAAAAACTTAATAAAAATTCTTTTTATATATAAATTCTTGTGGATTAGGGGAATCTCTTTTTTTTGGTTTATTTTTTCCTAATTTTATTATTGTTTATTTTAAACATTTAATAAAATTAAAAAATATATATATATATTCTTATGGATTAGGGAAATATAAATTCTTAAAATTTATTAAAATGTAAACTCTAATAAAATTTAAATATATATATATATACATTAAATTTAAAATTCCAATCTGTGAAATGGTTATATTTAACTATTTAAATTAATATGTAATAATTAAATTTAATCATTGGAATTTGGAAATAGATGAGATTTAAATTATTTACATTATTTAATTTAGTTTAATTATTAAATTGTTTAAATAATTAACTTAATTAATTATTTAAATGCTTACATGCTAGGTTGATCATTATACATAAAGTAAGGTTTAACATTAAGGTAGGATTAATATAAGTAATTAATTAACCTATAATTGACATTATAGCTTTAAATTACAAGTTTAGTTCGAGTTGGTTACTGGGTTTGAAGGCGACCCAAGTTTAATTAAAACTAGGTTAGACTAAGTGAAGAAGAACGTTTCGTACAGGGGATCGCGTCGAGTGTGACCCTGGCAGTGGGTGCGGTCGTCGATGACTGCCGAAGGCGGGAGGACGACACAATACCACCCCACTTAAACTAATACATGGTGTCTTATTCGTGATTCATGACGTATGTCAACTTAGGGATGTAGTAGTGACCACGTACCCTCACCCTTTCAGGCATTTTGCCTCAATATCAGGTAAAACCCGTTTACAGGTGAAGAAAGAAATAAACTTTCACTCACTCTAGTAGGTTTGAGTATATGTTTAATAGTGACCTAGTTAAGATGTAAATGTGTTCTAATTTCCGAATTATGCCACGATACAGGATAAACATGGCAAGGACGCGAGCAAGATGGGAGCGAGGTTGGGCGACGACATTACCTGAATAAAATGCGTCGATACCATCGCCAGAGACCGTTCTCATATTGCGCTCTCTGGAGGTAATAAATGACACACTCAGGGGACTTAAAAGGGGAAGTGTTACACTGAAGGTGGAAGTGGAGGTACCGCCACTAAGGGAAGGAAATCTCAAAGTAGCATTAAACATGATGCAAAGGCCTCCTCGTCGGGATATCACGAGGGAGCTTCAGAAAATACGGTTTCCAAAGTTTTCAGGGGGTCGTGTAGGGATACAAGCAAAGGCATGGTTGGAGGGTATGACAAGGTGTTTAACATTGCAGGGATACACTTCCACATCCAAATACAAAATAGCCATATTTCAACTGAAGGACAGCGCTTTGAATTGGTGGGGACACCAAGAAAGACAGTTGCACCTTACCCTAGACATTGTTCCATGGGAACTATTTGTGGATAATTTTAAAGGGAAGTACTTGCCCGCCTCCTACCAGGAAGAACATGAAGGAGCCCTTCATGCCTTGGTACAAAGGCATCTATCCGTGGAGGATTATGAGGAAATATTCATGGAACTAGTTAAGTATTCTCCCTACTTGGGCAATGACGAACGCCAGGTCAAGCGCTTTGTGTACGGGATTAATACCAATATCAGGGCCCAAGTGTGGATGTGGAAATAGTCTTCGGTTGCCGAGGAAGTTGATTGTGCTTGTTATACAGAAGATATGATGGGCACAAATCCCATCAAATAATTCAATTCTCAACAGTCAGGGTTTGTAGGGAAATCCCCTTGAATCTACCCTCGAGGAGGGTATGCGAGGCACCTCCCTACGGAAACAAGTATACACCCAGAGTTGCGGAAGTAGACAGGTCAGTGGCAACTAGGGAAATATCCCAATCGGAAACAGGGACTCACCAGAGTGTAAGGAGTCATCGAGGATCAGTCGATAGGGGAAGGGGCCCCAGGGAGATAAACCCCTATCGGAGGTATCAGTAGTTCAGCTCTCCTACACCACTATAGGTTTCTTGTTGGGGTTGTGGAGGTCCACATTATCAGTGTGACCATCTTGAATTATGATCTGGTACAGTGCATCGAGAAGGAAAGGCCCCAATGGGGAGTGGGGGCAGTAAGCATCAAATCTCAGTAGCAATGAATAACCAGCAGGCTGAGCACCAATCCACTGTGATGGAATCATCAGGTAAGGTAAATAATGTTAAACTTAGAATCTTGTTTGATCCCGGTGCTACAGATAGTTTTATTTCTCCATATGCATTAGATAAATGTGGGTTGGCAGCCTACGAGCATGAGGATTTCAACTTAGTCGAAATGGCTTCAGGGGTAAAAAAAGCAGTAGGACCTATTGTTGACAAGTGTATAGTAGATCTCGGGGTGTGTGTTACACCCTTCAAGGTGTACGTCACCACCCTCAGAACTTATGACGTTATCATAGGTATTAACTGGCTTAAGGAACATCGATCTTTCTTGGACTGTTATGGGAAGAAATTTATTTGCTTTGATGACAAAGGAGAGGCCATTGAGATCCAGGGTATCAAAAGGAAGGTGTCCTTACATTTCATATCCACGATGAACTTCAAACGGTGTATGAGGCAAGGGTTCTAGTTGTATATTGTTGAAGCGATAAATAATGAGAAGGGACCCTCCTTTGATCAGTACCTAGTGTTATCCAAATTCAGTGATGTATTTCCAAAGGAATTGCCTGGGTTACCTCCTGAGAGAGAACTTGATTTTACCATTGAGGTTAAATCCGGTTCAGAGCCAAAATCAAAGCCACCATACAGGATGAAGGCCCTAGAAATTTGCTAGTTTCAAATGCAATTGAAGGAACTATTAGACCTAGGGTTCATTAGCCAAGTATTTAATCGCGGGGTGCACCAGTATTTTTTGTGAATAAGAAGGATGGTTCCTTGTGTATTTACATAGGTTACAGAGATTTGAACAGAGCCACGGTGAAGAATAGGTACTCGATACCTCGAATTGATGACCTCTTTGATAAAATGAAAGGGGCAACAATCTTCTCAAAGATCGACTTGCGATTAGGTTACCACCAACTTCGAATTAAGGAAGGTGATATACCTAAGACTGCTTTTCGAACTCGGTTTGGGAACTATGAGTTTGTAGTGGTACCCTTTGGTTTGACCAATGCCCCAATTGTATTCATGAGCCTCGTGAATAGCGTATTTCAAAAGTACTTAGATTGGTTTGTGCAAGTATTCTTGGATGACATCCTTATATATTCCAATAATGAAAGGGAGCATGAGGAACACTTGCGAATGGTGTTTTCATGCTTAAGAGAACACAAGCTGTATGGTAAGTTTTCCAAATGCTCTTTTTATCAAAAGGAGATCCATTATCTAGGGCATATAATTTTCGGAGAGAGAATTTGAGTGGACCCTGAAAAGGTGAAGGCCATAATGGATTGGCTCGTGCCTAGGAATGTGCATGAAGTGAGAAGCTTCATGGGGTTAGCTGGGTAATATAGAAGGTTTGTTGAGTGTTTCTCAAAAATCACAAAACCTATAACTACCCTACAACGTAAAGGAATTAGGTATGAATGGACAGACGAATGCGATGATGCATTCGCTGAGCTTAAAAGACTATTGACAAGTGCATCGATCCTATGAGTGTCGGATATGGATAAGGAATTCACAGTTTGCATAGATGCCTCGAGGCAGAGTTTGGGTGTAGTGTTGATGCTGGAAGGTGGGGTAATATCTTATGCGTCAAGGAAGTTAAAACCACATGAAGAGAATTACCCCACCCATGACCTAGAATTGGCTGTCATGATGTTAGCTTTAAAACTTTGGGGGCCACTACAAGAAAAAAGTTCATTGGTTAGGGTCCAAAAATGTCACCATAAGCTCATTTGGTGATGGTCAAGAGGGGTCTCGTCACCAAAACCTGAGTGTCTCCAAAGGCACCGGCACCTTAAGTGGGGGTATGTGGTGACATTCAAGGCCCGTCACCAATAATTATGATTATTCCAGGTTGTGACTGTCACCAATCATTACGAAGTATTGGTGACGGACCTGCTTTGACCCTCACCATTTGATGCGTATATGGTGACGGCCAATGACCGATCATTGGTGAGGGTTGATACATGTCACCATAATCTCATCGATGATGGTGAAAAAGGAGGGTGTCACCAAAATGTGAATGTCACCAATGGTTGTGTCCCCAAAAGTAGAGGTGGTGTGGTGACATTCAATATTCGACACTAATAAGGATTATTAGTGACAAATAGTTACCCTCACCAATTTATATGAAGTTTTGGTGATGGACCTAAGGGCCTCCATCACCAAAAAAATTGAACGTCGCCAATGACATATGATGAGGGCCTTGCAATGACCCTCACTATTGAGGATATTTCCATTAACATATCAATGGTGACAACCGCTATGAGATTGTCACCACTTTTCATTTTGAAAATCTTTTAATGACGCAACATAATAGACCGTTGCCATTTCAATTAAAATTGTAAAAAAAAAATTATAATTATAAATTGTCACAAGCAGAATGTAACCCTAGTAGATGGTGATGACCAATAGCCTACTGGAATAAATTGAACATTTGGTTATTATTATTATAACATTTTACTAATTTGAAAAAGAAAAAATATCACATTGTTATAAGTAAAGTAAATAGAAATGATTCACTAACATGTTTACACGATAACTAAAATAGATATATAATATTTTTTAAGCATATGGAAACAAGATACCAAAAGATGATATAAAATGTTGTAACAACAGTTTAATAACATATATCTACAGGCTTGGCCCAAGCCTGTAAGATGAGTTGTTTTTTACACTTTCAGATGCACAAATGGAAATCAGACATATGGGCCTTCTTTGGAATCATGTCACCTAGCTCATCCTCCTGTTTGTTCCTCCAAGTTCATTCTAATGTTAACTGAGGAGCGGATTTATTGCAGACTGGTCACAAAACAAAGGAAGCATAGTTTATGCTTTCGTTGTGATGAAATGCTATGAAGGTTAACGGAAACTAAACAAGCACTATAAATCAACACCATTGACAACAACATAAGCACAAGAAACTATTCAAAAAGCTATTCAACAACTTTTTTGAACTCCAGCGAAAAACATGAACCATACCTCAGTCATTATTTCTGCCAGCTGCTTGACAGTGACCTCATTATTAGGATTGCCAACATTGAAAATGTGACTGTTTTCCCTGGAAGGAATTTCCTGAAAAATGAAATAGGTATGTACTATAAATATATAAGCACTGTGCAACAAATAACATTATGGTCCTCAAAAGTCATTATTTCTCATTATTTCTCTCTTTTGCTTCATACTGGATCATCAAATTTTTATGGTCCTCAAAAGTCCTACTTTGTGAAACAATAACATTAACATTGGATATCATTCTCAAAAGTCTTATTTAAAAGAATACTTGACCTCATAATTTTTTTAAGTGTGGTTCTAAAACTTGCACGATATAATTCAAATCCAATCTGCCACAATATAATATGCAGAGGAATTTCGGGATTCAACAAACCACATGGAACTCAACTTTGATCCCAACTGCATCGGTTAAAATCTACAGATAGACTATCCAAGGTGTTTTTCAAAGCTTTGGCTACTAAACATGTACATCAAAGGATAGTGGATAACGGTTGTGAGATGCGTGGGAGGTCTCATCATGAAAATAAGAGATTGAAGAGGAAATTGTGGCTCGTGATAGGATTGTCTTCCAATCTCAAGCTTAGATTGATGAGAGGAAGGTGTCCTCATAATTGGTCTCCCACAACACCGCAGCTATAAGCATAGGGATTATATTATGTCCCCTTTTTTGTTAACTTGTTCTAGATTTGAAGAATCACAAAAGGTGTTTTGGGTTGTCTAGCATACTATTCAATCTCTTCTTGCACAAAATTTTAGATGGCATACAAGTATATGATAATTGATTCATGCAAGCAAAAGAATATAGACTCTTTCTATCATTATCCAAATTTGCAATCCCTACAATTTAATGGGCTAGACAATATTATCAAACAAAAAGAATTCAGGGTGGATGTTTTGGAATTTGGTCAGAAATACTCTCTTTATAAATGAAAAGGAACAAGTGGTGCCTTGCTTATGAGATATTGTTTAGTTGCTTCCTGTATTATGCCATTCACTTCAGGTTCTTTTTTCTTTGATTTTCTTTTCTCCAATCTATTATGTCCTTTCCTAGTTGACCTAAATTTGGGGGGCTGAAATCACATTCTCCCAAATTTGCTGAACTCCCATCACCCTCTGCCACTGAACGTGTGTAAGCAGGCCCTTCACCTAGATTCATCCCATCAATTTCTGGACTGTATTTAGCCGCACAAATCCCTAAAACATTTTTTTAGAATAACCATCTACTTGACTACATGGATCCCCTTGAGCAGAAGGATCATTTATTATTGCATCATAAGAAACACTCACAGGGACATTGTCTTTCCCTGCAGATCCCATTCTCATTTGATGGTCCCCCTGGTTGGATGGTTGACCACTATCTATATCATTTAAACTAGACAGAACCTCAGTCTGCTGATATTCAGTTTCATTCTCACACTGGGTGCTACATCTTACCTTCTCATAATCTCCATTACATGTTCCTCTCTCACTTGTGGTCACATCTTTTGTTTTCCTTGTATTATGCGGTATTTGATGATGGGAGAAGTTTATCACAAAGGTGACAACTGGAAGAAGTGTCCCCTCTGCTCTGTTATGATCTCGTGTAAGGATCTTCATACTGTTTGCATTCACAATGTAAAGCAGTATGATGTTTGGGAACACATTGACTTCATACTTCTAACTTGAGCAAAAAAATTTGTCATTCCTTTTGAGAAGAATCAACATTCTTTGGGTGCTTTTCCTCACAGTATAGATGGTTAGTTGAATGCCTTTTCAAGGTTTACTCTGACATGTGATCCAAAGTTATCTACAAGCAAGGCAGCACTTGAGCTTACTAGTTGGACTAACAAGGTACAGTCTGAGGGGGGTGAAGATTTGGAGTTACTTCCTTATGCGTATGCAACTAGACATCAATTAGAAGAAAGAAAAAATGCATGGACTGAACGTCGTGCCTCATAATATCTGAGTGGTATTCCACCATTGAAACAACAGTTTATAGCTGAGGCTAAAGCGGGGCTTGGTAAACTGAAGATTGACAGTTCTAATTCAGGATGTCTCACAGAATCTGTGAAATTAAAATCTTGGGATGACATTACTTTCTCTAATCATGAATCAAGTCATCAAGTAACAAAGAGGTCAGGAATTTATCTCAGTTGAGTTTTTTTTTACACTTACAGATGCACAAATGGAAATCAGACATATGGGCCTTCTTTGGAATCATGTCACCCAGCTCATCCTCCTGTTTGTTCCTCCAAGTTCGTTCTAATGTTAACTGAGGAGCAGATTTATTGCAGATTGGTCACAGAACAAAGGAAGCATAGTTTATGCTTCCGTTGCGATGAAATGTTAATGAAGGTCAATGGAAACTAAACAAGCACTGTAAATCAACACTATTGACAACAACAAAAGCACAAGATATTATTCAAAAATCTATTCAAACAACTTTTTTGAACTCCAGCGAAAAGCATGAACCATACCTCAGTCATTATTTATGCCAGCTGCTTGACAGTGACCTCATTATTAGGATTGCCAACATTGAAAATGTGACTGTTTTCCCTGGAAGGAATTTCCTGAAAAATGAAATAGGTAAGTACTATAAATATATAAGCACCATACAAGATCAGTATAAATCCAAAAAGGATTGTTGTTACTTACCATCATCAAGAGAACAGGTCAGCTAGCATATTGTGCCCCATATGTTTAAAGACTGTTTATACAATTCCAAGCATGCAAAACCAACACAGAACACACTAATTTTTTCCTTAAAGAAATCTATTGTGGAATAACTCCAAGTTAATGATTTAAAAATAAAAAAACAAATGCAAAACACAACCAAAAATACACCACTATAAAATGATATAATTCCACACCCAAGTTAACACATCTAGAAAGTCAATATGAAGCAATTACAACCACATAGCAGTCCACTTACTTTCCAAGAGCATAATCAAACATAAAGGACAAGCTGTAAATAATCCACTGGATAGTCCAACAACATCTTAATTCAGTCCAAGACAAAAGATCAAAACTAGCATTTATCAAGAACATCATTCATTCAATGTAAATCCAAACCATTAGTGACCCAATATGCAAAGTCTGCAAATGTATAAACCATGTAAAGGTGAATATAGCATAATCGATATGTTTTATTGTTTAATATTCAACCATATTTCTTCACAATCTGAACAGACATTATCCACGTTCACGTCAACATCGACATCGACTATATCTTCTTCATTTACACATTTTGCTTCTTGAAAGTCTGTAACCCCTGACAAATCTACATACTCGGGTTCATATGATGTACTATTTCTCAATCCTTTTGGAGAACATGTTAACACTACATACCAGTCAGTCTCAACTGGATCTTGTACATAGAATACCTGTTTAGCTTGCGATTCTAGAATAAATGGATCATCTTGCCAATGATTCCGACTTAAGCATTTCTTCATATTCACCATTGTAAAACCCAAATCATCAGTTTTAATCCCTCTCTTATTGTATACATCGACCCAATTACATTTGAACAATGTGTACTCCATACAAAAATAGTCCAATGTAATTATTTCTTCTATTACTCCATAAAATGTTGTTTTCTAAAGTATAGGGTTTGAATCTTTGGAACTTGACCTCATCATTGTTTCAGCTTCCAACACACACCACTATTTTGTGTGGTTCTCTCATTATCCATTCTTTTTGTATGGAATCTATAACCATTGGTTAGGTATCCCTTGTATTTATTCACAAATTTCCTTGGGCCCCGCGCTAGCCATTTAAGTGTATCAAACACATTTCCATCTCCTTCCACCTACATATTTTCAGTTTTTTTAATGTAGTTAGAACACATACATCCAACCTATGACAAAATATTTAAATTTGTACATGACAATATTCAACATGTAATGATTTGTAAGTACTTATACTATAAATAGTATAAAGTGACCTGTTTTTTAGCCAACTAGAAAACTGTTGGGTGTGGAGTCTCTGCAATAGAGCTTCATCTTTTTTGGTTTGGGTAAATGCCAGTTGAGAATCTCCATTTTGTGCATCCTAATTTGACAATTGTGGACAGTAAAATTGGTTGTTAATGTGTTTTGATAAAATATGAATAAAAATAATTTGAAATGTCAAATACATTATTCCATCCATGGATCTGTGTTTTGTTAAACCAAAAACAAACAAAATTTTGAAGGTCAAACATGTTACTTACTCTATCCATGGATCAACTTCATTTGTGTGAAATAGAACCCACCTATGGGCTTGTTCCCAACTAATGTTATCCATTTCTGATGGAATTGAAGCAAATAATGGCTTTCCATCAAGAATTACTTTTTCAACTTCATCATCCCACACTTCATTTCGACCATGTGTGGTTCCAATAGCTTCCATACCTTTCAAGTATCCTCCATAAAACTTTATTGATTCCTCCACATTGTAGCTTTCAGCGATGCATCCTTCAGCCCTATTTTTGTTCTTAACATAACTCTTGTATACTTTCATACACCTACAAAAAGAGCATATTTTTTAAGTAATGTCAAAAGCTTTGAATAAATTATTCTTCTTGTGGTTCTTGATAGCAAGTAAAGTTCCATGTACCTCTCAAAGGGGTACATCCATCTATATGAAACCGGGCCACAATATCGAAGCTCACATATCAAATGCACATTCAAATGCATCATTATATCGAAAAATGAAGGAGGGAAGTACTTTTCAAGTGAGCACATTGTCTCCACGATATCATTTTCCAACTTGTCAAGGCTCTCTATTGAAACCAATTTTGCACAAATCTGCCTATAAAAGTAACAGAGCTTACAAAGCGTCTTTCGAGCAGCAATTGGTAGCACATGGCTTAGAGCTACTGGGAGAAGTTGTTGCATTAGAACATGGCAATCATGTGCTTTCATTCCACGGAACTTAAGCTCTTCCATAGATATATGATTTTTTGGATTAGAGCTATAACCATCTGGCACTTTTAATGTGAAAAGAACATGACATAGGGTCTCTTTCTCTTTCTTTGAAAGAGTATGCGGTGCAGGTGGAAGGAATATTTTTTTTCCTTTAACTTCTGGCCATAGTGATTTTCTCAAACCCATTTTTTGCAAGTCATATCGTGATTTCTTTCCATCTTTGGACTTCCCTTTTATATCCAAGAGAGTTCCAAAAATGCTTTCACACACATTCTTCTCCACATGCATTACATCTAAATTGTGACGTTGTAGGTGTTTCTGCATTCCAACACATTGAGAATATTGGAAAATTATTTAATATGGAGGAAATCATAAACAATGAATTCAATGAATACATCTAAGCACAATGACGTCATATAAGCATGCAATGTATAATAATTAGGAATGGTTGATGTCTCTCACGGGGGATTCACTAGTGAAGCAATATCATATCACGTCCATTCATATTCGGGGTTTGAGTACTCTTAAAAATCTAAAAATATATATTGCCCCATATTAAGGGGTTAAGGAGGGTTTTTAATTTGACATAGTAATATAAATATTGGGGGTTATTTTATTTGGGTGGGATGAGTAATAAACTCCAATTTGTGGGATGGATTCATACCTCCAAAATCATGGGCTCAATTCAACCCACCTAAAACTTAAGGACCCTCCATTTGTATTTGATATTTCTTATGATCCGAAGTTTTGCATAAATATGATAATAGTGTACCAATGATAATATCTATGGAAGTCCCTTTGGATTATTGGCCTTGAGCAATCCTCATTTAATAGATTATTTAGGCTTGGTTTGAATTGATGTTATATTGTTTTTCATCTTTAAGTTAAGAGATGTGGCCAATTGAGAGTTCGAGATTTAAACAATTGTATTGTATTTTTTGTAATCATTCAAGTAAAAGATCCAACTAGTCATTTTTTAGGTTGGGATTTAGGTGGGTATTGAGATTCAATCAAACCTTGCTCCACAACAACCAACAAAAGTGAGATCAATCTTTATTGGCTCACTAGAACTAAGAAAAGTTAGATCAATCTTTCTTGACTAATTATTTCTTTTAACTTTTTGTATTCTTCTATAACATTTTCACATTGTCAGTTAGGAATAGTTGTTAGATTGATTTATATTTGGTACAGTTATAACTGTAATTTCAATTCTTATATTCAAGGAATCCATCTTAATATTGTATTGGAACTAACATGAACAAAGATGAAAATCTAAATCCTTATTTACATACCCTACATGTTATCGTTACCATGAAATGGTATCATATAAGTTTCACCATCTATGTATCTTTATAACTATTGCATGCTTGAAACCTAACAATGGATATGTTTCCCTCTCTTGTAAAGATAAAAAGAAACTAGATATAACCCAGGAAAATGTAACTAAATGTTGTTAATTCCCTTGATTGCAAGAACAAATGTACAGGAAGTGGAGGCAATTCATTGCATCCTGTGAATGACCCAAATCCAAGCTATGCATATGATCATATAGTGTTATTGGAAAGTAACAGGAATTTTCTATGTTCATTTGGGTTCAAACATCAATGATGTTTGTATTTATATGAAGGTAGCGGAGTCCATCCACAAAAGGGTTTCAATTTTGCATTATTATGGAGTTTAATTTATCAAGCTTTTAGAAAACATGAGCTCTCTATGGCTATACTTGTATTTACACAATATAAAATTGGTAGATTGATAGGATATGGTGTGAAACATATACAATTCTCATCTTTTCTAAGCATTGCACTAACTATTGAATTATCATTATGTTGATCTCTTGATTGGTTTTTCTTTTACGCATTTTTCCTTCTCTAGTATTATTTCGTTGGGTCTTTTAGTATCCAATGGTACAACTTGATTAGTCGCCCCTATAATCCTAGTGGGATCATTATTAACATTATATTATTATTTTATTTAACATCATGTTTGCTTATACTATGATGTGTTAGGGCTCCTGTTTGTTAAAACTTGATAATATGATATAAAGGGAGTATTAAAAATGGGTTGATAAAAATGGATACCTACAATATATGGTGAAACTAGGGGTTTTCTTAATTATAAAGGTATATTGGGAGAGGGGTTCACAAATACAATTTTAGGAGGCATTTTCCAATATTTAGTGAAATTAGGGATATTCTTTAATATCATGCGAACAATCGTGCTATGTAACAAGTTCATTGAGTGAACCCCTCGTGATGTCTCTACATACCTCCCAATATGTCAGATTGAATAGGATTGATTGTTTCTTCCACACCACAACATTAGTTTTTTCACCTTTTTCCTTTTCTTTGATTCACTCTTCCCCCAAACTGTTTCATTTCCCCTTGTTTCCTTAAAAATATCTGACACTCTTACAACTGGAGGGGCATAACGAAGCTCCTCCTTCCCATTAAATGGTCCCTTCTGTGAGCGAAACTTATGATTTTGAGGAAGAAATATCCTATGTCCCATGTACACACATTTCTTGCTACAATTGAGGTACTCTGATTCTATGTTCTTTCCACATATGGGGCATGCATTATAGCCTTTTGTTGTGCAACCAGCCATATTCCCATAAGTTGGAAAGTCATGAATCACCCACATAAGAATCGCCTTCATGTTAAAGCATGTGTTATTGTAAGCATCATATGTCCATACTCCTTGGTCCCATAATTCCTTTAGTTCATCTACCAAGGGTTCCAAATACACATCAATGTCATTACCTGGTTGCTTGGGACCAGGTATTAAAAATGTTAACATACAAAAATTCCTTTTTGTGCACAACCATGGTGGGAGGTTGTATGTAACCAACACTACAGGCCAAACACTGTATGTACTGCTCAAGTCTCCAAATGGATTAAATCCATCTGCTGCCATTGCAAGTCGTACATTGCGGGGTTCGCCTGAAAAACCAGGCCATATTTCATCAATAGTTTTCCAAGATGGGCTATCAACAGGGTGGCGCATATGACCATCATTGCTTGCATTATCATGATGCCACCTCATTTTTTGTGACATGTCCGCAAAGCTAGAACAACAAAGAAAATCTTTCATTTATATATAATATTATCATATAATAACACTATGAAAAATGGTAAAGATAATACAAGAAGGTGAAAACTTGAATACAATTATGGTGTTGAAAATCATACCTATACATTCTCCTTAGCCTCGGTGCTATGGGGAAATATCTTAACACCTTTGCAGGAACACCTTGACGCACCTTTTGAGATTGAGCATCCACCTTCCATCGAGATTTTCCACATGTTGGGCATTTGTCTTTACTTTCGTTACTTCCTCGATATAAAATGCAATCATTGGGACATGCATGTATCATATCATAGTTTAATCCCAATGATTTTATCAACTTTTTTGCATCATATGCAGAATCTAGAAGTGTGTTATCTCTAGGAAGTGTGTTTTTATGCAATTTTAACATTTGGCCAAAACTTCTATCAGACCATCCACTATTGACTTTGAGATTGTAATATTCTACGGTTGTTGATAGTTTTGTGAAATCAACACAACCAGGGTACAATGGCATCTTTGCATCTTCGATTAACTTCCTGTATTTATTAACTTCATTTAGTACATTTGTTGATGCCAAACCCACATTATCACAACCTTCGTTTAGGTTTTGATCAAGACATGGATAAGCATCATTCACCATATGAAGCACTTGATCACCAACAATGGTTGTATCATCATCCTTTTCGAGTGGATCATTACCATTCTGAAACGATGTTCCAGGCTCATCAACCTGATTATCGTAATGGCATTCTACATGTCCATAACCCTATTAATAAGAAAATTAAAATTCATGTCAGTGATTTTATGGTTTTTATGAAAATTAGAATGAATAGATATTGGTCAAATAGGGGCCTTTACCAATGCAAATTAGCTTACCAGTTGAGATGATATATGCTCTATAACTTCATGTGGCTCATTTTCAGAGCATTGCCTAGCCTCATCAATAACAGATGGAATCTAAAGGTGAGAGGAAAACATAATTAAGCACATATAAATATAATTTATATCTTTATTGTAATACAACACATATAAATATAATTTATATCTTTATTGTAATACAAGTAAGTTTGAAACTAGATCAATTCATTTATTTCAAGATACCTGACTGTGAATGCTCTCTCCATGAAAATACCAAATTTTATATTGTTCTATTATTCCATCACAAATCAAGTGCTCGCGTATTTTATCAAATGTTTGTACTTTGACTATGCCACATTTATTACATGGACATTTTATGGACATCTTATTCCTTGAATGCGCCTCGGCAAACTTTAAGAATTCCTCAACCCCATCTCTATATTCTTGTAGTGTCCTACACATAACCAATTTTCATTAAGTCACATAAATTTAATTAAGAGCAAGTTAGCACTGATACATTTTTTTGGTATATCACCATGAATAACCAAATATAGAAACTATACTTGTTTTTCAATTTCCTCCAGTTTCTTTTGTCCATTTGATAATATGCTCCAAGCTCCTTTGAAATTATGTCTACAATGAACTAAAAAAGTTAGTTGATATTAAACCTCATATATATTGAAAACACACAACTTTGCACTAACAACTTGCGGTCAAACAACTGCATAAACCCACATTTCTTATTAAGACGTATTCTGATATAAAAAAAAACTCCCTAAACTGTTCAAATATTTGACTTAGACCTTCTGGAAATAATCTCTGTGGCTTAATGCATTATTGTAATTGTCTCTTTAGATGTCAATTTGTAGAACCATTGAAATTCGAACCAATATGGCATCTAACTTCTAAGAAAGTAGAACCCATAAAGATTCTACCCATACTCAAAACTAATTCATTCCAGGAAGCCCTTCAATGCAGAGTGTTCAACATCACTCTTCTTCATACTGAGCGTAATTCCAATGTAGTCAACACTCAACCTTATATCTTAATTCAACCTTAAAATTAAAATGTAGCCCAACAGAGAGTAACACAATTAACTAATTCATTTCCTAGTTAGCTTGTATATTCACCAGAGTTCATCAATCACACAGACATATATGAAATCAACACACAGCATCATGGTAAATAATCCTTTTCCATTTATTACTTGGAAATTTGTAGGCTAATAAACAAACTCTGACCTATTCTCTGTTTTTCTTGCCTTGATTCTTACATTGTATAGCTAACCCTCCTAACCATCATTTTTCAAGCCTCTCTCTCTAACCTCTAATGCTCGCAAGCATACAAGATATACTTGGAAACATAACTTGTAGCTAAATAACAAACCTCATACATTTATGGAACTAACTCCTAAAGTTTTTGTAAAGTTCTTGTAATTGTAATTGTCACTATTATGTTAAAATAAATTGATTTTCATCCTTAAGACTGTTTAATAACGTATATCTACAGGCTTGATCTAAGCCTGTAAGTTGAGTTGTTGTTTATACTTACATATGCAGAAATGGAAATCGGACACATGGGTCTTATTTGGAATCATGTCACATAGCCCATCCTCTTGTTGGTTCCTCCGAGTTCAATATGATGTTACCCAAGGAGAAGATTTATTGCATACTGGTCGCAGAATAAATGAATCACTTTTTCTGCCTAGATTAGAGGATCTGTCGATTCTTTGAATCTTGACAGATCCTCCCTGAGCCTAAAGGAAATCTTGTAAATGTTCAATAGTTAGCAAGGTTAAACTAGAAGTTTCCAAGTGTGATGAGGTGTCAGTGGTGCATCATCCTTTAGGATAGAGCCGAACTCCTATTTAGGGAGGCATTTACAGAAATATAGAAAGGTCGTTAGGATTAAACCGTTAAATTGATTCTTCATATATACGATTGTAAGCCTACGGGCCACATCAGAGGTACAGCGGAGGTAAGGCAGAGGCAAAGAGGATAGGAAAATAGAGAGGAGGGGACTAGGGTAGAATACTCCCATATTGTGTAATCAGGTCACGAAATTCTGAGTAATTGAATTTGATTAATGAAAGCATTTTATATGCATATGGACTTGTGAATATCTCTTTCTATGCATTTTTTATGAAGTTCATTGTCTCTGTTGAATGTGAATGGCGTCCTGCTGAAAACATAAAGTCATTTACTCCGGAATTTGTATGCAATTCCTACAGCGAAAAATGAGTACATAAGCTTTGTTAATTGGCTGACTTCCTGACAGTAAGCAACTACAGGAATATGCGATTTCTGTGAAGTATTTGGAATTGGAAGACCCTTCTGAAAACTGACTCGATGTGATTGTTTATCACTCGAGTGTCCTTATGTTATGAGATCTCAGGTTATGCAAATCGGAAGGAAGTGAAGCAATTGAAATTGGAACATCAAATTACTTCAATTAGATTGTTTAAAGTACATTCTGCATAAAACCCTAACCCTAACCAAAATTTAACAGAATAAATAAATGTGTTGGGTGAGAATCTACTGTCGCTGAAGGTAAAATATTGGAGATTTTAGCATTTGTTTAACATTTTTATACAGAGATCGAGTTATGGAATTGATAGCCAGGTTCCATATTTCAGGGTTAGGGTTTGAATATTTGGAAGTGTGTTGAAGGGTAGTAGTTATTTTTTTCCACTTGTTCATGAAAAACTAAGTTTCTCAAATGTTGAAACAAACAATGAAGAAATGAACACTGGCCTGGAGGAAAAATCGTGGCAAATTGTCATTGTGCACAAATTTGAATACCCAAGTATACTCTGTTTGGGAATCGAACTCCATTTTAGATTCCATTTGTGTACGAGCAGCAGTAGATCATGGCCCAATTGTAATCATATTATTAAAAGGAAAACGCCATTTCTGAACAAAGAAATTGAATTTATACTCAAGGTAAGAGTTCAAGAAATTGGGGAAGCGTTTTTTATTGAAATTGCAGGTGTTTCCTACATCAAAAATAAAAAGAAGAGCTGCATGGATAGCGTTGGAACCTGATTTCCGCAGTTCGTCTCACTCCCTTTCCTTCCGATCGGCACCTATGTCTATCTCTCCATTCGCGGTTCAACCCAACAGCATTTCATTGTGATTTTTGGTCTATCTCTCCATGCGCATGGTTTAAGCCAGAGCAAATCATTCCCACCCTAATTTCATCTGCACCAAAATTCAAAAATTGAATTTTTTAGTCTTTGAAAATGGTATCTTTTGAATCTTTGAAAATGGTATAAAATTGAATCTTTTTAATCTTTACAAATGGTATAAAATTGAACCTTTCGAATCTTAGAAAATGCAGGCATCATTTCTTGATGTAATTTAATTTACGATATACAAAGTGACAAAGTGTTACCATTATTGCAGTTTATTATTTAAATATTATTATCCGCAAAATCAAGAGTCATGCATGACTTCACAATGTCTCAGCTTGCCATAAACACTAGGTGAAGGCATAACTAGTGGGAGACCATGCGTCACACATCAAAGAATACCCGAGTATAATTGATCTACTACAGAAGGATAGTGAGCTATAGAATAACGAACCCCAATCATACACACAAGAGGAAGACCAAGTTGATATAACATGATGAGAACATGACTCTCTCATATATATTATAGAGGTCCAGGGGTATAAAGCCTCCAATAAGTATATGATCCCACACAAGACCGACTTAACCAACGAGTTAAGTTAGGGGTCACACATCATTACCAATACTCCAATGTTAGGTGATCAGGGGCTTGCAACCGCATAAGGACTTCTCTATACCTATGACACATGGAACACCCATCAAGGAAACCAACTCAGTCCACCATCATTAAGTA
This sequence comes from Larix kaempferi, assembly GCA_027924585.1. Classification (NCBI taxonomy): domain Eukaryota; kingdom Viridiplantae; phylum Streptophyta; class Pinopsida; order Pinales; family Pinaceae; genus Larix; species Larix kaempferi. The sequence continues at coordinate 3,618,972 of BSBM01000893.1, forward strand.
CTGCTACCACCATCAAGGGATAAAAACGGTGAGGGCCAACTATTTGCTGAGGGATCCATCCCTTGGCTCAGTGGCGTTGGGAAATGCTACCGTCTCTATGACTAGTCCTCTCACTTTTGTTTCTAGTATTAAAACGCATATGCATTCTCAGTTTCATGACAACCCTGCGATGGGTGGTCCACACCCTCCTGTGAATGTGTATTCGGCTATAATGACAAACAACATTATAATATAGGTGGTTCTTTCAAAGCTATATTAATGCAAAACAACATGCTTACGTTCCAACTTCATCCCTAGATATGATGGTAGCTATAGAAATAGTAAGCAAATTATAGGATCACATGTTTATAGAAAATGCACAACTACACAACATGTATCATGGGAAGCCCTCATGGGGGAGAAAACCCAGTTATAACCTTTCACTATGATAGAATCAGCAAAATCAAGAGTCATGCATGACTTCACAATGTCTCAGCTTGCCATAAACACTAGGCGAAAGCATACCTGGTGGGAGACCATGCGTCACACATCAAAGAATACCCGAGTATAATTTCTCTACTATAGAAGGATAGTGAGCTATAGAATAACGAACCCCAATCATACACACAAGAGGAAGACCAAGTTTATATAACATGATGAGAACATGAGTCTCTCATATATATTATAGAGGTCCAGGGATATAAAGCCTCCAATAAGTATATGATCCCACACAAGACCGACTTAACCAACGAGTTAAGTTAGGGGTCACACATCATGACCAATACTCCAACGTTAGGTGATCAGGGGCTTGCAACCGCATAAGGACTTCTCTATACCTATGACACATGGAACACCCATAAAGGAAACCAACTTAGTCCACCATCATTAAGTACTGCTACCACCATCAAGGGATAAAAACGGTGAGGGCCAACTATTTGCTGAGGGATCCATCCCCTGTCTCAGTGGCGTTGGAAAATGCTACCATCTCTCTGACTAGTCCTCTCACTTTTGTTTCTAGTATTAAAACGCATATGCATTCTCAGTTTCATGACAACCCTGCGATGGGTGGTCCACACCCTCCTGTGAATGTGTATTCGGCTATAATGACAAACAACATTATAATATAGGTGGTTCTTTCAAAGCTATATTAATGCAAAACAACATGCTTATGTTCCAACTTCATCCCTAGATATGATGGTAGCTATAGAAACAGTAAGCAAATTATAGGATCACGTGTTTATAGAAAATGCACAACTACACAACATGTATCATGGGAAGCCCTCATGGGGGAGAAGACCCAGTTACAACCTTTCACTGTGATAGAATCCACAAAATAAAGAGTCATGCATGACTTCACAATGTCTCAGCTTGCCATAAACCCTAGGCGAAAGCATACCTGGTGCGAGACCATGCGTCACACATCAAAGAATACTCGAGTATAATTGCTCTACTACAGAAGGATAGTGATCTATAGAATAACGAACCCCAATCATACACACAAGAGGAAGACCAAGTTGATATAACATGATGAGAACATGACTCTTTGATATATATTATAGAGGTCCAGGGGTAGAAAGCCTCCAATAAGTATATGATCCCACACAAGACTAACTTAACCAATGAGTTAAGTTAGGGGTCACACATCATTACCAATACTCCAACGTTAGGTGATCAGGGGCTTGCAACCGCATAAGGACTTCTCTATACCTATGACACATGGAACACCCATCAAGGAAACCAACTCAGTCCACCATCATTAAGTACTGCTACCACCATCAAGGGATAAAAATGGTGAGGGCCAACTATTTGCTGAGGGATCCATCCCTTGGCTCAGTGGTGTTGGGAAATGCTACCGTCTCTCTAACTAGTCCTCTCACTTTTGTTTCTAGTATTAAAATGCATATGCATTCTCAGTTTCATGACAACCCTGCGATGGGTGGTCCACGCCCTCCTGTGAATGTGTATTCGGCTATAATGACAAACAACATTATAATATAGGTGGTTTTTTCAAATCTATATTAATGCAAAACAACATGCTTACGTTCCAACTTCATCCCTAGATATGATGGTAGCTATAGAAACAGTAAGCAAATTATAGGATCACATGTTTATAGAAAATGCACAACTACACAACATGTATCATGGGAAGCCCTCATGGGGGAGAAAACCCAATTACAACCTTTCACTGTGATAGAATCCGCAAAATCAAGAGTCATGCATGACTTCACAATGTCTTAGCTTGCCATAAACCCTAGGCAAAAGCATACCTGGTGGGAGAGTCACACATCAAAGAATACCCGAGTATAATTTCTCTACTACAGAAGGATAGTGAGCTATAGAATAACGAACCCCAATCATACACACAATAGGAAGACCAAGTTGATATAACATGATGAGAACTCATATATATTATAGAGGTCCAGGGGTATAAAGCCTCCAATAAGTATATGATCCCACACAAGACCGACTTAACCAACGAGTTAAGTTAGGGGTCACACATCATGACCAATACTCCAACGTTAGGTGATTAGGGGCTTGCAACCGCATAAGGACTTCTCTATACCTATGACACATGGAACACCCATCAAGGAAACCAACTCATTCCACCATCATTAAGTACTGCTACCACCATCATTTGTAAAGGTGTTAATTCCTCAACGTGAAGTCATATTAATGGATAGGGTATTTTTAGAATAGTGATAATTGCAATCCATGAGAAGAACCTTGGATCACACATTTTGGTTTGATCTTATCTTAGGCATCACTCATGATGTTTGATCAAGGAAGCAAATCACTAAGAGGTTGCAGGGTGAGAATTTACTCAATAGACCTTTCGCATTACTAACCGAAAATTTCCACATATTTAGAGGAACTTTTGAATATTTGAAGGCATACCTCACCCTTGAGGTTCATATATATGTTTTTAAATGTCTTTGCTTAGATAATATACTAGGTCTTGGCACCTCTTTTATGGTGTGAGAATGTGTTGTAGGCAATGAAGTTTAAGTAGGTCCATTTCAACTTTATTTAATTGTTGCATTAGTTTTTGTAGGAGAAGGGTTAACATTAATAGAAAACCAATGCATTACACTCACCATTACAAACTTTTTTTTCACACCATTAGTTTGATTGAGAAATTATATTGTTTAAATTATAATGATTTTACTCTTGTACATGTGAAGATGTTAACTTTATGTTTTTTCAAATCCATATGCTTTCCTTCTAGTTGTGCATTTTTTAGTGGATTGTGTATCTTCTATAATCATGACTACCTCTTAAAATTTTAAGGATCCATACTTAAAAATGTATAAGTCTTGGAAAATCCAATCAATTCTTAAATTCTAACTATAAAATATTTGGTGATACTTTTTAAAAAAAATTCCTAATTTATAAGTATTTTATGTACTTTATATAATAATTTGGAGAAAATAGTAACATCTGTAAATGGAAATAGGAACATCTATTGTCAAGAAAAGAATGTTTGGATTTGTATTTCCCTCCATTGTTTTTAGTATTTAGATTTCCCTCCAATTTTTTTTCATTTTGTAATATAAATAGGAACAAAGCTCGTATGTATTCAACAATATTTTAATTGAAAACATTTTTTGCTTGGCGTTGAAGTTAGAAAACTATGAAGACTAGAGGAAATGAGAAGCAAACTCTCTTACAACAGGCAATCTTAACCCGTGGAAACAAAAAGAGGTACCATTGCCTTGTACTATTGTTTCTACTATATTGCTCATACCATTGTTTTGTCTTTATTGTCCCTTTGTACTATATTGCTCATACTGTTGTTTTGTCCTTATTGGCCATTGTTTTGTCCTTATTGTCTCTTTCGGTCAAGATGAATTATGATGAGTATTTCAAAATTTAATAGTATTTTAAAATCCATATTTGCAAATGACATTTATCGTGGATAATTGGCCTTTTGCAAAGACATTTTTTGTTATCTTGTCAGTTGTTTTTTTTCCATTCATGAACTAGATATTAAAATACATTACATCATCATACTGTGGATTTGAAATAAGTAGGCCAACATGTGGTGCCACCAGCCGTTTCCACCCTTGTTGATGCAGGAGATGGGCAGACTTGCTCCATTCCCTAATCTCGTAGTATTAGAATAGGGTTACCAAAATTTTCCAGATGTATCATTGCTGGAAATCCACTTACTCACAAATCCAAACAAAAAAATGTAGATTCGCTCTTTCCAAAAGTTACAGAGGTCTTGTAAACGCCTGAGTCAGTCTCTCCAACATCTAGTTAGCAAAAATCTCAGAATTTCTTCAAGGAAAAATATTGGAATCTAAACCGGGATTAAATGGTAAGATTTACAGATTCTAAACCAGTTAAGCAAATTTATATCAAAATTCTCAGAACCCCACCTCACATCTGCTCATTATTTAGAGCTGTGCAGCATAATTTCCAAACACTCTTCATGAGAAGATGTTTTGTGGTTTCAGCATTATGCATACACAGACAACATCTGTTGGGACCAATCCGACCTTTTTTAAAAATATTTTCCCATGTCTTGAGACGCCCCTGTTGGCAATATGGCAGTTATGTCCTCAGAATCGCAAACCCTGGAGTCACTCTTGGTTTCTGATGAGTGTAACTTTGTGATCAAACAATAGAGGTGACCAGGTCCCGGTATCTGATCTTGTGGGAAAGACAGTTGCTCTGTTTTTCTGTGACAAGTTTTTCTCCACCGTCACTGCAGATCTTATAAAGATGGAGATCTTAATAAGAAGAAGCCAGAAGATTAAAAAATATCATGCCCAAGTTTTGGGAGAAAGGAAGCCCGTAGAAAGCCCAAGCATGCAGTTTTGAAGGAAATGAAGCCTACGGGCTTGAAGTTAATTTATGAATTAATTGACTAGTTAATTAATTAATTAGTTCATTAAAACAGAGATTTGAAAGGGCGTGAAGCCCGCAAACCTGGAAGATGTCCATTGAGATTTTAATTGGTTAAATAATCAAAATCTGCAAAAGACAGAAATATGAATTAAAAGGTTTAATAATAGAATATTCGATGAAGCATGTGAAGATTACACATCAAAGAATACCCAAAAAATCTAAATAGAAGAAAAGAGTGTGTCTTGGAGTCATAAGTTGCAGTAGCATCCTGAGCAGTCCAAGATGCAGTAGCATCCTAAACCAGTTAATAACATTAGATTTCATATATTTTTCCTGTAAAACTTTTGACCACAGAGTATTCCCAAAAAGCACCCTCTATATTTTAGTATACATTGTTAGACATTTTGTTATGAATGAGTTAAAGATATTTGTATAATGTTCATAAATACTATTTAATTTTGAGGATTGTGTTAGTTGGCTTGTTTCAACGATGTGTTAATAAAAATGATTTTTTTTTGTTATGCAGTTTATTTGCGGATGTCCATATCAAAGTAAGACATTATTTTTTTTTGTTTGGGATTTCAATAACTTCAATATTTTTTTAACAATTATTGTCCCCTCTTTTATACCTTAATAATTGTCTAACTTTCTTTGAGCACAAGCTACAATCCATATTTGTAGGGAGCTAACAAGATTAAATTAAGACGTTGCAATACATCACTTTTAACAAAGTCAGGCCGCATTACCAAAAGAAATGACAATGTTATATGTGGCACAACTTCAGGTAAATATTTTAAACATGATGGTAACTTATTATTTATTTTTTAATAAATAAACAATTATATTAAAAAAATTCATAATATACTTGACCATAGGCTCTAAGATGGGAAACAAATTCCAACAAAATATAGCATTGGGATCCATTGTCCCATTACAAAGTGAATCTACTTGCTATAGTGTGGACAACAGATCTAATGCACATACTCTTGAGAAAGATGTGAAAGAACCAGTACTGGAAGGTATGATCATTTCTAAACATTTTTTGTCCTATACAAGTATTTCAAGATTTCATATTAACAATTTCATATTGTCATTGTCTCAAGAGGGGTACTAGTTTGTTTTTCCAGAAAATTTTCAACAGGAACCACCACAACAAGATCATGTTTTGGAGGGGGATCCACCACAACAAGAGCATGTTTTGGATCAGGATCCACCACAACAAGAGCATGGTTTAGAAGATGCAAATGCATCTACCGAAGCTAGTACTGCAATAAATGTGAAAAGAAGGAGTAGAGGACCAACAAAATGTCTCTTTGGAACCACTATAGAGGGCATTGCATTGCCTGAAATTCAATTTAGTGAGAGGGGCCAACCTATTGGTCCACATTCAGATGAATTCTCCTCATTTTTAGGTGTTCTTGCAAGGTAAATTCTAGGCATCAAGCACATGGAATGGAAAAAAGTGTCTGAAGTGCAAAAGAAAGACATGTGGAGTGCAATCAATGTGAGCATCAACTTATTCTAAACTTTATATATTGATGCATATTGAGTTTGTGTGTGATAGGTTTAGTTTCAAATAACGCTTGTATATAATAATGGATTTTTTATCTATTGTAGCGTACCTACGAAATAGATCCGTCAACAGAGCAATGGTGTCATAAAGCAATATCTCAACGCTTGAGAACCTATAGATATAATTTGTATAAGAAATACTATTTGAAATACGAAACAGATGAGGAGAGGATTGCAAACATTCCTATTGGAGTAAATGAAACTGATTGGATTGAATTTGTTAGATTACGATCTGACCCTAAATTCAAGGTAAAAATGAAAGACAGATTTGAATGTTATCATCTTTGATTTTGAATCCTCTCATACAATCAACTATAATCTTAGCATCTATTTTTTTATTGAGTTGCAGGAGAGGTCAAGAACAAATAAGGAAAATAGGGCATTAGAACAAGAGACCCACACTTATGGCCGTAAAGGTTACTTTAGGGTTGAATATGACCTCGTAAGTTGCAACAAATTCTATTATTTTTTCACAATTAACAACTTTAAATATAGTTAACGAGATTGTTGTATTTGTTGATACTAGAATCAATCTCGTGGTCCAAGTAATAAGCCTATAACTAGGGCTGATGTGTGGATGAAATGCCATAAAAAGAAGGATGGCACTCCAATGTCATCATTCATTGCGGAGAAAATAGTAAGTTCCGAACCTATTCTTGTATCATTTATGCCTTTTTTAGAGTTTATGATGTTTCTTATATCAATTTGTTGAAATGTTGACATTGCTAGAATCAAATTGAATCGACACAAAATGAGTCAGTGTCTCCTGCATATGCTACAAAGCAAGATGCCCTTGCTATAGTTTTGGGGCCTGAGAGGAGGGGTCGTGTATGTGGGATTGGATTCAAAGTCACTCCAACAGTATTATTTGGAAAAGAGCGTTCGTACAAGAAGGAATTTCATAATACTAAAGAGAAATTAAGAGAAAAATACAAGGAACTCGGAAGATTGAAAAAAGTTGTTGAAGAATTAATGGAATGGAAAGCTGCCATGGAGGTGGGGAAAGAAAGTGGCAGAGTTGTTCCAAAATCCAACAATGTAAGGATTGCATGTGTAGACTTTAATTTTTTATGTAGGCCATCTTTAGAGTTAGGGATTTCAAAATCATAATGCTAACATGAACATGATCGTATTGTTGTAGGGTGTGTAATATATGAATTATTGTTTTTGCATCCTAACACTTTATCTTCTGATTTCATGATATCTAATGCAAACTATTATATTGGCAGAGTAATATTTCCATGTCAGATGTTGAATCAAATCGACGACCTCCGCAATTGTCACCTCTTAATCCAGTCACCCCAATCCATGTAGTTTTTTAAACCAACTCTTATTTTTTCCATTTTTATTTTCCATTATTTGGAAATCACTCACAAGTATTTATTTTTTAGGAGAGTCTCCAGAATAATCCTAGTCAAAGTTCATTGGAAAAAAATACAATGGCTCCTAGACCATCTAATACATTTGATACTCCAAATTCTAATACATTTCATACTCCAAAGTCAATGGTGAGTTTTGAAACTATTTAATATTTACTGCAATGTTATAATCATTATTTCACTATATCTTACAAGTATTTATTTACTAACAGGCTTCTCTGAGTCCTCATCATGCTTTGCCAAAACAAACTCCTTTGACTTTGGGAGAACATAATCGTGACCCAATTGGAAAATCAATACAACAGGTAAGTTCTAAGCCTCTTTATTTCTATGTTTAATATTCCATTCTTATTCCGAGGAATCTCACAGGAATTTGTTTATTGGCAGGTTCAACTACAATTACCATCTTCAGATGCGGGATTGAATGGAAAAAAATGTTTACTAACATATTTTAATGGTCAATTGAAGGTTGCAAAGGGTTACATCAAAAGAATTGAACCAAACTTTGTCATGCCTAATGGGGAAATATTAGGTGATGGATATTATCTTGTGTGCCCACAATCAATTCTGGTTGATCCTGATTATGAAATCAAGCTTAAGCATAGAAGTAATCAATGCAAGTATTTAGCGGATGCAATTAACAGTTTTATACCTTGGAAAAGCAATGACATTGAATTGATCAAAGATTGAGAAGAATGTGAACTCGGAGTAAACAACAGGAGGATGGGCTAGGTGACAGGATTCCAAATAAGACCCATGTGTCCGATTTCCATTTGTGCATATGTAATTATAAACAACAACTCAACTTACAGGCTTAGGCCAAGCATGGACAAGCATGGCAAGCAAGCTGGAGGACAAAGACATGGAAAAGGTGACATGGAGGATTGATGACAGAGAATTCACTTTTGGAGAAGCCCAAGCAATGTCTGATTCTGATAATTACACAAGTACTGGTATATATCCCTCTCGCAAAAGTCGTGTATGATACAAATAACTATCTTCACATAGATAGATTAAAAAGGGCAGTGACTGCAACTATAACCTTTTCAGCATTATTTCAGGTTTATGGAAAAAAATGGATCTATAAGAGGTTGCAGGACTAATTACCTTGCAATCAATGCTAATAGTTTCATGTCCAGCACATAGTCCTAGTGAACATGACCCTTCTATAGCTAGTTGTAACAAAACAAGTATAGTTCAGTTCATGCATTTACATGAAATAAAAGGTCGAAGTTTTTCCTAAAATCACCATAAAAATCCTCCACAACACCCCTATAATCCCCACAACTAGATGGTCATCTTGTTAAACCCATAATAATATCTAAAAATTATAAATAAATTTAAAACTCAAATATGAAAACATCAAAATTGCATTCACACATTTGTAATTTTTATCCCAACGAATACACCTTCAAAACCAAGAAAAAAAATTGAAAACTTCTCATGAAGATACCCACGTCCCACATACGAAATCCTATATGCATCAAAATATCTCTTGGGCTTATCCATTTACATATAAATGTTGGTCTAAAAACACTAAACAAGACAGTCATCGGATCCCATGGGAAAGCAACTAAAAACAATCATGATATCCACAAACATGTATAGATTCTGCTTAAAACATGATTCAATGAACTAAATCAACGAAACACAATGTAACTTACTGATTTTTTCTATTGTTACCTGTGTTAAAACCAAGCCATATTCATGGCAATACAGATGTAGTGATGAAACCTATCACGCCTTAGAAAAAATGTGAAATGAAACAAAATGAGGGTTCCCAAAACCCATAAAATCTAAGATCAATGAAAGTGGTGGATATCTGGGTGCCGGTGGATATCAATGCATTAGAATTCAATGGCCACTGATGTCTACTTGGACACCTATCAGAAGATTCCCCTAAGCTTATATTTATTTAATACATCATCAGTGCAAAGCCAATGAAAACAATGGAAAAAATCCAAAATTTTATTTCTAATGTCGAACATTGGGTGTGCCTTACCAGAAATCTTGAACAGACATATAATTGTGTCCCTGCAATCGCTATATTTCCCATAGGGACATAAAAATATCAAAGATAAAGCCATGGTTCACTATATTTCTTCACTACATAGTTTTCTTATCCAGTTGGTTCACTGTATTAGTGAGGTGGATGCAAGGTTAAATCATGGGTTCCCTTCTCATGTTGGTATTCCCTACTTGTATGCCATTACTTTCAAAGGCGTAAGGATAAGTACAAGACCTAGACCAGGAACCTAAATAGAAGGAATTCCACTCTTTTGTGCATCCATGTTACTTAAGAACTTTAGGAGTTAGGAGTTAGTTCCATAAATGTAGGAGTTAGTTCCATGTTACTTGCAATGAGATAATTTTCTATGTTCAAGGGAATATAAATAATGAGACAAAGTGGACATGTGGTATTGTTTGCAAGGAACCTGCTAATGTACTCCAAGTGAAAGGTAGGCCCATAGACAATTAGTTGTTGTAGCTTTTCATCTATTTGGTCATCCCCAAGTTAAGGTTTCAAGATCCAAAACATCAACTTCTCCTAAGTAATGGTATCTAGAATATCCACCTTATACCACAAGCATGTTTTCAATAGCAATTGTAGTGTGGCTATCTCTGGGAGTAATAAGATCCCATTCACATCAAGGGAAATCCATTTCATTAGCTTCAGGTCCAGAATATGAACATCAATCAAGTAATTTCCTCCCCCTCTCTCATGGGGATGGTGGAGTTCCTCGAATGCAAGCATGCCTCCATTCATTGGTCTACAAGTCTAAAGTGTGCAGATCATTTATCTTATTAGACCCGTTTGTTCCACCAAACACTATGATATTTTGGTCTAAGAGAATGGCACTATGGATGTCTCTTGTACCTAGCTCTTGCCTAGTTGATACTAATAGGATACAGTACACCATCCAATGCGGGAATTTGAAGCCCCTTGCATTTAAGGTCTCTAAAAGACCTTAGGTACTGATGAATATGGTTGTCTATGATTGTCATTGATGACAACATTAATGACAAAGGTGTACATGACATGAAGATAAGCAAGCTAGATAACATTGACAAGCATGCATGATAAGCATGAATGACATGGAAAAAGGAATATGGGCATTGGATGGCATACGTGGACATGACAGCTTGGGAAAACAAACCATGACATGACAAAGAAGTGATAAATATTAATGACATGGCGTGATTGGGCTTTGGAACACCAAAGTGGGCAAATGACCCATTCTGTGGTCATTTGTGGGTTGATGGGGTCATGAAACCCTTGAAGATGGTCATAGTGCATGTAAAGGTTTGGCACCCACATATATGGTGGCATGATGGCACTTGGATGATGACATGTCATAGCTAGATGATATGAAGCTCTTAAAATTTGATGGATGAAGTTCTTAATTGTGAAGTTGGTCTAGTATACCACTTGATGATAGCAGCTACAGTAAACAATTTTTTTTTAACTCTGATTTTTGGTGTGACTAGGGATTTTCGGACTGATATATAGCAGCAGCAAAGGGTGGACAAGTGGAAAATCATAGGAGCATGATAGGAGTCTAATTTTCTTGTCTATTATTTCTGATTTCGGGTATATAACTTCTGAGAGCTTTTGGGACTGTCCAGAATTTGTTTACAGCAGCAGAATGATGCCCTAACAAGTCTGCTGACCTTGTTCACACATTCAACAATCTGAATGATGAAAGCCCAGGATGTATACTACCTTATGATGATGCTGCATACTATAGTATGGAGATAGGTGAAGTATGAACAGTGAAGTACACACAGTTGAATAGCAATGAGATGATGCAATATGCATGTTCAAACCTTGATGTATACAGACCTTGATGATGATCTACCATGCCATGATTTGATGAACACTTGATGTTTATGTTTCCTACACTGATGTTGATAATGATGATGCATAGAATTACACAATAGATACATTGATGTATATACTGGTAATGGTGTATTAATATGATGATATCTCAGTGATATACATGCACAGCGACCTTGGTATGAGCAGCAGTGACTATGACATACATGACCAGCTTGACCATTGAGTATGAGCAGTATATGGACTAATTTGACATGACAGCCTTATATAGAAACGCAAGCCTTGGCTTAGCAGTAACAATATTGGACATCACTGTGGATGATGTCACAGTTCGATATGATAATTAACATGACAATGATGACAGTAACAACATGATGAGCAGCAATTGGTTGGTTGAGGAAATGATGATAAGCAAAAGTTGAAGACATAAGCAGACCTTGAAGATATGAGCACATTTAGTTGATGAGCAAAATTTATTAATATGACTGAACTATTATACTGATGATATTACTGAGGACAGACTGAAGACATGGTTGTGACAGGTTGATAAAGTGTGACATGACAGAGATGATGAAATTTGATAAGATATGCATATGTACATATACTACAAGCAGGGTCTTGTATCCAATTTTCTTGGCTAGGTCTAAGAAAGACTAGGCAAGGTCCTAGATAAACACATAACCTACAGTTGATGAAAGTAAGAATTCTAGAGAGTTATGAGAACAGGAGGATGATCTCTATAGGAACTCTACAAACCTAAGAGCAGAATTGAAGAATTGTCTGAAGCATTTTTTTGGCACAATAATTTGTGAATGCATTTGAGAACTGTTCAAAGGCATGTTTGAAGGCTTTGAAGCTAATTGGGAATGTTCTAGTAATTCCATAAACAGTGAAGAATTAGCTGCATGTGGATATACAAAAGTATTGATAATAGTTTGCTTGAGTTCAAGCTTGCTCAAGGAAAATCTACATCAGAATGAACTTGGAGCAACCAACAGGAGGATGGGCTAGGTGACACGATTCCAATTAAGACCCATGTGTCCGATTTCCATTTGTGCATCTATAATTATAAACAACAACTCAACTTACAGGCTTAGACCAAACCTGTAGATATACGTTATTAAACTGTCTAAAAACACTAAACAAGACAGTCATCGGATCCCATGGGAAAGCAACTAAAAACAATAATGATATCCACAAACATGTATAGATTCTGCTTAAAACATGATTCGATGAACTAAATCAACGAAACACAATGTAACTTACTGATTTTTTCTATTGTTACCTGTGTTTAAACCAAGCCATATTCATGGCAATACAGATGCAGTACTGATGAACCCTATCATGCCTTAGAAAAAATGTGAAATGAAAACAAATGAGGGTTCCCAAAACCCATAAAATCTAAGATCAATGAAAGTTACGGATCTCTGGGTGGCGGTGGTTATTAGTGCATTAGAATTCAATGGTCACTGATGTCTACTTGGACACCTATCAGAAGAGTCCCCTGAGCTTATATTTATTGAATAAATCATCAATGCAAATCCAATGAAAACACGAAAAAATAATTATTTAAATAATGGAAAAAAACCAAAATTTTATTTCTAATGTCGAACATTGGGTGTGCCTTAAGAGAAATCTTGAACAAACATATAATTGTGTCCCTGCAATCGTTATATTTCCCATAGGGACATAAAAATATCAAAGATAAATCCATGGAATACAATAGGGTATGGAACCATGGTGTGGATACATCCCTAAACACCAAAGAGAACCAGACTAACATGAAACGTAGTCAAAATACACAAACAAAATTCCTAGATGTGAAAACACCTCCAGAGATGGCTAGAGGATAGTCCACATGATAATGAATATGGCTATGCCTTAAATACATTGTACAATCGCCCAGGAGGCAAGAGGAAGATGCAACACAATGATCAAAAGGATAATCATACTAATTGTATGCCAATCATATCGAAATTAAAAAGGGTAGTGACTGCAACTATAACATTTTTAGCATTATTTAAGGTTTATGGAAAAAAATGGATTTGTAAGAGGTTGCAGGACTGATTACCTCGCAATCAATGCTAATAGTTTCATGTGAACATGGCCCTAGTAACAAAACAAGTATAGTTCAGTTGGTTCATTTACATGAAATAACAGGTCGAAGTTTTTCCTAAAATCACTATAAAATATCAGATTATGGGATTTAGTAAGTTTCCAAGGAAAAATTTATACACTTCTTTTGAACAAGTTCAAATTCACATAAACATAAAAAGACATAGCAGGGTGAATCATTAGATTTGAAATATCATACTTTAGAGTCTAGATAAACAAGAAGGATATTTCCACTATTGTGCATTGAATAAACCTGAAATCCTAACAAAACAATTACAGGTTTTTAACATCCTCTGGTATATTATCAAGTAACAACACGATGGAGATCCAAGTGAAAACCTACCCTTTGGGTAACAATTCAAGCACCAAGCATCTGCCCTAGAAGGAATTTTGTTGCATGTCCCTATGCAACTTATTCCCCCCGTAGTAAATTCTGATGTAGCTCGGTCCAACTGTAAGATGGGTGACTTACTCCATTTCTTTCCCGAAAGCCTAAATGATGATCCACTTCCATCCATGAAGAGTTCTCTGCAAAATCATACCACTGCCCAACCACACTGTACTCAGTTTTGCTGCACCAGAGCAAAAGGAAATGGAACCTTAACCCAAGCCATTGAGTACCATTTCTTCGTAGAGAAATCACATACAAACTTGTTCTTGAAAAGGCAACCTGGAAAAATGGGTATCCCATGGGGTCCCGTTGTTGGAGTACGGGAGGAAGCAAATTCCAACGGGTCTCTGAGGCCTGCAAAGAGGCCAAAGTCCCACAAGATATAAGTTCTTCAAAACTCTGTAACGCTGATCTCTGATTCATTCTAAATTGTTTCACCCTCATAGGATCCCTGAGGAATTGACTATGACTAGAAAAGGCCACTTCAGCATCTGGATGCTCTCCTCTGACGTGAAGTTCAGACTGGAATTCCAACTTATAAAATAATTTCATCCCTATTTCCCACTTAATTTGATTTTGAATAAAAGATGAAAAGGCTCGTAACTAAATATATCCTACTACAGGATTGGGATTCCATTCCAATTCATGTTCTAGAAAGAATTTAAACTGGTAAAATTCACACAACAAATCCTTTTCCCTTGTAGATGAGTCATTATAGATATCCACAAAGTCATCAACATTTCCCATCATGAAATTTTTGTTATTATTCAATCTAATCATCTGAAGGCCTACCCATTGTTCATGCAGGTACATTGAATAAACTCTAGCAGGACTTCTATAAGAAATGGATTGCTTAGCAAATTTAAACATTTGTCTCTTTTCTTCTTCTTTAATCATTAATTGTTGCTGTAAAGACTATTACTTGGACTTCCACTTTTGTTCTTGAACCAAGTAAGCAGAAAACCAAGTTTCCTACATACGTTGTACTTCAAATTTATATCGTTGTTGATAAATAAGGCCCAAGTCATATCATTCATCATTTATTCCAATCCATTTAACAATATTTACTTCAGCTGATGCTAAAGCCAGGGTATTAGTCCAGACATCATCAAGAATTTGATTAAAAAATTCATAGAGAACATTTGTGACTTTTTCTTTATCTTCAGAACTTTTAGAGGTACTAGGAAGAATGTTTTCTGCAGCTGCTGTAGCCAATAATTCCAAACTTGTATTATCCTCAGCCAGTGGTACTGATTCCTTTAGTACTGATTTATCTCTAAGAAATTTATTTTGTTTCCTCAACCTTTTGTTTTGCAAACTCCATCGGTGAGCCTTATTTCTCAAAATTTTCAGTCTTTTCTTAAGAACACCATTCTTTCTCTGTAACTGTCTACTTCTCTGTTTTAACTTTTCATTTTCATTCTTAACATGTCTATCCAAAACTTGAAATTCACGAACTTGCTTTTGAAGTTTCTTAATCCTCTTCTATAACTTACTTGAAATTTAACCAGGAGAATCAGGCCTTACCACTTGATTAGATTCGTCTTCTTCCCTTTGAGCTTGGTCTTGAAACTGAGTAGCTTCCAATTCTGGCAGGGGTGTTGACTCTAAATTCTGACTCTGTGTGTAACGGGTTCTTGTACGTTTGGGTATTGTCGAAAACATATCTTCAGATGTTCTAACTTTTTCAATAACGTCTTCAGAAATGCCTTATAGCCTTGCAAATCTTCTTCTCACTGTAACTGAAATTTTATTAACCTCTTCATAATCTCTATGCCTCTTTGGAGATGGTTGGGATTGAATTGGTTCAGAAAATGTTGGTGCTGGATCAAATTCTATCTGAACTGTTGGAGGGGGCGATACAAAATCTTGTGGCTCATCATTAACCTGCTCCTGAAAACCTTTTTCCACTAAAAATTGTTCCCACGTTAGGTTGCTCTTCTGTAATTCCTCCACAATCAAGAACTTAATTAAACCATGATGATACAAGCTATTACCAAGTCGCTGATCAGGCCACTTTTGGGCAACTGAAGCCATTTTAGACAGGCTCTTCCACAAAAAGTATGGAATGTTCATCAATTCTTCTCCTTTAATGTGAAGGAGAAGCCGAATATGATAAAGAAAGACAAGGCTATATCGTCCTTCACAAGTCAAATATTTCTGCAAAAAGAAAATGACATTACCCCATTCAGCAGTGAAATAGTTGCGTTCAGCTCCCTTCTTCCAATGAATACTAGAATTAGCCACCTTCACAAACTGTTTCCAAGAGTCAGGGTTTTTCAAACGACCAGCTTTAAACCATCTTTCCCTTCTTTGTGGTAAGCCTGCAGTGAGAGCAATGGACGTTTCTGAAACTGGAAGTAAAAACCCTCGAATGTTAGAACAAGCTCCATCAAAATTGAGAGCAAATTCCTTGGTCACATCTTCATTGTGCCCTCTGAATTTACTAAAAAACGCATGCAATCCAATTTGTTGAAAAATCCTCTTACTAGAGGGATCTTCATCCAACAGTTCAATGGAATATGGCTCCTCCCTACATGCAGCACTAGCCATGCCAACTGAAAATTTCTCTGTTGAAAGGAAGTTAGGTGATCAAACCGGTATCCTTTAACCCAAATTGGTATTTACAGGCTTGACATATGCATAACAAAGAAATTCAACTTTCAAATCGGGTGTACATATAATTGTTCAGACATGCAGGGACAAAAGGATAGAGCTAATTACGACAATTGATGGGGTCAAATCAGCATATACCCATTCGTACAAAAAGCAATGAGTTAACGGTCACTCCATTTATGGAAATTATTTGAACAAAAATACTTGGTCTCACATGTCACGATATATAATAAGCCATGAAATGACCTTGAAAAGCTAATTGAAATGTATAAAAAGCATTCTTATATGCTAGAATTTATACACATTATTAGGAAAAATATATTGAATTTAACCCTACAGGAATAATACTTGTCCGAAATTAAGAGAAGACTTTGAATAGCATACCACATAGGCAGGGGATAAAACCGAGATCCAACCCTTCCAATCATGCAAATACAGATCCTCCATGGATTTTAAAGATATAACTCTGTTGGAAGAAATCATTATATCTGCAACTTGAAAAGAATAATTCCAAATAGAACTGAAAGTTTGCTTGTACTGGGAGGGATGAATCCAAGAGAGTATCAAGGTTCTGTTCATTTTCAGGATTCCCTTCCCCATACACGAGACATTCCATTTTACCAACAATCTGTTCACTTCAGTATTTTACTGAAATATTTAAAATACACAGAAACTGGAGATTCTACAGGCTTGAGTCAAGCCTGTAATTGTCTGCTAAAACATGCTGAAATGCAAATTCTTCAACCAAACCATTCGTCATGCAATCCAAACCATGTGAATTAAGGTGTTGGAGTAGAACATGGATGAGTAGACATCCCTCCATTAATGCCAATGGCTTTCAAATCTTGGAAGTACAATCTAACAGGATATATGAATCAATTTTGTTGATGTGGAATACCCAAAAGATCAGATTGCTTATGGATCCATTTTGGTATGGTACTTATAAATTGCTAGTGGTTTCTTATGGAAAACCACTAGAGATTGCTTATAGACCTTATGATTGGGTATTGTGACTAGTATGACCTTGGAAACATATTAATTACAAAGAATCCATAACAATACTAGTTGTCTTAAACCATTATATTCTTTTGTCGAAAAATATAGCAACGCTCACATAGTGTCGCCAAAAACCAATTATAATGATAATTGGTGACAAACATTTACTACACTCACCAAAAGTAAAATAAACATGTATTAGTGAGGGCTACTAAAATATTGTCACCGGAAGTGTCACCAAAGAGAGAATCAATAACAGTCCTTTAACAACCCTCACCAAAACTGTCCCTGAAAAGGGATTTGGTGACGAACCTTAAAGGACCATCTCAAAAGGAACTTATAATGACGATGTTTTAAGGACCGTCATCATATACGACATTGGTGACAACCCTTAAAGGTCCGTCACAGGCATGACCCTCACTAATGACCTTTTTTCTTGTAGCCGGCATTACCTTGTTGGACAAAGCTTTGAGCTCAAATCTAATCACCAAATCTTGAGATATATCTTCACTCAAAGAGACCTAAATGCTATTGAAAGGCGATGGAGTGAATTCATGAGCGAGTATGATTTTGGGATTTCGTACATCAAAGGGAAGGAGAATGTGGTAGCCGATGCCTTATGCAGAAAACCAAGGATTTTCTCTCTCATACCTTTAAAGGTTGATTTGAACGAGAGAGTATTAGGATAGCTAGTCAAAGATAGTTGGTACCTAAAGGTCACGATGGCACTCCAGAATGGGAAACAAGTGGAACCTAAGTTTGAAGGATATGAGTTGGAAGCTGATGGGTTGTTACGATATCAAGGGAGGATGTATGTTCCCGAAGAGGGAGATGTTAGAGACACTATACTTAAGGAATCCCACAAAGCAGTATATTGTGCGCACCCAGGTGTAAAGATGTATGCGGACATGAAGCAACTCTTCTTTTGGGCAGGAATGAAGTGCAACGTGGTCAAATTTGTCGCTAAGTGCCTTGAGTGTTAGCAGGTAAAATTTGATCATCACCACTCGTCGGGACTATTGAAACCGCACGACATTCCTATGTCAAAATGGGAGGTTATCTCCATGGAATTTTTGGTTGGATTGCCTCTTACCTCTCATAGGCATGATTCCATTATGGTCATCGTTGTTAAATTGACCAAAACTGCTCACTTCATTCTAGTTAAGGAGACCTATGACGTCACATATGTAACTCCTGTATCCATAAGTGAAGTAGTTCGTCTCCATGGGTTTCCCAAGAAGATTATCTCAGATAGGGATTCCAGGTTTTGGACAAGTTTGCAGTCAACCTTAGGAACTCAGTTTAACCTAAGCACAACTTACCATCCTGAGACAGATGGGAAAAGAAAAAGAGTGAACCGGGTGATGGAGGACATGCTTAGGATGTATGTTATGGACCAACAAACCCATTGGGAAAAGCACTTACCTTTGGTAGAGTTTTCTTACAACAATAGTTACCATAGCTCAATTGGGATGCTTCCATATGAAGCATTATGTGGAAGGCCATGCAGAACACCATTGAGTTGGGAAAGCTTAGAGGATCGAGTGATTATAGGAACTGAGTTGATTCAGGAGATGGAAGAACAGGTTATCCAGATTAGACAACGATTAAAGGAAGCTCAAGATATAAAAAAGAGTTATGTCGATGTGCATAGGGTTGACCGAAACTATAAGGTAGGAGATGCAGTCTTCATACGCATCAAACCTAGTAAAAGTACCATCCGGTTTGGGAAAGGGACAAAGTTGTCGCCATGATTCATAGGACCCTTTGAAATTTTGGAGAGGGTTGATCCCGTCACGTATCATCTTGAGTTGCCACCTCATTTGCATAAAACTCATAATTTTTTTCATGTATCTATTTTACGACATTATGTAGCCGATGAGTCTTATAAAATAAATTGGAAGGAACTGCAGGTTTCGGACGAGGGGACCATCAGGGTCGAACCATTACGTATATTGGACCGCAGGGTTAGACAACTCAGACACCATTTGGAGGACCAGGTTAAGGTCTAGTGGGACAGGTATAGCCCAGGTTTTGCTACCTGGGAGGACACAGAGACCATGCGTGGTGATTTTCCCACACTATTTTGACCATAACTTCGAGACGAATTTTCTCGAAGGGTGGGTGTATGTAATGCCCCGTTTTGACCTTACTACATGAACTATCATTATATGTTGTATTTGCTTATTATTGTGATACTTCGTCAGTTTGAGGACACTGTGGACATATGGTTCTATTATTTTTACGAGATATATATGTGTGTATGATGTTAATGTTATGATATATATTCATGTTTTGATATATATTCGTGTTTTGATTATGTCTCTTGCATGCAAAATTACTGAAGGATGGGTACGTGGATACGGAGTTAAAAGTTATATGCTGAATGGATAGATATGATACCAAGTGCATGGTACATAGAAATTATTTGCATTATTGTTTCTTAGTAATGAAATGTATACACAATTCAATGATTGCACGATATTCTCGATCGTATGTTGGATACTAACCTACAGGTTAAAAGTGCTAAGTGGTAGCTGGATCCTACGAGGTGGAAGTAATTCGGGGACATGGACTCTAAAATATAAATGGTATGCAAGTGATGCATTATTTATTTAGCGTGATTATTGTATTTATTATCATGATGTATGGGTGGGGTAGGGTTTCAGGAAACTCAACTGCCCAAATTGGTTTTACAATGACAAACTGAGTACAAGTCGCAACGCAGTCACTATGTCAGTGTAGACATAGTCCGTTGTTCCATTAGGGGGGTGGAGGCTTTACCCATCTTTTATCCCCAAAACCCGAAGTCATGGGAGGGTTGTGCTACAGCGCGCTCCCCAAGCTGTGTGATGATAATTGGTGGGTGCCTGTTGGTGAAAGCTTGGTCGAAGTAGTCGACACTTCCGCTTACAGGTTCTAACTGGAGCCCATCATGGCGTGACACTTCAGGGTATTCCAATAGAGGAAGGATAGGATGTGGAAGTTAGTTGTGAATTAGATAGACGATGTAGGTATATAGGTGTATCATGAATTTAGGAAGGAAAATCGATTAACTATGTATGATTGAGAAACCTTTGTTGAGTCATGTGTCGTAACTCAGTAACTTATAAAATTGTTCATCAGTTAATTATATTTAGTTAAGAGAATTATCCAACATTTCAACTTGTGTTTAAGAATACGTCAGTATACAATAAACTTGCGTGATTATGAATGCTATGTGGTTAAGTACTATTAATGTACCTGCACGATGCATGTAAACATTAGCTACGTTTACATAACTCATATATATATATATATATATATAATTTTTATGTCGTGATGATCTAGATAAGCCTTGATGTTTTGTAATTATAACCAATTACATTGTACATGTTATTCATTAAGTTATGAACTGGTAACATTGAGGAAGGGTTTAATTCTGATTAAGGTTAATTAGTAATTTCGGTCATCATTAAATAAATATTAATTAAGTTAATTATAAATTACTTGGTGATTGTTGAATGAAGCACTTGGTTACGGAATGTTAAATAAGTGTTAATGATATTAGTTAGTTCAATTACCTCGTTATTACAGGATAATGGTGTTAATAATATTAATTAAAGTATTATTAACTTTATTGATTAAGTCTTAAATAATATTTATTAGGTGAATGATTTTGGTTAAGTCTTAAATAATATTATTTAATTAATATAAATATATATATTGATCAATTTTAAATTATAATCATTTATGATTGTGTCGAAAATAAAGGTTGGTTAAATTGTAAATATTTATTAACCAAATTTTATATAATCTTTATTTATAAATTGTGTGGAAAAAGAATGTCGACGGAATTGTAAGGATAATGGTTGTGTAATAAATAATATGAATTAAGTTACGAAATTTTGTATTGTAATAGTCAACAAGTAAATAACTGGTAATTAAGGAGGATAAGTTTGTATTAATGAAAAACTTACGGTTGGTAGGTGACCCAACCCATGCACTATGTATATATTAATTTATAATTTGAGTCAAGTTGTTGGGATCGAAAAAACTAGGGAAAAGGGAAGCATTAACTGTGGGGGGATAAGGGTAGTAATTGCATAGGAAAGAGTCGACAGGAAGGGGATAAGGGAGAGAACCGAATTTGGTAATGGGGGATCTTTTGATTTTGGAAAAAAAGAGAGAGGAAGAATTGGAGAATAGAGGAGGAGCGATTGGAGGAAAATTTGTGGGAGAAGCACTGGTTGGGGAACTTGTACTCAGTTTGGGATCGAGGGTCCAAGGAGAGTTTCTTGGAGCTGGGTGGTCGGCTAGACCTCTCCAGTTGGCACGGTGGCAGATTGATTTGGGATGGTTGAGTTTTCTGGTGGGAAAGATATTGCAGTTGCAAGGACAAGAAGGATCTTGAAGGGACAAATTTGCTATTCTACAAGTATAAATTTTCACCTAGATGTGTTATTGCTACCTATTTTAGCTCATAATTAATGAAATTATTTGAATATGTATATGTTGCACATGAGATTTTTTTATGGTAGAAAGGGTAATATGGCACATATATTTACACCTGCCAGTAAATTCTTTTACCTGTACATTGAACATAAACAAAACCATTAAAGGATTTAGAAATTTTATGCGAAAACAAAAACTTTGAAAAATAAAACAGAAATTACAGTATTTATCGGGGACCAAAGGCATGGCCCCTACATAGGGGTGTCCATTTTCGCCTTACCTTTTTATTTTAATCATGGAATTGTTAATTCATGTTATTCATGCAACAAGTAGGAGGATGCAAATTCAAGGGGTTTCTTTTGGAGGTCATGAGCTATCGATGCACTTGTTGTTTGTTGATTATATTTTTTTTCTTTAATTCAGTCAAGGATGGAAGGAAATACAATGATATAATTGAGATCTTATATCAGGTAACAAGTATGGATATTAACATTGGTAAGTTGATAGTTTATTGTCCCGACAAGTTATTTCAATGAAGGAACTCTTGAAAGGGCTTGTTTCCTTTCTCGGATCATAATTTGGAAGACAACATTAAGTATTTCAAGTACACTCTCAGACCTAAAATGTATGGTAAGATTGACTGGTCTTGGCTTATCACCAAGATTGAGAACATCATTAATTGTTGGTGTAACCATTGGATCTCTCGTGGAGGGTGGTAGGTGCTCATCAAACCTATGTTGGAGGCCATTCTTGTATATTTTCATTTGATGGCTCACATTCCTAAAGAAACTCTTGATAGGATTCAACAAATTTGTTTTAACTATCTATAGAAAGGTAAGAGTGGATATCAGGGATCTCATTTAGCAGGTTGGAAAACCATCGCTTCCTCGAAATCTCTCAGCAAGTGGGGGGGTAAAAATATTTTTATTTTCGATCAAGTTCTTGTGGCCAAATCCATATGGGTATTTTTTACTAGAGATAGAAAGTATGTGGTGAAGAATATTGATCTCCAAGTATATATTTCTAGACTCGGTTATAAACTAGGTTATAAGGCATAACAAGTCACTTCTAAATTCTTCGAACTAATGGAAAGCACTCACTATGGTGTTTTCGATGGTTGCTCTCTATCTAACTTGGAGGGTTGGATAGGGTTCTAGCATAAGGGTGAGCGTTGATTTCATTATGGGATGGGGTTGTGATATTTGGTTACTAGAGGAACTTATTTAACATCTCCAAGAAAGAGGGCTATGTACCCTTGACAATTTTGCCAATCCTTATACTAGTGTTCTCTAAAGTCAAGTTTGGTTGCAGGCTCATGATTTGGGTCTGTTAGGTGGTTGGTCCCAGTAATATAATTGTTTTTTTGGAGCTGTATAAGGAATATATCCGCCTTGCGGGAGGAGGAGGATGTTTTGGTGTGGGTGTTTAATTCTATAAAATTTAAATACTCATCCAAGTTAGGTTACTTGGCCTCTATTAATGTTTAAGGTAGCGTGGGTATTTGGTGGTGGTAGAAGTTGTGGAAGGTGTTAGCTCCACCTAAGAGCATCCTTTTCATTTTTATAAACCTACACAGTTGGGTGTCGACATGGGACATAATGCAACAATGGAACAAACATGGTATGTGCATCTATATGATGTGTAGAGCTAGCACATAATGGAATGATCATATTTTTATTCATTCTTCCTACTAACAGTAAGTTTGGAAGGAGATTGAGGAGTAATTAAAGGTGAAGGAGTTTTGGGTGAGGGGATTAGTTGTGGCTTCCTTCTTATAATATTTTACTTGGACAGGACTAAAGGAGCTGCGCCCCCTTCCTCATTTAGTGAATTTGGGGATATGGCTTGTATGCAATGTTGACATATTTGAGGAAAATCTACCCCCGAATTTTAAGATATTTTCATAGGTTTTAGCTTTTTTAATCATTACAAATAGGTTTCAAGTGTTAGAATTGACTGGGTAATTGACGTACATCCGTAAGAAAGTTGCTTGGTATTTTTTCGATGGTGTGTGTAAGGAGGAAGAGCGTCGTTGTGGCATTGGTCTTGTCTTGTACCTTTCATATGAGCACTATTTTGCAAGTAAGGTGTTTTTGGGCCCTAGAACAAATAATTTAGCGGAATTCAAAGCCCTATTTTATTTGTTGAAGTTGGCGTTGGAGATGGGGATTGAAAAACTTCAAGTGTTATGTGATTTCTCTATCATGATACAATGGATGAGGGGTGAGATACAAGTTAAGGATATTAGGATTCATCACCTGACATTCCATTTGAAGGAAATCAATGGGTAGTTTACGCGGGTGAGTTTTTCCCATGTGTATCCGAAGCTTAATGTGGATGTGGATTCTATCTCAAAAGAAGGATTGGATTTGGTTCCTAGTAGTCTTCATGTTGATGAGTTTGGTGAGGGAAACTTGATTTCCCACATGAATTATTCTCTTTAATGACTACTAACCGTGGTGCTTTGGTAGATTCGTATTCTCTTTATGATTTTTGACTAAGTGGTGGAACATGATATTTGGATAAGTTTGGTAGTATACTATTGTTATATTTGTATAAGGATCTTGGAATTTCTACTATGGAATCAACTTCCATTATTTTTTATCGTGTTCCATTAACACCTCCAAATAATATTTTATTTTCTTCTCGAATGGAAAGTGTGTTTTTTCTTGGAAAAATAATAAAATAAATAAAGTGTTTGTTTATATTTTGTGGCAAGTTGAAAAGTTTTACTTTTCGCATATTTATATATACTTATTATCTATAATAAAAACAATGCTCCTAAACTCATGTGTGCGTGTTTTATGTTTTTTTCTAAAAAATATTAATATATGAATAATTTTATAATAAATAATTATTGATTCTTTAATCAATTAAAAATATAGTTATGAAGATCATATTAGAATTATGAGATCCAAGTATTTTATGAAGGCAATATAGAAAGGGAAGCATTGGGAAAGTTCTCTTTTTTTAGGGGAATCAATGTTTGACCAAAATTACATGGGAAAGGTCTATGTTTAAATTTGACTAATTGTCATTGTAGACCCTAGGTTAGTTGTAACAACTTTCTTTCCACACCTAATATTAAGTCGTATCTCAAGAGATGAGGTGGGTGGCACCTAACCTTTCAACCAAGACACAATAGACCACATGTATCATTGGGGATTTGAACCTAAGTGGGGAGAGTGTGAAACTTACCTCTCAATCATTCAAGCTTTTGTCCCTTGTATAAAAAATTATGGTCATAGTCCTAATAGTTAGTGTTCGATCTAAAGGATAACAAGAGGGTGTTCTCTGATCCACTTATATGTTTATGGGGAATGCAATGCAAACCTTACATGTTCAACTATAGTTACCTATAGGTGCCTCCATGACAACCTCAAAGGTTGGATGGATGTCTTCATAAAAATTGAGCATTGATCACTAGTTAAAAACTCCTCATTCTTCATTGTTGGATCCAACTGCTTTAAATATTAGACAGAGTAATTTTGTAAATACTTACACATCTACAAAAGGAAAAACACATTTAAAAAAAGATATAATTTGAAATAATATACCTTTAGAATGAATATGTGGTGGTAACTTTAGGATCATGAATGATTGGGTAAAACCTTCATTTGCTTAATAAATGGTGTGTGCATAAGTAAAAACATAACTTCGACCGTATTGTTTGAGAATAATGGATTTTTGTAGACACACAAAATCCCAAATAGTTGAAACCCAAGAAGATATTTGAAGTGAGAGCATTTTGAGGATCTAATGGTTGTTAGCTTCATGGAGAAAAGGAAGTTATAAAAAAGGTGCACTATAAAGGTTGAATAAATTTGTCAGGGTAAGGGAGACAATATTCATAGAAACAATGATGCCAAACATCCAAGTTATAAAAATACCATCATGACACTGCAAAATGAATTATTTGACCTAAGAAAATGAAGGATTACATAGATCATGTTTCAAATTATTTGTAATCTTTAAAAGTTAAAGTTGGACGTCAACAGTACTCAATCATGATAAATACAAAAGTAAAAGTAGCATTTTAGGCATTTTATTAGTAGAATTTCCTAGGCAACTCTAAATCACGATTCGTTTATAGTGGTTATTAACAAATTTCCAAAGGAAATACATTTTTTCATCAACAAATTTCTCAAGGAAATCCATTTTCAACACGTCCATGTTTATTTAATGCAACTTGGTGAGCAATGTTTTCACCCGTGTTGGTTAAATTAACATTTTTTTCTTAGGGTAGATCTAATCATCACTAAGAGTTAGGGGCACCCTCAAATTGATCATCATCCAACAACGTAGACTTTGTTCTTCCTAATAGGTGCCACTTGGAAAATGGACATAAACATGTGGGAGATTAAGCCATTTGATAGATCACTACCCTAGAATCATGTCGTTTGACAGAGAAATTGCACATTTATGTTAATGTTTTTTTGTTTTTTTTTTAAATCATGGGAACAACAACCTCCCAAGGGTATATCCAACAGCCCGCAAGCCATATATACCAAAAACTTGTGACTCGGCAGGGGTCGAGACGTCCCAAGACCCTTTATCCCAAGGTCGAGCCTCTATCCCAGGGGTCACCTACCCTTCCAGCCTCGTCACAATGAGCAACCCTACCCCCCGTCGGTTTTGAACCTGTGACCTCCTCGGAGATAACACATGTTCTTAACCATTAGGCCCACTCAGGTGCTCTGTACACATTTGTGTTAATGTTGATGATCATCATGAAAACGCTTCTAATAGAGCCTTCTCGATTAGCATGGGCACAATTTCCAACATGCATCCATTTCATTTGACTTTATGCAATTGTGTCAAAGTTGAATTTAAGTGCACCACACCAGGTTAGTGGAATTAATTGTCTTTATTGCATTATTTTGTGCCATAAGGCCACATATTTATATAAATGTGTGAATAATCCCATTATAACATTATTGGGTGAGTGTTGATTGGTAGACTATGTTTGTGTCCTTATTAAGAATTTTTAAGGCATTCTTGCCACCAAATTACAATGTTTGTGCTTGGTATAATGGTTGCCTTTGTTGTTTTTAATGGTATAACTTAGCATTGTCATTTCCTAAACATAGTTAATTAAGTAGTGACTTTATCAAGTATGGATTTGCACAATTTATCAACCAGAATGTGTTGAGACTAAAACAAAAATGAATTTTGCCCAAAAACTATGTACAATACAAGTTACAAATTGCTTATTCATTCAATTGCATTTATTTAGCTCTCTCTCTATATATGGTTTTTCATCTTAACGACCATTTGACTATATGAAGTCCGCTCATAAAGAAAAGTTTATAATAAACATGTCACTTGATTATTCTTAAAGGGTTTATTTTGCATAGTTTTTAGTGTGTGTATCCCCTTCCAAAGATAATCGATATAGTTTTTCATCTTAGTAACATTTTGACTAAATGAATTCCATTCTTGTAAAGAAAAGTCTATAATCACCATGTCACTACTTGATTATTCTTAAAGGGTTTATTTTACTTAGTTTTTAATGGTTGGTTTTGTAATCACGCCTTATAAAAATACATTGTCAAATAGTAACTCTATATTGTGACCAACGAAACATTATAATGATGTGATAAAAAACATGTGAATGTGGGAATGTTGTATAAAGCATAAAACAATCAACTTTGGTGAAACAAAAAGTCGACATCCACTATTTCTTTTTAAATAAAATCATGTGTGTGTGCGTGATTTTAGTTAAAAAAATAGTGGACATACATATATATATATGAAGTTCAAAATTGAAAACTTGAACGAAAAGAAAGTTACAAGCTAAAATAAACTATATTACAATGTTCATGCATGCCACTAGATTAAGTCTCATTATTTATGTTCTATTGAGAGGACATCGTTCCCCATTTTCGTTATAATTGGGATACACCTCTTCCAACAAAGTTTAAAATAATATATGGGCCTTGTGTAGTTGGGTTCGTTATATAAACATATGTCCTTGTTAAACTAAAGTGCTCAGACTAATGATAAAATGCGTTGTTGAAAGGAAAAATTCCATGGAAGATTGTTGTTGGATGTACTCCTTGCTCAAGAGAAAAACTCAAAGAAGCTCATCCTCTCAAAAGAAGCATCGATTGAGAAGCAACATGAACATGAGGAACTACAAAAGTAGTGTGGTACTCAACAATGTTCAACAATGTTTAACTTGGCTTTGTAGTTGCAGTTCATTTGAGCAAGGAGTTAAGTGAATCATGGTTCAAAACAAGATGAGTATAGAAAGGATGATGTTTTGCTTTGAGTCCACCCTACTCAAGTTGGAAGTTCCTTACTAAGGGAGTACATGATGGTGAGTACAACTTTGAATGAGAAAAAAAAGAAAGGTCCATTGATGGATAGAAGAATTGGGAGGATGTTCTAGAGATTAATTTTGAATGATTCTCCAACACCATAGGTGCATTATGCACTATTTTTGAACTAGTCTAATGCATCCTAAATGTGATGGAAACTTGAAGAATCCATAAACGAAGTATGTTCCTAGAAAATAGTGGACATTGGAATGGATTGTAGTTATGAAATGTTGGTAATGAGTTGAGTGATGTTGATAATGGATTTTCCATAAGTTGAGTAATGTTGAGAACTTGGGAGCCACAAAGGTATTTGGAAGGATTATATGGTTTGGACACACAAAAAATGGAGTAGTCTAAAGATTATATGGTTTGGAACCATATATGACCAAAAACAATCAATATATGACCAAAGAAGGTCAATATATGACCAATATTGGTACAGATCATATAATGTTTATACAATTCCCCAAAAAATACTTGAGGCCACTTAGAGTTGTGAGCTCAAGGGAAACCCTAGGCAAAAAAAAATCCTAAGGTGATTGAAATTGCAAAACTCTAATCTTGAGAGTTTTGTAGGTTTTTACAAGTAGGAGTCGCAAACCATGAGTTACTATTAGGTTAAGAAGGTCCCTTTAAAATTTCACATTAGTTTTCCACCCTCATTGAATTGAAATAGCTTAAACACAAATAAAGGGGTTAAACTAGCATTAAAGGGATTATTTTGGGTGTTATTGGAATCTATTAGTTTGAATCGAGATTGACCAATCTAGATTGGTTCACCACCTATGAGATCCATACTAGTTTATTTTTCTTTTTAACTAAAATGGATAATTGGTATTATAAACAACCAACGGAAATCAACAGAGCAGATTACAAAATTCCAACAAAAATATAACAGATTTATCTGGAGCATTATATTGCTTTGTTTCAACTTCAAAATAGACTGTTTTTTTCCATAGAAGAGCCTATATCTACTAGAAAATTATAAAATCTAATATACTAGTAGTTTTACAAAAAAACATAGCATAGAAAATATTATTAACTAGGGATATGCCCATTATGCATGACCTGTGAAAAAATGTATTCGCCTGCTTGACCACTAGAGCTTGAAACGTCCACTATGGAACGAGGTGGTTGCAGTATTGAGTCTTCATTGACGCATCGACATCCAATTTGTTGGGTAGTCCTATATTGATTTACAATCATCATTTCATGGTGCTACTCCAAAGTGATCATCATAGTATCAACCTATTTCCCATAGACTCGGAGGTGCTCTTCTGCATCACCTAAATGAGTGTCAAAACACAAAGTGTGAGAAGTGATATGTCTCACAGTATCTAGAACCTCCACAAGTTGAGAATTCATCCATGACAAGTTACATTTGATATCCCTTATGTCTACTCCAACATCCCTGATTCCCACCTTGAGTATTCCAATCCTTGCTTCCCATTCAATTTTCATGCTGAGTGTTGCATCCACTGTCCACTAGCATCCCACTAACTGTATTTTCCCCAAAACAATCCAAACTTCCTTCCTATCTACCTTCTCGTTTCAAATGCTAATTACAAACTAGATGACAGTTAGCTTCCCATGTTCTACTAGCGTTGAAAGCCACTCCCTTGGGTCCTCAAAGGGGATGGTGATTTCATCATAGAGCATAGTCACCATTACCTTCCTTTCCTCGGCTTCTTCTGAACCAAACGAACTACGAAACGAAATGAATGGAATGGGAGCCTTACCGCCTTGCCTTGGAGCCATGGTGAAGCTTCCTGAAGGGCCTTCGTTGTCCATATTCATGTGATCACCCATGGGAATGCCTTGGGATTTGAACTATTGGTTGATCACATTAATTCTTGTCATAAATTATGACAACTGATGGTAGGGTGGCATAATTCATGCAAATTCTAGCACATTGTCTAACTTAGGGGAGCCAACGAGTTATGCGTTGGACTCCATTTTGTACCATTGTGCATTGTTTAATATTAGCTGCATTGTTTGCTAAGGTGATGAATTTCATGTTGTGCTCATGTATAATGTTCATTAGATTTGCTTCATGAATGTGTTGTAGGGCATGAATAATATGCTTGTGAAGCCGCTCGACGATTCTATCGACTAATTCCTCTTTTTTCCTTGTTTGAGTAATCACCAAGAGGGAATCCCTAAGAATAATTTCCTTTTGGATTCCTAATGAGAATGAAGTCTATCCCAAGGTATAATGCATGACGGTCTGATTGATTGTTAATTGCTCATCCAAGGCCCCATTCATAGGCTAAAACTATATTTTGTCTGGATCAAGATTGACCCCCCCCCCCACACCTACCTCCCTGGGATTACCTTTAGAAGATACATAAAAAAAGAGCGCATGATAGTTGATATAAGAGATCTATTTTTAAAAAATTTCAGTAGTCATCTAGTTTTGAAGGACACCTTATAGTAACTAGCATTCATCTAGGATTTATTTTGCTGTAAATTTTGAGGGAGAGTGCTTGTGGGCCAAAGCTTTTCTTTTTCTGTCAAAGGTTCTTTATAAAAGTTTGAGGTACCTCTAGCCATAATTTCCTCATTGAGAAAATCCTTAGTGTTGGTAGCTATTTTTCTTGGGTGGTTCTCATTGAATCAAATATTTTCCTATTCCTGGACACTTTCCAGCAGACATATTTTGGCATAGCTTCCCAGATTTGTGCTAGCATAGGTTTTTTTTCCAGAGTTCCTTGGTATTGATCTTTCCAGGTCAGGAAGAGGTCACTCCAATTATCTGGAAGATTGATTGTTGGTTGTATTTCCTTTACTATGTGAAACCAGACCTGCTTGGTGATTTTACAATTGAGAAAGAGACGCTTTAATGTTTATTTATCTTCTTTGCACATAATACATCGAGATGGGCCATGAATTTGTCTCTTCTAAATATTTTCCATTGTTAGGAATTTCTCATGAACTAACACCCAAAAAAATGTATTTACCTTGTGTATCCCATCTGGATGCCAAATATTTTCCCATATTTTGGAAAAAGGGGGTGTGGCTATTCTAGATGTAGCTTGTCATATCCTTCCTTCACCGTGTACAATCCGCGTTTACCCCATCCTCTGCTATTCCTACTTTTTATGCTTAGCGGGGAAACTCCTTGTAATGATTTTATTAGGAGATCAAAGGCATTCTCTAATGGTTTTGGAACCTACATTGTTCACCATTTAAGCCACTTTCCTTCATTATCCCATTCTAATAGATCATATAAATTCATTATTTATTTATCTTGTAGCCAAATCTTCAAACTTGATAATCCTTCCATGTTTACAAGGGTATATGTCCCATTATGTTGTCGATCCATAAGCTAATTTATTTTTCATTTCCCAGGATCCAATACAATCAATCTTGAATTAGTTTGTCTGCTAATTTACATAGCCTCCATATTTTAGACAAGTCTCCTTCCAATTCATAATTATATAGACATCACAGTCTATATTTTTTTTGGTATTTTTTGTGAACAGTTTCTTTCCAACAGGCCTTTTCCCTTGTGACCATGCACCATAGCAATTTGTATCCCATATCTAGGTTCATTAACATTGGATCACACACACCAATTCCTCCATTGTTTTTTGGACCCTTTACAATCTCCCATTTGACTAGGTGCTTTTTTTTTTCCTCCTTGCCATAGAATATTTTGAATACTTTTGCTTAAGTTTGTCATTACCCCTACAAGTGCAAGAAGAGAAGTGCATTGAAATAAAGGGAGAGAAGTTAGTACTAACCTGATTAGCACACTTTTTCCCACAGGGTTTAGCCATCTCATGCCCCAATTTTGAAATTTGTCCTTTATTTTTTGTTTTATTTCCCCCCATTCTACAGAGCATATTCTTTTGTATGAAATGGGGATGCCCAAATATTTGAAATATGTTCAGGTCCCATCTCCTATAAATCCAAATACACTAGAGATGTTTTGAAGGAGAAGAGGAGGGACATTCCATCCAACGATTCCTCTCTTTCCCTTGTTTAATTCACCCTCTGATGCCTCAATAAAGTAGTCCAGGGAGCATTTGAATCTTCTGGCATTGTTCACTGAATATCCTCCCAAAAATATTGTATTATCTGCAAACTACACATAGTTGACAACTTTAACACACCTTGCTATGGTTATTCCATGGAGATTGCTGCCTTCTCGTTCCTTCTACAATATTTTTCCTATTGTTTTGGCCATTATAATATAGAGGAAGGGAGAGAGTGGGAATCCCTATCATAAGCTGAGCGAAGCTTGAAATAAATATGTTGGAATACCATTTACCAAGAGCATGATCCAAGGTCGTCTAATGTATGCTTTGATCCATTTAATAAAGTGAGGGGAGAGCCCAAATCATGTCATAACTGCAAAGAGGAAGTTGTGTCTGACCCAATCGAAATCATTTCAATATCCAATTTAATTTCCATCCTTGCTTCTCTTTTTGTAACACTAGAGTGTTTAGATTCCTGTACTAGCACAATATTGCTAACAATTTTTCTTTTCACAACGAATCCTACCTACCTTTCAAAAATGATCTTGGGTAGCAAATTTTTTAACCTGTTTGCTAATATTTTGGTGAGTATTTTGTAAGAGGAGTTACATAAAGAGATTGGTCTAAATATTGTAAAGGAATTAGGGTTAGTCTCTTTTGGGATTAGTGCCAAGAAAGAAGAGTTTGTGGCCCCTCCAATCTTGTCTCATCCTTGCATCCACATTAGCATCCTTTATAAGTCTCTTTTGGTTGTGTGCCAGAACACTCGATAGAAGTGAATTGTAAACCCATATGAGCTTGGTGGTTTGTTAGGGTTGAGCCCCTATATTGATGATACCACTTCTTCCTGATCAACCGGTTTATCTAATCTTCGATTTTCCTCCATCATTATTACTTATTAGTTCTGAGATTCTCGCTAACATTTCTTCTTTACCTCTACTCACAATTTCCCTATGTTCAATGTAGAGATGCTTATAGTGTTGGTGGGCCTCCTCACTTATTTCAGCGATGCACATGACAATATTCTCTTCTGCATCCTTAATTTCTCAAACTGCATTTCGGTTGATGCAACCATTTGCTCATTTATGGAAAAAAGTAGTATTTTTATCTCCATATTTTAACCAAAGGGCTCTAGATCTAAATCTCCAGGTCTCCTCTTCTTGTTTATTGACCTCAATTAGGTTTTGGCTTAAGCATTGCTCTTTTTGGAGAAGTTCTACAGTGACTTCTATTGTTTCCATATCAGTTTGAAGATGTTCCAAATCTTTTTGTATCTCGACTCTTCTCTTATCAGGTGTTTGATAATTGTTCTTTGCCCAATATTTTGGAGCTATATTAACCAATCACAAATTTTGTTCCCATATATAAGTGGGAGAAACCTCTATGTATGATCCCCATACTTTTTCATTGAGTATATGAGCTTCTTGTTGGTTTAACCAAAGGGGATTGAATCGAAAAGAGATTGTCCCTTGATTCTCTAGAATGTCCATACTCATCTTGATTGACTTGTGATCTGAAACTGCATTTGGGAGAATGTAGGTTCCCACCAAATAACCTTTTTGGAGGAGAAAGCTATGAGTAAAAAATCCATCCAGTCGAGCAACAATGTGGCTTGTCCCAATTCTCTTGCGTTTCCATGTGTATATTCCTCTTCTTGGCACTATGTCCACCAAGTCAAAATCTCCAATTGAGGCTTCCATATTTTCACCATAGGGATATCTTACTAACGTGCCTCCTCTTCTTTCTTTTTTGTTATTGTGATGTTAAAGACTACTGCTACTAGAGTACATTTTTCTTCTCTAAGAGTGTTTAAAGTCTGACAAACATACCATTTGTGGCCATATTGTACTGGCCATAGATGTTACATATTTTGATTATTTCTTGAGTTTCTAAATCTTCCAATTTTGTCATCATCCAATTATTGTTTTATTTTTTATGGTGAAGCTTGTATTTCCTTGCATCATAGTATGTAGCTAGACCTCCAGATGCTCCTCTTGCATTGATTGCAGTTCCAATACCCTGTTTCAATGTTTTCTGGAGCAGTGTACAAGCATCAGTTGTTTCCATTTTAGTCTCATGGAGAAAAAGTAGGGAGATTTTCTCTGTGCATATAATACTTTTAATAGCTTCTATCTTTTTTTTCCTCCCAATCCTCTACAATTCCAAGAGACTATATACATTTTTTTTTGCAAGAGGTATCGAATTTAGCTCAAGTTTCATGCTTTTTTCCTCCTTTGTTTTGGATAGACATTGTTATCTTTATATGTTTGTCTTGGGAGGCTTGATTTCCTTATTGCTTTTCTCTATCTGCTTCCACTTCTCTGAATTTTTTTTGTGTCCTTCTTCCTACTTTCTTTTGTATAGGTCTATCTTCTTCTATCCCATCCAAGTATTCTTCTTGTGACTGTTGAGTTTTTTTGTCTAGTCATTATTCCACTAGATAGTTCTTTCTCGATAATCATGTGTGAGTTAATTTCTTGTATTGGTTATGAGCGAAATATTGAGGTATAATTTTTCATACCTATCTCCTCCACAATTGTTTGAGGTAAAGAACTGATTGTGAAATTCCACAGGGGTAGATCAATAAGCTTGAACACACCTCACAATTTCACTCAGTTAATTGCAAAGAAGAATTAGCAGAAAGGATGAACAAATTCACTAATGAAACTCAAAAAATATGAGAAAATAATGATAATACATTCATCAGCTGTAAGCTGGAAAAAAGATGTCAATACAATAGAATGAATTCGATATCTCCAAAGGTGATTCGAATTCTCCTTAATTCAAGGCTTAGTCAGCATTGGAACCATCTCCCATTCAAGAATCAATGACCACCGATGGTGAATAAACAGTCAACTGAGGTAGGACTAAGTCTAACTGAACCATGTGAGAATTGAAATAGGGAAGGAGACTCCAAAGGGAGCATGACAGGCTGTCAGTAGTCAAGTGGCACTCCGATACAATCAATTGAGAGCTACAGTCAATTAACTAAGCAATCATTGCAAGAACTGACTGATCAATGCATGAACTAACTGATGAGGTCCTAGAAGTGTGTGGTAGGGTGCATTAGTAATCCAAGTGATGAAAACAATGCGCACTAGGTAGGTAGGAGTCCTACTGATGGATAAAAACAAGCTCCAGGGGGGAAAAACTAGGGACTAGGGTGCTAGGATACTCCATTGTTGTTGACTGGGTGCATGCAGTGATGACTAGATGCATGCATGCAAATCCAACATGTGATGGTGAGAATATTCCAACACCCACACGTAATCCGGACTATGATGAAATATAATTGAAAAAATAGGGCCCTGGTTACTGAGACCAAAGGTCACCCCGTACAAAAATCTAAATAAAATGTGAGGAAAAGGGGAAAACATGGTGGGAAGAAATCCCCCCTCAAGATAGACTGTAGAAAAAGCTAATCAACCAAGGTATCACTCACTCCAAGAAGAGATCGGAGGTAAGTGAACTTCTTCATCGAAAACGACTTGGTGAAAATATCTGCAATCTGCTCTTCTGTAGGACAATAGAGTAGTGTGATGGTACAATCATGCACCAATACTCGCATGTAATGCATGTGTATCTCAATATGTTTGGTTCTTTGTCTCAGAACCGGATCTGTAGAAATACTGATAGCACTCTAATTGTCACAATGGATGGCTGGTGGAGTACTATAGCGAATCCGAAACTATGACAAGATGCCCTGCAAATGCACTGTGTGGCTGCATTCACTGCACCTCGGCCTCAGTTGAAGAAAGAGCTAAAGCAGTCTGCTTTTTGCTTGACCAACAAATAGGGCCAGATCCAATCATGAAAACAAAACCTGATGTAGAATTTCGATCTGAGTTGTATCCAGCCCAATATGAATCTGTATACCCAAGTAGGTTCAAAGGATACCCAACTTCATAGTGAAGACCATACGCCTTCGTCCCTTGCACATAATGAAAGATCCTGTTTGCTGCCTTCCAGTGAATCTCATGAGGCTCCTGCATGTATCTGGAGACAGCATTGATTGCATAGGATAGATCAGGGCGAGTATGTGTAAGAAACAAAAGACACCCAATCAACTACTGATACAAAGTACTATCCACCAAAGGTGTAGAAGAACCATCCTCAAGGCTGATCCCTGAAAGAAAAGGAAATGCTACTGGTTTGCATTCCGTCATATGAAATTTTTCAAGTAGATATGATGCATACTTGGACTGTGCAATCTTGATTCCTGAGTCACACTAAGAGACCCCAAGACCAAGAAACTGCTTTAGCAGTCCTAGATCTGACATAGAGAAGGAGTTGTGCAAAGTTATTTTGATAGATCTAAGACATGAAGAGAGACTCCCTGTAATCAGCAAATCATAAACATAAAGAACAATAAGGAGTAGAGAGTTACCATCATGTCTCATGTACACATTCGAATCAGTTTTGCATCTCTGAAAATCTTGTGACAGTAAGAAGGAGTCCATCTTAGAAATACGATGCTCGAGGAGCCTGCTTAAGCCCATTAAAGGACTTCCTCAATCTGCACACTAGTGAAGGATCATCAGTATATCCTTCAGGTTGCTTCATGTAGATGTCCTCCTCTAGATATCCATGAAGAAAGGCACTCTTGACATCCATGTGATGCACTTCCCAGTGCTTGTATGTAGCAAGATCTAGAACAAGTCGAATGGAATCCATCTTGGAAACATGAGCGAATGTCTCTAAATAGTCAATCCCATGAAATTGGGAGAAGCCTTTAGCAACCAAGCGAGCCTTGTATTTGCTTGTGATTCCATCTTAATCCATCTTTGTTCTGTATACCCACTTGCACTGAACAAGCTTCCTACCACGAGGAAGAGAGACAAACTCCCAAGTCTCATTTCTTTGAAGAGATTGATACTCTTCATCCATAGCTACTATCCATCTTGGATCTTGGGAGGCCTCAAAGAAAGTTTTTGGATCTGATCCAATCATTAGAAAACATCTATTAGCAAGAAATGGATCTGTGTGAAAAAGTGAAAACCTTGCATTTTGAAAATCAGATCTAGTTCTCCTTGGACATTATGGATCTCCAACAAGATCATCGGCAGAATCAAGAGTTATGGCAACCCATCTTGGAAGAGGAGTTGGATCTTCAGGTGCAATATCTTCAGGTTCTTGCGGATATGGGTCTAGCATTCGCTCATATTCACTATCATGGTCAGAATCTGAACTTTATTGAGGAGAGGCTTCACTATATTTTTCAATAAGCTGTGTAGGTGTAGTTGGTAAGCTATTTTCATCAATATGATGATCATCATGCAGTGGCCACTCCTCAAACTGTACACTTATCTCAATAAATGTATGCATGGTGTATAGATCTAGAATTTTGTCAGCCTTTGCACTGATTGCATAACCAACAAGTATACACTCTCTACTATGTGGCTCCAAGGCTCTCCTTTTCTCTGTTGGAATCCTAGCCCAAGCTTTGGATCCAAATACTCTTAGATGAGATACATCAGGTTTGTATCCCATCCATTCTTCGAAAGGAGTTTTACCTTATATTCATTTGTGAGGAAATCTATTATGAAGGTAAGCAACACAGTTAACAGCTTCTTCCCAAAGTCTAGGAGACAATCCTTTCAACTCTAGCATGCAAGTTGCCATTTCCTTCAAGGTTTTGTTCTTTCGCTCTGCTACACCATTCTGTTGTGGTGTGTAGGGAACAGTTTGCTGCATGGATATACGCTCATCTATACAAAAGGACTGAAACTCATTCTTTATGTACTCTCCTCCATTGTCATTTCAAAGGACCTTGATCTTCTTTTCAAAGAACTTTTCTACAGAATATTTGAAGAACTTGAAGTACCCAAAAAATTCTGATTTCTGCTTAAGAAAATACACCCAACTGAATCTAGAATAATCATAAATGAAAGTTAGAATGTATCTTGCATTATTCAGAGATAGGTTAGGAAGTGGCCATGAAATGTCACTGTGGATTAGATCAAGAGGTGATGAGGCTCTCCTAGCCTTTCCTTTCTCAAACTTATGCTCCAGATGATTACCAATCAAGCAACCTTTACAGGAGCCTTTGGAAAATCTGATATTCGGAAGCCCTTCAACCATGTTCTGATTGTGTGGTTCTTACAAGTACTTGTAGTTGAGGTGCCCAAACCTCTAATGCCAAAGTTTGCTTTCTTCATTCACATGAGTAAGGAGGGCACTTTGTTTTGAGTAAGGTAGGAAGTGAGAAAACTCATAGAGTTTCGAATGATGGTCTGCAGTACCTTGTGCAATAATCTTCCCAGATGATATCTCTGATATTTCAACCTCGTTAGGAGTAAAGGTGACCTTCTTTGGAACTCCAGTATGGATCATTTGGTAAACAGAAAGGAGATTTACTGCAAGAGTAGGAACATAGAGTACATAATTGAAGTACCCATGATCTAGATTGATCCTTCCAATCCCTTCAGAAGAGACTTCAGAATCATTTCCCATCAGAATAGAAGGCCCCACAGTAGGTTCGAATTCTGAGAATAGATCCTTACAGGAAGCCATGTGCCTGAATGCTCTAGAATCTATGATGAAGGAGGATTCATTAGAAGTGCCTTCCATGAGTGCATGACACCTCTCCTTGTCCTCATCTTTTGGATCAAATTTTCTTCTAGCATTCTTTGGTACTGAAAGGTTGTTCTTCTCAAGAAGTTGAGCCATTAAATCAATTGTCTTCTTCATACAAGCACTTTCAGTATGGAAGCCTTTGTTGCAATAGGGGAATTTGGTCTTCTCCTTCAGTTTTTGCTTTCCTCTCTTGGGATTTGATGTCCCTTCAAACTGTTTTGGGTTCTCTCTTAGATTATGCTCATAGGATTTCTTTTCTTTTCCCTTCTGCTTCCCTCTACCATTCGCATTCTTCCCTTCTCCTGCTACAAGGGCTTAATCCAATTTTGGTTTGATCACTCCCATCTACACGAACTTGTCCTTCTCTTTGGAGACCGAATGGATGAAGGCATTTAGGGAGGGCATCTTCCAATTTGGAATGGAGAGTTTTGTTGATTGAAATGTGGACACAAAGACAGAGTAGTCTGCACCCAATTTCGAAAGGATGGAAAGGATTAGTTGCTTATCTTCTTTTTCAATTCCATATTGCTTCAATTGCACAACCAGGTTCTTGAACTTGGAGAAGAACTCATTGATATAGTCGAAAGTGTTGGGGCTTAGAGAGATTAACTCATTTTCCAGCTAATGCCCTCTCAAATCATCTTTTTTCCCAAACAGTGATTCGAGCTTGGTCCAAACCTCCTTGGGAGCGGTCAGACCCATGACATGAAAGTGTAGATCATCGAAAATACTGAGGAGTAGCAGTCCAACTGCTTCATCAAGTTTATCAAGATATTTGGCTTTCTCAGTAGCACCATTAGGTTCGAGTGTTGTCCCATGTAACACTTTGTTGAACCCTCTATTGAGCATGAAGAGCTCAACTTTTCCTTTCCATTCGAAATAGTTGAAGGAGGTGAGTTTTGGAATCAAGGAGAAATCCATAGTAGCTATTGAATGCGCTTTTGATGATGGAATAACCTGCAATAAAACAAGGAAATTTATCTGGAGGAATGTTGCAGAATCTATTGAACACTGCTTTAGGAAAGTGGGCACTTTTATCCGGATCCTTCACACCTGGCTAGACCTCACTGGATTGCTCCAGTGAATTCAATGCAATGGCACCACGATTTGTTGTGGAAATCCATAGGCTTCTGGTGCTCTACTGAAAAACAGCTGCTGAATAAACTATTGCAACTGCTGGAATTTTTGCAATTGTTGCTAATGCTGCAATTGCTACACTAGCTCTCACAAGCTCTGATACCATGTGAAATTCCACAGGGGTAGATCACTAAGCTTGAACACACCTCACAATTTCACTCAGTTAATTGAAGAGAAGAATTAGTAGAAAGGATGAACAAATTCATTCACAAAACTCAAAAAATATGAGAAAATAATGATAATACATTCATCAACTGTAAGCTGGAAAAAAGATGTCAATACAATAGAATGAATTTGATATCTCCAAAGGTGATTCGAATTCTCCTCAATTCAAGGCTTAGTCAGCATTGGAACCATCTCCCAATCAAGACTCCAGGACCACCAATGGTGAATAAATAGTCAACAGAGGTAGGATTAAGTCTAACTGAACCATGTGAGCACTCAAATAGGGAAGGAGACTCCAAAGGGTGCATGCCAAGCTATCAGTAGTCAAGTGGCACTCTGATACAGTCAACTGGGAGCTACAGTCAGTTAACTGAGGAATCAATGCAAGAACTGACTGATCAATGCATGAACTGACTCATGAGGTCCTAGAAGTGTGTAGTAGGGCGCATTAGTAATCCAAGTGATGAAAACAATGCACACTAGGTAGGTAGGAGGCCTACTGATGGCTAAAAACAAGCTCTAGGGGGCCAAAACTAGGGACTAGGGTGCTAGGATACTCCACTACTGCTGACTGGATGCATGCATGCATGCATAATGCATGCAAATCCAACATGTGATGGTGATAATATTCCAACACTCACCCGTAAGTCGGACTATGAGGAAATATAACTAAAAAAATAGGGCTTTGGTTACTGAGACCAAACGTCACCCCGTACAACAATCTAAATAAAATGTGAGGAAATAGGGAAAACCCAGAAGGATTCCATCTTAGCATACCATGCTCGGGGATCCTGCTTTATCCCATACAAGGACTTCCTGAATATGCACACTAGTGAAGGATCATCAATATATCCTTCAGGTTTCTTCATGTAGATGTCCTCCTCTGGATATCCATGAAGAAAGGCACTCTTGACATCCATGTGATGCACTTCCCAGTGCTTGGATGTAGCAAGAGCTAGAACAAGTTGAATGGAATCCATCTTGGTAACAGGAGCAAATGTCTCTGAATAGTCAATCCCATGAAATTGGGAGAAACCTTTAGCAACCAAGCAAGCCTTGTACTTGCTTTTGATTCCATCTGAATCCATCTTTGTTCTATATACCCACTTGCACTAAACAAGCTTCCTACTAGGAGGAAGAGAAACAAGCTCCCAAGTCTCATTTCTTTTAAGAGATTGATACTCTTCATCCATAGCTTCTATTCATCTCGGATCTTGGGAGGCCTCAAAGAAAGTTTTTGGATATGATCCAATCATTAGAAAACATTTGTCAGCAAGAAATGGATCTATGTGAGAAAGTGAAAACCTTGCATTTTGAAAATCAGATCTAGTTCTCCTTGGATCTTGTGGATCTCCAACAAGATCACCGGCAGAATCAAGAGTTATGGCAGCCCATCTTGGAAGAGGAGTTGGATCTTCACGTGCTAGATCTTTAGGTTCTTGTGGATCTAGATCTAGTATTCACTCATCTTCACTATCATGGTCAGAATATGAAATTTCTTGAGAAGAGGCTTCGTTATCTTGTTCAATAAGCTGTGTAGGTGTAGTTGGTAAGCTATTTTCATCAATATGATGATCATCATGCAGTGGCCACTCCTCAAACTGCACACTTCTCTCAAGAAATGTATGCATGGTGGATAGATCTAGAATTTTGTAGGCCTTTGCACTAAGTGCATAACCAACAAGTATACACTCTCTACTCTGTGGCTCCAAGGCTCTCCTTTTCTTTGTTGGAATCCTAGCCCAAGCTTTGGATCCAAATACTCTTAGATGAGATACATCATGTTTGTATCCCATCCATGCTTCGAAAGGAGTTTTACCTTGTATTCATTTGTGAGGAACTCTATTCTGAAGGTAAGCAACACAGTTAACAACTTCTGCCCAAAGTCTAGGAGACAATCCTTTCGACTCTAGCATGCAAGTTGTCATTTCTTTCAAGGTTATGTTCTTTCACTCTGCTACAACATTCTGTTGTGGTGTGTAGGGAACATGTGTTGCATGGTTATACCCTCATCTGCACAAAGGATTGAAACTCATTCTTTATGTACTCTCCTCCATTGTTAGTACGAAGGACCTTGATCTTCTTTTTAGAGAAATTTTCTACAGAAGATTTGAAGAACTTGAAGTACCCAAAAAATTCTGATTTCTGCTTAAGAAAATACACCCAACTGAATCTAGAATAATCATAAATGAAAGTTAGAATGTAGCTTGCATTGTTTGGAGATAGGTTAGGAAGTGGCCATGAAATGTCACTGTGGATCAGCTCAAGAGGTGATGAGTCTCTCCTAGCCTTTCCTTTCTCAAACTTATGCTCCGGATGGTTATCATTCAAGCAACCTTTACAGGAGCCTTTGGAAAATCTGATATTCGAAAGCCCTTCAACCATGTTCTGATTGTGCAGTTTTTGCAAGTACTTGTAGTTGAGGTGCCCAAACCTCTCATGCCAAAGTTTGCTTTCTTCATTCGCATGAGTAAGGAGGGCACTATGTTTTGAGTAAGGTAGGAAGTGAGAAAACTCATAGAGTTTTGAATGATGGTCTGCAGCACCTTGTGCAATAATATTCCCAGATGAGATCTTTGATATTTCAACCTCATTAGAAGTAAAGGTGACCTTCTTTGGAACTCCAATATGGGTCATTTGGTAAACAGAAAGGATATTTGCTGCAAGAGAGGAACATAGAGTACATCATTGAAGTACCTATGATCTAGATTGATCCTTCCAATCCCTTCAGAAGAGACTTCAGAATCATTTCCCATCAGAATAGAAGGTCCCATAGCAAGTTCAAATTCTGAGAATAGATCCTTACAGGAAGCCATGTGCCTGTATGCTCTAGAATCTATGATGAAGGAGGAGTCATTCGAAGTTCCTTCCATGAGTGCATGACACCTCTCCTTGTCCTCATCTTTTGGATCAAATTTTCTTCTAGCATTCGTTGGTAATGGAAGGTTGTTCTTCTCAAGAAGTTGAGCCATTAGATCAATTGTCTTCTTCATACAAGCACTTTCAGGATGGAAGCCTCTGTTGCAATAGGGGCATTTGGTCTTCTCCTTCAGTTTTTGTTTGCCTCTTTGAGGATTCGAAGTCCCTTCAAAATGTTTGGGGTTCTCTCTTGGATTATGATCATAGGATTTCTTTTCTTTGCCCTTATGCTTCCCTCTGCCATTCTCATTCTTCCCTTCTCCTGCAGCAAGGGCTTGATCCAATTTTGGTTTGATCACTCCCATCTGCAGCAACTTGTCCTTCTCTTTGTAGAGCGAATGGATGAAGGCATCTAGGGAGGGCATCTTCCAATTTGGAATGGAGAGTTTTGTTGATTGAAATGTGGACACAAAGACAGACTAATCTGCACCCAATTTCGAAAGGATGGCAAGGATTAGTTGCTTATCTTCTTTTTCAATTCCATATTGCTTCAATTGCACAACCAGGTTCTTGAACTTGGAGAAGAACTCATTGATAGAGTCGAAACTGTTGGGGCTCAGAGAGATTAACTCATTTTCCAGCTAATGCCCTCTCAAATCATCTTTTTTCCCAAATAGTGATTCGAGCTTGGTCCAAACCTCCTTGGGAGTGTTCAGACCCATGACATGAAAGTGGTGATCATCGGAAATACTAAGGAGTAGCAGTCCAATTGCTTCATCAAGTTTATCAAGATATTTGGCTTTCTCAATAGCACCATTAGGTTCGATTGTTGTCCCATGTAACACACTGTTGAACCCTCTGTTGAGCATGAAGAGCTCAAATTTTACTTTCCATTTGAAATAGTTGAAGGAGGTGAGTTTTGGAATCAAGGATAAATCCATAGCAGCTATTGAATGCGCTTCTGATGATGGCATAACTTGCAATAAAACAAGGAAATTTATCTGGAGGAATGTTGCAGAATTTACTAAACACTGCTTTAGGACAGTGAGCACTTTTATCCAAATCCTTCAC
Source organism: Larix kaempferi (assembly GCA_027924585.1). NCBI lineage: Eukaryota > Viridiplantae > Streptophyta > Pinopsida > Pinales > Pinaceae > Larix > Larix kaempferi. Next base: position 3,663,260 of record BSBM01000893.1, read on the forward strand.
ACCTGGCTAGACCTCATTGGATTGCTCTAGTGAATTCAATGCAATGGCACCGAGATTTGCTGTGGAAATCCAGAGGCTTCTGGTGATCTACTGAAAAAAACTGCTCAATAAACTGGTGCAACTGCTGCACTATCTCTTACAAGCTCCGATACCTTGTGAAATTCCACAGGAGTAGATCACTAAGCTTGAACACACCTCACAATTTCACTCAGTTAATTGCAGAGAAGAATTAGCAGAAAGGATGAACAAATTCACTCATGAAACTCAGAAAATATGATAAAATAATGATAATACATTCATTAGTTGTAAGCTGGAAAAAAGATGTCAATACAATAGAATGAATTCGATATCTTTAAAGGTGATTTGAATTCTCCTCAAGTCAAGGCTTAGTCAGCATTGGAACCATCTCCCAATTAAGACTCAATGACCATCGATGGTGAATAAACAACCAACTGAGGTAGGACTAATTCTAACTGAACCATGTGAGCACTGAAATAGAGAAGGAGACTCCAAATGGCACATGACATGATGTCAGTAGTCAAGTGGCACTCTGATACAGTCAACTAGGAGCTACAGTCAATTAGCTGAGCAATCAATGCAAGAACTGACTTATTAATGCATGAACTGACTCATGAGGTCCTAGAAGTGTGTAGTAGGGTGCATTAGTAATCCAAGTGATGAAAACAATGCGCACTAGGTAGGTAGGAGGCCTACTGATGGATAAAAACAAGCTCCATGGGGAAAAACTAGGAACTATGGTGCTAGGATACTCCACTACTGCTGATTGGATGCATGCAGTGTTGACTGGATGCATGCATGCATGCAAATCCAACATGTGATGGTGATAATATTCCAACACTAATTTGGTTTGGTTCTTTCTCTCTTCACATATTTTCTTGTTCTTTTTCACCCTCTCTTTCTTCAGGATCTATTAGAGCTTGGAACTAGTTGATGAAGATGAATATGAGGCTTTGATCGACTTTGTAATGTTTGAGATTTGTTTTCCTTGCTTCATTACTTGATGCCAACCTTGCACTTGTTCTTTTTATGCTTCATGTTCCTTTTTCTTTGTGCAATCTCTTGCAAAATGTCCATAATCATGACATGTTTTCATTTAAAGGGTATTTTATCATAATCTACCTTTTGTGAGTGTGTCCAATTATCCATTATAAGCTTAATAACCTTTGGTAATCCTTTGTCCAGATCCACCTCAACAGAAATTTGAGCACATGAAAACATGGGAGGTTTAGGCTCAGATTTATCTATATATCATCCTAAGGAATTTCCAATAGTTGCAAGAACTTCCTCATACCAACAATGCAAGGGAAGATGAGGTAATTTTACCCACACCGAGACAATCAAGGGGATATCACATTCAAGACCAAAGGACATATTCTAGCTATTTAAGTAAATACCTCTTGGTCCCATACAGTATGGCCAATTTCGAAAAATCGGGTCTAGATCCTCCTTATTTTCAAAAAGAAAAGTGTAGTAGCATGTTCCACAAAAATGTTGTTGCATCTTTCTAGACAAAAGTGGTTTCTAGTTTTTGTTTAGACATATTTTCATAATTCTTGGTGATGGACAAAGGCTTGTAAAGACTCCTACTAATCCTCTCTTTGTTAGACCTAGGGCTTTCATCTTTACTGGAACCAAGGAAATATTTACTTTTGGTCCCAAATCCCTTTTCACAAAGCGCATGGAGGTCGACGGACCTGTCACTACTAGATGGATTGTGACAGCTAGATGATGGAAGGAGTCATCCAAGCTGGGTTCTCCTAGATGTTCTGATGACTCCATTTCCACAGAGTGGCTAGGGTACCATCAGTGCACAGGGAGTTAGAGCTTCAGAGATGTAGAGATGATAAAATCCATCTAATAAATAGAGTCGAAGATTCAAACTAGTTTCTAAACCAAACTAAATGGTTTGTTTTAATTTCTTCTAGCCAATTCAACACAATTCTAATCCAAACAAACACACTTACTGGTCATGATAAAGAAGCTCAATATTACAATAAAGGTGGATTCATTTCTAGTTTAAAATGACTTATTGTTGACATAAAGGCAAATATGTTAGTGGGATAATTGGAAAGAACTTGTGAAAGGAATTTGGATAGGGTAGAAATCTCTAAGTGTGATGGATGTTTGGAGAAGATGGAGAGTGGAGAATTTTTTTTTTTGCATACCCAAGCTAGGTGAGGCTAGATTTGCTGTAGTAAAATTGGAGTCAAGTTGATCTTCATGATTGGCCTAGTACCAACCAAGAGAAAAAAGTGGGAACCTTTTTGGGGGTTTTTACCATAGTTTTATTTAGCACTCATTTTGGTTTAGGGTTTGTGGGATAGGGTTTCTCCCAATATTGTTCTTATTTTGCAAATTGCCACTTTTGGCAGAGAACAAATACGATTCTTTTGGCCAAGGCGATTTGGAAGTGTGCTATTTTGATCAATATTTATCTAGATGGCACGATGTTTGCACATACTAGGTAATTTACTGTGGTTCTTTTTTGAGGTGACAGTTGGCTATCACCGATTCAACCTGTTACCCAAGATGGACCTAGTCATAAATGACCATGACAAGAACCCTCGAGGATTTTCTCACATTTAGCTTTCACATTGTTCGGGTTCAGACCATGGTAGGGAGGTGGATTTTTCGGATGGGGATGGGATTGTTGGGCTTTCTACTAGATTTTCTGATCCTTTTGATGGTAGGGGTGAGTGTCGACTAACTAGTTCTTGCGCTCGAGCCTAGGGGTGGTTGAAAACCTATAAAGCACAGGTTGAACTGAAACGTTTTGTGCTTGGTGGTGACATAAATATGGAGAGGGTTGGTATGCTGGCTAGAAGGGCGGTTGTGGGTCGGATAGAATCTGTTAAGGTTTCACATTCAAAGCTAGTATATTGGGTAAACAAACAATGGCTTCCAATTTTTTGATACACACCTCTCATAAACATTATAATCAACAATTGGATATGCTTCATCTTTCCTGAGGAAGAGCACATTCTCAAGGTTCTAAATGGTATATGGATTATAAAGGAGGGATCCCTGAATCAGAAAAGGTGGCACAGATATGTTGACCCAGAGAGGTAGAAGATGACCCGACGTCGTCTTTGGCTCTTGCTATGGGGTTTCCCGATTGAACTTTGGACTTTGAATGTTTTGGAGGGTTTAGGAAATTCACTAGGAAAGTTTATTCAGATTGATAAGAAAATTTTGTTCGGAATGGAGAAGAAGGTTTCCAGCATTATGGTGGAGCTGGATATTTCAGTGGGATTGCTGGCTAAACTGGATATTCATTGGGGTGAGAAAATTATAAGGCAGAGACTGGATTATCGAAATATTCCTTTCTGGTATCATTTTTGTCGGAATACTGGTAATGTTAAGGCTAGATGCCCTTATCTCCTCTCAAGTGTTATGCGTTTTGAACCTGCTGAAGATTTGGATGCAGAATTGACACAGAACTTGAAAGAGGTTCTTGAACTTGTGTTTTCTACTCCTCCTGTGGAAGATGCTAGTCCTTCTCAAGGTATGCAGAATTATGAATCCCCTACCTTTTATGATGGGGTTACAAAAGATGAACATAATTTCTATCTATCTGTTGAAAAGGATTTACATAGGAGAATGTCCTTTAATGATTGTAAAGTAGGTAGAAGTCTGGTGTAACATACCCAATACCCTCAATAGACTTTCAGAACATGGGTATACAAGTTTTCCATATTAAACATCATTCCAACAACCAAATATGTTAATCTTAGTAATAATTTGCAATCATAATCCCAAAGCATAAAAATTACAACCATATATTATTTGCATCAAGTAAACCTTTTAGTAATTACGTATAATGGTGTTCATCATCTTCTTATTCAAGACCGTTACATTAACTTTCCACATATGGATGTTTTCCTCACTTTATATATATTTCTATTGTAAAGGTTTGAATACCCTATTACAAACTCTTGATAGTACTAACACCTACTTATATAAAAATTTCTCTTTTTAAATATAAATAACAAATATTAAGGATATATTTACTTTTCTCTAAGATCAATCACAAATATATTTTAATTGCCTAATCAAGCTTTATTCAACCCATTTAGCACAATATTTCAGCTTTATGAAGTCTAGTGTAAAATAAATAAACTTATACGGCAATGTCATTCCTACTTATTCCTACATATACCTCTATTCACGTAATACAACACATACATAGCATAAGGGTTTAACTTACAGAATTGATGAACTATCTCTACATATGTAGGAATATATATATATATATATATATTTTTTTTTTTCCCTGGTTGAAGTGGTACATTAAAGATTAGGGTGATTCATCAACTCTATGGAAGTTAAACATGAATTATTACTCATAACCACATGGATATCTATAACAAATCCATAATGATGTTAAAATGAACATACATGTAAACATATGTAATGACTCATTTATAAATAAATCTTCATAATCTTTACTTGAAGTTGCACATCTATATATACAAGGCTAATCAATATCTTCATAAGGCTAACATTATTTAATAATTTCATGTCCTTGTTATCCATTTCATCCATAATAACATTAACAAATTTCATCAAAGGAAGAACATATAAACAGAACATATAAACACTTGCACCATACTAATTTCCAACATGACAAGAACATGCTTTAATAAAACTTAAGATCTTTTAGGAAACAAAGTTACATTAATGAAGCATACTTATCTAAAATGTGATGACCTGGTGACTAAAGACTTGACTGCAATGTTCCACCCAACCATCTGGTTCTCTATCCGGCGTATGTTTTCCCACCAAGAGACCACCCCTAACCTAGGTAGGAATTCACTAGGGTAGAGTATCACCTCTTCGGCTACCCTTCCACTCTTTTACATCACAAGGGACTAAGATTGGTTCTTATTTCATGCACCAAAATATGTATAGCTTACATAGGTGTTTGTAGTTACTATAGTTTAATCCTAACGTGTTGGGGCTAAACCCTTCCTCCACCAAGCACCTGCATTAGGATTTTATTCCTTTTAAGTTTCGTCAAGAGTTATAGAAGTCAAGAAAGGGCGGCTCCCTTACTCCTCCTCCCATGCATACATAACTATATATGTTCTAACGGAATCTAGGATTTCACCCTCATGGATTACCTCGTATGTATATATATAATATAAGACTATATAACAAATGCAAGGAAAATTGAGTCTAGGGCTACGCCCTCACCAACTCAGCCTATGAAATTGTATAAATAGATCAAGATAAAAATATTAAATGCACTTAGGGCTACGCCCTCCCAAACTCAAACAAGCAACAAAATTAAAGGTCTCATAAACAGCCTGGGGTTGCGCCTTCTAGGCCACATAATAAAAATATTACAAGCTCATCAATAGCTTGGGGCTGTGTCCAATCTAGCGGCGCCCTCTATAGCTCAAAACACGCAACACAATAAATATATTAAAATTTCAAGCTAAGGGTTGTGCCTTTCTATGCTTGTTCTATGCATAGCCACATGTTAATTTATAAAAAGGGATACCCATTAAGGGTTGTGCCTTTGTTAGCCTATTCCGAGCATTTACATATAATCCACTTATATGCAACTAGGTATTGAACCTAGGGCCACACTTATTTCCAATGAGTATTTACAATCTCAAAACACAAACTGCAGGAGTCTAGGGCTATGCCCTCACAAACTCTTCACACACAAGTGTCTATTCTTAAAACTATGTGACAACAATCTTCAGCCAGAGGTTGCGCCCTCATGTTTGTGCTCATCCTTGCTCCACGCATAATAAGAACACAATAATCCAACGTTAACAATAGTCAAAGAATCTAAAAGAAACAAGATCTCCATCTAGAGGTTGTGCCCTCATGGTCACGCCCATCCTGGCTTAACGCATAAGGATTCATAAATATATACATAATTAAAGTTGCAACCCCAAATATGGGTTGTGTCCCTCCCACAAAACTCATGATTGAGCTAGAAACAACAATATATAATATGAAATGCAAACACATATTAGGGCTTGTGCCCTTCCCACATTGCTCACGATTGAGTTGGGATAATATATATAAAATAAATTGCAAGCATATATCAGGGTCTTCGCCCTTCCCACAAGGTTCATGATTGAGCTGGGATAATATATATTTATAAAATATACAACAAAATTATGGTTTCCTTCGCCCAAGAGCTCACACCTTGAGCTTCGACCAAAGACACTCGTCCGAATTAATTTTAAACATAAAATATATATTTAAATTTGCAAGCAAGCCCATAATAAATATAAAGCATATATATACATATTAACAGAGTTGCGCTCTCCCAAAAGCTATACCCTCTCCCTTTTCCTTTGTAAAACAACAAGGTTATATATATATATATATATATATATATATATATATATATAATATGCTTGGATCTCGGTTGAGAGAGGCCGCCCAACCATCCATTCCATCAAAGGGGCTTCGCCCTTATTGAACTTTTGAGCTTTTTTAAAGATTTTTAAAGCTTTTAGATTCTTTTAAAGCATATACATTTTTAAACAAGTGAAATTAGTAGCAAAGCTGCTTATTATTGCCTCTTAAAAATAAGAAAAAATAGTAATTAAACTATCTACAAATAAATAATATTTTCTTACAATAATAATAAAAAATAATATTATTATTACTATTATTTTTAAAATTTTAAGTATTAATTATATTAAACATAATACTATTTTAAAAAACATTTAATATTCTTAATTATTTTTGTAAATTACACAATAAACCCCAAAAAATAAGAGAGAAAGTTTTCAATGAATATACAAATAGATTCGGGTTTCAACTCAAAATAAGTCTCCTGCTCCAAGAACAAGACTAGATCTTATCTATCGGAATTCCTGAGAATTGGAAGCAACGTCATGGTTAAAAACGACCATGAACAAGGCTGTTGAGGTGGGAGGGAAGAATAATTTAATTCGCATGGTAAAAAACTATGCAGGCACGATTGTTCAACATGCTAACCATGTCGTCGTTGAAGGGGCCAAAATCTTCCAAGATCGTATCGTAAGTCGTACCAAAAACTTGAATTTCACTAAATTTGTGATTTCCATGCCTGTAACTAGCTCATTTGTTGACGCTAAATTTATTTGCAAGGACCGGGTTAGGTTTTAATTGCATTGTCTAAACGCTCACAATTTCCATGTCACTGCAAATGCGATTCGTGTAAGGTCAAAATTGTTAGGGTATTTGATAATCCAAGGTCAAAATTTAAGATTCAAAGCAGGGCTCGACGGAAATTTGACAGGATGGAAAACACGGATGAAAAGGCTCTTGAGAAAGTGAAGTTTGAAAATAGAAGACATGATATTTAATGTCATTAATGAAACATGATGTATGAAAACCAAATGGCAAGCAAATGTTTTTTTTGAATTTTGTAATTTGAAATTGTTTTTTATTTTTCAAAATTTCACATCCTAGGCAGGGGTAATTAGTCAATTCATTGTCAAATCATGGTTTTAGCAAATCATAAAACATAAAATTTAATTTTAAAATATTTAATAAAATAATTTTCATTTTCAAAATATTAAATTTAATATACAATTATTAAAAAACATTTGAAAACATAATAGTTTTTAAAATTATCAAAACAAAAGTAATAATACACAATATATTATGTGCCTTCTTCGGCAGTAATGATAATGTAAGAGTGAACGTTTATAATTTATCATTCAAAACTAGCCATAGGCGAAATGCCAATTTTTTTTTTTAATATTCCAACGAATATGCCAAAACGGATGATTCCACTTCTATACGTTCCACCTCACAAGGCACGGGGGCCGAAAAATTACAGATGTATAATGAAGGCTTTTATATTAAATGAAAATGCTGAAAATAACATTCATCTAATATATATATATATATATATTTAGAATAAATCATACAGATAAATGAGACAGATTTTCAACCGTTGCTGGGTTGTCTCAATTGGAGGAGTAATTTCAATATATAAATAATTTATTCTCTGATCTTACTACCTCGGCCCGTAGTAAATATCGATTAAGTTTCCCGTTTCATGTATCTTAACGTGCTTCTGGAAACCAGTCGTCACTGACACCCGACTGTTCCGCTATCTGCCACGTAATACGTACAATGGATTCCATTAATGATGAAGTGGGCCAAATGGCAAGCAAATGTTTTTTTTGAATTTTGTAATTTGAAATTGTTTTTTATTTTTCAAAATTTCACATCCTAGGCAGGGGTAATTAGTCAATTCATTGTCAAATCATGGTTTTAGCCAATCATAAAACAAGAAATTTAATTTTAAAATATTTAATAAAATAATTTTCATTTTCAAAATATTAAATTTAATATACAATTATTAAAAAACATTTGAAAACATAATAGTTTTTAAAATTATCAAAACAAAAGTAATAATACTAAATAAACATTTGAAAACATAATAGTTTATAAAATTATCAAAACAAAAGTAATAATACTAAATAGTAGCAACCGATTGCTATATTATCTGCCTTCGACAGTAATAATAAAAAGGCAAGCAATCATTTTCCTTCTTTGCTAAGAAATTCTAAAATAAATTGCTTTTCGAGATTCTTAGAGCTTTTTAGCACTGTAAAGATTTAATTTTTTTTTTTAGGATTTAAAGCATATTCTCTCTTATTTAGAGTTTTAAAGCATATAATTAATAACTTATATATAACTAATAATCTCATTCGCCTACTTTTTTTTTTTTTTTTTTCCTTGGAAAAAGTCCGTAATTTTATTTCAAAAAGATGATTAAAATTACATATTGCACATGTAGTAGAATCAACAAGGATCCCTACATTTTCACATATTTCTGTCGCATATAAACAAAAACAACAGCTTATTAATAGCTGAACCAAAAAAGAGAAACCCAAAGTAAAACTTCGCCACAATAAGATGTAAATCTTGAACAGCAAAGAGAAACCCAAACGTTGCCATAAGAAGAATATCTTGAGCAGCAGGTAGGGCCACCGGCTGTGCCTCTACCCCCACCGTCCACTAAGAACCTTTGACAATTAGCAATATGTCTTCAGCTTCCATCAGAACCGAAACCCTCAACAGAAGAAATAGTAGATCCAAGTCTGTGGACGAGCAGCAAACTCTATAGATCTCCCAAACCAGCGAACTCAGCCAGCATCTCCTGATGAAGAAAACGGCCAGACAGAACCAGAGCACCTTGACCCATGAGCGCAAGAGTCGATTGGTACACCACAAAAATCAAGAAATCTTCGTTCAAGAAAATGGAGGTATCGTCTGGCGAGAGAATGGTGAGGTTCGAGTCGCATCAACGGGGAAGATCCAATATCAAGTCATAATATCTGCACTCCTTCTCAGGAAGGGCAGCAGTGAAATCATCATAAGTATGGCCAGGATCGCCGATCTTGTCCACAGTAATCTGCTGCAGCTTCTCATCAATCTTGAATGTTATAAATCGATCTTGCTCTTCAGCTCCAAGAATTTGATCTTACAATTCATGCAACAACCATTCCATGCTGCGTTTGCCATTTCCGCAGATTCACAGAAGCACCTCTGCGAAAAATCGACCACCAATGCGCAGATCTGGAAAAATCTTGAGATAAAGGGGCTGAGAATGCTGCGGCGGTTGCTGCCGATGCTGATCATAAAATGCAGGCCCAGAATGGTGAAGAGGCGGTACAGAACCCAATGGTGAATTGCTCGGGGCATGGTTTAAAGCCGGACTCAATCCAGGGTTTAGGGCAGGAGCTCGGCCGCAACGGAAGTGATCCAGAAAACCCCTTGAATAACCTGTAGCGTCGAGGATCTGCTTCACCGTCTCCCGCCGCTCCCCTTCTTCGCGCCCTTCTGAATGGCACAAGAAAGCCATAGGTGAAAGAACCCTCACCCAAGATTTGTGTGGCCTGATGTCGCCGCAGCCACAGGAAGTCCGCCATTCCACATCAAACACCGCCGCCGTTGCCAGGAGAGTAGCCATCGCTCGTCTCGCCGCCATCTTCCACCGCTGCCATTGAACCTCGAGAAGCGGCTGCTGCCGCCACATGAACGCAGGGTGTGCCCGTATCAATGGTCCCCGCGGAAAGCGCCGCCCCGCCCACACCCAGGCGCATGGAACTCGGGGTGGTGGCCATGGGAGCCATGGCCGCCGGGCACTTCCTAGCGACTCTCAAACCCTAGATGCAGAGCTCAAGATAGCATCTCATTCGCCTACTATTATTGTTTATAGATTTAATTTTTTTAAATTAGTTGTAATAACCAAGAAAATTTAATATTTTACAAACATTTTATTTATGACCTATTTACAATACCAAATAGGTTAAAATGAGCTCTTTTCTATTCGGGAGCTTAACCATATCTTCTGGCATCCTTTGTCAGGACTAGTATTTCAATGATATCCAGAAAGGATTACTTTGTTTTACTTAATAACAATTAATAATAATTAGTATTACGTTGGTAGATAGTTCATAGGAGCTTGTTATTGCCTTGCAATGACTAGTAGTGTCTTCAACGTCCCTATCTAGGGATAACCGTCAACAACACTTATGAACTTAAGGTCATCTAGTGAACATCACAATTCACTTTTCTTCAAGTTCTCACGGCACTAGGATGACACTCATCATCAAACTCATGGCTTCCCAGCCATTCAACCTCTCCCCCTCGTGGATTCTTGCCCCCATCGTTTAGTTGTGTCATGCCTTCAGCCTCTAAGTCTACAAATTCAATTTATAACTTAGGAAATCACAACCATACTTACAAAGTTTTACCTACAGAGCATTCACCTTGAGCTCCTTGCTATTCGATTATACTTTTTGTTGCAAAATAATAGGGGTAGAAGAGGGACATTACATCTAGGTAGTAGGTATCAGGATTTTATCCAAAATTCAAACCCTATTTATACTCCTTGGGTACTTTCGGATAATCCTGAAGATAATTCGGATGCCATAAAAATCATGGGGTGGTGAGTTCTGAGGATATCCAACAAAATGTGGGGGTTTTAGGGTCCTCCAAAACTCCTATTTCTATTGAACCTTCCCATAAACCTTCCATTCCTTAGAATCCACCTTCATCCATTAAATCCTGTGATGACATTTCGCATTGGCTCAAAGCTCTTTTGAAAGTTTATTCTAAAACTCAATCCACTAATCTGGATGTTTCACTTGTAAATGTTTTACGCTTTCAGAATGTAACTATTCAGAATAGGTAAAAGAAGAACAAGGATTTTAATTTCAGTGTTATAGAGTAGAGGTACAAGCCCCTTTCGATTAGATTGGATGAAGCATCTCCTTCATCACATATTTCCTCAAACCCTAGTTCTCCATGGGCCCTTAGAGCAGGCATGTCCAAGAGGAAGGGTTCTTAATCTCTATTTTATCTTTCAACATCCGTGGGTTGGATGGGGCTGGGAAGGTTAGGATCCTATCCAAACTCTTAAAAGCTACTAACCGTAATATCCTTTTACTTCAATAGACTATGTGCTATGAGGCTCAAGCTATAGAGGTTATTTCAAAAATTTTACTTGGTTGGGGGATGTGTGCGGTGGATTCATGTGGTCTCTTGGGAGGACTCCTTTCTAGCTGGAATCCTCAAGTTGCAGCATTCAAACCCTACAAAACGGATAGGGGTATACTGTTGGAAGGATTTTTTAAGGAGTTTGGTCAACAAGTAGCATTATTGAACTTTTATGGGCCTTATAAGAAGAGAGATTTATTTTGGGAGGCCTTGGAATCCTTTAGGCTACTGGGGGTTAAGAACTTAATTATAGCTGGTGATTTAAATTGGACTCTGTACCCTTCTGAAATTTGGGGTTCCTCGGCTCGTCTTGACCCTCTCTCAGAGTTTTTCACCAACTTACTTCAAAGGGTAACTCTAATGGATATTTTTCCAGTTAAAATTGAGCCTACATGGTCAAATGGTAGGTGTGGGGCAGATATGATAAGTAAAAGGCTTGATAGATTCCTTGTGAGATCAATTTTAGCCCAATCTTTGAAGAAATATAGGACTTGGGTGGAAAGTCTACTATTTCGAACCACATGCCCATCTTTCTACAGTTGGGGGGGGGGGTTAAGTCAAAACACATTTTTCCTTTTAAATTCAATAGTTCTTGGCTGTTGAATGAAGATTTCTGCAATTTGGTTAGGAATAGTTGGACATAATTTCCCTATTTTTGAGGAGTACAACCCTATGGATTGTTTGGTGTTAAAACTTAAATTCTTAAAGAAGGAGGTTATTAATTGTGAAAAGGACCATAAGAAATAGGCTAATGAAGAATATCATAGGATTGAAGATTAGATAAGTGAAATCATGGAAAATTCTAGGGATGATTCTCTGACTAAGGAATACAATTTGGAACTTATTGAGCTTGAAAATAAAAAAGCTATCTTTCTGAAACATGAGGAAGAGTCATGGAGATTGAAAAGCTAAGCACTATGTGTTTCTCTTGGTGACAATAACACTAGGTTTTTTCATCAATATGCATCCTATAGGAGGAACATAACTCTATTTGGGATTTAAAGGATGAAAGGAGAATTTTGATAAATTCTTAGGAGGAATTAAAAAGAATGGCCAAATCTCATTTTAGTGAACAATTCCAAGATCCAGGTACTTGTCAGATTGACATGCAGATGAAAGTTATTAGTCATTTGCCTTCTTTCTATAATCCCGAGGAAGGATTATATATTGGGAAAGTTGTTTCTTTGGGTGAATTTGAATCTGTGCTGAAACAATTCTCCAAGGACAAGAGTCCTGGTTCGGATGGATGGACAGTGGAACTATTCCTTCACTTGTTTGATTTGATGGGTAATGATCTTCTGTCTATGGTAGAATAGTCGAGGGTTAATGGATATGTCTCTAGAGCACTTAACTCTACTTTTCTTTCTCTTATTTCCAAGCGTAACAAACCTGTGTCCTTTAATGACTTCCAGTCAATTGCTTTATGTAACTTGGTTTACAAAATCATCACAAAAATCATTGCTAATAGAATTAAGCCTTTTCTTGCTAGATCTATGTCCAAAGAAAAATTTGGTTTCCTGACTGATACACAGATTATGGATGCTATTGGTATTACCTAGGAAGGAACTCATACTATTAAAACCAAAGATGTAGATGCGTTGTTGAAAATGGATTTGGTTAAAGCTTATGATCAGGTGGATTGGATATACTTGAGGCTTCTACTTTTATAAATTGGGCTGCCTATTATGGTTACTAACTGGATTATGTCCTATGTAACTTCTTCTTAGTTTTATGTCCTTATCAATGGTTCTCCTTCAAGATTCTTTAAAATTTCTAGAGGCATCAGACAAGGTTTCCTTTGTTATTATTTTTGCTAGTCATTGAAGGACACAATTGCATGATCAATAAGGAAAAAGAAGAAGGAAAATTGAAGGGAGTTCAAATTTCAACCTCTGTTATTATCTCATATTTATTATTTGTAGATGATGTGATAATATCTGGCAATGGTACAACTGAAGAATGGAACTGTTATGAAGAACTCATCAATATTTTTTGTGCATCCTCAGGGATCATGGTAAGTATCGCTTCATCAAACATAAAGTTGACAGGTCCACTATGGAACAAATTTTAAACTTTATGCTATACAAAGTTACCAACATGATGGAATATTTTAAGTATTTATGATATTATTTGAAACCTTCATGTTACGGAATTAAAGATTGGATCTAGCTAGTTGAAAAATTTGAGAAAAGAATTGGGCATTGGTCATACATGTTATTATCTTTGGGTGGCAGGTTAACACTTTTGAAGGTTGTTCTAGTTGGCATTCTTGTTTATTGGTTTCATTGGCCCAGGTCCCAATTATCATTCTTAAAATGATTCGCAGGCGTATGTTCAACTTCCTATGGTCTGGAAAAGCTAAAGGGGGGAAGTTACATATGGTTAACTGGGAAAAACTGTCAAAGCCAAAATACTTGGGTGGCTGGGATATTAAAAATGTATATTAGTTTAGTACTGCTCTGCATTTAAAAAGCTTTTGGAGAGGATTTTTTGGTTGTGGACTAGAGTGAAGTTCTACAGGGTAAATATATTCAAGGCAATATATTGAAATGGATTAGGAATCCAAATAAGAAGACTAGGAATATCTCAATTTTTGGTTATGTTTTATTAATGCTTACCAATGGTTAGGCAAAGGACTTAGTTGGAAAGTTGGATTGGGCATAAATTTTTTGGTTGGAATTGATCCAATTATTGGTATGGGGGAGAATTATAGGTTTTTTCCTTATATTTTGGACTATCTTGCAGAACTTGGTTTTCTTACTTTGGATTAGATTAGGAGGCCTTCTTGGCTTAATTTTTCCGATTCTTATTGGCTATCTACTGCTCATATTGGGTTAGGGAGTTGTTGGGGGATAGTTATATATCAAACCTTAATTCTCTGGGTATAAGGTTGAATTCTTGTGATGATGAACTCCTGTAGTATTTTAATTCAACTACAAGTCATATCACTGCAAAGGTTGCTTACACCGTGATTGCTCTAGACTTCTCTGTGACTGTTCCTAAGTGGTGGTACATTAAAATGTGTTCTTGGCATATTCCTTTGAAATTAAAATGCTTCTTATTGTTATCTTTTGAAAATTTCCTGAAGACCTGGGATAATATAAACCGTAGAGGTTGGATTTGACCAAACGTGTGCAACATGTGTCAAGAAGACATGGAAATGCTTGAGCACTTATTTGTACATTGCAAGTTTACAAAAACTATTTGGAAGTTAGTATGTGATATACTGAATATCTCATATACTTAGGGAGGCCAAACTTTTGAATTATACTTTCTTGAGTGGTTCAAAAACTGCTCTATGCATAACACTTTACTTGCATTTGTTTCCTGGTTTGCTTGGAAGGCTAGAAATCATTATATATTTGAAGAAAAACTTTTGAATCCCTTTGCTTGTAGTTTGCAGATTGTGGGACTGTATAAGGACTACTCTAAAGCAAAGATTAGAAAGAATAGATCCAGGCAGATTGAATACCTTCCACTTTCTCTTGATGCAAAAGGTTTTTTTGATGGGGCTGCTCAAGGAGGATACGGTGCAACAAGCGTCATACTTAGACTCAACAAGGATCATTATTTTACTTTTAAACTGACCCGTGGTTATGGAACAAATACGAAGGTTGAGTTGATTACCTTGTGGTGTTTGGCAAAAATTGCTTCATCCTTTGGGATAGTTTCCTTGAAGATATTTGGGCACTCTTTGGTGGTTATTAATTGGGCCAAAGGTATTCAAAATTTACAGGTGATTGAACTTCAGACCTGGTGTTGGAGAACAAAGGCTCTTCTGTCTACTTTCTTTGACATAGATATTGTGCACATCTTCCGAGAATTGAATATGGAAGCTGATGGTTTATTGAAATAGGCTCTTCTTGGGGAGGAAGGTATCCTTCTTTGGGAATAATTTGTGGATAATTCCTTGGAACATTTTGGCTCTTTAAGATATTTTGGGATGTAATTGCTTAATGATATTTCTAGTAGTTTTTTGGTTATTGTTTATAGCTTCATCTGAAGCTTTTGTTTGCGGTATGTATGCCTTGGGAGGAATGTTTGTTTGTTGGATCGAAGTTTTGGCTGTAAAGATATTTAGTCTTAACACACTAAGGGACTATTTATGTACTTTTTGATTCAATATAAATAACATAAGTACAGTTTGTTTTCTACTGAAAAAAAAGAAAAAGAAAAAGAAAAAGAAAAAGAAAAAGAAAAAAGAAAAAAGAAAAGAAAAGAAAAAGAAAAAGACAGAAATAAAGAAAGAAAGAAAGAAAGAAGAGGAGAAAAAAAGAAGAAAAAAGAAGAAAAAAGAAGAAAAAAGAAAAAGAAAAAGAAATATTTATAAGAAACATGATTTATAAGAGTTTGAAACTAATTAATATGGAAAGAGGTTGTAGAAGTAATTTAAGTAGTGTAAAATCTCAAAATGTAAAAATTCTTAAAAACTTAGATTATAGGATTTGAAATTAATTAATATGATGCAAAATTAATAATACAAAATCTTAGAGACTTGGATTATTGGGTTTAAAACTAATTAATATGATATAAAATTAATAATAAAAACTTTAAATATATTTTAAATAAAAACATAGATTATAATGTCTAAAACTAATTAATATAATATATCATTAATAATTTAAAAATAAGATAATTTATATGATATACAATTAATAATTTAAAAATAATATAATTTAAAATTAAGATAGTTTAAGAGATAGTAAAATATACATTATATAATTATATTTATTTTTACTAAACTTTATACATAAATTTTATGATATATATTCGTCTATATTATAAATTCAAAATCATCAAAATTATTTTTTATATTTATTAATACAAATAAATATTAAGCAAAATTTTATTTATAACTTATAAATTAAAAATAAATTGTAATTTTTAAAAAATATTTTCCAAAATTGGAAAACTTAACTAAGAAGAAAGCTTAAACTAAAGGAAACTATATTTATTAACTAAAAAATAAATATTAAGCAAACTTTTATTTATAACTTATAAGTTAAAAATAAATTGTAATTTAAAAAAAATATTATCCAAAATTGGAAAACTTAGCTACGAAGAAAGCTTAAACTAAAGGAAACTACAAGGAATGTTCATGGATGCATCTGGATTAAATATAATATGCATAAAGGAGTTCAGCCCATTTGATTCTTCAAGCAAGTGGAATTATATTCTTGCAGTCTGTGGAATTATGAAGAAATCATGTTTTTATACCCATCTGGGAAGGCCATCTTGATGGTCAAGGATGATGTGGAAAAAAATTAAAAAGCAAATTCTCGGTTTTGAAACGACCAACTTCGATCCAACGTAATTCCATGACAGGGACCGGGTCCGCCAAAATGCAACCTATTTAGAAAGTGGGACCTTTAAGCCTCTACTTCCACTCAGAAGCACAGAAAGTACATGTCACGTACCAAGAAAATGGATACAGTGCTTTTTCTAAATGAATTGAAGTCATTGATAACGGGGACTGCGTGGATTTTAGCGGTTTCTTTTAGAAAAATTAGCTCAATATGGGCCTTCATGAAAATTCATGGTGTTCTGATTCTTTTTGTTTACGACCCACTTCTTAGAGTTCTTGTCTGAGTTTAAAATTTGAAGCTCTGAATTGGAGAATGGAGTTAACAATTGACGCTTGGATGGCCCAAAACAGGCAAGATGTAGAGAAGATTGGCCTGAAAATAATTGACATCAGGAAAGACTTTGTCATACTCAATATCGTAGGCTACTTCATCCAGGTGATTATACCCTCTGCTTTCCATAACCCATGCCAAGACAATTTGAATTCTGATTCTGATTTTATTGTCATAACTTTAGAAGAACTAGAGGACGATGCCTTAATGGAAGCTCTTAAGGTTCTCAATGAGAAGCTTGAACGAGTAAGAATTGGGCCTGATTGTCTCACCAGAGTTTTTGATAACATACTGCAAGTTTTTGGGTACCACAAATGCTGGAAGAATGCAATGTACAAGTTAGCCCAAGGTGCTAGAGTGCATTGTAAAGAAGCTCTGTGTAAATCAGATGAGCATCGAAATCTAGAAAGTATATTATCACGGTGTTCTGTTTCAGTTGACCCAAGTTCAGAAACTGTTGTAATGGAAATGGAAACGATGGGAATAATGGGTTCTAAGAATTATGCCAGAGCTCTAGGATTCTGTTTTGATAGTCCTCTCATTATATTGCTGAGATTCAGCCATCTAGCAGAAAAAGAGTTTTACGTGGATTCCTTTGGTTATGTCGAAGTTTCAGCGAAGCAAAACTTGCGTAAGGTTCCCTCGATTGAAGCTTCATTGCAAACTTTGATGGATGCACTGGATGATGAAGGATTGAAGAATGCTATTAGTAAATGCTACCGTAATGGAATTTCTCAATATGGGCTTCAGACTTTGGTGCCAGAATTAGTGAAAGAATTTTTTGATAGGGCTGATCGTACAGGGCTGGTTGCAGAGTCAGATAACATTTTGGTTCGCCTTCTGATTTACATAGGAACTCGTTTGAAGAATATGAGCAATTGCTGTGTCTTTTGTAGGAAGGAGCTTCCGTCAATCTCTCGGTGGTGGGGTTGTGATGCAGAATTATGGTATCCTCCTCTGATCCCTTCTTTCCTCTGGATGTTCCTGCCATGAAATTCATACCATTGAAAAAGTCCAGTTATGCCAACAGACACCTTTTTCTTGTTTGTTTGAAGAACATGATCTTCAATCGATGTGTTTTCATTTGAGTTGGTGAAGATTATGGCCCAAATGTGACTTTATTTTTATTAGGTGTCTATGTTTTCACTATAGCTTGGAAGATTCACATTGTTCACTTGCAAATTTTCAATCATTATGGTCTGGCTACTAAAGAGTTTGCTCATAAGCATCACTGTGACACGGGACACTCTCTAAATCACTCCCACATAAAGAATTCAACAAAGCAGCTCAAAGTAAGGGGTAAATGGTAAAATTTTAGAAGTTCATTAGTCCACCTGATCTGCAGGCTCTAGAGGGAGGGTTAGCCCTACTGTTACCAACATGAGTGGGACAGAGAATGAACACTACCTATGCTATTCGATTGCACTAATAAAACAAAACTTATCTTCTATTTATAAGGCAATACATTGACCATTTATATATATTTGATTAGCTTAGTGTTAGTGAAAACTTGAGAAAGCTTCTTAGGACAAAGTTTGGGCATTAACCAGGTTTCAAGAGGTTTGTGCTTCCATATCTTGAGCATGTACCACCAGGTCTGACTTAATGGCCATGCCAATGCCGATAATCAATGGCATCCTTCTGGGAGCACACTGGCAACTTCTTTGAGGAATCGAACCTTGATGGGGACTATAACACAACCCTTGCTTTCACCAACCCAGGTGTACTCTTTTGGCTGATAGCTCACAATAGTGACTGAAAATCAGTAGAGAAACAACTCTACGGGCAGCAACATTTTTTTGGGTTCAGTCTTACCTTTGGATCAGGATAATTATTTTCTGTTTCAGCAGCAGGATATTATCAATTGTTTGGTATTGGAAGCATTTATATTAAGCAAGAACAATTAAGATGCACAAATGTATAAAATTATAAATACCCTTGAGCCTTTTAATAGCCTAGTGTATCATGGTGATTACTAAATCAAAATTCTTATTTTACATCACTGTAGCCTGTAACAAATCAATGTAATAGTTATTTTCTTCACCTCTAAAGCTCAGGACTAACTTTGTCCTGGAATTTCTTTGGTTATCAGCTTGTTTAAGTTTGAAGAGACGAATACTGGAGCATCTATACTAAAAGAACTGCAGACTTCAGAGTTGATTGAAGTGGAGCTTTCCCTTGCTGCAGATGCAACCACAAGCGACCGTGATGTTTTTGAGCCATATCCATCCTTTTTGTTGAAAACACAGGAAATCAGGAAGCGCTCTGGATTCTTCAGTGAATGTCCATCTGGCGAAAGCATAGAATATCTAATGGCAAGCATTTCATTGGAACCTGAAATCTCAAGAGCATTTGGCATGAAAAACTATATGGTTAATAAAAAATTGAAACTCTTGCACTCGATAATAGATTCATTTCCCCCAGTTGCAGAGATGCAAGAGTGTACCACTGACCTTGCATTAATGCAGAAGCTAGGTGCATCATGGCTTAAACACCTATGCAATTCCTATAATTTCAAAGTAGATAAGTTCTCTGAAGAAGATTATGCTGAAAATGTAAGGCTTCCGTACTATGTTCTCAGATATGTGCTGTTTACAAATAAGTTGTTCATGAATCTCCTTCAGGAAGATTTCAGATTGGACGTGCCAGGTTCGCTCTACCAGTTTGCAGTATTTTATAATTCTGAGAGGGAGCAGTTCTTCGAACATCGTAGGAAAACAGAAGGATCCATCTTTGCATTCCATGGAAGTGCTTCGTGTAACTGGTACTCTATCATAAGGTACTTTAATTGTAGTACTATTTTCTGAGTTTCTGCCCATAGTATGTGAAATCTTGTTTTACAACTTAATAATAGATACTAAAGAAACTTCAGTGTTTTCTTTGCTATGCTTTTTATGGATTTTACGCAAATTGACAATCTGCAATCCTTAAGAACGAAGACACATTCCTCATCTATTGATTGGGGGTACTTGCTTAAATGGCACAGGCTTAGTTTTTTGGGTTATTTAGGAAAGGAATTTCTCCTGATCTTATTGTTAGATTGATATAACTTCTTGTTACATCGATCAATCAATAAATAAATAATTGATGAAAGATGCTTTTACAATGGTGGGAATGTGCTATAAAATTTCAGAAGGGGAAGTTTCTTCATTATCTTTCAGATGTCAAGACTAAATAATGGGGCAGACTTTAATTAAGTCTTGTTTTTGTGGAAAAAAACAAAATAAAGTTTTTTTATTACACAAAATATAGGCACAGAGCTTGCACCTTGGCCATACCTGTGAGTGCTATGTCACGCATATGCCAAATTTTCATGTTTTTACTGAAATATTTATAAGATTATTCACTTTGCACACACGAGTCTTAGATTACCGAGCTGAATGCATATTACAAAATTACGTGCCATGTTTAACCAATCTCTACTGCAACCCTCCACTATACACGCCGGTCTCTCTACTCTGAGTGATGTTCCTTTCTGCTCCCTGCCCCTGCCATTCTGGGTTAGCCCTTGCTGCTCCATCGAAGAACAATTTGAACTGGGTGTTATCCTTCGGTTCTTATGGTTCTTCAATCTGCCTTTCCCTTCTTACAAAGGTTTGCCCGTATTCTCTCTAATTTATAAGCTTTTAATGTTCCATCGACAAAATTTCCGCTTCTATGTAATGCCGTGGATCTCACTCGATTATGAAATGTTGGATTTAATTGATTTGTTCAAGAGGGAAATCACTTTCTTCACTTCCCTCCAAGTTTTAATTATTATTCTTGAACATATTTTATTGTCGATATTCCCGACCCCAACAAATATATCGAGGTTTGAGTAACCAAACTTGAACGAGTTTTTCCTGTGGACATGCCAGAACAACTGGATGGCCAGTAGTGGAAGGTATAATACCAAGCAGGAGTTGATACGATTAGATTGAAATAAGACAGTATCCTCACAAACAATGAAGCAATCAAAAGAGCAAGTATGCAGGCACAAGAGAAGACATGCTGTACACTATATTGTATTAGATTATATAGTAGTACAAAATTGATCGACAGCGATCATCTTTGATCTAGTCTCTAAAAGGTACAAACAGAAAACACAAGTTTAGTGAGTGATCAATTTAGACTAAGTCACTCATAAAAGAGAAAAGTTAAGTAGCAAGAGAGATGAAATACAAATTTGATATTTGTGTGAACACATCCACTAGACTACATCTCATCAATTCCTCCCTACTCAGAGGAAATTGTCACTGATTTCTACAAGAGGTGGGGAAACTGCTGCTCAAATGCTAATTGGCACAACCACTTGGCTTTGCAGCCCACCAAGTAGTGGTGATCTCACACTGCTTAGTAGATTGGGTGTGAACATCAAGAAGTGCATCTTCAGGGAAAGGGGGCTGAAAATTCGGAATGCTTGTCTCTGGATTTGTGACTGGCATTGTTTCTTCTAAGTGGGGGGGCTCATATAGCTTCAACTGACTAACATTCATTACATCTTGGATACCTTACTGAATTGGAAAATCCAATCTGAAAGCATTGGAACCCATTTCCTAGGTGATGGTGTAAGGTCCATACTAAAACTGGCTTGAACTTGTTATGTTGCTGATTTTTGAATATTTGTTTGTCCAAGTGAAGCCAAAAACTATTGCAACTTGAAAATGAGGAACAACTAAATGTCTTTCATGCAATTCCTTGCACTTGGTCTATGTTTGCTGAAGTATGACATGGACGCTGTTGTGATCTTGGCCAAATTTTGCAGAAAGGAAGAAGCTTTATCTTTCTCCTTTTGCTAATGGGATATGGATGGAACTGGGAGAGCAACTGGGATCTAATGAGGTACTAGACATTGAAAACCATAACAAACCTCAAATGGGGATGACCTGATGGACAAATAGGTTTCTCTGTTGTAGTTGAGCTGCAAAATTTGTAGGTAATGATTCCATTGTTTATTTTATTGGTGGTAGATGCTGAAAGCATGGACCAAGCTTCTGTTAACTACCTCAGCCTGTTCATTAGTTTGGGGATGGAAAGACGTGTAAAACCTCAACGAACAGATTTAAATCTTCCATGATGAGTTCCATAAGTGAGAGACATGGAGTGACAATGAAAGATGATGGTCAATGGTAAGTGAAAATGGGTCCAAACATGCTGGAATAATAACTTTGCTGCTTTACAAGCATCAGTAGTCTTGTTGAAAGGGGTGAAAACTACCATCTTAGAGAATCTGAAAACTACTATGAAAATACATTCTTGCATCTGCTAAGTGGTTAGCAACCCACTAATGAAATCTCTCCATGGAAATTGATTCCCATGACCTAGAGGGAATTGGCAAAGGCCAGTATCGGCTATGCCTTCTATTACAAGGTTTGTTTTGGTTGCAATGTGAACACCTTCGTGTGTAATAGTCCATGTGTTTCCTCATGGAAGGCCAAATAAGTATTGTTGTAGGAGTAGTGAAGTTTTTTGCACACCAAAATGCCCTCCATATGACAAAAGTGGGCCTCCTTGAAAAGAAGGAAAGCTGGTCGAGCAGGGGCACACAGTTGATTCAGCATGTACAACAAGCCATTCTATTAAGGGTTATGGTTCACCTCTATGGGTTGTTGGATGGATTCCATGACAGGTCAAAAATAGGGGTCATGCTGCACATCTCACATCTCAAATTTGGAGGACCTTGGTGTTAATTTTCGATCTTTACTTGCGAAATTACAATAGTAGATGCTGAGAGCATGGACCAAGCTTCTGTTAACTACCTCAGCCTGTTCGTTAGTTTGGGGATGGAAAGACGTGTAAAACCTCAACGAACAGATTTAAATCTTCCATGATGAGTTCCATAAGTGAGAGACATGGAGTGACAATGAGAGATGATGGTCAATGGTAAGTGAAAATGGGTCCAAACATGCTGGAATAATAACTTTGCTGTTTTACGAGCTCCAGTAGTCTTGTTGTAAGGGGTGAAAACTACCATCTTAGAGAATCTGAAAACTACTATGAAAATACATTCTTGCATCTGCTAAGTGGTTAGCAACCCACTAATGAAATCTCTCCATGGAAATTGATTCCCATGACCTAGAGGGAACTGGCAAAGGCCAGTAATGGCTATGCCTTCTATTACAAGGTTTGTTTTGGTTGCAATGCGAACACCTTCGTGTGTAATAGTCCATGTGTTTCCTCATGGAAGGCCAAACAAGTATTGTTGTAGGAGTAGTAAAGTTTTTTGCACACCAAAATGCCCTCCATATGACAAAAGTGGGCCTCCTTGAAAAGAAGGAAAGCTGGTCGAGCAGGGGCACACAGTTGATTCAGCATGTACAACAAGCCATTCTATTAAGGGTTATGGTTCACCTCTATGGGTTGTTGGATGGATTCCATGACAGGTCAAAAATATGGGTCATGCTGCACATCTCACATCTCAAATTTGGAGGACCTTGGTGTTAATTTTCGATCTTTACTTGCGAAATTACAATAGTACTTGAAATCAATAAACAATTATGAGCATAAACATTCACATTCGACACACAAATTTACCTTGGGGAAACCCTCTATAACATGAGGGAGAAAACCCCAGCAAAATCTTGCTTAGTATATTGATAGATTACAGAGAATGATTGCTTCACAATGAGCAGATTACATCAAGCACCCCTGGTGCAATATCAGAGATAAAATATCAAGCACCATTGGTGCAATTACAGAGCAACAGAGAGAGAAAAAGAAGAGAACTTAGAATAATAATCTCCACTCAACCAATTTGCTCATCTTGGTCACATGCACCAATGTTAAGATTTAATATGGTAAGACAGAAAATAGCAGCATTACATTCCATTTCACAATAATAGCATATACAGGATCACTGAAGAAACAACAAGCACATCATAAACACAAGAGACACAGATTTATCCTGGGAAACCCTCATGGAGTAGAAAACCCAGCAAAGCTTCCTCAATATAGATGACCAGCAAATACAAAAGATGTAACCCTGAGCATAAGCTCCTCCTTCTCCATAGCAGACCTCTCTCTCATAAGTGCGCCACTCTCAAGTGAGTGAGTGTGTGTAAAATGAGGAATACACCTCCTCTATTTATACACTACTCCAACTTGTCTTTTACACAAATCATGTAGGCTCGTATTTAACCATTGGGTTAAATACCCCACTACAATTGACTGGGCCGACCCCTCTAGGGTGGTCTAATAACCCAAGTTACCACATTCCGACGGAGGAATAAACATCTCCGGATATACAATAAGATCTTCACGGAGGAATGAATCATCTCCGGAATAATAAAGTACAAATATAATATTCTTTGAAGTTACAATATCTCAACACTCCCCCTTAACGAGAAGGATATTATAACAGCATCTGCACGAGCAAGGAGTCATCAACGTCATACATGATACATCTATAAATCATTGGAAGCTTTCTCAACATCATCAGTAACTCAAGCAGTTACTGGAACATCAACATCTTCAGTACTGAGTCTTTATCTTCTGCAGCACTCGAACAGCTACAACAACATCAACATTTGGATCCTCACGATCATCAGCATCGTCATCATACAATCACCAGCATCGAGATCATCTCGATCTACAGCATCTAGATCATCACGATCTACAACATCTGGATCATCACGATCTACAGCATCTGGATCATCTCGATCTACAACATCTGGAACATCTCGATCTACAGCATCTGGATCATCACGATCTACAGCATCTCGATCATCTCGATCTACAGCATCTCGATCATCTCGATCTACAGCATCTGGATCATCTCGATCTACAGCATCTGGATCATCTCGATCTACAGCATCTGGATCATCACGATCTACAGCATCTGGATCATCTCGATCTACAGCATCTGGATCATCACGATCTACAGCATCTGGATCTACAACATCTAGATCATCTCGATCTACAGCATCTGGATCATCAGTATTAGTATCCACACTAATACAAGTATACATATCATCAATACAAGTATCCTCATCAATACAAGTATACATACAAGTATCCTCATCAATACATATCATCAAGACAAGTATCAATACATCAATACAAGTATCCTCATCAGTCATAATAGCAGCATACCCTGCAACACACACGATCATATTATAGGATGATCAATCCCGCTCTCTTTAGGACATAGGTCCATGGATGATACAATCCAGATCAAGTTCTAGGATGATCAATCCTTATCACTTTAAGACAAGTCTCATTTCTAGGGATGATGCAATCCCATCACGTACATTTTGAACCCAGTTCATGGACGATGCAGTCCTCACACGTACCTTTAAGACAAGTCTCATGTCTAGGGATGATGCAATCCCAACACGTACATTTTGAACCCAGTTCATGGACGATGCAGTCCTCACACATACTTTTAAGACAAGTCTCATGTCTAGGGATGATGCAATCCCATCACGTACATTTTGAACCGAGGTCCAGGGACGATGCAGTCCTATCTTCAATTCTCGGAGACATCAGTCTACGGATCAATTCTGGGACCGAAGTCCGGGGAAGATACAATCCCCTACCTGTTCATTCAGGACTTCGTTATCGGAGACCCAGTCTACGGCTCAATTCTGGGACCAGAGTCCGGGGAAGATACAATCCCCTACCTGTTCATTCAGGACTTCATTATCGGAGACCCAGTCTACGGCTCAATTCTGGGACCAGAGTCCGGGGAAGATACAATCCCCTACCGGTTCATTCAGGACTTCATTATCGGAGACCCAGTCTACGGCTCAATTCTGGGACCAGAGTCCGGGGACGATACAATCCCCCACCCGTTCATTCAGGACTTTATTTTCGGAGACATCATGTCTACGGCTCAATTCTGGGACTAGAGTCCGGGGAAGATACAATCCCCTACCCATTCATTCAGGACTTCATTATCGGAGACCCAGTCTACGGCTCAATTCTGGGACCAGAGTCCGGGGACGATACAATCCCCCACCTGTTCATTCAGGACTTTATTTTCGGAGACATCATGTCTACGGCTCTCTTTAGGACTGAAGTCCAAGGATGATCCAATCCTCACATGTCCACCAAGGACTTCATTCTCGAAGACATACGTCTACGGTTCTCTTTAGAACATGTGTTCAAGGATGATACAATCCCTCTTCTTTCTCAGAGACATATGTCTACGGCTATCTTTAGAACATGTGTTCAAGGATGATGCAATCCCTCTTCTTTCTCGGAGACATCTGTCTACGGCTCTCTTTAGAACATGTGTTCAAGGATGATGCAATCCCTCTTCTTTCCCGGAGACATTTGTCTACGGCTCACTTTAGGACTGAAACCCAAGGATGATTCAATCCTCACATGTCCACGAAGGACTTCATTCTCGAAGACATCTGTCTACGGCTCTTTTTAGAACATGTGTTCAAGGATGATGCAATCCCTCTGTCACCTTAGACCCTGTCTAAGGACCATCCACCAACCTCTCTGTGGGAATCACCAATATAGGTATCCACATCATCGACCTCACTGTCGATGCAGGCAATCTCATCATAAGTGATCACATCACTCCCCCTTTCGAGGAGGGTCCTTCTGAACTATATTAAGTTTGTCTCGGAAAGCTTTACTTGAGGTAGAGGTTTGGTTAGTACACTGGATCGGTAGAGGTTTGGTTAGTACATTGGTAACTTGTTACAAATTCGAACTTTAATTCCTTTCTGCACCATATCTTGTATATAGAAATGTCAGATCTCTATGTGCTTTGACTTATCATGGAACACTGGATTCTCTGCCATTTTGGTACAACTCTGTTTGTCACATAGGATCATAGTTGGGTCTATCTCTAAGTCAAACAATCTTGAAGCCATACTTCTTCACAACTAGCAGAGCAAGCAGCCATATATTCCGCTTGTGCTAAGAGCCACACTAGACTGCTTCCTGCTAAACCACAAGATCATGGCTGATCCCAGACAATAACATATTCTTGATGTGCTCTTCCTGTCTGATACACTTTCTGCTCAATCAATATCTGTGTAGCCATCTGAATTCATGATCTCCAAGATAACATAGATCAAAGTCTATCGTATCCTTTAGGTACCTCATGCTTTGCAGCTATCAGGTGAACACATCTAGTTTCCACTAGATACTGACTCAAGGTGTTCACAGCAAAGCATATATATGAGCTAGTATTCGTTAGATACATCAATGACTCAATAATTTGTCTGTATAGAGTTATATCTACTAACTCTGATGAGTCATCCGCTAACAGCTTCGAGTTGGAATCCATGAGAGTGGCCATTCCAACACATCAAGTCCTTTTAATATTTATCAACATATTTTCCCTAGTTGAGAAAGATTCCTTCTGAGCCTTGCCATGCTTCCAGACCTAGGAAGTAATGCATCAATCTGAGATCTTTCATTTTCATTTCTTCAACCATCTTCTTCTTTCTTTTCATGATCTGTTTCTCATTCCTTGTCAGAAAGAGATCATCCTCATACAATAATGATATGATAGGTTCATCATCCACGACCTTAAGGTAAAGGTTAGGATCAGCTTTACTTCTATTAAAGCCCAAGCTTTGTCAAGAAGTTGTCAATTCTCCATCATTCACACTCTGCATTGAGTGATCTTATGCATATCTATCTGTGCCATCTCTCGTCAGATGGGTCTACTGATATGGGCCTCAATATCATTTGAACTCTGTGGTGATTTCCTTCTTGCATCCATGTCATCTGTGTATAGAAGCCATATTCAACCTTGTAGCAAAGGTTGAGATCCACATCACCCAAGATGATCATTAAGCTCATCAATTGACTACCAATCCTGGGTACCCATACAGAACCTGAATCACACTTCTTCTTTAATCACACCATTAAGAGAATGGTCTTATCTATCCACTTGGAGCAAACATCTTGTCACGATTCTCTTCCTCTTTCCAAGAGAATCTTCTAGCCATGAGCCTTCTATATTTTGTTTGATTTGTAAATCTTCTTGTTGAACATCCATCACTTGTTCAGTGTTCATCATTCTTCATGATCTTTCTTACAAATCAAAATTAAGTACATGATTAGTAATACTTCATAATCATGAAATCATGTTGACATGATAACCTATTATGCATACAGATATCATTTACATAGTTATGCAACTATCTTGACCAATACTTTGGCACAACACTTTTCCATATCCTATATGCATACAGTGGCTATCTAGATGCCTTCCATCTCTACCAGAACATACTATCGAGAGTGTGCACAGCTCTCAGCATGTCAGCAAAGAGGTTTCATTCTAGACAAGCAATAATGGAATGTTTGTCCAACTTACCAATCATATGCATATTAGTAGTATTTTGTTCAATGCTTTATGAATGTTTACACTCTGCATGATATATTCTAGGAATACAAATATGCATACAAGCAATATCATTTACTATTTCAAATAACAACTCAAATACTTATCTTTTATGTTTGTGTGGTTGCCTCCCGCTTGATCTTCTATATGTCTTTTGAACTTCTATTCATTCTGTACCACTGTGCATGCTCAAGTGTGCACTAGTGTCATCCTCATGATCTCATACACAAACATACATTCATTAGTATATTATAAATATTATCAAAACATTATAATTCTAAATAATCTTTGAATATGTATAGTCATGATCATTAGTATTCAGGGTTTCAATGAAGTCTTCTTTTACTCATGCATATTCTTGTTTGATCATAGTACTCTTCTGGTTAGTTAAATCATCAAGATAAGAGACATAATATGCATAAACCCTTGATTACTAACTTTATGAATAAGCATAACCAATCATACCAAGTATACTTATATAAGGGATCCTAACACAAGGTAAGATTATAACTTGACATAGGAAAACATACCTGGATTAGTATACCTGCTTAGTTATGTCTAACATACC
Source organism: Larix kaempferi (assembly GCA_027924585.1). Classification (NCBI taxonomy): domain Eukaryota; kingdom Viridiplantae; phylum Streptophyta; class Pinopsida; order Pinales; family Pinaceae; genus Larix; species Larix kaempferi. The sequence goes on from BSBM01000893.1 coordinate 3,692,256, forward strand.
TAAACAATATCTTCTTTGTTCTTTTCAATGATTTAGAGATCCTGTGCTAGAACCTGCATATCTCATAGGTTAAGCATAATATAACAAAGTAATACATACCTTGTAAGTAGAACAAAGATTATGGATGAGTCTTTGTCTTCATGTTGTCATGTTTAAGGAACTTGATTTGTCTTTTGTGATGTACCTGTATCTTGTTAGCAGACAACATCAACCTCATACAACACCATAATGCATTAGTACAATCATATAGCCCTAATCAATGAATGTCTTCGATCATTCACATGCATTCATACCGTTACTAGGGTGATAAGACAATTCTAACATTAATCAAGATTGTACTAATAAATAATATGAAGACAAACACATTATGAACTTAATCAGGAATCAGATTTCAAGCCATACCTGAACCTCCTTAAGTCATACCTGTCGAGACTTCTTGTAGTCTTCTTATGTAAGGCCTTAGCCTCAACTCCCCCTGAAACTTGATCTGGAGCTTGATTAGGGTTTGCTAGAGAAACCCTAAAAATTCAATCTTTGACTTTCACACTTCTGAATGGATGGAAGGATGTGTCTTGCTGAGCTGATCAAACTAGCATACTTCAATTTTGAAATCTCCAAAATTTGACCCCTCAAAATTGCCTTCGAAACTTTTGGATCTTCTGTACAGGATCCCGAACTAGGGTTTGATGAAGCCCACCCTTCTTCCCAATCAAAAGGTTCGATCCAAGGCTCTAAACTCTTATTTTTCTGAGGAGCTTCTAGCCGTGATCACAGACTTCAAAAATTCCAACTTTTGCTGAAGCCCTAATTTTCCATCTTTCCGATCAAAATCCCGAACTGGGGTTTGATCAAGCCCGGTCTTCTACCCAACCAAAAAATTCGATCTTGGAATCGAAATTTCGATTTTCCTGAGTAGCATTCAACCATGGATTCCGATTCCAAAAATTCTAACTTTCTCCGAAACCCTAAATTCCGGAAGCCATGAATGAAGGTGCTCCAAAAATAATTATGTTTTGACAGAAATATGTACTTGATTGTTTCTGCTGTAACTCCGAACTTTTCGCTCCACAGGGTCTGAAAACTTTTTTTGTGGTAGCCTGACCTGTCATCTTTCCATCCCGATAGGTCTAACCTCAATTGGATTTTCTGAGAGATATTTATGCCAAGTGTCGCAATGTGACCTGTTTATGGGATAAAACAGGAGAGCGAACTTGTACGGCGTGCCACGTGTCACTGGTTCAGCTTCGGCCTCTGAAAAAGTTTCCTGAGATAGTACAGTCTGTGTACTACCTGTCACTTTTTACGAAATTGCATTTGGAGCTTCCTAGCCCAAGTTATGACCTTTTTTCCTAGGTCACCTGATTTTGACTGAGATCTGGAAGAGGCAGAAACCCTAACTTGTACTGATCATAACTCACAAAGTACAACGAATATGAGGGTTCCCTTTGGACACAAGGTACCTGGGGATGTTATCTACGACCTGTAAACTTTTCAGATCCTGAACCTTCGCATAAATGGATTTATAGCGAAAGTTCCAGGATGACTGGTTTTTGCTATATAAAACCCTAACCTTCAAATTGTCGCAAGAGAAGCAAGTGTCGTAAGTGCCATACATTGCCTTCCTTCAGGTTAGCTCTGATACCATGTTAAGATTTAATATGCTAAGACAGAAAATAGCAGAATTACATTCCATTTCACAATAATAGCATATACAGGATCACTTAAGAAACAACAAGCACAGCATAAACACAAGAGACACAGATTTATCTTGGGAAACCCTCATGGGGTAGAAAACCCAGCAAAGCTTCCTCAATATAGATGACCAGCAAATACAAAATATGTAACCCTGAGCATAAGCTCCTCCTTCTCCATAGCAGACCTCTCTCTCATAAGTGCACCACTCTCAAGTGAGTGAGTGTGTGTAAAATGAGGAATACACCTCCTCTATTTATACACTACTCCGACTTGTCTTTTACACAAATCATGTAGGCTCGTATTTAACCATTGGGTTAAATACCCCACTACAACTGACTGGGCCGACCCCTCTAGGGTGGTCTAATAACCCAAGTTACCACATTCCGACGGAGGAATAAACATCTCCGGATATACAATAAGATCTTCACGGAGGAATGAATCATCTCCGGAATAATAAAGTACAAATATAATATTCTTTGAAGTTACAATATCTCAACAACCAATTGCCTTGAAGAGAATTCGCTCTAACATTGGTTGCATCAATACTGCATGGAAAAGTGTGCCATACTTCTCATGCATTGGCTTTAACTCTGTCTTCTGACTTCGGGATGAACTCGCCCTTCAACTGGATGCTAGACCACTTAGTTGGGTGGCTAACATAAGTGTTGTCATGCAAGTGTCGTAACTCAAGTGTCGCAACTCAAGTGTCTTCTTTTAGTTTAACTCAAGCGTCATCATGCAAGTGTTGCAACTCAAGTGTCATCATGCAAACACTTAGTTAACTAGATCTTATTTGTTATCACTTAGTTAACTCTTTTAACCGAAGTATTTCTTGTTAACATCACTGAAGTGAACAATTCGAGTTCTCCTTTAATTGACTGAAGTCTTCTTTGTTAACATCACTGAAATTTAACAGTTCGAGTTCTATTTTATTTAACTGAAGTCTTTATCATTACTGAAGTGAGTAAATCGAATTCTCTCTTATCTTATCACATATTATCTTTATATCTTGTCTTATTTGCATGGTCCACATGTGCCAGCTTAATTAATTATCATATCAAATATATTAAAGATATTTTTCCAGTGATGTGATCATCTTGTTCTACTATCGTTCCAAGTTGTCACTCTCGAGGTGGCCAGTCTCTAGAGGAGACTTAATAACTCAACCATGGTTAGTAGTACATCACATGCCATTCATGCTTCAACATGCAAAGCATTACCTCAACACATGAGGCACCACCTCAACACATGAGGATCTGTCTTGACACACACAAGACCTTAGTCTTGACAAACAAGATTGTACAACACCATCACTTTGACATACAAAGCACTTACCTCAACACATGAGGCTTATTCATTCTTGAGTCCAACTCAAGATTCTTCTCCAAGTTTCCCGAGTCCAACTCAAGCTCATATAAGGCACTACCTCGACACATGAGGCTCAATCTTGGCACACAAGATTGACTTGAAGAATGACTCATGATGCTATAACTTTAACACTTGGTAGGAGGTGTGTTGAGTAAATTAGCCACTTTATTGGAGCTACCCTTCGTGTCCTTATTGACTATGTGAAACTGTTGTATGTAGGTATCCCATTTTAACTTTTAAGTGACAATGTTCTTGAATTTTATTCTGGGAATTCGAGAATTGAAGAGGCTAGTGATTACTATGGAGGATAGTTTCCTTACAAAGGATGTAGTGCTACCAATGCTTCAGTCTTGGACTAGTGCATAAAATCCCTTTTTGTAAGTGTTGTAGTTGAGCTTGGATTGAGACAGAGTCTTTGATTAGTCGACAACTGGATGCCATCCCTACTTAAGAACAATGCCCAAGGCATATTGGTAAGTACCACTTCAATTTGGAAAGCTTGTTGTGAATTTGGGAGAGAAAGCATTGGCATAGAGATGACAACATCCTTCAAATTGTGAGATTTTTTTGTTTTCTTTGAGAGTCTAGTGAAAAGTTTTCTAATGTTGACTTGATTTATTGGTTGAGCGATGTGGAATTTATTACCTCCCAAACTAGCATGTTTGCTTAAAGTCTCAAAGAAGCAAACTAGTCGAGGAGAACCAAAGAGGAAAGGACAGTGCCACCACAACAATCTCCTTCCAACTTTTGGTTAATCTTCTCCAACTCAAGGGGGGTGTCCTGAAGATAGGATTACTAGGGAAAAGACAATGAAGAGCAAGGTGATTTGAAGAGGTTTCCCTAACGAAATGTTTGATTTTGTATTATAGGAATATATAATAGGTGATGGGAGGATAAAGGGGACCACTCCAAAGACTAGTGCCAATCTGATCAAGTAAAAATGGAGTCAAAGGATCACCAATTAAGAAGGGCCTTGCCAAATAGGTAACCAAGAGAAGATAATTGCATCCTCTAACCATAGTCTATGTTAGTTTTTCATCATTTAATTCAATATGATTTAGGATCTTAACTGAGAGAATAACATGCACAACAAATCAAACACAAGAGACAAGAGACACAAAGCATTTCACCGAGGAAACCATAAAGGAGAAAACCCCGCAACTTCCTTAGAGATAGAATGAGCCATAATACAAAACCCCAAAACAAAGAGATGATCTCCAGCAGCTTCCTCCTCCTCCACTTGTGTGAACTCCTCCTCTCTCTCATTAATGCGAAGTGAGTGAGTGTGTGAATGATCAAATAGAGAGGAGCACCCTCTCTATTTATACTTTACTTTCCACTTAGCCTTAACCCCAAACAGGTCGGCCCCTAAGTGTAACTGACTGGGCCGACTTCTCTAGGAGAGTCTAATAACCCATTGATAACTTAAGTCTGGGGTCTAATGCCCCGACATACATGGGAGGATTGACCTCAATGACTTTACATGACCCAAGTACAATAATGACTTCTCCGATCGGAGGAATAAACATCTCCATCAGAGGTACAATAATAAAATACAAATACAATATACAAGTGAATACATTCCGAAGTTACAAATACATCAACACTCCATCTTAACTAGGAAGGTATTCTCTTGACATAGTTCATCGGCACAAGTCTTCATCATTGGATCATCATCGTCACTGCTGCTGCTATTTCTATCATCAATCTCCAATCTACTCGTTATAGGAAGTTCTACAGAGCCAACCCTTTTTCATGCTGGATGTAGGCCTAGCCTCCATGTAGGCCTTTATCATCTCTGCGAGCAAGCCATCAAGTAGGTACATCTCAGGACTGATTACACTGCCTCTGCAAAACCTGCAAGATCTCCCAGGATTGATTATATGCTACTGCAAAACCTGAAGGAGCATCCCAGGACTGATTATATGCCTATGCAAAACCTGTGTACCCTACTGTCACCTCATCATATTTAGATCATCTCGTCGTCAACGGAGCACAACCCAGATGCACACAACACAACACTTACAATCACCGGCATGGAAGGACTTTCCTCTAACCGTCGGGAAAGGCTCAGCACTTACATCAACGACCATGGAAGGACTAACTTCTAACCATGTCGGAAAGGCTACAACAATTACATCAACGACCATGGAAGGACTTTCCTCTAACCATGTTGGAAAAGCTCGGCAATTGTATCAACGACCATGGAAGGACTTTCCTCTGACCATGTCGAAAAAGCCTCGACAATTACATCAATGACCATGGAAGGACTTTCCTCTAAACATGTCGAAAAAGCCTCGGCAATTACATCAACGACCATGGAAGGACTAACCTCTGACCATGTCGGAAAAGCCATGCCCAACCCTTACATCTGCACCATGGGAGGACTTTTCTACCACCATGTGAGAATGGCCCAGCCCTTACATCTACACCATAGGAGGACTTTCCGACCACTATGTGAGAATGGCCCAACCCTTACATCTACACCATAGGAGGACTTTCCTACCACTATGTGAGAATGGCCTGTGTGCATCTGCATCTTCCGGACTCATCACTTCCCCTTGGAACGAACCTCGATCTGAAGTACACCAAGCTTCTCTCTGAAGTATTCGAACTTCACTCTAGCTAGCGGCTTGGTCAATACATTGGCTATCTGCTTGTCCGTCGCAACATATTGGAGCTTCACTGCTCCTCTCTGCACCATATCCCTGATATAGTGATACTTGATCTTGATGTGCTTCGACTTGTCATGGAACACCAGGTTCTCAGACAACTTCACACAACTCTAGTTGTCGCAATATATACAAGTCACATCCAACTGGAGATCAAACAAATCAGACAGTAGTTTCCTTAGCCATACTGCCTCACAACTAGCCGAACAAGCTGCAACATACTCTGCTTCGACTGTACTCAGTGCCACACAGGACTGTTTCCTGCTAAACCAAGAGATCACACCTGATCCCATATTGAAGTAGCACCCCGAAGTGCTCTTCCTATCAATGGCACTACCTGCCCAATCATAATCAACATAACTGTTATCACACAACTTGTAGTTGCCCCTGGTGGTATCCCATCCGGGACGGTAGAGGAGATAGGCAACTGAAGAGGTGACCCAAGAGATGCCACGGTTCCCAATGCAAGGTGGGAGTCACGTCAACCGAGGCACTCTTCGCTTTAGGTCAGGGTGAAACAAGACCTAGGGGGAGACCCTATAACCAATCACAGTTGATTGGACCCAAACAAAGGTTCCTAAGGATAAGTAAATGATGAGTTACGGAAACCAATGCACGGCTAAGTGGACCTAGAAGTTGAGGTATGGTTGAAGGTGGTGTGAGAGATTGTTAGTGTTTCAACCTACGTATGGTTTAGGCCACATGATTGGGTATGATGACAAAGTGTAGTACCATATGTTTACACAAGTGGGTCTTATTTTCTTGGGATGTGTGAAATGGCTTTAAGTGGGCCCACAAGGTGAAGCTAGGGATGAAATTGGTACTATATGTTGTATAATTAGTAGATCTATGGATCTAAGTTGATTCTAGAAGTACCCAGGTACTAGATCTAGGGTTTGACACAAATCCCAAGGAGTGCGACTTGCTTTGAGGAGGACTAGTGCCTTGTTGGATGGGCTAATGGGGTCAAAAAGTATGTCAAAGTGTAGATCGGGACACCTAGAAGCCAAGTCAAGTGGGCTAAACGAGATCTAATGGTTGGATCTTGCTAGATCTAGGTTTTCAAGAAATGACCCTAAGTGGACCACAATCCCTTGAAACAAGGAATGCTACCCCCAAGGCAGATCGTCACAAGAAGATACCCTAGAGCTAGGTTTCAAGGCACGGCCGTTTCAAATCCACAAGAATCTCAACTACCCACTTCCTCAAAGTGGACAAACTCACCTTCCCAAGGGAGTGCGACTTGCTCAAGGAAGGCTAAAACAAGGGTTAAGTGGACCAAATCAAGTCCAATGACCACCAAACTATAGATCCAAGTGGCTAGTGCCCCGATCTATGTAGATCCCAAAAATCAAGTCAATCCAAGGGTTAGATCTTAGTAGATCTGAGTTTTAAGGTGCCAAGAAATTCAAAAGGGGGTTTTAACCCCTTAAAACATGGAATGATGTCCACAAGGTGGAATTCACCAAAGTAATAATCTGGGGGTAGGTTATCAAGTGTCTAGATTGCAAATCAAGTGGGATCTCACCTACCCATGTGCTAGATCTAACCAAACAAGCCTCTTACTAGGAAGTGCGATTTGGGTTCAAGAGGGCTTTTTGTCTTGAAAAGTGTGTTAATTTTAAGCCAATCACCACCAAACTATAGATCCAACTAGGGGTGGATGCTATAGAGGTGGGTTTTCAAGATCTTCTCAAAAGCAAGGCTAGATCTAAGTAGATCTAAGAAATACCAAAATTGGGGTTTTAATGAATTAGGGTTTTATGACCAATGAAGATAGAATGGATGAAAGAGGCACATACCTTGTAGATCTTACCTCAATTGCTTGTGGCCACCTTGCAAATTGATAGCATTCTCCTATGTGTATATTCAAGAGTGAGATCCAAGAGCTCCAACCAAAACGTCCTTCTCCAAGATAGCCAAATCGTCCTCCTCCTACAAGACAAGATCAAAGAAACAAGTCAAGCAAGATGATTATGAAAATGGTAGAAAGATGTAATAGAAAGCATCAACTATGTCACTAAGATACAATAATGATACTCCCTGTCACAAGATCAACCCAAGAGAGACTATGTGGATCCCTCCAACAAAAACCCTCAAGAAGTCGCCCTCCTCTCCACCAATTTGACTTTCCTGTAAAAAGATTAGTAGAAGCACCAAAATCCACAATGATACATAGAAGATATACTGTATATTCAATATGCAAGAGAATCCACAATACAAGAGAGATGTGCTCCACAAAGAATTTTTCTATTCCAATATTCCAGAGCTCCAAAGGTGAGCTTTGCAATGGGGGGTCTCCTCCTTATATAGGATAATAAAGACGAAAACCCTATACCACTCTACAATACTACATCAAATGAGTGGTTGGGATTAAAAGATCTCATCATACAATCAATGGCTAAGACGAACCATAACAATATATCACATGGATCACCCAATATAATAATAGCACCCCCACTAAATGGTACAAAGAAGGGGTGACGTCATCCACTAGAGAAGAATAGGTGCCAAAATCCACCTCATGATGACTAGGACATGACAATATAAGCACATGGTGGGGCTAGGAGGCATCAATCCTTACTAGCTCATCCCCAAGGCACAATAAAATAATAAAATATGTCCAAGATAATATAAATGATCAAAACTGTCCTCAGAATCCATGATAGTCAAGCAGTAAATGACCTCCTGTGATCAATGTGGGCATACCCACATGGTGAAAACTGACTGGAAGGTAGTGATGCCACCCTGGAAGACCTCTGTGAAGACCAAATGCCAAAACCTTGCCTCAATTGCCCAAATAGATTTCCTCAGTGACCACTTTATCCCATTTTTTAACTGCCTCGGTAACTGTGAAAGTGCCAAAACTGCCTCCTAGGGCACTAGCGCTGTCCATCTGAGCCCACCAGGCTCTCCAGAAGGGGGGGGTAAATGGTAAAAACAAGTGGCTGGACCACCCCCTCCATCATCAGCGCCCTAGGTGAACTAGCCAATCATGGCCCCTGCTGCTCAGGCTGGGAAATCAGCCCCAAATCTGGTCAACAAGTGTAAAACTGCATCAATCACTGTCAGAAGTGCCCGGAACTGAAAGATAAGTGTCTCAATCGATCCAGAAGACCCAAATCCACTAGAAATGTGTACTCATACACCATGGGTTGCCCTAATGGGCCAGCTGTAGGGTCCACCATATATGGACAATGTATAATCTGCTGATCTGAAGTAGTAATAAAACCTGCTGAACAGGATCAATCATCATCTGCATCATATGTCCATCATATGATATCATCATCAAGCATGTGGGACCATCAATCATCAGCAAATAGGCATCTATACATGGCCCACATCATCACAGATCCCCATAATATATATAACCAAGGATAAATCACATCAGTAGACTAAGACATGCTTCTCTAATCATTTTCACAGCCTAGCTCAAAGTATAAGATCCATTCAGTGGCATCAATCAAGTTAGTATATTCCGTTGTTATGTAAAATTACTTGCACAATAGTTCAAATGACAAACTCACCCATTGGACATGATCAAACTGCTAGTGAAGGATGAAGGCTAGGAACAAGGTTGGGCCAAGGGGTTGACTTGTCTAACTCAACTCAAAAATACTTTGGACTGGGAGAAAGGGGAAAGCTACAAACTCTGTGTTGGACAAAAGAACACGGGGGATGGCTGTGTCTCACAAATGGATAAGTTGTTTAGAGAGTGCTTATTCAACTTAGGCATCATGTCTACATCAAGTTGATCCAGGTTCATTAGGATCATTCAATTTTATTCCATGGCCTTTTTGGCCTACATAACCCTTCGGATTTCAGATGTGCTGAGAAGCACAACTAGTTGCAGCTTGCATCCAGGGCATGTTTTTCAAATATTTATAAGGTCAGCAATTGTTTAGATATAGCTTTTAAGAACCATTGCTTTTTGGACCTTTCTTATACTCTTCGAGGAGTATTTTTATCTGTTCATCGCTCTTGCCCTTTTTTTGTTTCCATGGGCGAATTTATAAGTTTCCATAAGTAGAACATGAGCTTTCAGTTTTAGCCAACAACATCTCAAGTGACTAGGGGGAGTTCGAGCCAATGCCAAACATAGGGACAACCGACTAGAATGATTTAGGCCTACAATCCAACTCACCAAGGGCAAGTTTTGTCACCAACTCAGAGCCGAGACACTGAATATACAGGGATGCAGTCCAAACACAGAGGTAGAAAAATAGGGAAGTCCTCGGTATCAAAAAGTCAAATGAGACATGTCAAGGTTTAAAGTCAAATAGGAAGGTCATGTATGGATGGAGTCAAGTGAATATGGAGCCTACACTAGCAGACAACTGGTGTCGGGAAAGACCATATCTATGTAAGGTGAAAAACCAGTGGGTTTTGTTAAATGACTTAAATGTGCAAGCAATTGTCCATTTTATGATTTACAGTTCATTTTAAATAGTTTGCCACATCAGGAATAATATACCAAGCACATGCTATGATCATGACTAAATCAACAAGATAATAATCCACAGTCAGCGATAACATATCCATAGATCATACAATATCATCATAATAATAATCATCATACATCATCTGAAACACTGCTGAAATACATCTCCAAGCACTGAACTGAAACTGTATGGGATAAAGGGTCACATCGGTCATCAAATCTGAACTCTCAAGGCTCAGCCTTGACACGAGGTCTAACATAAATCTGAATAATATACTGCTCTGATCATGAGTGATCCAAAATATATAGCCATGCTCTGGAATAATGGAAGCTCTGGAATGTGCAGATATCTGCTGAACAAAAATAGTAGCCCCGCTACTATGGTGTGATAACAATAACCCTCCAGGTTAATCTTCTGATTCGCATCATACTTGAGCCCATAATCAACCATACCCTTTAGGTACCTCAGAATATGCTTTGCAGCAATCAAGTGAACATGTCTCTGATCCGTCAGGAACTGGCTCAATGTGTTCACAGCAAAGCAAATATCTGGTCTCGTATTCGTCAGGTACATCAAGGACCCAATCATCTGACTACACATCGTGGCATCAACCGACTCTGATGAAGCATCACTCAATAGCTTCAGGTTCGATGCCATAGGTGTGGCCATGGCCTTGCAGTCCATCATCCCGAACCTCTTCAGGATCTCTACTGCATACTTCCTTTGTCCAAGGAAGATTCCATCCGCACTCTGCCACACCTCCATGCCTAGAAAATAGTGCATCATACCCAGATCTCTACTTTACATTTTCCTTGGCTAAGGAAAAATCTCATCTGATCTCAACCACATATCTAATCACAAGAATCATGCCAAGATTCCTTAACTCGGAGATATACTCCCTCTGAAGTGGAGTTTTCTATATTTGAGTATTGTCCTCTCTCTGTGATTGAACATCATTCACACTCTGCATTGAGTGATATTCTGCATATCTATCCATGCCATCTCCCGTCAGATGGGTCTATTGATATGAGCCTCAAGATCACTCAAACTCTATGGTGAGTTCCTTCTTGCATCCATCTGTATATACAAACCATCTTCAACCTTGTAGCAAAGGTTGAAATCCGCATCATCCCTGGTGATCATCAAGCTCATCAAATGACTATCGATCCTGGGTACCTGTTGAACCCGTACAAAGCTTTCTTCAATCATGTGATTCTCTATCAAATCCTGGGATTTGCTGGATATGCACTTCTTCTTCATTTACACCATTCAAGAGAGCGGTCTTGTCATCCATGGGTGTAATCTATCTCTGGAAGTGTGTCTAGCCACTGGAGAAAACATCTCGCCATGATCCTCACTCCCTCTTTCTAAGAGAATCCTCTAGCCACGAGCCTTCTATAGTACGCTTGATTTGTAAGTCTTCTTGTTGAACATCCATCACTTGTTCTTTGGAACAGGTGTTCATCATCCTTCTTTTGTAGATCATAGCACATGATATTTCCTACAAATCAAATTTAATTACATGATTAGTAACACTTCATATTATCAAATTATGTTGACATCTCAATGATAACTTATTATGCATACGATCTTTCCTACAAGTCAAGTTCAATTACATGATTAGAAACATCTCATAGTTTTTCAGAACAAATTCTTACGCATAAAAAAAAAACATAAGTCATACAGTCATGCAATTATCTTAGCCAATGCTTCAATACAACGTTTATCCATATCTCGTAACTTTCTAGATGCCTTCCATCTCTACCAGAACATTGTTAAGAGTGTGCACTACTCCAACATGTCAACAAAGAGGTTTCAATCTAGATAAGTAGCAATGGAGTGTTGTACAGTACCATAGGCCACTTACCCATTATTTGCATATTAGTAGTATCTTATTCATTAATGCAACTTTTCTAACATGTATAATATACATCCTAAATCTAAGAACATAAGTATGTACACAACATCATTTAAGTAATCATATATACAAGAAATGACAATTCAAATACTTATCTTTGTTTGGTTGATGTGTGGACTCCCTCTCAATCTTTGCTTCCTTGTAGGAACTACTGGAGTGTGCTCCCTCTTGATCTCTATTTTCCCTTTGTGATAGCATCATGATTACATGTCTTCTGAAATTCTATCCATCCTTGACCACTATGCATGCTTAATTGTGCACTAGTTTCATCATTGTGTCATCCTCAAGATCTCATACATAATCATACATTCATTAGTATAATCTCAATACTATCAAAACATTATAATCCTATAATCTTAACATCTATGGTCATGATCATTTCATACACAGGTAATTTATCACAAGCGTTAGTATTCAAGGTTTCAGGGAGTACTTCTTTTACTCATGCATATTCTTATTTGACCATAGGACTCTTCTAGTTTGTCATATCATTAATCAAACTAAGAAGCATAATATGCATAAACCAATGATTACTCAAACTTATAACTTCATGAATAATCATTATCAATCATACAAAAGTATGCTTATATAAGATCCTAACACAAGGTAGGATTCTAACTCGATATAGGAAAACATACCTGGATTATCATGTTTGCTAGTTATGTCTAACATACCCAAACAATGTCTTCTTTGTTCTCTTCAATGATTTAGAGACCTTGTGCTAGTAACCTGCATATCTTCATAAGTTAAGTATTGTAGAACCAAATCATACATACCTCGTAAGTAGAGCTTCTATGTGATCAACGACTATGGATGAGTCTTTATCTTCATGTCACCATGGTCATATATTCTTGATCTAGAACTTGATTTGTCTTTCTTGATGTACCTTTCATTTTAGTGGACAACATCATCCTCATACAACACCACAGTGCATTAGTACAATCATAAGTGTCATAACCCTAATCAATGAATGTCTTCTATTATTCACATGCATTCATACTTTTACTAAGGTGATCAGACAATCATGAATGTACTAACCTCAATAATATGAAGACAAACATATCATGAACTTAATCATGAAACAGATTTCAAAACATACCTGTATCTCCTCAAGTCATACTTGTCGAGATTGCTTGTAGTCTTCTCTATAAGGGTAAAACCCTAACCATCCAAGGTAGATCACTTGTAAACATCTTATATAGGTTCATGGTGCTAGGATGATAGAATATCAGTGCCTTTTAAACCTCCTTCATTGCTACCCTATGAGTCTCCCAACCTTGCTAGGGTTTCTTCTTACTTGGAAACCCTAATTTTTCAATCTCCTTCCTCCCACAACATTTTGATGGAGGATTAATATCTATGATGAATGGATTCCAAATCCATTTTCAAAGTTTCCAATGTTGCATCAGGTGTCTCCAACATTGTATCAGGTCATGCCATACCTAAAAACGGAAAACCCTAAGTGAGAGCTTCTTCCTCCTCTTCTTTGATTTCCTCCGTTGAGCCATTTCATATGTGCCATATTGTTTCTGGTGTATCTATGAAATTGTGGATCTGCAGGGTCTGAAACTTCGGCCTGTGGTAGCCAGCCTATCATCTTTCCAACCCCATAGGTTTGAGCTTCATTCGATTCTCCATCAGGGAGATATGCTTAGTTTCCCAACATGACTTGTTTAAGGGATGAAACAACATAGCGAACTTGTATGGAGTTCCACGTGTCACTGTTTCAACTTTAGCCTCTGAAAAACGGACTTGTGAAACTATAGTCCATGCCCTAACTGTCACTTTTTACGGAATTCCATTTGGAGCTTCCTAACCCGAGATATGACCTTTTTTCCTAGATCACATGCTTAGGGATTCATTCTGGAAGAGGAAGAAACCCTAACTTGTACGGATCATATCTAAGAAAGTAAAACGAATCTGAGGTTAAAATTCAGATAGAAGGTACAGGAAACTTTTATCTTCGGCTTGTCCAATTTTTAGATCCTGAACCTTTGCCAAAATTGATTTATAGCGAAAGTTCCACGATGACTAGGTTTTGCTATACAAAGCCCTAGCTTCAAATTGTCGCAAGTGAGACAAGTGTCGTAAATGCCATACATGCCTTCCTTCAGGCTAGCTCTGATACCATGTTAGTTTTTCATCATTTAATTCAATATGATTTGGGATCTTAACTGAGAGAATAACATGCACAACAAATCAAACACAAGAGACAAGAGACACAAAGCATTTCACCGGGGAAACCATAAAGGAGAAAACCTCGCAACTTCCTCAGAGATAGAATGGGCCATAATACAAAACCCCAAAACAAAGAGATGATCTCCAGCAGCTTCCTCCTCCTCCACTTGTGCGAACTCCTCCTCTCTCTCACTAATGCGAAGTGAGTGAGTGTGTGAATGATCAAATAGAGAGGAGCACCCTCTCTATTTATACTTTACTTTCCACTTAGCCTTAACCCCAAACAGGTCGGCCCCTAAGTGTAACTGACTGGACCGACTTCTCTAGGAGAGTCTAATAACCCATTGATAACTTAAGTCTGGGGCCTAATGCCCCGACATACATGGGAGGATTGACCTCAATGACTTTACATGACCCAAGTACAATAATGACTTCTCCGATCGGAGGAATAAACATCTCCATCAGAGGTACAATAATAAAATACAAATACAATACAAGTGAATACATTCCGAAGTTACAAATACATCAACAATCTACTAGGTGGATTGAAGATGAATTAGGGTTCACAAGGGAAGGAATCACATGAAGTATTCACTTCCTTTCAAGCTTTAAGGGTGCACCCTATAGATAAAGGTTTCATAGCTACACAATCTAAATTAAGGAAACGATGCAACACATAATTCCCATAAAAATAAGATGGCAAGAAGGATGAAATAGAGCGTAACTTACACCATCTTTATCCAACTAGATAGTACTATCCTTTCAATGGCGCAAGTAGAGCATGGAAATGATTTAGTAATGTAAAACACACAACAATATTTTAACCATGAAGCTCAAAGCACTAGAGGTGCACCACACATGAAATAGATGGGAACCCTTAAGGAAAAAAATTACTCCATGAAAAAGATATGTCAATTAGGCTCAAAAGAGACAGAACCCCAAAAATCCAACCATGAGTGCAAATGAGGAAAAGGATGTCTTATATAGGAAAGGAGCTCAACTTCCTTTATAATAAAATAATCATAAAATCCTAGATCTAGCCTAGGGTTGAGTAAACAATGAATAACCTCCACTAAACCATAACAAACTCTAGCAATATCCATAATGTCAGGTGGTCATGCCACATGTACAATGTCCAAGGTACATAAGGCCCAAGCAGGAGGGAACCTCCATCAAATGGGGAACTATAACAAATAGATGTCCCAAACATAGCCTCCAAAGGCTCTCCAAAAGGTGGTACTCCAAGAAAAAGCCCTAAAAAGGTGGAGTGTTTCCTCAATAAGGTAAATGCTCTCCATGAAAAGGCTCCAAAAGGCATGTGCGACAAAAGTACATTGTGATTCTTTAAATGGCAGTTTGGGAATTTTGAACTTCCTCAATATTTATCAGATTTTCTATTATAACCACTTTTTGGAAATCTTGCAGCCACTTTACATCTAATGGCGTTGAGATGGCACAATTTTGGGAACTTTGTCAAAGGATAACTTCTCTTGAAGCTAGGACGCCCCTCCAAAAACGTCCGCTAAAAAATGGCCTAGATGAGTGTGTAAACAACCCTCCAAAGGGTGGGTGCTCATCAAGGAATATCAACAAATATGTGTAGAACAATCTATCCATCAAGTAAATCCATCCATGTGTAGTATTTCATCGAAGTAAGGAATGAACGTCCACATATCAACCAATCCAACCTCCATGCCCAGTCAACGATCCATGAACCAAGGAGACCATCAATCCATGATAGAAGCATCAAAACCAAGGAGAAAGTGTCCACAATAGCCAACCACCATCATGAAGGAGGGAATGACCACCTCTACAAGCCAAGAATGTGCACTCACACATGCCAAGGATGAAGAGGCCAAGAGGGCACTTAACCAAAAATGATACCCAATGGTGTTATGAAGCCATCCATATGCTAGAAAACAAGAACCATCCCACGCCCTCACGTCCCTTCTCTATGCAGCCTTCAACCACAAGCTTGACGACTTTGGCTTGTAGCTCCTCCACCTATTACCCCTTCCTGCACCCACGCTGTCATGACCACCTTGGAAAACCCTTGCGGATCCACTAGCAGTTGCGATTCCACATGTGGCCTAATCTGTAGCCCGTGTGTCCATATGCTTGTACGATAATTGCTATATAGTGGCTCGTTTGACCCTCTTTTTTCCTTTTTTTTATCTGTAAAGTTCGTGCCAAACTGATTTCCTTCTTCAAAGTTTAGAGATGCTTTGATACCATGTTAGTTTCTTAATGCCAAATTTGATCTCTATTCTTAATAATTATGAAATTATAAATAGAAACACACTGACATTTTAACTACTAGCGTAGTGGAATAAAAATAGGAAATCAATCACACATTTGATACACTTGTTTACCCTAGAAAACTCTTTAGGGAAAAAACCAGGAATCAATGATTTTATTAATGATAAAATATTGGGCTCCTGTTCTGGGATAATGGTCCTGTTATCACATATATAGTAGCCGGGCTACCATACATTATTTTTCTGATTCCAGTACACTATCCATCCAGTTCCCTTACATTGAGATGCTGAGATGAGCATCTATATTGGATCACTATCAGATTTTGGACAGCAGTATATATTCCCCATGCCATGACTGAGTCTCAGGACACTCAGAGAGATGACCGATGTAGCCATTATACCATTTGTACAGAGCAGTCAGTAGTGCCCAGAGTTGCAGTAGCAGTTTCAGAGGACAAATGATGGTTCAGGTGATGAGCATTCAGGTATATGACTCAGCAGGTATATCATTGTGTTATGGTTATATTGCTTTTATACTTATTCTTATAGCATGTCTTAGCACTTATTGTCATGATCTAGCGATCATATAGATATGTGGACCTGGTTGATCTTATTATATATATTATATTGTCCCTACTCAGACTTAGAAGTTCACTATTCATACTCATTGGTTTTACCCTCCCTAGGGAGAATAGAGGTGATCATTCCACCATACCTTGGCTTGCTAGTGTTGGCTCCATTATTCATTGTCTTCATCCATCCATTGCCTACCTTTTAGTTTATCACCCTGACTTGCTACTTGACTAGTGACATGGAGGATCTTTTCCCCACTGTAGCCTCTGTATTGGATGAGCTTCCCTGTCTATTGTGTCTCGGCTCTGAGTTGGTGACAAAACTTACATATGGTGAGTTGGAGTTCCTTGTGAAATCCCCCTAGTCACTAAAGTTGTGTTGGCTAAACCTGAAACTTTTAGTGCTGCCATGAATACAAAATCTGGAAAAATGAAATGCTATATCTTGTATGAAAAGCTCATTCATGCAATGTGTTTCTAAACACACATGAATGAAAGGCATGCCAAATGAAAATGGCCATGAAAATAAAATGTTATATCTTTTGGAAATGTAAATACCTAGGTAAACAAGCTGTCTGTGACACACCTAGAAGTGCTCAGGTAAACAAGTGCCTTAAAAAACACACCTGCAGCAGAAAGCCTCAAATAAATGTAAATCTATGCAATGTGTTTATAAACACACATAGATCAAAGGCTATGGAAACTTCAAGCCCAAAAAGCAATGGAACTTAAATGCTATATCTAAATTATTGCTGGCCTCATTTGTATTATGGATTGTGCGCATCTGTTAAAGGTGAATAAACCCTATTTGAACAACTCATCCATTTGTGAGACACCCCCATTCCCTGTGTTGTTGCTCATTTAGTATATACTATGGTGTGTATTCCCTTTCCCTTTGCAAAAGTGTCACAAAGTTAAGTCAGTCAAGTCATCCCTTAGCCTAGCCAGTTTATTTTAGCCTTCACCCTTCACTAGCAAATTGATCACAGCTATGAAGTGAATATGATCTTGAAAGTCTAGTCTGAGTAATAATAATAATTAATGACATTATATATTTGGATTTAGATCGCCAGTAATGATTACTTTGTGTTATAATTGTTATTTGAATAAGTTGTAGAGCATGCATTAACCCATGACACTTTACAGCAGTTTCTGATGATGGTCTGAGTTATATTTGGTCATGTTGACTTGGTCAAACCTAGTTTGACCAAGGTCAACCATAGGACATGAGATGGTTGGACCTTGTGATGATATGGATAGATGATATATGGTCTATGTACATGTACATGATGATTCTATGCAGCAGATATAGGGTTATGATGATGATTCATGGTTTACAGCATTATTTGATCATTTACAGATTATTATTATTTCACCTGTTCCGGTATATTGGATATATTTTATGATCATGCAGAGACTCATATGGTGTATGAGTACACATCTTGGATGGATTTGGACTTTCAAAGTCCAATGAGATAGTCTGTTTTCAGTTCCGGGCACTTACAGTGATGATTGAGCCTCAGTAGGCTATCCCAGTGTAGTTTGGTCTGTCGAAGACCCTGTCAGAGCAGATGTGATTTTTATCCGGTTGACCTAGGGCGCTATACTTGGAAGGGGTGGTCCAGCCACTTGTTTTTACCATATTACCCCCCTCCCGGACACACTAGTGCCCTCACCTTGACAGCGCAGGCACTCCAGGAGGCAGTTTGGGGCAGTTTCACGCTTCCCGAGGCATTTCAGGATTGGTAGAAATGGCTATTGAGGATTTCGATTTGGGCTACTGATGCAATGTCTTGGCATGGGATGATCAGTGATGATGGGTTGATGTCTTCCACACCTCCTCCTTTAGTTTCAGCTTCATTGGGGCCCGCATCCATCACTTATGGCACTTTCTGATGATTTTTGAGGTCTTTTGAGGCCTACGATTTGACCATAGAGGCACGATTTGGTATATTGATGACTATTTTATTATTATTGTGCTATGGGGATTGACCAAGGGTGGCTAAAATTACCCCTTGGACCCACCATAAGCTTCTTATTATATTTTGTCATCATGATTTGGTGGGATTCCCCTCTTCTAGGGCGATTTTGTCCACTTATATTATATTTTATAAGTGATCCATGTATTTTATTGTTGAGCTCATCTCAACCATTGATTAGACATTTGTATCTTTTAATCTTAGCCACTCATTCAAAAAGTGGTTAGGATTTTGATGCCTCTCCTTCCTATTTAAAGGAGAGAGTTTCTCATTGTAAGGAGTCTTTGGCTCTTGGATTATTGGTATAGAAAAACTTTCTGGTGGAAATTCTTGTGGTCTCCTTTGCATCTGGTGTTCTTAGATGGTGATTGGAAAGTCTATTGCAACCTAGCATTTGGAATTTGTGGTAAGATCTATCTATTTTGGAAATCATTGTCTTGTCTACAGGAGGGCGATTTTGCAAGGCTTCTTCAAATCGACTTTCTTGGCATTTGCTTGTATCAGGGGGTTATCATTAGTATCATTGTGATCTATGCTATCTTTCTGTTACTTCTCTTGTGGCATTAGTCTTATCTCTTGATTGCATCAAATCTGATATTGTTGACGTTTATTGTGCAGGAGAGAGGGCGCATTGGCTTCTTGGACTAAATCAATTGCATAGAAAACTACCTCAAAGCTTCTCAAATTGATCGGGTTTGCATAGATCATCATCATCAAGGCATCTACAAGGTTACCCAGGTAAGATCCACAGGTTTGTTTCTCTTATCTTGATCCAATCCATTGACATAGCTCATAAATTGATAAAACCCTTATTATTTCAAACCCTCATTGTTACATTTTCTCAGATCTACTAAGATCTAGTGGGTTGTTGGGTATAATATTGAAAACCCACCTCTATAGCATCCACGGCATTCCGGATCTATAGTTTGGTGAGGATTGGCCTCCATTTGACCCCCTTCCCAGGCCAACTTAGCCTCTCCAAGTGAGGTCGCACTCCTTGGGGAAGGTGAGTTACCCTAGATCTAGTTGATGGGTAGTTGAGATCCCGCTTGTTTCATGATCTACACGTCCAATAACCTACCCCCAGATTGTCACTTTTCTGATTTCTACCTTGTGGGCCCTATTCCACATTTTAAGGGATTTAATCCCCATTTTGGACCACTTGGTATCTTTAAACTCAGATTTAGTAAGATCTAACCATTGGATTGCCATGAAATTATAGATCCATACTCTCACTTGCTTAAACTACTTGGATCTAAAGTTTGGATGCCATTGGACTTGTCTTGAGTCATTTATCCCACCTTCTAGCCTCCTTGGGTAAAGTCGCACCACCTTGGAGAAGGGAGTTGGTCCACTTCTAGGACGTGGGTACTTGAGATTTTAGTGGATTTGGAACGGTCATAATTCAAAACCTAGGTCTAATTGGTCACTTCATCAAATCTTGCCTTGGGGATAGCATTCCTTGTTTTAAGGGATTGTGGTCCACTTAGGTCAAACCCTGAATCTCTAGATCTAGACCTATCCACCCATCAAGACTTTAATTGCCCACTTGTCTCATGCAATAGGAGTCCTTAACCACAAGCTAACCTTACTTTGACTCCATTATCCCAATTCCCAAGGCACTGGTTTCTCTCCAAGTCAATTCGACTTTCCTAGATTGTTGGATTAACTTGTGGTTTGACCTTTGTGCGGTGAATTAAACCCTTTGATGTCATCATGTATCATGATCAAGCTTGTCACTTGTACTAGTTAGCCCCAATTCAACCCTTAAACTACCCTGCATTGGACACGGTTCCCAAGGAAGTGGATTTTCTCACATTGAACTAGTACTTTAATCCTGGATCCTAATTCACAAATCATAAGTCACTCTCACATCAATAATGAACCAACTCATTGAACCCCTCACTTGTCTTGTGACTTCATCCTAAGGTCTAGGATAAACCATACACCTTACTTCACTTAGAATTAATTTGATTTGGTGTCTTGGTTTTGATCTCTCCTGTCGGGAGTAGATCGGGTCTCCCCCTTTGTTGTCTGGGCTAGATAACATAAAGTGAAGGTTGCCTCGACTGGCGTGACAACCATCTATTGGAGGTCGAGGTGATCGTGGTTGCACCTTTTGAGTTGCCCTTCCCTATTGCCATCCATGAGTTGATACATCCATAGGGGTAACTACAGTTTAGGTGATAACAGGTCCATTGAGGAATAATACAAAGACAAAAAGATAACTTATCACACCTCAAGATTTGTCCTTCAATCTTGCTGGATGCTAATCTCTTTGTTGTCCCTTGCTCCTTTCCTCTAACCTTGCCCCTGCACACTTGGCTGAAAGTCCTTCTCCACCCAATCAATGAGATCTCACTATGTCACTCTGTGTGACTGTTGTTTTGTGTCTCCTCCTCTCCTTAGGCTTCCTTTTATAACATATCAATGACCAAAACCCTAACCCTCAATCTCCAAAGTGATGGATGGCTGAGATTAGATCTTAAGCCTAATGTAAGATCAACGACTATGACATAATCTTAAGTTCACTTTTAGTCATTAGCCAAAATTAAGTTAATTAATGTGTTTTTCCTAAGTTAGACTTAGGAAAGAGATATAAAAGTCATTTACTCTCTTAAGCAAGTACCTAGAGAGGTAATTTGGATGACTCCTGCATGCTAGACACTTAGCCTATGCAGAAGTACCCATCTGAGCTACAATCATCAACAAAGTGAAAGTCTTATATTTAGTTGTTGAGTCTAATAAAGTGAATTTTAATACATTAGTGATTTAGATTAATCTCAACCGTACATCTCACTGAGAGATTAGGGTTTCAACTAAAGTATAAAGGCAAGTCAAGGTAGAGGGTTAAAACACATTCATTATCTCACTCAAAGACAGTTTTGGTCGGGTAGATTTAGAGTGCCAAAGAGGATCTAGTTCAACAAATAGGTAGAGGACAGTGTACAAGTCTGTACATAACAGATTTGTGCTGTTGTATGGATCCATACCGACAAATCCGTACAACCATATGGAACAAACATGTATATCCATATGGAAGGCCTACACAACAAGCACAACAAGCAGCGACTGACGAGTTGTTTTCACAGTTTTGGAGGGTAGTTTTCCTCAATAAGGTGTCTTGATTTGTCCTTGTTTGAGTGTACCGTATAGTTGTGTTGTAGCCACAATAGATCCCATCTGATTTGAATAAGATGGGAGCCCCAATTTCAGTTTTGTTTGCAGTTAATAGGTTTATTATGTTTAAAGTTATTTAAACACTTGATTAAGGTTTGTTTAAAGCTTGCTAAATCACACTTGTGCCCAAATTTTAAGCAAATTAAGCTTTCTGCACTTAATGACCTCGTTAACTATCTTTTATTGAAAAAATTGTAAAAGTCGGAAGTCGGGGCTCAATTCATCGAAATTTATTTAAATTTCCCGACTCCTGACTCTCGACCTCGCCATTGAAAAGTCAAAAGTCGGAAGTCGGGGTGAGTTAACCTCCATATCCATTTTTAGTCTAGACTCCCGACTCCTAAAAAAAAGAGCCTAAATTGGAGGAAGTTGGAAGTCGGAATGATTTACATTTTATTTCATTTTCCCATCCCGACTCCCGACTTTTACATAACCTCAACAACGGAAGTTGACAGTCGACAGGTTTCATTTTGGAATCAATTTTTCTCCCCGACTCCCGACTCTCGACTATTGTCCAACCTTGAGTGTGGAAGTCGACAGTCGGCATGCTTTTACTTATGTATTAAACTTCCCCCCTAACTCCTGACTCCCAACTTTCATGGAGCCCCACGTCGGTAGTCCAATTCATCCGTGTAATTTCATATCTCGCTGCACGCACCAAATATTTTGAACTTTGTGTTGGTCAATGAAATCGATTGCTAATTTAAACTTTTAACCGTCGATCTTACCGGCCAACTATTGCAATCAATGCGTAATTAATGGTGGTTTAATTTAATCTCTAGTTAATCAAAATTTGAATTTCCGACCATTACAACACACTAGCTTATCACTCAAGCATACCAGTAGCTCTGCATTCGACGATCGATCTCCACTGAATTGGCTTGATTTGCTCTTTGATTTCGCAGGTATGGTTTAGTTATGATAATTTGGATAAAATTTGTTGCATTTTAGTTACTTATGTTAGTTTCTGATGCATGCAGGTGCATTTTTCTCAATATGGCCAAAAGAACAAGGTCCATGGGTGCAGGCGAGGAGCTGAAGTTCAAGGACCCCAAATTTGGGTTCTACTCAGACATAGATGCTAGGGTCTCAGATACCCTGTGCCTGGATTGGTTCAGGATTTACAACATTTTTGATGGGGAAGATTTTTCAGAATTCAAGGACGATGCCCCAGTCTATCAGAACATCAGCAGCTCCCAGCTGCATGCAATCGCTAAGTGTCCCATGGTAATGTCATCCACGGACCTGGTAAAATGGATGATCGATTATGCCGATATCCCAACCAACACCTTCAGGGATTCGAACCAGGTTGTCTACGCTTCCTTCAAGCCGGACATTTTTGCCAGAATTTACGGGCTCAAAACTCCTCAGCAGTTGCTTACTCAGGATTTTATCAGGGCCTTTGAGGCCAAATACGAACATGATGTTATTTTAAAGTCCTGGATGGCAGACCCAAATACATTCGTTCTCAGAGCTTACAGGAAATACCTTATTGCTCTTCTCGAGAACCATACAAATTGCTTGCGACCATGTTGTGTCGATTTTATGGAGTCAAGACCTGCCAGTACTTCAAACTGGAATGGGCCCCCGTGGCTCATTACATCACTATTACAGGTAAAATCTTCAACTGAGCCCAGATATTTTCTGTTAAAATCCGGGATGCCATTGCAGTGGTTCAAAGAACCCCGGCTGTCAAAAAACCCAGATTTTTCTGATCTGATTCTTTACTACACTGCTTCTTCAAGTCTTCATTGTTGATGCTCATGCATGGCTCATACTGATTATATAAAAAGATTTCATGCTCCTCCATGCAAAGATATCCCAAGGTCTTAAGGTCCATGCTTCCTTCTTTGAACACCTCATAAATGGGATATTCAATAAAATCATCAAGAGTTTCTAACTTAAGCTCTTTTTCTTCATATATGTCATATATGGGATTCTCAATTATGCTCTCAAAGGACTCAAGCACATCATTCACTTCTTCAGACATGGCATAGATGGGGTTTTCTATAAATGTCCAGTTATCATTATCAACATCTATGTCAGTCTTGAGGGATTCTTCATCACTCATGTCATGATCCAGGCTATATCTGTCCTCTTCATGCTCATAATCCTCCTTTTTTAGAAAAAAGGTCGTAAGGAAGGAAACCTTCCAAACTATAATCATTATAAACATTGCAAACTTCTTCATGATTTTCAATATGGGCTTCTACAATGGTTTCTTCTGAAGGTGGATTAGGAGTACAAATGTGCTCATCATCACTGAAATAAATTTGAGAAAACTCCCAATCTTCAATATCTTCTGTTATGGTGGTGTTATCACACAATCTCTAGTTTCTATAGAGGGATATCCCAATAGGGACGGTAGAGGATGAGCAACCAGGAAGGTGTAACCAACAGCAGCCAGGTCCTCTGTCCAAGGGACAGAAGTCACACCAGACATGGCTGCAGTCACTTTAGACGAGGCACTTGGCCTAGTCAAGGGGGAGACCCACTCAACTGATTAAGGTTGAGACTCGACAATCAGACATAAACAAAGTGAGAGACAGAATGGATGACTAAGTGTGAGAATTTATCCAGCCTAGTGGAATCGAGATTCTGGATGGGAGGATGTACTAGATAGAACAAATTCAGATCTGATTATAGATATAATTGATGAATTCTATGAAAGATTAGAAGGATGGATATTAAATCAGCAAATAGAAAATTACTGGAAGAGTGGTTAGGGACCCTGCCGATGGGGAAATGAAGCTCGTGATGATTTATCAATACATGGTAGAGATGGATGAGCAACTTAAACACATATTCCAACAATTATAACTTGATTAAATGACTGATTTAAGACACAAAAAACAGACCAGCAAGCAGTGAAATTAACAGCCCTGGAGGAATGAGTTAATTTGTAAAAAAATGGACCTAGGGCAGTAAAAAAAAGACGTTTATAAACATTTCCAGCTGCTGATACTTGAAACTCCAAGGTAAAAAGACGTTACAGAGCAGATTAAAGAGTACCCATAACCCCAAAATGCACCCAACAGGCTGAAAGAGAAAAACACCCTAGAGGGGCGTTTTTGGCAAAGTGACCAGTGCCTAAAAAGCTGGTAAATGGAGTCCAAATCAAATGAAATTCGGGATATAGGCTTTTAAGCATAAATCATTTGTGGGTTTTCAAAATAAACTAATTCTAACGGTGGATTTTGCAGATTTTAATTTTTAGAGATTTTATATGGGTTTTCTCTCTTAAACAAGATTCAGAAATTGAAATGCAAGAGAAAAAGAAGTAACACCTACTTGGAACTAGCTGATAATTCTGATTTTGAAGAGGTTTGTACGTCCCGAAGATCAAATAGCAGCAGTTGAAGATGTCCCAGCTGAAATCGATTTGCTCTCTCCCCACCAACTCGTCCTCCTTGCCTGCAAACACCAATGGACAAGAAAATCAAATTAGTGTTGACAAACAAGTAAATCTACAGCAATACAAATAAGAATGAGGAAAAATGCTTGGCTGAAATAGCAAAAACACTTCCCTTGTGATACCGATCCAGAGAGTGGAGCAACAGTGGCAGCCAAATGGTGCGCCCTCCTCCAAGACTTTGCTTGCTACAAACAATGGTGAGAAATATAGTGCTGGAAACAAACACCAACTACAACTAGTGCATCAAGATAGTATGGCAATCTACAACTTCAAGAAGCTATCACACAAGAGCCAAGTAGAGCAGCAACGTTTCTCTTCTATTCCAACTCTAAAAATGCCAAGAGACAGTACAATGGAGGTGAGTCCATTCTCTTATAGAGATGGCTCACTCTCAAGATAGGTTTCCCCCCAAAATGGAGGGTTGAGATCATCTCCCCAATCCACAAAATCGAATGGTGGAGATCATCTCTAGAGGGGGGGCGAGTTACCCTAAAAAACGCCCAAGTGGAGAGTGGGGCCCATAAAATCAATACAATAGTGGTTGGGGGGTGCCTATGGGCTGTTTTAGCCCCCCATACCAATACACTATGGTCCAAGTACAATAAAACACCAAAATTATGAGTTTTGCTAAGTGGAAAAAAGCCCCCTATGGGCAAATTCGCCCCCAATGGTGAGCTGGGCAAGAGAGGGCCCCACAATGCGTCAATATCATATCAAACATTACCAAAAATACCTTAGTAATTACCTTTACCATTGCCAACCTTTGATTTTGCCATTTGCCTATAGGTGCCTTAGTCAAATTCTGATTTCCCATGTAATTTTTGCTGGTTTATATGGCTGAAGATAAAAATTGGGCTTTTGACCCACTTTTATTGCCCGGATTGCCGAACCATCTGCAGCAATGTGATCGTGCACCCCAAAAGTAGTAGGGATGACCACTCGAACGACCCCGATCCATCACTTTGGCATTATTTGCCCCAAATCCACAATTTTTAATTAAAACAGGTCAAAATTGACCAATAATAATTAAAAATTTCTCAAATGGCTCAGTATTTTGCAATTCTGACAATTGCATGCTCATATGGGGTCCCTGTAGATAATAATTGATCGAAATCGAAATTTCGATCGCAACATTTTTTTCGGGCCCATTTTGGCCTAGTCAACCCAGTTTGACCAAGTCAAATATGGTCAACCATAGTGCAAGCTGAAACCTGTATGCAAGCATGAAGTGACAAGGCTCAATTATACAAGTTAGTACATTACTAAGCAATATAATGATAGCATGGTGATAAAAAATACATTAAATCTCGAAATAATACAAGGCCCTGGTGAAGTGGGCCCACCACCTCCAAAAGACTAAGATGCTACACACCTCTATAGAATTGACCATTTTGCTGACTCTAGGTGATGTGGACAACAAGGCAAGGGACATGGGAAGACGAGGATGAAGATCACGTGACCCTTTGGACAACTCGCGAAAGCGGGGTCCACTAAGGTAAGTATGCCATGACAGAACACGGGGAAGGGCGGTGCCTCACAAATGGGTATAGTGCAGGGAAACTGCCACTAGTCATCTAACAAGTATCCCACAACTCACATCCGTATCCGAAGACTCCGTGAGGTTCTTTACAAGATCCGCCAAACTGGGTGTTCGACAAACCGTAACTTGAGACTCGAGGGGGCAATCTTGAGCTTGTCCCTTGCTCCTTCTCACCTCCTTGTCCCGCAGGACTAAGTGAGGAATAACCACTACAAATGTTGACATGTATAGCTGACCAGAATCCATGTGTGTTCACAAACACATTGCATGGATTTTACAATGAGTTTCATACTTAGCCCTTTTTTGGCTAGATTTTACAATTTACAATACAATGACTTTTTTAGCCTGATTTACATTTCATTTCTTCATTTCTTTATTTCTTCATGGCCCTCCTGGGCGACATACATATCTCAAAAGATATAAACATGGTGCTCATACAGCAAAGGTAATGGGGGTGATTAATACAAGCTTTGATGACCAATGGGGAGCACCCGGTGAGGCTACACAATCCTAACTGCATTGCAACATCGGGGGCAACTGACAGGAGCAAATCCCAGGTCTAACCGTGTATCTCACACACTAAAGAGCCGAGGCACAATAAACAGGGAGTCATGGCAAACTCAGAGATCAGTGGGGAAAGGGGTCCTTGGGATCACAAATCAGAATCCAAGTCGGGGAAGAAGTGTCATGAATGAGTCGGATGGGTGGAGAAGGTGATAATGGTGCTAAAGTCAGCTATCGAGGGGCTAAGTGATCAAGTCTAAGCCAAGTATACAGGACATGACTTAGCGTGCATACACATAAGTCTAACCGGAGGGGTGGACTGACATCACCAAAGGCCCAAACACATCATATCATAAGCAGATCACCAAATATATCATCCAATGCAAAGTTAGTGTACTAACAAGTATAAAAGAGTCTAATCTACAACATGAGCAATAATCAATATATGCAATACCTGTTGCACCATATACCTGCTACTACTGAACCTGTATCTGAGCTGGATCTCTGCTGAATCCGGGCACATAATAAACCAACACTGTACTGTGATAATCTCGATCAGAACAAGACTAGGCAACTGTCTCAAATGGGCTTGTGTCAAAGCCTGGCAAGGAAAGGTAACCCTGTGGTAGATGGTAAGTCCAACTTCCTGTCCCCTCCGATATGTCTGCTAGGGGCAATCTGAACAAAAATGCCTCCTCTAAAGGCAGCTTATCTCTGATCTGGAAAAAAAGTACTGTGCAGTCCTCAGCCGCACAGTCTGCAGTGTGGAAGCTGCTCCCGACATAAAATGTGATAACATCTGGCTCCGTCTGGGACAAGTGCTCTAAGGGAGAGAGTGCTTGAGAACCACAGAATCTCTGGTCCGTAGCACCCCTCTCATCATCATCAACATACATGCACCAGCATGCTCTCTGCATCATCATCAATATGTACCTAGTCCTGTAAAATGCAGACGCTATACCAATCTCTGCAGACCACATGTCAGGCCGCACAATATACATGTATAATAATCCAGCAGAAATGAACAAAATGGCAATGCTGAAAATAATGATATATCAATAAAATTAACTCTACAGCATTTAATTTTATTAGGCCGACACAAGAGGTGTAATTAAAAGAGAAAAGATAACTGAAATGGAAACTATGGTACAAAAGGGCGCCAAAATGTGAAAAGAAAAGCAAAAACCAAAACAAAAGGACAACTAACTACTGCTCACGAGAGCTTATTCAATTTACCTACCCTACTCTAACCAGTTCAGACCAATACTAAGTAAAAGCATAGATCCAATGCAACCATTCATCCAATAGATCAGTAGTTCTTCCTTGATGTTGTTCAGCAAAACAAGTCAAGACTGGATTAAGAATTAATGAGTTTAAGATCAAAATTCTCTTGACTTGTTCATAGATTGGAAAAGGGTTAGAGGAGTGCAAAATGAAATCATGCTGAGGTTGAGACTGGGTTTCGCAAAACACATCCATCAATAGGCAAAAAGGATCATGAAAATGGTGTGAGTTATCTTTTAAATTGGATGTAAGAAAATAATATAACACTTGACTCAACCCCCCCTGGGACATGTTGTTCTCCTCGCCTATCAAGTTGGTATTCTCAATGGTGTTCATCCTTTGATTGACGAAAGGACCAAGTGGGGACAAAATGAAGTTTACTAAACCTAAGATCAGAATTACTCCCACTTGTTGCTCAAAAATTGCGAAAAGATGAAATTGATCTTTGAAAAGCTTCTTGGTCAACCAATCAATAGGACTATTAGCTTGGAAAATAAGGTTAACCCAGAACGACTGAACAAGAAAATAAAAGGTTTTACCATCAATCGCTTGGCATTCTACAAACTCCTTATCGAACCCTTTGCACAACAAAATTAGGTTTAAAAGAGGCATTGACTTCATGAGTTGTAATGGGAGGGAGGATTGAAACATATAGGTGTGTTTAGTATTTTCTGAAATTGTCATCCCCAATTCTGCATGAGATAAGGGACACTTGTCAAGGAAATCATCAGGGTCAATACCAACCTTCCGAAGACAAAGCTCATTTTGATTCATATTTCCAATCAACTCCTTTTGACCACGGAAAAGGAAAGGAATATTATTGACGTTAAGCATGGCACTTTTAGAAGGTTCTTTGTGACATTGATTCCATCTTGCAGGTTGCAACAAAGAACACTCAGGGTCGGGTTGATACATAACTGGATCATCATCATCTTGACATGGTGGTACATTGATATAATGATTTTTAAAACCCCCATCATCTTCACGCATTTGACTTTCAAGCACATGATGATCGTTTGATCCACTTTCAACAGAAGTCTGATTATTTTCAATATTTTCTTTTTCTCCTTCTTCTTCAAAGGTATGGTTGGAAAGTGAAACAAGGTCAGGATCACTTGGGAATTGACTTGAACAATTGCCAACGAAGCAATCATTAGAGAAATTTTGAGGTCAAAAAAGGGCCTCAAAACAAAGAAAATGTACTATAAAATACAACCAATCACATTCTAGTAGATGACATCATCCCCCTTGGTGAGGTGGCATTGCATGAGTTAAGAATGCTTATTTGTCAAATTTTCTATGGTGGATGAAAACACATAGTTAACCAAGGTAGTGGTGTAAGTACTTTTAAGTCATAAAGTAAAGTACTCATAATGATAGTCTTTTCATAAAATAATATTATTGTCATTTTCAAGTAAAGTACTCATAATGAATGTCTTTTCACACTTTCACATAAAATAATATTATTGTCATTTTCAAGTGAAGTACTCTTAATTCATAAAGAAAGTCCTTTCACATTTTTTTATAAAAAAATATATTATCATTTTTATGTTTTTTATTTTAAATTATATATTCACTCCATTCTATTTAATAACATAATGTCAAACTAATAAAGAATAATAATAGATTTAATAAATAATAATAATAATAATAATAATAATGCAATGTGGATTATAATAATATTATTGACATTTTACATGTAAATAAATTCTCAATTAAATTACATTATTAAATTCATGAGAAAAGTACTAAATATAAAAAGTCAACATAAAATTAAAAAAAAAACTCGTAAAAATGTTTTTTATTATTTAATTTCATTTGCAAGTTCAAGACAAATAAATGTTAAAGGACAATACATTTTTGGGAATTTACAATCAATCTTAGTCACATCAATGTAGACATATTTTATTAATTTTATTTCTAGTGAATTTTGAAAAGTAACTCAACCATGGTTATTTATATTGTGCATAGAAAATAGTGTGGGAGGTGACTTGTCATATATACCTACCCCATAAAACCCCCAATTCATAATATTTTAATATATCTCATATTTTTGTAGTACATCTCTTAGGAGGCCCTTTTTTGACCTCAAAATCTCTCTAATGGACTATGGGGCTGCCCCTCAAGAGGTCCTCTAGTGGATTCACTGATCGAAAGCTCAGCCACAAAATTGTCTATGATGATCAATGGGATCCCCTTCTTCATTTATGCCTTCTCCGGGTAAAGATGACAAAGTGCTTCGTATGATTTTAGTAAGTTCCCCTTCTAGGTCAATATCAAGGTCAAAATATTGAGGGGTTGAGATTTGCTCACTATCATACACAACTTCATCATGAGATTTATTTCCTATATTCTTCAAATACTCTACCACATTCTTATAGACCGAAGGCTTGTTCAACAGTTGATTCAAGGGCACACTCACCATTGGTTCGGGAGAGGAGAAATCAAATTGATAAGGACAATCACTACTCATTTCAAAATTGTTATCTTGATCGTCTTCATGACATTGATCCTCCATCTCATAATCCTCATTTGATTATTCTCCCATGGATTCATCAATGCTTTCACCCCATTCATTTTCACAAAGTTGGTTTTCAATTACATGATGATCACTAGACTGTTTCTCACATGAAATCTGACTACCCTCACCTTTCTCTTCCTCTTCCAAGAGATGATTAAGATTCGAGTCAACATTTGGATTGTTTGAACATTGAATAGGACAATTGCCAACCATGTGCTGATTGTGAAGTTGCTCTTTAGGTGGTGCTTCCCTAGAGTCACCAATGGAAAGGCGAATTAGATATAGGGTTCGGCTTGCAACTGCCTCAGGTAATAGTAACAAAGTATCTCATATAATTCGATTGATGTTTCTTTTAACTTCTGCATGAGATTTTGCAGCATTGTTCTCAAGATACTATGTGACATTCCTGTGGATTGTAGGCACACTCATGATTTGGAACATCTCAGGAGAGGAGTGATCCAATCGAGAAAGCAGATCATCAATATAATCATCATTCATGACACAATCAGTGTTAGATTGACATTCCAAAGGCTCATCAATGTTCTTACCCCATTTGCCTATTAGCAACCTCGTGAACATGTCATACCCGGTGAGGGATCCTGGTGCTAAATTATCAAACCATAAACAGGCATCCCCTACTAGGGACGCACCAAGGGCTCGCATATAGACATCCTCACCGTGAGCACCCAGAGATTCCATATGGTCCCAGAGGGCATCCAAATGACTTTCAATAGGTGTTCCATTATTTTCATAAAAGCGAGGCAACCTCTTGATGTATCCATTGGCATAAGATGAGGTGCCCCATGTATTTTTGAAAAATCAAAAGGGGAGGGCTTGGGTTTTCTAAAGGTTCTGGTTGCTTGAATTGGGCGAGAATGGTTTACTGAAGGTCCCGGTTGGGTTTGATATTGGCTAATATGATGATTTGGCCGACCATTTTGGCTAGAAATCCTTGGTTGGGGTTGACATCTAGATTCAGGTTGACTCACCAATCTATTAGGGGCGGATAGGAAAAAGATTCCATTAGAGTGATGAGGAGTATCGCGGGTATCGCAAAAGTCTTGATATTCAGGTTCATACCCGTAATTATGTTCATATTCCTCTCCATATTGAGATTGTGCATCCCATTCATTTATTTCCTCTTGTCTCCTTCTAGACCTACTCACACATTCATTTAATTCTTTAATGGTTTCTAAGAGGCCAAGGAGAACATCTAGGTCCATTCTGATTTGTCAATTTAAGAGTTCCCAGTGGAGTCTCATGTAAAGTGTCAGAATGCTCTAAACTACGAAGGTTGTAGTGGATGGGTTTGGTCTCCAGTGGAGCCGCGGGGTGGAGTCGCCAAGTGAACTTTGAACCTTGTTCACCGAAGGTAAAAATGATGTCGTAGGGGAAGTGGAGAGTGAACAAAATGTGTTGGCTGTAAAATTAAGCAAAATAAATCAGCCAACTGAGTTTTAAGTTCTGATGCGGTGATAGAGGCAAAAAGCAAGCAAAACTCAAACTCAAACACAGACACGGGTAGGCCTCTACCTCCCCGGCAACAGCGCCAAAATGTTATCACACAATCTCTAGTTGCTATAGAGGGATATCCCAATAGGGACGGTAGAGGATGAGCAACCAGGAATGTGTAACCAATAGCAGCCAGGTCCTCTGTCCAAGGGACAAAAGTCACACCGGACAAGGCTGCAGTCACTTTAGACGAGGCACTTGGCCTAGTCAAGGGGGAGACCCACTCAACTGATTAAGGTTGAGACTTGACAATCAGACACCCAAACCCAAAAGATAAACAAAGCGAGAGATAGAATGGATGACTAAGTGTGAGAATTTATCCAGCCTAGTGGAATCGAGATTCTGGATGGGAGGATGTACTAGATAGAACAAATTCAGATCTGATTACACATATAATTGATGAATTCTATGAAAGATTAGAAGGCTGGATATTAAATCAGCAAACAGAAAATTACTGGAAGAGTGGTTAGGGACCCTACCGATGGGGAAATGAAGCTCGTGATGATTTATCAATACATGGCAGAGATGGATAAGCAACTCAAACACATATTCCAACAATTATAACTTGATTAAATGACTGATTTAAGACACAAAAAATAGACCAGCAAGCAGTGAAATTAACAACCCTGGGGAATGAGTTAATTTGTTAAAAAAATGGACCTAGGGCAGTAAAAAAAAGACGTTTATAAGCATTTCCAGCTGCTGATACTTGGAACTTTAAGGTAAAAAGACGTTACAGAGCAGATTAAAGAGTACCCATAACCCCAAAATGCACCCAACGGGCTGAAAGAGAAAAACGCCCTAGAGGGGCGTTTTTGGCAAAGTGACCAGTGCCTAAAAAGCGAGTAAATGGAGTCCAAATCAAATGAAATTCGGGATATAGGATTTTAAGCATAAATCATTTGTGGGTTTTCAAAATAAACTAATTCTAACGGTGGATTTTGTAGATTTTAATTTTTAGAGATTTTATATGGGTTTTCTCTCTTAAACAAGATTCAAAAATTGAAATGCAAGAGAAGAAGAAGTAACACCTACTTGGAACTAGCTGATAATTCTAATTTTGAAGAGGTTTGTACGTCCCGAAGATCAAATAGCAGCAGTTGAAGATGTCCCAGCTGAAATCGATTTGCTCTCTCCCCACCAACTCGTCCTCCTTGCCTGCAAACACCAATGGACAAGAAAATCAAATTAGTGTTGACAAACAAGTAAATCTACAGCAATACAAATAAGAATGAGGAAAAATGCTTGGCTAAAATAGCAAAAACACTTCCCTTGTGATACCGATCCGGAGAGTGGAGCAACAGTGGCAGCCAAATGGTGCGCCCTCCTCCAAGACTTTGCTTGCTGCAAACAATGGTGAGAAATATAGTGCTGGAAACAAACACCAACTACAACTAGTGCATCAAGATAGTATGGCAATCTACAACATCAAGAAGCTATCACACAAGAGCCAAGTAGAGCAGCAACGTTTCTCTTTTATTCCAACTCTAAAAATGCCAAGAGACAGTAAAATGGAGGTGAGTCCATTCTCTTATAGAGATGGCTCACTCTCAAGATAGGTTCCCCCCCAAAATGGAGGGTTGAGATCATCTCCCCAATCCACAAAATCGAATGGTGGAGATCATCTCTAGAGGGGGGGGCGAGTTACCCTCAAAAACGCCCAAGTGGAGAGTGGGGCCCATAAAATCAATACAATAGTGGTTGGGGGGTGCCTATGGGCTGTTTTAGCCCCCCATACCAATACACTATGGTCCAAGTACAATAAAACACCAAAATTATGAGTTTTGCTAAGTGGAAAAACGCCCCCTATGGGCAAATTCGCTCCCTATGGTGAGCTGGGCAAGAGAGGGCCCCACAATGTGTCAATATTATATCAAACATTACCAAAAATACCTTAGTAATTACCTTTACCATTGCCAACCTTTGATTTTGCCATTTGCCTATAGTTGCCTTAGTCAAATTCTGATTTTCCATGTAATTTTTGCTGGTTTATATGGCTGAAGATGAAAATTGGGCTTTTGACCCACTTTTATTGCCCGGATTGCTGAACCGTCTGCTGCAATGTGATCGTGGACCCCAAAAGTAGTAGGGATGACCACTCGAACGACCCCGATCCATCACTTTGGCATTATTTGCCCCAAATCCACAATTTTTAATTAAAACAGGTCAAAATTGACCAATAATAATTAAAAATTTCTCAAATGGCTCAGTATTTTGCAATTCTGACAATTGCATGCTCATATGGGGTCCCTGTAGATAATAATTGATCGAAATCGAAATTTCGATCGCAACATTTTTTTCGGGCCCATTTTGGCCTAGTCAACCCAGTTTGACCAAGTCAAATGTGGTCAACCATAGTGCAAGCTGAAACCTGTATGCAAGCATGAAGTGACAAGTCTCAATTATAAAAGTTAGTACATTACTAAGCAATATAATGATAGCATGGTGATAAAAAATACATTAAATCTCGAAATAATACAAGGCCCTGGTGAAGTGGGCCCACCACCTCCAAAAGACTAAGATGCTACACACCTCTATAGAATTGACCATTTTGCTGACTCTAGGTGATGTGGACAACAAGGCAAGGGACATGGGAAGACGAGGATGAAGATCACGTGACCCTTTGGACAACTCGGGAAAGCGAGGTCCACTGAGGTAAGTATGCCATGACAGAACACGGGGAAGGGCGGTGCCTCACAAATGGGTATAGTGCAGGGAGACTGCCACTAGTCATCTAACAAGTATCCCACAACTCACAGCTGTATCTGAAGACTCCGTGAGGTTCTTTTCTAAAGCTGCCAAACTGGGTGTCCGGCAAACCGTAACTTGAGACTCGAGGGGGCAATCTTGAGCTTGTCCCTTGCTCCTTCTCACCTCCTTGTCCCGCAGGACTAAGTGAGGAATAACCACTACAAATGCTGACATGTATAGCTGACCAGAATCCATGTGTGTTCACAAACACATTGCATGGATTTTACAATGAGTTTCATACTTAGCCCTTTTTTGGCTAGATTTTACACTTTAGAATACAATGGATTTTTTAGCCTGATTTACATTTCATTTCTTCATTTCTTTATTTCTTCATGGCCCTCCTGGGCTACATACATATCTCAAAAGATATAAACATGGTGTTCATACTGCAAAGGTAATGGGGGTGAGTAATACAAGCTTTGATGACCAATGGGGAGCACCCGATGAGGCTACACAATCCTGACTGCATTGCAACATCGGAGGCAACCGACAGGAGCAAATCCCAGGTCTAACCATGTATCTCACACACTAAAGAGCCGAGGCACAATAAACAGGGAGTCATGGAAAAATCAGAGATCAGTGGGGAAAGGGGTCCTCGGGATCACAAATCAGAATCCAAGTCGGGGAAGAAGTGTCATGAATGAGTCGGATGGGTGGAGAAGGTGATAATGGTGCTAAAGTCAGCTATCGAGGGGCTAAGTGATCAAGTCTAAGCCAAGTATACAGGACATGACTCAGCGTGCATACACATAAGTCTAACCGGAGGGGTGCACTGACATCACCAAAGGCCCAAACACATCATATCATAAGCAAATCACCAAATATATCATTCAATGCAAAGTTAGTGTACTAACAAGTATAAAAGAGTCTAATCTACAACATGAGCAATAATCAATATATGCAATACCTGTTGCACCATATACCTGCTGCTACTGAACCTATATCTGAGCTAGATCTCTACTGAATCCGGGCACATAATAAACCAACACTGTACTGTGATAATCTCGATTAGAACAAGACTAGGCAACTATCTCAAATGGGCTTGTGTCAAAGCCTGGCAAGGAAAGGTAACCCTGTGGTAGATGGTAAGTCCAACTGCATGTCCCCTCCGATATGTCTGCTAGGGGCAATCTGAACAAAAATGCCTCCTCTGAAGGAAGCTGATCTCTAATCTGGAAACAAAGTACTGTGCGGTCCTCGGCCGCACAGTCTGCAGTGTGGAAGCTGATCCCGACATAAAATGTGATAACAGGTGGCATGATGAGGGTTTTCAACAATATGAATAACAACTGGATCTTTGTCAATCTCTTCAATAGGGTCACACTGTGCTTGATGGATAAAGGCATATTTTCTTGAATGAGCTGCCTAATCTCTTCGTCACCGAAATAACTCGGAGGCATCTCCCAATATTTTTTGTTTTCCACTATCATGAGGCGAGGAGCCTTAGGGTCCTCCTCATGATACTCTATCCAAGGTATGGAGATAGGAAAGAATGTTTCGAGGATCGAGTCCAAGTTACTCATACCAAATCCTTTATTATGCCACTGCCTCAAAAATATTCTAAGGAAGCTCGACAGAGAGGTAATACATTTATCTGGGAGACAATTATACCACCAATAACAAGCATCTCCCCGCAAAGTGCTAAGAAACATTTCCATCATATTATCTTCATATATAACTTTGAGGTCACCCAGAACCTTGAGAAAGGATAAGACATGCTGAGTCTCTGAATCACCATTTCCCCAAAAGGTTGGCAAATGATTAGATATGTCTCTACCAATATGATAATTAGGGAAACCTGGGATGTTTGAGAAGTCAATAGGAGAAAATTCATCATCAGACTCTTCATCACCGATACTAGGTGATCAGAAGCATATACTTGAAATGACCAAGGAATGTGTCTGCTACTGCATCAGGAGGTTTGCTTAAATAATGAGATTTAAAGATTTTCTATGTTGCATGGGCTCATCTACACACAACAAGCCTCAATAAAATGATGAGAAACAAGGGTTTTATCCCTTCAGTGGAGTCGCCATGTGAGAATAAAAATATGCCTTTTAAAACACTCACAAAGAGTTCTATTTTTTACTTTGAAATTTTTTTATAAAAAAGAAAAAAGGTTAGTGGAGTCGCCAGATGAAAATCTACAGATTAGATCTAAGGATTCATCAAACAAAGCAAAAAACAAAAAGGGTAAAAATCAAAAGTCGTACCCAGGGATAGAAAGATTTATCCTCGGCAACGGCGCCAAAAATGTTGCCGCCGGATCAGCACACCTGGTTAACGCAGCAAAAAATATTTGCTACTGCTCGGTGTGCCCTTGGGGGCAAGTCTCGAGTCAAGGCTGTGACTTGATCTTGACTCCTCCGTTTAGGAAAAACTCCCAACGAAGCCAAGGGGGGTAGTCCCTAAGGAATGTTTGTAAGGTTGTTAGAGTTCCCGTGTAAATGATTAAAGTGTTTTTATGTTTTTAGGAGTTGTTTTTTGGGTAGTAATTAAAAGGTTCCAAGATGATTGCAACAAGGTTTAAATAACTTTTACCAGCATGAATTAAATATCACTGTAAAAAATATAGCAGATGCACGATACTTGATATTGATAATAAGCAAATAAAGAGTGCAAGGACCAGTGCCTTATGGAGTCGATACAGTACAAATGATAAGTGTTGACAAAGGGAAATGTTGTGCAATTGTCTCTTGGTTGATTTTAGATTAATTAAATGTGAAACTTGATTAAGGGAAAAGCGGAAAACTCTCGATATACCGTGAGGTACAGGGAGGAATGTCCGGAAATTTAGAAATTGGTGGTTCCATACAAGGACATGTTGGCTGTCCGGATCCTCTAGAGCGTGTTCAACACTATACCAACCAGGGATGTAGTCTAACGGTGCCCCAAAGGTCTCAGTACAATGGTTTCAGCGTCCTCAGGTAGAATTTTCCCACACAAAGTCTAATCGAAGTGTCGGATTTTCACTTATCTCAAAGGGATGTTAATTTTATTAAATGACTTCTTAAGTTAAGTGTAGAATGCTAAAAAGTGCTTCCAACTGTTTTCGGGTATCCCATAGGTGGGAAAAGCATACACAGTGTAGGAAAAATAGTTTATTCAATTTGAACAAGTAACCATTGTGCTCTCCGATAGAGAGTGCTCTTGACTTGCTTTTCAGCTAAGTTCAAGAGACTTTAGGTTCTTTTTATTAAACAGTTAAGTTATGGAAGTAAAAAACAAAACTTATGGAAAATATGTGAATGGCAAAACTTATGCGTCACTTTTCTGGTCAACCTTCACTAATCGGCAATGCCTTTAGGTGAAGGTGAGAGCATAATTCGTGGCGACAAAGGATGGTTTTATCTCTAAGTTACTTTTGCAAAATTAAATGGTTAAAGATGTGAAATACAAATGAAAGTATACACCCTGCACTTAAGAAGTGAGTGTGTGAAAAAAATGTGAATTAGAAAAATTTATCCACGAAAATTGAAAAAATGCAAATCCCTCTAAGGGGGATGGGATGTGGGTGTTGGGTATCCCAATGCTCTCGTTTAATAATTACAATTTGAAGAAGAAAAGAAGTGCTCCTTAGTCCTTTATACTTGGATCTAAGGGCTTACAATGCTAGAATTTGAAAATAGAAGTTTATGGGTGTCCACCGAAGGGTTTTTTGCACTTTTAGGGCTCTTGATCACTCCAAAACTTTGATTTTATTTGCAGACCTGCTAAAAACCAGCAAGCGAAATGTCTGCAAAAAAGTGATTAGAATGCACAAATTTACATAAAAAATACAACTTTTTATTTGTAAAAATTTATGGAAAAATTGGACACATACAAGCATGAAAGTGAGATCTAGATTTAGCCTTCTGATATGAAATGGATGCAACTTTCTAGATCTGAAATTTGAAACAAACTTTGGAATAATTTCAATCTTTTAAAGTACTTATGCTTGTTCCAAAACAAACATAAAGGGAAAAGAGGTTTGCTTTTGAAAAATTAAGAAGAAGGAGGATAGAGAACCAAGCTTGTGTTGATGTATATGTAACTTCAGAATGTATTTCACATATATGTATATTGTATTCCTATAGAGATGTTATTATTCCTCTATACGGAAGTGTCGTAATTTATATTGTAAGTGTCGTAACTTATACTTAATGGGTTATTAGACCACCCTATTGGGGGTCGGCCATTTGGGTCAAAGGGTTATTAGACCACACTATTGGGGGTCGGCCCAGTCAGCTTTATGTTATGTGGTTAAGTTAAGGCCGACCTAGTAAAAGTTATTAGGCAAGTCAAGTCAAGTATAAATAGAGTGCGGGAGGCACTCTATTTTATCATTTTATTCTCTCACACACTCTTTGGAGAGTGGCGCACTTGTGGAGGACGAGA
This sequence comes from Larix kaempferi, assembly GCA_027924585.1. Lineage (NCBI taxonomy): Eukaryota > Viridiplantae > Streptophyta > Pinopsida > Pinales > Pinaceae > Larix > Larix kaempferi. The sequence continues at coordinate 3,732,422 of BSBM01000893.1, forward strand.
AGCTGCTGCTAGGAGATGTCTATCTCTTATGCTTAGGTTGTATCATTGCTCTATCTATCTCCGAGGAAGTTATTGGGGTTTTTCACCTTTATGGTTTTCCCCAAGTAAACTCTGTGTCTCTTGTGTGCTTGCATTATTGTGTCCATGATTGATATGCTGTAGATATGGTGTACATGTTGTTCTCTCGGTTAAGATCCTAGATCAGATTGAAGTAAATTCTGAAAAACTAATATGGTATTAGAGCTAGCCTGAAAGAAGGTATGGTATGGCATGTATGACACTTGTTGCACTTGCGATGCTAGGGCTTGATATAGCAAAAACAAGTCATCGTAGCACTTTCGCTATAAATCCAGTTTGGAAAAGTTTTCCGATCTGAAACTTTTACAGCTTGAAGATCAGATCCCCATGTACCGTGTATCCAAAAGACAACTTCTAATTCATTGTACTTTGTGTTTTATGATCTGTACAATCTAGGGTTTCTGCCTCTTCCAGATTTGAGTCATAAACAGGTGACCTAGGAAAAAAGGTCATAACTTGGGTTAGGAAGCTCCAAATGAAATTTCGTAAAAAGTGACAGGTAGGGCACGGACTGTACTTTCACAGGCCGAAGGTTCAGAGGCCGAAAGTGAACTAGTGACACGTGGCACTCCGTACAAGTTCCCTCTCCTGTTTTATCCCATAAACAGGTCACGTTGCGACACTTGGCATAACTCTCTCTTAGAGAATCCAATTGAGGTCAGACCTGTGGGGTTGGAAAGATGACAGGTCGGGCTACCACAGGTAGAAGTTTCAAACCATGTGGATTCGTAATTTCGGAGTTACATCAGAAACAATCAGGTGCATATTTCTGTCAAAACAGAATTGGATTTTGAGCGCCTTCATTCATGGCTTCGGGGATATAGGGTTTCGGAGAAATTTGGAATTTTTGTAATTGGAGACCATGGCTGGATGCTACTCATAAAAATTGAAATTTAGAGACCAAGATCATATTTTTTGGTTGGGCAGAAGGCCGGGCTTGATCAGACCCTAGCTCGGGACTTTGATTGGAAAAGTGGAAAATTAGGGCTTCTGCAAAAATGGGAATTTTTGAAATCTGTGACCACGGTTGGAAGCTCCTCAGAAAAATAGAAGCTTAGAGCTTTGGATCGAACATTTTGATTGGGCGGAAGGGTGGGCTTTATCAAACCCTAGTTCGGGGTCATGTCCAGTGAATCCGAAAGTTTCAAAGGCAAATTTGAGGGGTGAAACTTTGCAAATTTCAAATTCTGAGTATACCAGGTTGATCAGCTCATCAAGGCGCATATTTCTATCCTTTCAGAAGCTTGAAATTCAAAGTTTGAATTTTTAGGGTTTCCCTGACAAACCCTAATCCAGCTCCAGATCTAGTTTCTGCAAATCAAGTGGATTGGGTTAATCCTAGAAGAGAATGCATTGGTCACCTACACAAGTGAAGAAGTTTATGTTTCAGAGGGAGATGAGGCTAAGGCCTTACATAAGAAGATTACAAGCAATCTCGACAGGTATGACTTATCCAGGTATGTTTCGAGATATGTTCCTGATTAAGCTTATGGTATGTTTGTCTTCATTAAGGCTAGTACAATCTTGATTAACCTTAGACTTGTCAAAATTATGAATACATGATAGAATATATTCATTGATTAAGGTTTTGACACTTATGATTGTATTAATGCATTGTGATGTTGTATGAGGTTTATGTTGTTCGCTAACATGAAAGGTACACCAAGAAAGACAAATCATGTTCTACTTTAAGAACATATGATCATGGTGACATGAAGACAAAGATTCATCCATTGTCATGGATCATCTACTTACGAGGTATGTATAACTTGGTTCTACAATGGTTAACTTATGAAACATATAGGTTACTAGCACAAGTCATTGAAGAGAACCAGAAGACATCATGTGGGTATGTTAGACATAACTAGCTAACATAGTAATCTAGGTATGTTTTTTCTATATCAAGTTAAAATCTTACCTTGTGTTAGGATCCCTTATATAAGTATACTTGGTATGATTGTTTATGTTTATTCATAAAGTTAGAAATGTAAGTAATCAAGGGTTTATACATATTATGTCTCTTATCTTGATTGATGATTTGACTAACCAGAAGAGTCCTATGATCGAATAAGAATATGCATGAGTAAAAGAAGTCTTCCCTGAAACCTTGAATACTAATGTTTATTATCTGTGTTTGAAATAATCATGACTATACATGTTTAAGATTATTGTGTTAAGATTATACTAATGAATGTGTGATTATGTATGAGACCTCGAGGATAACACAATGATGATACTAATAAGCATGCATCGTGATTAAGGATGGATATAAGTTCAAGGACATGTAATCCAGGAAGCAAAGATCAAGAGGGAGCACACTTCAGTAGCTTCTGCAAGGATGCAGATATTCAGAGGGAGTTGACCACTTCTCACAATCCACATCAGAATGGAGTTGCAGAAAGGAAGCAAAGACTGAGAGGGAGTCAACCCAACAAACAAACAAAGATAAGTATTTGAATTATCATTTCTTACATATTTGATTGTTTAAATAATACTGTTCAATAATGTATATACTGATGTTCCTAGAATTAGGTTGTGTATTATGCATATTAGAATAGCTGCATTGATGAACAGTATACTACTAATATACATGGGTAAGTGGCCTATGGCACTGTACAACATTCCATTGCTACTTATCTAGAATAAAACCTCTTTGTTGACATGTTGGGAGTTGTGCACACTCTTAACAATGTTCTGGTAGAGATTGGAAGGCATCTAGAAAGTTACGGGATATGAATAAATGTTGTATTGAAGCATTGGCTAAAATAAATTGCATGACTGTATGACATATTTCCTGATGTGTAAGAATTTGTTCTGAAAACTACGAGATGTTTCTAATCATGCAATTTAACTTGTTTTGTAGGAAAAATCGTATACGAGCACCTACAAAAGAAGGACTACAACATTTGTTCAGCAACAAAGTTATCTATTGAAGATATTGAACTTCCCAGGATTCGGGAAGAATGCCATGATCGAGGAGTACCAGTCGATCATGAAGAATGATGTTTGGGATGCAGTCCCAAGACTTGAAGGGAAGTCTGTTGTAACTTCCAAATGGATCTATAAGATCAAGGATGTTGCAGATGGTAGCATGGAGAAATACAAAGCGAGATTTGTAGCTCGTGGCTTCTCCCAGAAAGAGGGGATAGACTATGAAGAGACTTTTGCTCCTGTAGCCAGATACACTTCCATCAGATCAGTACTTGCTCTGGTTGCAGTGATGAAGTGGAAGATACACCAGATGGATGTCAAGACAGCTTTCTTGAATGGTGTAGTCGAGGAGGAAGTGTATGTGGAGCAACCACTTGGTTTTCAGACACATGACAAGGAGTCACATGTGTGCAAACTGAAGAAAGCCCTGTATGGTTTGAAACAGGCAGCCAGGACCTGGTATGGCAGATAGATGGATTTCAAGACAGCTACACCAGATGGATGTCAAGACAGCTTTCTTAAATGGTGTAGTCGAGGATGAAGTTTATGTGGAGCAACCACTTGGTTTTCAGACACTTGACAGGGAGTCACATGTGTGCAAACTGAAGAAATCCCTGTATGGTTTGAAACAGGCAGCCAGGACCTGGTATGGCAGATAGATGGATTTCTATCCAGTTTGGGCTTTACCAAGAGTAAAGCGGATTCCAACCTTTACTACAAGGTTGAGGAAGGCAATCCAGTGATACTACTTTTGTATGAGGATGACCTATTTGTTACAGGTGAGGATCGATTGATTGCCGACACGCAGCAGAAGCTTGCTGTCGAGTTCGAGATGAAGAACTTGGAGATGATGCACTACTTTCTAGGCATGGAGGTGTGGAAAAGTGCAGATGGGATCTTCCTTGACAAGGGAAGTATGCAGTAGAGATCCTGAAGAGGTTCGGGATGATGGACTGCAAGGCCATGGCCACACCTATGGCATCCAACCTGAAGCTTCTGTGTGATGCTTCATCTGATCCGGTTGATGTCACGATGTATCGTTAGATGATTGGGTCCTTGATGTACCTGATGAACACGAGACCATATATTTGCTTTGCGGTGAACACATTGAGCCAGTTCCTGACGGATCCCAGAGGTGTTCACCTGGTTGCTATAAAGCATATTCTGATGTACCTGAAGGGTACAGTTGATTATGGGCTCAAGTATGATGCGAATCAAAAGTTTAATCCGCAGGGTTATGTTGATTCAGATTGGGCAGGCAGTGCTGCAGATAGGAAGAGCACTTCTAGGTGCTGCTTCAATATGGGATCAGGTGTGATCTCTTGGTTTAGCAGGAAGCAGTCCTGCGTAGCACTGAGTACAGCCGAAGCAGAGTATGTTGCAGCTTGTTCGGCTAGTTGTGAGGCAGTATGGCTCCGGAAGCTACTATCTGAGTTATTCGATCTCCCGTTGGAGGCTACTGGTATCTTTTGTGACAACCAGAGTTGTGTGAATCTGTCTGAGAACCCGGTGTTCCACGACAGGTCGTAGCACATCGAGATCAAATATCACTATATCAGGGATATGGTGCAGAGATGAGCAGTGAAGCTCTTGTATATTGCGACGGATGAGAAGGTAGCAAATGTGCTGACGAAACCACTAGCCAGAGTGAAGTTCGAGTACTTTAGAGAGAGGCTTGGTGTTCTTCAGATCAACGACACTTCAAGGAAGAAGTGATGGACACATCTGCTGGAGCCATTCCAAGCATGGTGAGAGGAGTGTTGCCGCCTGGTTCCACACCTGGAAAAAACGCAGCAGAAGTCTTCAAGTTGCTGGTGTGGCCTTGGGGGCAAGTCAGAGTCAAGTGTTATCACTTGGGACTCGACTCCTCCGTCTAGGATTTCCTAGCGAAGCCAAGGGGGGTGGACCCTAAAAATAAAAACTAAGGTGTATAATCTAGGAGTTAGAAAAATATTTTTTGATAACCAAGATAAAAGCAACATATACTTATATAAAGCAAAACAATCATTCATCAATACATCATTTGCTCCCATTCACTATTATCATCATTCATTCGCAACATTTGTCAATAACATGAAATAATATCAATATAGACCAGTGCCTTATAATGGAGTCGAAATAGATGCATGAGCAGAAAAGCTAAGTTACCAGGATACGGATACGGATTCGGATACGGATACGGATCCGGATACGGATTCGCCAGATTTTTTAAAACCCAGGATCCGGATACGGCGGGGAAACGGCAAGTACAAAAAAATATAAAAATATTTACATAATAAATAAAAATATATAGTGAAGAATCAAACTATTCATGAAACTCAAGAATAGAACTATAAGTTATTGCCAAAAAAGAGAGTTCATGTACCATACTTGATGAGTTGTAAGTTTGTAACTTGAAGCAGGTCATAATAGTGTTTTTGTGAGCCACATCCACATGTCCCTATTAGCAGGGAATAAAGTGGATTTCTTGAAGACTATGGAAAGACTACATAACGGTGTAGGTGAAGTGAGCAACAACATAGCACGTAAAGATAGATCAGCCCTTGACAACAGACCTTGACCATAAAGATAAATCAAATAAAAACATTGAGAGCAAAGCTTGATATTGATATATCAAAGTTCAAGAGAAGATCTTGACATAAGGATAGATCAGACCTTGAGCAGAAATGGGTTTTACACTTTTAGCCATTAGTTGTAGGGTCTTTTAAGTTTTTCATTAAAAAACATTTTTTGGGGGGGATCAATGGGTCATAGAAGCACTGGAAGTTTTAGGATCCGTTTGAAAATTTCAGGAAATGTTTGATTTTTCATAGGATCTGTTTCATAGGACCAGAATACGTTTCCTTTTGTAGGGGATACGTTTCCATGATGGATCCTAGGAGGATCCCATTCGGATCCTAGACACTGGGGTGGTGGATCCAGTAACACAGCAGAAAAGTAAATGTTGTGCAAGTGTTCTTGGTTTATTTTAGAATTAATGTGAAAGTGATCTTTTTATTATGGATGGTGGGTTCCCAATATACGCAAAGGTACGGGGAACATGTCCAGAATTTTGATGTGTGGCTTCCCTCTCAGACTTGGGCTGAATCGGAGTCTCAAGAAGGTGTTCAGATGCTGTACCAACGAGGGCAAGCCTAACGGTTTCCAAGAGGTCACTATTCAGTTTTGTCCCAAGCCTTCTAAGAAATTTCCCCGCGACAACAAAATACTCGCGATGTGCCAGATTTTCACATAAAGGTTTTTTTATTCGGGGCGGTGTTAGATCCTATTACTAGTCATCTCCCCCTTTCTCATGCGTACCAACTGGATCAGACTGAGCTGCAAGTTGGCCACAGAGCATACGAGAGAAGACCTTGGTATTTTTAGAAAATTTTATGAACCAAAATTTTATCTTTTAAAACCCCAAGAGTCTCTTTTCAGGCACGTACTCGGGCAAGCCCTTGTACAGAAACCCTACTTCGGGAAAGCAAGGGGGGCGTTTGAGTTTGTATAAAAAAATGATAAAACTATGTTTTGAGTGAACATGTGGCCCACCAGTGGAACGGACCAACAAGGTTAATTTTAAGCCTAGTTTGATTTTATTAAGTGCGGAAATGAAATCTAAACTAAAAAAATTGCAAACCACGAAAATTGAGTCGACACAATTTTCGCCCCTGGGGGGATGGGGTATGGGCGCTTGATTATCCCACTTGCTTTCGTTTGATACTTTAGTTACAATGCGAAAGAAATTCCCCAGTCTTAAATTGACTTAGTGGCTTACAAAATAGGAGAGAAAAAGTAACCGGTCCAAAATAATCAATATTGGTCCTTCGGATTGCCTGGATCTTTGAAATTTTGGCAGCACCTCCTCCTAGCTGTTCGTCTTTTTCTGCAAACCAACAAGTAAACGTCAGTGTAAGATGCCCAAAAACACTTTAAGAGTGTCTTTGGAACACCTCCTAAAAAACCCAGAAAAAACTAAGTGTTAAAACTAGTTAAAATGACAAAATTTAACCAAGTAAAACAAGCGATGGGGCTTGTTTTACTTTGGATCTTTGCAAGCTTTTAAGGGCTGCAAATTATCAGCTCTTTAAATCAGCCAAATACACATAAAGTTCAGCCAAACATACTACCTGCTTAAGCCCTTAAAATATTCGGAAAAAATACACTTAAACAAGAAGCATGCATCAACTAGATCTAGATAAAGATTTTACTTGAAGATGAGCTTAAGATCTAAAACAAAAATCAGACCTAATTATGATTTTTTAAACAAGAATGAGGTCTGAAATATGCAAACCAAAGTAACCAAGAAAGATTTGAATATTTTTTATGTTGATGAGAAGAAGAAGAAATGTCTTGAATTTGGGCTATGGAGTCCTCCACCGTGGGGATCAATGGGACTAGTTCTCCTTGAATCAATTTCGAAGACCAATGGATGCAAGCAAGCTCCACCAACTCTTCGGATCGGCAACTTGTAGACACAAAAAACAACTCACACAAGCAAGATCAAATGCACTAGTGTAGACTAAAATAGAGAACTAGATTCAAGCATTTAAACAAAAATGACATTGAACTCTAAGCACTCTATGATAACCAACAATAAAAATAATGAAATAGATTACACTATCTTTACCTTACTAAGCTCAACATCTCTTTCAAAAGCTAGTGATTGATCAATAAACAAGCATGAATAAACATGTAAAGACACAGATTACCTCATATGTTAAAATAGAACATGATCATCCACACCATGAGAGTCCACACATAGAATTGCCTCCAAAGCCTTTTATTCATAAGCAAATGCAAAAATATTACAAAGATAGGAGCAGAGGTTCCACCTTCTCATGAGAAAACAATGAGAGTGAACTTGCTTATATAGAAAAACTCATGGAGAGGGGGTGCCCAAGTTGAGGAGGAATGGGTGGAGTGAGTGACATAACTCGTGGAGCAAATGGGGCTGCCCACTCCCATGTAATGGGCTGCCAAAATCAGCCCCAAATCAGTTAAAAATCAACCATGTGACAGCCCATAAACATAGCTGCAAATTCCATGATTGAAGGTGCCCAATTTTGGGAAATATGTCCCCCTTAAATGGGGAAGTAATCCCACTAATATAGCTGCCCGGAATCTTTCCAAAATCAACTCTTACAACTCCTAAAACATAGCTGAAATATTTCAGACCTCTAACTCCTCCAAAATTGGAAATATTTTTTAAGTCATTTTTCATTTTTTTTTTTAAATTTTTACAACTTTTTTGGCTTTTTTGTTTTTTTTTAGCATAAGTGAAAAATTAAACACCCAAACATTAGAAAAGTGGGTTTAGGGGTTAAGAGGGTGCTCTGAGTTAGAAAACGAGCACCCCTAAGGCAAAAAAGACCCCTATATGACATTTTTATGCCATTTACAATATTTTTTAATGAAACCATTAAAAAAATGGCTCATTTACGGAAAAAAAAATATTTTTCGCCAAAAATTAAAAAACTACCTAGGGGGACTTAGCACATGTCCATATGACTCAAAAACAATGTCTAGCATGTTCATATACATTGACCCATGGACTTTAACAATCCCCTAAGGCCCGTTAACGTCCCCAGGCATTCCAGCTTTGGAGGAGTAGGAGAAAAACCCAAAAAATTATGTTATGCACTAATGCTAGACATAATTAATAGGTGAAAAAACTCTTTGGAATACCTGACTTAGCCAAAAAGTCCTAGGGAACCAAGTCCTTTACAAAACACCATGCTAGTACATTTTATTACAAACCCCGCAGGGCCATGGACATGTGGAAAAAATTAAAAAATGGGGCCTTTAAAAGGCTGGCTGGACATCAAATCATCAAAAATGAACATGTAACATGTTCAACTCTGCCCGCTCGCTTGATAATCCAACTAAGTACAACTTAGCTGGCAACAAGGAGGATCCTTCCCATGGCTGTGGATGTAAGCGCTGGATGATGAGCATCAGGACGATGCTCCAGTTACTGCTTTGTATATGCATCAGTTGGATGCTCTGATCAGTTTGATCATGTATTTGTATATGCATCAGTTGGATGCTTGTTCTAATCAGTTTGATCATGTATTTGTATATGCATCATGTTGATGCTTGGTATGATCAGTTGGATCATATATATGTATATGCATCATGTTGGATGCGGGATATGCTCAGTTGGATCATGTATTTGTATATGTATATGTATCAGGAGGATACTTGTATGATTAGGTTGATCATGTATGATGATATGTATCAGGTAGATACTTTGTATGCATCAGATGGATTCATTGTATGATCAGGATGATCACAGATGACGAGCTTCAGGATGTTGCTCCAGATGATACGCATCAGGTTGATGCTATGATGATGATCGGGTTGATCATGTGATGATGTACATCAAGATGATGTATGGTGAGTATCGGTTTGATACTCTGTGGCCGTGGACAGGTTGTGCAGGTAGCATAGAAAAGACCCTTTAAAATCCGGACAGGTAGAGCAGTGTGCTCGTAACATCCTGGGATGCTCTATCGAGATCCAGACAGGTAGAGCAGTTTGCTCATAAAATCCTGGGATGCTCTGAGTAGGTTTTGCTACAGTTTCGCATAGAAAAGATCCTTTAAAATCCGGATAGGTAGAGCGATGTGCTTGTAACATCCTGGGATGCTCTATCGAGATCCAGACAGGTAGAGCGGTTTGCTCGTAACATCCTGGGATGCTCTGAGTAGGTTTTGCGAAAGTTCACATAGAAAAGATCCTTTAAAATCCGGACAGGTAGAGCGGTGTGCTCGTAACAGCCTGGGATGCTCTATCGAGATCCAGACAGGTAGAGCGGTTTGCTCGTAACATCCTGGGATGCTCTGAGTAGGTTTTGTGAAGGTCAACATGTAAAAGATCCCGGGAGATCCGATAGGTTGAGCAGTTAGCTCGTAATCAGTCCTGGGATGCTCTTTCGAGGTTTTGTTGATGCACGTAATCAGTCCTGAGTATTCCACAGTATGGCCAGTGATGATGAAGACCTACAGGTGGTGGGCCTACATCCAGTATGAAAGAGGACTAGCTCTGTAGAACTTCCTATGACGAGTAGATCGGAGATTGATTGAGATAGCAGCAGCAGTGACGATGACGATGATTCGCTGATGATGATCTAGAGAAGAAGACTTGTGCTAGAAGACCTGTGTCGAGAAATACCTTCCTAGTTAAGAGGGAGTTTTGATGTATATGTAACTTCAGAATGTATTTCACATATATGTATATTGTATTCCTTTAGAGATGTTATTATTCCTCTATACGAAAGTGTCGTCATTTATATTGTAAGTGTCGTAACTTATACTTGATGGGTTATTAGACCACCCTATTGGGGGTCAGCCATGTGGGTTAAAGAGTTATTAGACCACCCTATTGGGGGTCGGCCCAGTCAGCTTTATGTTATGTGGTTAAGTTAAGGCCGACCTAGTAAAGGTTATTAGGCAAGTCAAGTCAAGTATAAATAGAGTGCAGGAGGCACTCTATTTGATCATTCTATTCTCTCACACACTCTTTGGAGAGTGGCGCACTTGTGGAGGAGGAGAAGCTGCTGCTAGGAGATGTCTATCTCTTATGCTTAGGTTGTATCATTGCTCTATCTATCTCTGAGGAAGTTATTGGGGTTTTTCACCTTTATGGTTTTCCCCAAGTAAACTCTGTGTCTCTTGTGTGCTTGCATTATTGTGTCCATGATTGATATGTTGTAGATATGTTGTACATGTTGTTTTCTCAGTTAAGATCCTAGATCAGATTGAAATAAATTCTGAAAAACTAACAACTTGTTAGCTTGTGCAATATTGGAGAAGGAGAAGTGCTTGCAAAGAAAGTTGTTAGTGCTTGAGTATGGAGTGATCCACTACCCAATCCAAGAGAGGAGTCAAGACAAAATCCACTCTCACAATAGGGCACTAAATCCTGTAACACAACCAAGAAAACTAACACATACAAGAGATTAAATCTAGTAGATTAAATGATAAGAAAAATTAAGAGCAAAAATACAACCGAATATTATTTGCTACTTCTAGATCTCTACACATCCAAAATAAATAAGCAAATCAAGACAGGAATGCTTACCCTACTAGGATCCAAGATCCTTACCAAGCTAGATAGGTCTACTTGCAAATGAAAGTAAAAATGGAAGATCACAAAGTTACCTCAACCAAAGACTAGCATGCATGAAGAACAAGAGCCACCAATGACCTCCAAAGTCTCAACAATATTACAAAAAGAAGCAGAGGTTCTATGCAATCCAACCCTTGAGAATGATGGAGCATAGACCTTGCTTATATAGAAAAATGAGAGAGGGGGAGGTTCACTTCCCAAGATAGATCCTCTTTGACACTTGGAGAAATGGATTGATACACTTGGAAAAGGCTTGTTGACACATGTGAGGGGTTTGGGGAGGTTAATGACACATTTCTCCAACCATTTGACACTTTTCAACCTCCACTTTACACCTCTCCAACCACAAATTCGCCCCCCCTCTTTTGTGGATCTCCAATCTTCAATCAAATCATTATTTATTTCCTCAATATTCTCCCTGATTTGATTGCCAATCAAAGGAGATTTGATTCCAACACATTTCCTTGATCCGTGGGACTGAGATTTTTCCTTAAATGCAACTGCCAACTCAACTGGGCCTCTATCTAGGACAAATTCCATTGATTTAGGAATTTGATTTTCTCTCATATTTATTATTTTTTAATTAAATAATTCCTCAAAATTAATTTTGAGAGAATTTTTATTTAAGTGAAAAATAATCACTTAGAACTTAGGAAAAGTGGGTTTAAGGGTTTTATGGGTGCTCTAGGTTAGAAAACGATCACCCCCATGCCAAATTTCACCTCCTAACCACACTTTTATCACTTTTTGATTTTTTTAATTAAATTATTAAAAAATCTCATAAACTGAGAAAACTTATTTTTCTCAGAATGACTCAAAACTCCTAGGGGACCTAGTGCATGTCCATATGACTCATTATTGATGGCTAGCATGTTTTAAAAGTACATACATATAAGCTTTAATAATTTCCCTAAGTTCAACCATCATGTGAATACTCCAACTTTGGAGGTGTGAGTGAAAAACTCAGGGATTATACACCATTGACGAGTAGTGTATAATTCCTAAGGAAAAAACACTCTAGAGTATCCCTATGATAGCAAACCTAAGGTAGACCAAGCTTTTTTACAAAAGAACTCATGCTAGACCAACTTATTACAATTCCCCCGCAGGGGTTTGGACATGCAAAAATTACAAAGGGCCAAATATTTTTTGGCCCGATGGATCTCGGAACACTGATAATGAACATTGAACATGTTCACAACTTCAACGGTTCACTCGGAATCCACTAAGTGCAATTTAGTGGATAACAGGTATGTAGGAGAACACTTTACCTATATCAGGATTTGGGGGAGTAAATCAGTTCATCTCCTCCCGAGGGTTGCCCCAGATCGAATGGTGCTGTGAGAGTTAGCTTTCCAAACTGTTTATGAAGGAGTCCATGGCCAGTGCCATTCCTCAAAAAGGAGGGCTTGGCCCAAATTTCCATTGTATATTGGACATCTTATCATTTCAAATGCAACCCATGGAATCACTTTAGCTAAGGAAATGGACCGGCTTAAGCTAGGATTTGTAGTAAAAAGGATGCATGACCCAAAAGGTCTTATAGCAGAACACTTTGTTCAGGCCCACCTCAAGAACTCTTATGTACATGAAGTCCAACCAGATGACTTCATATATCAAAATGCTCATTCTTTTGAGGAAGTGCTCAACATATTACCTGATGCAAGTCAAAGACTTTTGATACATGAAGCACAACAAAAACATAAAGTTAGGATACTGGAGGAAAGGAATAGGTTTTTCCAACAACAGCAGAATGCTGCAAGGGAATCCTTGGAAGTTGCTAATAAAGCTATAGTCCTGAGCTCACCTACATTTCAGTCCAGTGCACAACAAGAGATGGACAAAAATCAAGGTAAGCAGCCTATGATATAGGGTCCTTCTACTAATCCTATTCAAAATCTGAACCTGCTTATACAAAAGACCCAGACTCTCCAAAGTAAGTCACCTATTCATACTCAGTCTGTTTATGATGCTTCCTCTGTTCCTAAGGTACTTTTTGATATTTCTGTCAAAGCTAAGAAGTCAGCTAAATTGATAGTCAACCCCCCTTTTCATATCTCTACTAGTGAAATTATTGATTTAGAAAAATACCAACCTGTAGAGGTAGTTAATCCAACACTAGTTATTCAGGAACCTTCACAACCATCTGCTGATAACTCCACCCAAGTTGTCAATGGTAATTTCCCTCACCCATCTCATGATAGTGGTCTCTTAGATGCACCTACTATAGATGACCCTATGCAACAAGATATATCTAGTTCACCTCATAACCCATCTTATACACTCATCATTTCTGACACAGCCACACAGGCTTCTGATCCATCCAGTACCACTACATTGAATACTTCAGTTGATCATACCACTTCTCAGCAGCCTACAACTCCTCAACCTAGTCTTCCACTAATCCCAAGTGTGACTTCTTCACAATCTCAGGCTGACAATCAAGCTACTACACTTCTTTCTGCCACATTATCCACTGTGTTTTCCTCCTCTCAACTTGATCCATTGTCATCCTAGAACCCATCTCAGTCCATGGTTTCCACTGTGAGTCAAACTTTACCTGTTTTTCCATCTACTGGGCTATTAGCTTCTACAACAAAGGATACAACATATTTTGGTGAAGATGGTGCGGTGGTTTTTGGAGACTATTGCTTCAAGAAAAGAAGGAAGGTAATACTGAAGAAAGTCCCTAAAAGCACCACTTCAGGACAAGTTCAAGTTGGACCAACACCAAATCAAGTTATTTGGAAGCAAACCATAGATGATCCTCAAAGAGAGGCAATTGAGGTTGTTGTTGCCATGGGAGATTTTGGTGGAGCCAATTTTGATTTTGTGGCTACTTTGAATTTCACATTGGAAGAGGAAAAGGCCAAGAGAAGGCTTCCCTTCAACAAAGTTTGGCTAAACAGGTTGAAGACTTGAAAGCTGAGCATAATGCTACTCTACAGGATCTTCAGAATCAAATCCAACAACTTACACAACAGAAGCAGATTGTTGAAGAAAAGGTAGTATAGCAAGCCAATGCCTGGGCTGATCTCAAGGTTCAGCTAGAACAAATAAAAGAACACAGTGCTTTTTCTGAGTTTTTCAAATTGACTTTTCAGGAATTCAAAGAAGAAGCTATCTCCTATAACAGTAAACTCAAGGAGACTCAGACTCAATATTTTTTGGGCCTTAATGAAATTCAAGATGATTTTAATGCCTTTGAAAGCCTAACAGACCTTTTAGATGACCATGTGGATGGAAGGAAAAGAGCACATTCAACTTATGAATAGTTGTGTGAATGGTAGGAACACTTAAAGAATATTCCACAGGTTCTTCCTCGTCTTGATCAGGTGAAGTTAATGAGAACCAGAATTTCAATCAAGTCTTGGGGACTTGTATGTGATGAAGTTGCTCAGATGATCGAAAAGGGGCAGAAAATATGTGCTCGACAATGGATGCTGACAGATAACCATTTGGAGAGCATGGAAATGCCTTTTTTTGCTGAGTTGGTAGACTCGGTCCCAACTAAGTTGAGCCTTGCTGAAATGACCAGAGGGAATAAACTACTCATTCTATTAGTGATGCTATCCAACTGGACATTTCTCTTTTCAGGTCGTTCATTTTGGTTCCTAATCAATTGGAGGTTACCCTGCAGATTTTTCTAGATTCGTGGTCTATGATCCGCAATAAGGATATTAAATCTTATTTGTGCAAGGCCCAGTTACAACTTGAGCATGCAGATTATCCTGATGTTACCCACATGCTGGATGTATACGTTGCATGAAAAGATCACATAACCAACCTAGATCAGGGCAACTAGATTTGTATCTCTTAGATGTAGGACAGTTGGCCTCTTTGTGGATCCATGGCCTTACTTGTAATTGTATTTATTTTGATCCAGAAGAGGGAGAAAGGGGGTTAGAAGGGAGCACGTTGTGGAAGCTCTGATGCAATTATTGTATTAGATTGTTGGAGAAATCTGTCTCTCAAAGACCTGATTGTAATTTCTTGCAAACCTGTTAATGAAAGATGGATTTGGCCTGCATTTGGTTTCTACATGGATCAAGATAAAGTTTTTTTTTATGTTGTTCCTTTGTATTCATTCAATCCATTTAAATCTCAAATGTTAATGTTCATAAGAGCTCAATTTGAATGTTTTCACTGTTGATGTTCTGTGATTGCAGGGTAATTAGAATGTTTCCTGATTATTTATGTTAGTCGCATAATTTCTTTTGGATTAATAGCACTTGATATGTTAACTTGGAATTAACTGATTTCTTCATTTTGTTCATTAGTTTAGATGCTCTCTTTCTGTAATATTAAATTGATATGGTCATTTGATGTTTCAACTTGGATTTCATCAATGAGCATTTTGTAAAACAGGGGGATTTTCCTTGTTGTTTTATCCATTATTAGTTTATTATCAGTAACAGAACCTAACAATTAAGCCAATTTCTTTCAGACAGTTGTTTATGTTTGAATTTTAACATTTGCTCTTTCTTTTATTCATGTATTAGGTTTTGTAGGGTTAACTTTTGTCTTTATCTTAATTCTCCTTTAAGGAGCAAAAAACTTAACAAAGCCAACAGAGGCTTAAATCCGTCGGAAGTGGTCACTTTCAACAACTAGGAAATAGAGGAATCCTTGCGCAGAGTTCCTTGAAGTTCTTGGATCTGATCACTTTCCTTAACGTTGACCTCATGTCCATTCCAGCCAAACCCCGGGGCGTCAACAAGCTGTTAGTTTTTATAGCTTGTGGAGGTTTCCTTGTAAGATTTGATTTATTAATAAAAAATGATTTGAAGTAGTAAATTATCTGTGTACTGTGTTTATGCTTCCGTTGTTCAATTTCCAGCTATATGTGTGACTATTGTTATGTGAAGAATTTAATTTTTGCAAATTACATAATAGTTTATTTATTTGAGAACATAAGGACAACATTCACCTAGGGTTAGGAAAATTTACATGGTATCAGAGCTACTTTGATTTAGAATATCAGAATATTAGGAGTTTGTTTACAGATCAGAGATGGCATCAACTAGCCTTAGGTTCGAGGACAGATTGGATGGTGCCTTGAATTTCCTATCATGGAAAGTTAGGGTAACTCTGCTATTAGAAGAGAATGATATTTGGGATATCATCAAGGATGCAATGACTTTGTTGACAGATCCATCACTTTTGGCAGCTCATAATAAGAAAGAAAGGAGAGCCAAGCAGATGATTATGGATTCTATAAAGGATCATCTAATCCCTCACATATCCAAGAAGAGGGAAAAGGACATGTTTGATACCCTGGTTAGCCTTTAACAGAGCAAGAACATTAACAGGAAGATGATATTACATAACAAACTCAGATTTGCTGAGATGACCAAATCAGACACCATCAATGGTCACTCGACGAAGGTCACACTGATTCATAACCAACTTGCCGCAGTTGGGGAGAAGGTTGAAGACAAAGAGCTAGTCAATTAGGCATTGAATGGGTTCTCATCTCAATGGAAAATATTTGTCCAAGGTCGGATTCATGACCAAATTGTCGTAGTTGGGGAGAAGGTTGAAGACAAAGAGCTAGTCAATCAGGCACTGAATGGGTTCTCATCTCAATGGGAAATATTTGCCCAAGGTGTTTATGCTCGGGAAAACCTTCCCTCCTAGGAAATACTATGGGATGAATGTATCCAAGAGGAAACTCCAATGGAGTCCTAGGCCAGCAGGCAGGGAGGTGACAGTGACCATGCCCTAATTGGTCAAATGGAGAAGGGCAGAGGTAAAGGAACCAATGGGGGTAAGATGAAGAGTGAGGAGTCAGCCTCACAACTAGGGAAGGACTTGAGTAAAATCAAGTGATTCATATGTCATAAAAATGACCATTATGCATCATAGTGTCCGTAGAAGAAGGGTAAAGGGAAGTAGTAGCAGAATCAGGTAGCAACATCAACTAAAACTCAGATGAATGAGTTTGCCTCCAAATTTGATAAGGGTTTCTTGATGGTATCTTTTCTTTCTCCTAACACAGTTCCAAAGAACACGTGTTATGTGGAACAATGGAGCATAGAGGCATATGACATCAACTTGAGAACTATTTCAAGCCTAAAGGAGCACGTCTCAAGAGTTCAGGTTAAGCTTGGTGATGATGCCAAGTATCCAGTAGTAGGAGTTGGTACCAATCCTTTCCAACTCCAGTTAGGTAACTCTTTAGAATTTGATGATGTGTTATTTGTTCTAGGTCTTAGGAAGAATTTTCTTTCAGTTTCGGTCATGGAAGATAAGGGCTATGTAGCAGAGTTCATAAATCAGCAAGTGCTCATAAGATCGAGAGAGTCTAGCCCAGGATCAACTCATGTGATTGGAGTTAGGAAAGGCAATTTATATAGGTTACAAGGTGAACTTGTTCTAGCCCTAGTACATAACACAAATAACTTGTGTGAGTTATGGCACAAGAGGATCGGGCACTTGCATTACTAAGCATTTCCTATTCTGAGTGAGCTCATCACAGGCCTTCCAGAATTTAGCATTGAGCAGCAGGGTGTATGTAAAGGGTGTGCACTTGGAATGAATGCTAAGGCTACTTTCCCAAGTAGTGAGCACAATTCTAAGGGGATCTTAGATCTAGTGCACTCGGATGTTTGTGGACCAATGTTGGTAGCATCAATCATAGGAAGCATGTTCTATGTTTCCTTCATCCATGAATTCTTTCGCAAAACTTGGATTTACTTCTTAAAGACCAAGGATGAGTTCTTTACCAAGTTTCAGGAGTTCAAAGATTTTGTGGAGAACTAGACAGGGAAGAAGATCAAAGTTGTGAGATCAGATAATGGGGGTGAGTATAACTCCAATGATTTCGAGGATTTCTACAAAAATGCAAGAATTAAGAGGGAGTTCATTATTCCCTACAACTCACATCAGATCGGGGTTGTAGAGCAGAAGAACCAATCCATCATAGGGGTTGCTAAGACCATGATACATTACCAAGATTTGTCAATTTTTCTATGGGAAAAAACATCCAATGCAACAATCTGATCCCTAATAGGTGTCCTCACAAGATTTTGGGGACAAGACACTAGAGGAGGCATTCATTGGTGTGAAGCCGGAGGTGAGTCATTTTCGCATCTTTGGTTGTCCAATTTACATCCATGTACTAGTCGAGAAGAGGACCAAGTTGGAGCCCTCTGGCGGGAAAGGTGTTTGTTGGATACAGTGAGACTTCAAACTTCAAAGGCCTATAAGATCTATATTCAAGAGGAAAGAAAGACAATTGCAAGCAGGGGTGTACAGTCTTAGGAAGACTTTGCATCTAGGAAGTCCCATGAGTCTATTCTAGTGACAGATGATGAGGAGCAGTAAGCTTTGAAGGTTGAGCCAGGGTGACCAAGGATTTCTAGTCCGGGGCTGCAACCTTTACGTGTAGAGGAGGAGCCACCAACTCCTACCAGTTTTGTCAGGAGACCTTAATGGTTCACACATATATTGAAGGATGCTAAAGAGCATGTTGAGGCTCCTAGGAGCTCATTCAAGGAGAGTAGGCCTCCAAAGATGTTTCCAAACTACATGACGTTGATGAGTAGCATCATAGATTCCAAGCCTTCCAGTTTTCATGAGGTAGCAAACCAACAAGTTTGGAGGGATGCCATGGTGGAGGAATACACCTCCATCATGAAGAATGTTGTTTGGGACATTGTGCCTAGATCAGAGGGAAAATCAGTAGCGACTTCCATATGGCTCTATAAGATCAAGCATGTGGTAGATGGAAGCATAGAGGTTCAAAGCGAGTTTTATGGCGATAGGGTTCTCCTAGAAAGAGGGAGTAGATTATGAGGAGACCTTTGCTCTAGTCGCTAGGTACACTTCCATTAGAGAAATGATGTCTTTAGTCACCATTATGGGATGGAGGATACTTCAAATGGATGTGAATACAACTTTCCTCAATGGGATAATTGAGGAAGAAGTGTACATCGAGCAACCTTAGGGATTTGAGGTCAATGAGAAGGAGTCCCATGTTTGCTGGTTGAAAAAGGCCTTGTATGGACTCAAGCACACCGTGGGCATGGTAGGATCGATGGATACTTGCAGAGTATGGGTTTCACCAAAAGTGAAACAAACCCCAACTTATATTTCATATTTGTTGAGGTTGATATGCTCATTTTGGTGTTGCATGTAGATGATATTTTTCTTACCCAGTTCAGAGAAGCTCATTGCAGGTTGCAAGGCAGATATGGCAGCTGATTTCAAGATGATGGACATTGGCATGATGAATTACTTCTTGGGGTTAGAGGTTTGAAAGAGACCAGGGGAGATTTTTCTTGGTTAGGGTAAGTATGCAATCGAGATCCTGAAGAGATTCTGGATGGAGGACCACAAACCCATGGCCACGCCTATGATCACTAATTTGAAGGTCACTACTTCAGATTCAGATATGGTGGATCCCATGCTGTATAGGTAGTTGATAGGTTCGTTGATGTATTTGGTCAAAACTAGGCCAAATATATGTTTTGTAGTGAACACCTTGAGCCAATTCATGGTGGAGCCGAGGTAGGAGCATTGGGTAGTAGCAAAACATGTGCTCAAATACCTGAGGGGCACAATGGAGTATGGGCTTGAGATATCTTGGAGATAGAGGTATACAAACTCAAATTGGGTAGGCAGTGCATCAGATAGGAAAAGTACCTCAAGGTGTTGCTTCAACTTGAGATCAATGATCATATCTTGGTTCAGTCGGAAGAAGACTTCCGTGGCACTCAGCTCAGCAGAGACAGAGTATATGGCAGTGAGTACAACTAATTGTTATTCCATTTGGCTTCACAATTTGCTAGCAGGTTTATTTGATTAGGAGTTGGATCCCACGATGATTTACTGTAATAATCAGAGTTGTATCAAACTCTTTGAGAATCTAGTTTTTCATGACAAAACCAAGCACATTGAGATCCGATATCACTTCATTCGAGATAGGATTTAGAAGGGAGTAGTGAAGCTCTAGTATGTACCCACAAACCAAACCCTTAGCAAAAGGGAAGTTTGAAGCATTCGGAGACAAACTTAGATTGGTGCATAATTTATTCCTCGCTAAGAGTGAGTGTTGATGTTTGTAGCTTAGACATAAACTTCCGCACAGGTTTAGTGTCAAATGTGCGTGAAGTTGTCCAAGTCAAATCTATTTTGTAATTCACTTTATTAATAAGTGAAAGTCTTATATTTAGTTGTTGAGTCTAATAAAGTGTATTTTAATACATTAGTGATTTAGACTAATCTCAACTGTACATCTCACTGAGAGATTAGGTTTTTGGTAGATTAGTGTTTCAGCTAAAGTATAAAGGAAAGTCAAGTTAGAGGGTTAAGAAACATTCATTATTTCACTCAAAGACAATTTGGTCGAGCAGATTTAGAGCATGAGAGAGGAGTCAGTTCAACAACCGGGCAGAGGACAGTGTGCAGGTCCGTATAGGACAGATCTATACTGTTGTACAGATCCATATGGGCAGATCTGTACTGTCGTATGGACATATCTGTACAGTTGTACGTAACACTCCCGTACAACCATATGGAAGGCCTGCACAACAGGCAGCGACCGGTGGGCTGTTTTCTCGGTTTTGGAGGGCAGTTTTTCTCAGTAAGGTGTTCAGATTTTGCTCAGTTTGAGTGTACTGTACAACTGTTAGTTTCTATAGATTGTGAAGGTTCCCTTTTAAACTTTGATTTATTAATGAAAAGCTGGTTTGAAGGAATAAATTATTTGTGTACTGTGTTTATGCTTCCGTGGTCCATTTTCCAGCTATATTTGTGACTATTGCTATGTGAAGAATTTAATTTCTGCAAATTAAATAGCAGTTTATTTATTTGAGAACATAAAGACAGCATTCACCTAAGGTTAGGAAAATTTACATGGCCTCCTCATTGACATCATGCCTTGGGCAAATGTTTCAACGAATTGAGCTAACCCTTGAGTCTGTCTTATGAGACATATCCTTACTTTATAATATATATTCACCTAAATTAAATACCATACAATTTCTGTAGAAAAAGATACAACTTTTTCTTTGTTCCCTTGGCCCTTGCATATACGTCAAATTAATGTACATAGTTTCCAAAAATTGTCTTGAAATGAATAACAGCATTCATCTAACATACATCTTTGCATAGTCATTCAAATTGATAAACCTTCCCTCTAATGACCATGCCCTGTTGAAAAGCTTGATCTGGAACAGGTTGTTAACAGGAGAAGAATATAACATATCTGTTATGCCATTTTGGAATGCAAATTAGTCATAGCTAAGCATCCTCTCAATTTGTTATCTTTTTTCTGTGTTTTATTTTCTTCTTGATTAGAAAGTTGGCAGTGGCGCTTCCTATATCATTATTTGCAATAACTATAAACCAACTGTAGACATTATACTAATTCATGAATTTGTATAAATGTTCAACTGATCAGCATTTTGGATTTGTCCTAGAAGTATTTCTCAATAAAAAAATGGGTGGCTGTCTTGCTTTTTCAGGAATGGCTTGAGGTGCTTGAGCATAACAGATTACATGTCTTCTGGAACGGCATATGATTATGGACAAGGCATCTATCTTTCTACTAATATGGATGATGCACGATTTAATTCTTCACCAATTTCTGGGTGGCCAAATGGGAAATTGAAAGGATATGGTGTAGTGGCTATTTGTGAAATTCTCTCCGGGAAAAGGCTTTTTGTGGGCAATTCCTGGTTAGAGGTTCCACCCGAAAATGAAAATGACATCGCTATACGTTATTTGATTGTATGCAAACATGAGTATGATAAAAAGGGATCCATAACAACTGCTAGCCACATGCTGTCGACAGAGAACAATTTCCTTGAACATTATCAACTGTTAAGAAACTATTACTCAGGACAATGAAGGCTTGATTCAAAAGCACCAGCACTTGGACGGACTTAATTAAAGAAGACCCAGTAAAAAGCTTTCTTAGAACATCGATAGCGCTGTGGCTGCAAGGGACTGAATTATTTCTGACAAAGCTACTTTTACCTCTACAACATGCATTTGAGGAGTACATCACGTGCTATAAAAAAGTGAACTAAAACATGGAGTTAGGTCACTGAGTTGCAACCATCACAGTAGATTATACATTTTATAGTATTAAATTTCAGATCTCCACAGCTCTTACTGGAAGGGTAGAGACGAGCTGAACCTTTTACTATGAATGAATGTGCATGATATCAAGCCTGAACCAAACATATTAGGTAGTTAGCAATCTGTCACTTGCAGTCACTTTTCATATGGATCTGATGTCATGCAACAGCATCAGAAACAACTACGTAATTATAACTGTTACAGACATGAAGAATTGACTATGTAATTATTGAAATTTCTTTTTTGCTAAGCATGTCATGAGTCATGACCAAAAGGAAAGTAGATTTCGAATTGCAGAAAATTTGAAAATGTTTGGAGTATTGGACTGTAGAATTATGATTGTATTATGTAATCTTCTATAAAGCTAATTCTTAGTTCGTTCAATTTTGAGAGTGATCCTCTCAGTTTTGGTACTTCTCACTTGAAATATTATATTTTAAAAGATGTTAGTTATGGAATAGGAGCCATTTCACTCATGCTGTTTACTTAAGATACATCTTGAATACAATTTCTCCCTTCAGAATAGCTCTCGTCCTGTTTTAAGATAATCTATTTGTAGTCACTGAAGTTATGTTGCTGATTTATTTTATTTTAGTTTATTCCAATATATCAACCAATTGCAAATAATATGCAATGGATTTTCTATGGGAAACAAGATCTTATTTCTTAGTCCAAGTAAAATTGATAAAGGTAATGGATTTTCCAGGGAAACAAGTTCTCTTCCTCCCAAGTCCAAGAACAATTGATAAAGGGGAAGTCAAAATAATATATGGAAACACTTGGATCTAAAAACAGATAAACTGGGAGTGTGACAGTTTAATTGTCTCTCCCTCTATGGCTTGAACTTAGCATTCAATACAAAAAGTTTCTCTTTTTTAGGAAAATGGCACCATTTTTTTTCTTCTTCCAGGAAAATGTTATTCGGTAATCCCTCCAGGGGCTTCTGAGGCTTTTGTGAACGCAGTATAATATGTAATCCTAATTCAAAGGATATCTATTGGACTTGAACTCATAACCTCTCAGATATCTTTGTCTTGAAAAATTGATTGCCACAATGTAAACCATTTAAGCTAACCCACTCAACTTGAATTGCAGGACACTTACATGTATTTTCAATTTTAGTTAGCGAACTTTCTATAGATTTCTTTCTGCAGATGAACCAGTTATTCAATCAACACTGAAGCCTTACAGTTTATGGTCTGAAGTTCTTAAAATGATAAGGCTCGTAACAATCAACACTTAACCACCACATTGCTAAAAATACAATAACACCGCATTGCTAAAAAACAATGACAGAACATTTACACAGAGTGACAGGCAAGTTTACCTCAAAGATCACCAATTGATTACATCAAGATACACATAACCACAAAAGCACAATAAGAACAGATTCATGGGCTGAATTCCTTGAGATTGTCCAAAGGATCTCATTGAACTTGTTTTCATGTCTATAATATGGGTGTTTTATGTTGCCAAAAATTTGTATTGGGGCAGTATTAGAAAAGTTATATAGCTGTTAGTTCCCAAGGGAAGAAGGATATAAATGATCCAGCTGCTCCTTGTGATTGATTTGTCTTGGAGGAAGAATGCCTTCAGAAACCATCAGTATCTTGAGCCTGATCCTCAATTGCTTGTAAAAAGACACTTGGCTTGAGTTAGAGTCTAGACAGTAAAAGAAGCCACTTGCTGGCAAGTGAGAGGCCTTTAAAAAATGACTCACCAAGATGTTTACTCTGTTATTTTCCGCTCTCATCAACAATACCCAAGGATCATTGCACTAAATAGCTAAAATCCACACTTGCTAGGCAATGCCATGCTTGGTTTCCCTTTGACATTTAACAAATTAAATGATATGATCCCAATTAGGCAACAATACAAATTCTTAGAGTGAAAGTGCAAGTAGAAAGGAGATTGTACCAATTATAAATAATAGTAACAATAATCTAATTTTAAGATCATGGCTTACCAAGATACCATAATAATAATAATAATTATAATCTAATTTTAAGTCTTGGCTTATCCAGACACCAAATTGATATACGAGACCCCTTTGTTTGTGGGACAAGCAATCCCATCCGTGCAGCGATTTCACTGCGTAGTATATAAAGGTATATACTCTACTCCCTCCATATTTGACCCTTTGACCTCCTAGGAAAAAACACATGTTCTTTATACATATTATACACTCTAGAGTTCATTATATATACGAGTTGTCTAAAACCTCTATGATTTCGCCCGGAGAAAATTGTTTTTCAGACACGAATTTGCTGGAATTCGTGATAGAATTTTTAGAATCTTAAATAACAGTATTAATCCTGCATAATTTGGATGCCCTGGGGGTTTTCCGGGGTGTTGAATTCATCTAGATGTTCAGAAAAATGATTTAATCAACACAAATCGACGATTTCTCCCGTCCGGCCAACAGTTTACGGGCCCATGGTTTTGGGAAGCCTATAGTATTTTCCCATGGTAATTTCCCTTTAAAAGGAAGACATTGTAATACGAAATGTAATGTGTTGTAGCATTGTAAAGATATTTGATTGTGTGAGAAAGACTGTGAGAGAGTGAAGAGGAAGTTGCAGCAGATGTGTTGCGGGTTGTATCTCTTCATTTGCTGGATGGTATAATAATAAAAGGACTGAAAATTTCTCCGTGGATGTAGCCCAGCTTGGGTGAACCACGTTATATTGGTGTCTCTCTTGTAATGTGTTTTATGTGATTTATATTTGCATATTGTTTATTGTTATTGCTCTACGATCATGTTTTTCTAACAATTGGTATCAGAGCCAAAGGTCTAGTTGGCAGATAAACTCGCAGGAAAGAAGGGTTCCTGGTTCAAGTGGGAGCAATGGCGGAAGAAGAAAAGTTTAAGGTCGAGAAATTTAACAGCCAAAACTACCAGTTATGGAGGATGCAAATGGAAGACTATCTGTATCAGAAGGATCTATTCCTACCGTTGGGAGGAAAAACAAAACAATCGGCGACTATGAAGGACGAAGAATGGGAGGTTCTTGACAGAAGGCACTGGGAACAATATAGTTGTTCTTGGCTTCGTCGGTGGCTTTCAATATCTCAAAAGAAAAGACAACGGAGGGTTTGATGAGTGCATTGGGTAAGCTGTATGAAAGACCCCCGACCTCCAACAAGGTATTTCTAATGAAGCGTTTATTTAATATGAAGATGTCAGAAGGTGGATCTGTTGCTGATCATTTCAATGATTTTAATACGATTACAAATCAGCTAAGTTCTGTAAATATGAACTTTGATGATGAAGTTATGGCTCTTCTAATCTTGTGCTCATTGCCAGAAAGTTGGAATGGCTTGGTCATGGTTGTAAGTAACTCTGTCTCTGGTTCAAACACTTTGAAATTTGATGATGTTGTTGGTGTTATTCTTAGCGAGGAAATGCGAAGGAAAATCATAGGTGAGACATCAGGTTATGCGTTGACCATGGAGAGAAGGGGAAGACAAAGGGAGAGAGGAAAGAGCCCAGTTAATTGCAGCAAGTCTAGAAAGAGCATATTCAAGTCCAGACTGAGAAAGATAGAGTCTTGGAATTGTGCAAAGAAATGACATCTGAAGAAAGACTGTAGATCTCTAAAGAAGAAAGGAGATGGACAACAAGAGACTACTCAGGATTCCAGGAAGCAAATGTAGCAGGCGATGTGTTACAAGATGCTTTGATTCTTGCATTAGATAATACTAGTGATTACTAGGTAGTAGATTCAGGGGATTCATGTCATGCTACACTCCATAAGAAATTCTTTCATGATTATGTTTCAAGTGATTTTGGACATGTTTTATTGGGTGATGATGAACCATTTAAAATTGTTGGAATGGGTAAGGTACTGATAAAGTTAAAGAATGGTGAATGGATGTTGAAAGATGTAAGGCATATTCCTGCCATGAAAAGAAATCTGATCTCAACAGGGCAGTTGGGAGATGGTGGTTGTTTATCTACGTTTGGAGAAACGTGGTGGAAGATCACTAAATGATCGATGGTGATATCAAAAATGAGACATGATAGGTACATTGTCTTTATGTCCTCATAATATTGATTGTTCTATCTTTTTAGCTTCCACAGGAACAAATACAACATTGTGGCATCATAGACTTGGCCACATGAGTGAGAAGGGGATGCAGATTCTCCTATCAAGGAAGTTGCTACCAGATCTGGAGCAAGTAAGTTTGGAATTCTGTGAGAAATTTGTTTATGGAAAAAAAAAGAGTTAGGTTTCTCAAGGTTGGGAAACAAAAAAAAGAGTAAAAAGTTAGAGTTTGTGCATATAGATGCATGGGGATCGGATCAGGTACAATCTCTTGGTGGCTCTTGTTATTATGTTACTTTTATTGATATGATGCAACTAAAAAACTTGGGTTTATTGCATTAGACATAAATCTGATGTGTTTGCTACTTTTAAGAAATGGAAAGCTTTGGTTGAGAATGAGACAGGAAAAATGTTGAAGTGTCTCAGATTTGATAATGGAGGTGAATACTACGACAATGAGTTTGATAGTTATTGTTCATACTATGGGATTCATAGAGAGAAGACAGTCTCAGGAACACCACAAGAAAATGGTGTGTCAGAAAGGATGAACAGAACAATCATGGAGCGTGCAAGGTGTATGAGATTGCATGCAGGGTTGCCCTTACAGTTTTGAGCAGTTGTTGTAGATATTGTTGTTTACTTAATAAATAGAGGGCCTTCAAGTGCTTTGGATGGTGGTATTCCAGAGGAGGCATGGACAGGTAAAAATGTAAATTACTCGTTTCTAAGAACTTTTGGTTGTGAAGCATTTGTCCATATCAATGTTATCGGAACCAGACTGGAACCGGCAAAACCGGTCGGTCCGACCGGTTCACAGGGTTGGTCGGTCCAGTCCATGCACAAAACCGGCTTGGTTGGATTTTTTTCCAAACCTGGCAAGAAACCGGTCGGTTCCGTACGGAACTGGTCAAAACGCCAAACCGGCCGGTTTTGACTGGTTCCGTACAGAACCGGCGGGTCCGTACTTCGCTGTACAGTCGTGGACAGGGACCCACGGATTTCAATTTAAAAAAAAACAGAAAAAAACCTAATCTAAGTTTCTAACCTAACCCTAAGCCTATCAGTTCGAAGACAAGCTTGCAAAATAGTAACAGAACAGTTTATCTTGTATTTTCTCATGTTATGAAATTTCATGTTCACTTCATGAAGCTTGACATTCTAGTGTTGTTTTGAGTGCTTTTTGTGTTGTTTAGGCTGTTAATTATTGTTGCTTTGGCTTATTGCAGTGAGGTCCTTCTTGAGTTAATGTTTCCATTTCTATAGTGCATTGCATAGTTCAAGATGTGCATGATGGAACATACAAAACTTCTGATGGAGTTGTATCTTGTTCATTGTATTGATTTATATTTAGTTCCAAAAGAATCTTCGCCTAAATGGTGAAAGATTATATCTTTATAGCTAAGAATTAAAACAACTTACAGGAAACAAAAAATGATTTTGAGTTTTTAGCATGGTTTACCACTTTTGGAGCAGGGAAAAATCCAAAGAAACAATTTAAATTTAACACTGAAATGATATAACTAGCGTGCATCTTTAAGGTCCCACGTTCTTCAATCAAATAGGACAAAAGCCAAAACTCAAAGAAACATCACAAGGCAAAAGTCCAAAGAAACATTCTAAAATAATCACTAAACTTTAAGCCCAAAGTAGAAGGGAAAAGGAATTAGAGAGACACAAAAGATGGAAAATTTAGAGTCTTAGCCAAGAAAGCAAAATCAAGAGCTCATGGGTAGTTCATGCAATTTTAAATGACTTTGATCCATCATCAGAGTAGGTTGTGGAGACTCAAGAACCAATATTTGATAATGAAGAGTGCTATTTTGGTTATTTGCACCCATATTTGCTATATATATGAGAAACTTTGCATATTTGTATATTAACGGTTTGGATTCATATGTATGCACATGAATATATATGTTTTTTACAAAATATGAATATTTTATGTATTTTTTAGTCAACCGGTTTTTTACCCAGTTTTTTTCTGGTTTCGGTCCGGTTCACATTTTGGGCTTCACCGATTCGATGACCGGTCCGGTTCCGATAACATTGGTTCATATTGATAAAGAAAATAGAACAAAGCTTGAGTGTAAATCCAATAAATGTACCTTTATTGGATATGGGGTTGATGATTTTGGTTATCACTTATGGGATTATGAAAATAACAAAATTATTAGGAGTAGAGATGTGGTATTCAATGAAACGGTCATGTATAAAGATCAGTTGCAGGGAAAGAAATAGGAAAAGGAAAACACAGAGTATGCAGTGTTTGATGAAATCAAAGAAAATGAAGTTCCAAAGGTGTTGGAAAATCAAGAACAACAACAGGTGCCTCAAACTCCTGCAAGTGTTAGAAGATCTACCAGGTTAAGTAGACCCCCTAAACGATTCTCTCCTTCATTGTATTATTTATTGATGATTGATTCTGGTGAACCAGAATGTTATGAAGAAGCAATACAGGTGGAAACTAGAAAGAATTGGGAGCAAGGCATGAATGAGGAGATGGACTCATTGGTAAGGAATCAGACTTTGGATTTGGTCCAATTGCCTGTAGGTAAAAGAGCATTGCAGAATAAAGGGTTTATAGGTTGAAGGAAGAAGATGGAGGAAAGAAGCGGTACAAGGCTAGACTTGTTGTAAAGGGGTTTGCACAGAAGAAATGTATAGATTTTGATAAAATATTTTCTCTTGTTGTTAAAATGAATTCAATTATAACTATTTTAAGTCTAGTGGCGGTAGAATATTTGTATCCTGAACAGTTAGATGTAAAAGCAATCTTTATCCATGGGGATTTGGAGAAAGATATTTATATGCAGCAGCCACAGGGGTATGATGTCAAAGGGGAGGAGAATTTGGTATGCAGGTTGAAGAAGAGCTTGTATGGCCTGAAGCAAGCTCCAAAGCAGTGGTATTTTAAATTTGACAGGTTTATGACAGAACAAGGTTATAGTAAATGTCATTCTGATCATTATGTTTATTTCAAGAGGCTAGATAATGGAAGATATACTATCTTGTTATTGTATGTGGATGACATGCTTGTTGCAGGGTCTAACATGTAGGATATAAATGTGCTCAAAAGGAAGTTAGCTAATTCATTTGCGATGAAGGATTTGGGTGTTGCAAAGCAAATCCTTGGTATGAGAATAACAAGAGACAAGAAAAATTGCAAATTGACATTGTCTTAGGGTGAGTACATACAAAAGGTGTTGGAGAGGTTTAGAATGCGGAATGCAAAACCAGTTAGTACACATTTGGCCATCCATTTCAAACTAAGTAAGGAGATGTGTCTCAAGACACATGAAGAAATAAATTACATGTCCAGGGTTCCCTATTCATCCACAGTTGGCAGCTTTATGTATGCCATGGTGTACACAAGACTAGATATTCCATATGCAATGGGAGTTGTGAGCAGATATATGAACAATCCAAGTAAAGAACATTGGAAGGAAGTACAGTATATTCTTAGATATTTGAGAGGTACTACCACTCATGCATTATGTTTTGAAGGTTTAGACATTGTTCTACAGGGATATGTTGATACAAATATGGCGGGTGATAAAGATAGCATGAGGAGCACCACATGGTATGTGTTTACTGTATGTGGAACAACAATAAGTTGGATTTCGAAGCTGCAAAAGGTTGTTGCACTTTCAACAACGAAAGCATAGTATGTTGCTGCTACAAAGGCTAGTAAAGAGATGATTGGGTTGCAGAGGTTCATGGAGAAATTGGGTAAGAAGCAGGAGGATACAAGGTTGTATAGTGACAACCAAAGTGCCATTCATTTTGCAAAGAACTCAGCCTTCCATTCTAAGACTAAACATATACAACTCAAGTACCATTTCATATGGTCTGTTCTGGAAGATGAACTACTAAAGCTGGAAAATATACACACTGGACATAATCTTGCAAACATGTTGACAAAGGTAGTAACCAGAGAGAAACTGAGTTCCTGATCGGTTTCAGTTGGCCTTCAAGCATGAAGGTGAAGATGAAAATTTTTCTAGGTCCAAGGTTTAGATCATAGTCCAGCAAGTGCAGCAGTAGCGAAGTTGTTGTGATCAGTCTCCAAGTGGGGAGATTGTTGGTTGTGGCGCCTGATCTTCCTGATTCAGAGATGTTGTTGTTTCAACCGTGTTTGTACCCCGGTTTTATATGCTATACAGGTGGACTGTACACTCATCCCAGTAGGGGGTGTGAAGAGCATCGCCCCCAAAAGAAATTTTTTGGGTTGTTTTGTTGGCCAACAGTTTACGGGCCCATGGTTTTGGGTAGCCCGTAGTATTTTCCCATGGTAATTCCCCTTTAAAAAGAAGACATTGTAATACGAAATGTAATCATGTATTGTAGGATTGTAAAGATATATGATTGTGTAAGAAAGACTGTGAAAGAGTGAAGAAGAAGTTGCAGCGGATGTGTTGTGGGTTGTATCTCTTCATTTGCTGGATGGTATAATAATAAAATCACTAGCAATTTCTGCGTGGACGTAACCCATCTTGGGTGAACCACGTTATATTGGTGTCTCTCTTGTAATGTGTTTTATGTGATTTATATTTGCATCTTGTTTATTGTTATTACTCTGCGATCCTGTTTTTCTAACAATCAAGGAGAGATGTCGAAGCTAGTGCAAGTTCCCATACAATTTGTTTGAGGATTGTTCCAGGAGTAAGCTTTTAACTCTCTCCCCAACAATCTTTGACCAAAAACCTATCCACAACTTAATAATGGTACTTTTGTGGACAACATCCAACTAGGATAAAGACACCCATAGTATTGAAACAATTAGGTAGAGAAGATACAAAATATAAAATGCATAGGGATAAAATACATATTTGGATTATATCAATTAGATTAAGTCTTGTCACCTTCTTCCTACTTGAGAAATTTGTCCCCAATTTTTGTTGTACATGAAGAAACCACTATTAAACACTGATTAGGAGGGCAAGTTAGCTTGGGTGGGTATGGTCCCTTTGCAGCCAACTAAGTGGCATAGACATCAAGCATGTTAAAAGTTTACATCATGACAACATATTTGCGCTCATAGAACTTCAACACGATAACTTAATTTGAAACCTTCTCAAATGCCTATTAAAGATCCATATATGCAAACACCAAAATATTGTAGGCAATATTCAAGAGTGCAGACACCACATATCAAAATTTAGATTATTCCAACAACAGCAAGAGACTGAATCTAAAAATATGAAGCCTGAAAATCAGATTTGGAAATTAAATCAGTGCAACACCAACACAACATTAAATATACTTATGAGTGGAAAACTATATAAACATGCTAATCATCTCAACACTAACACAATTATTTATTTCATTAATGTAATCAATCAGCTCAACAATGAACAAAAATCAGATCTGCATGCTAACTGAATAACAAGCAAAAAGATATGTTAGATCTGGAAAATCAGATCTGCACACTCATCCGCGCTAACAATTACATAAATTTATATTGATTAAAAAACAAGATTGCATTACAACAAATTAATTTTGCACAAGATTTCATAAACAAACAAAAAAATACAATGAATTGATGTGCCTTTCATACTCATTATAGAATAAGAGATGGGAGGGGGGAAGGAGTCACAAAAGAACCCTCTAGAATTGAGCACTCCACCAAACCCTCGATCTAGGTACACCTTAACCTACTCATGCACATGCCAAGAGAATCTTCACCAACTAGAGCACCTCACAAGTGCTAAGGTAAGTAGTTACATTGCAACTGGTGCCAACAATTTTTCTCCAGTAACTAAGTCATGTAGTGTGCTCCACACGTGCCAAGCATGGGTAGGCATATGCCCAATTTCCCCCATCACATTTTTTTATGCAACAACTTAAGTAGTGCACCCTCTTAGTCCAATGCAACTCTTAACACCAAGGATATAGAAAGGGGGTTATGATCAAAACGCTCTCATGATACTCTCTCACTTATATGGCATGTTCACAATAATCCAAAATTGGATGTGCAACAACAATGCCTTTAGGCGTAGGCTCATGAAAGATCGACATAGGTAGGATATAGAGCTATGGATGACATGGAGATAGAGTTGGTGGTGTGAAGGGACCCATGCCATCCCCTTTGGTGTCTACCCTTGCATCAAGATAACCAATGCTCCCCCAAGTTTCTAGGACGCGGGAGTGAGGAAACGCACATTGGGGACATGTGGAGAACACCCCCAAATTTTAGGGAAATTCATGGGGGATGGCAGATGTCAAGGTCTTAAAAATTAAAAAATATAAAATTTATAAATCCCAACAATAACAATTCATCCCGTGTAAATACAATTTAAGCTACTCCCTGTAAATACAATCCAATTCTTTAATGATTTAATACATTTCAACATTGTGTGAATCCATGGCATAGATGTTGTAATGGGGAAATGTGGCTTGAGGACCCTATTTCTTCATGATTCCATAGGGCATCACATTATTTGAGGCTTTCAAGTCATATATACAATTATGCAAGAGTGAACTATTAATCCTATATTGGGATCCTATTCATCAATATCACCCTATGCCCCCCTCCTCTAGGATCTTAGGCCTTGCCTCTACCTTGAATCTCGAAGTTGATCCTCAAAGGACGTTGCTCAACACCCTACATTTTTTATGAAACTTCCTAAACCAAGCGTTAAAATAAGGTAGATTAGAAAAAATTTCCCATGCTTAATAAGTGATTTTGCTTGACTAAAGGGTACATTTTGATTAAGGTCATAATAGAGGAGTTTAACAATTAGCACCACCAACATCAAGGTACATAGAGAGGTTGATGTGCTTGATTAAATGCAAATCCCTTAACCTCATACATGATAGAATCCAGTGGAATTGTCGCAATCCTGAAATCTTGAAAACTGTTAAGTCTGTTGAATTTTGAATGGGATCTAAAATTCTACTTTTTGCATATGAACTCCGATAAAGTTGGAACCACTCTCAAACATCCTGAAACAATTAATGGTAATGTTAAAAATTTAAGTAAAAGAATAGAAAATGAAAGATAAGGAAAATACCACTTTTATTTTAAGAATTTAATATTACCATTATTATTGAACACCTCCAGCAGGGAAGGAGCGCCTAGGCGCCCCCCACTTCATCGGTGCGCGCTTCAAAACAAGGGACAAGCTCCCCCTGTTTTTCATCAAGTTTTTCCAAATTGGGGATGAGGAGGAACGTTTTTCCAGGATCCCCCAAGTCCCCGGGGTGCAGGGAGCGAGGAGGACATGCCCCTGACGCTGTGGAATGCGTCCCCGTGTAACAAATTGATTTTGCACAAGATTTCATAAACACAAAAAAAATACAATGAGTTGATGTGCCTTTCATACTCATTATAGAATAAGAGGTGGGAGGGGGGAACGAGTCACAAAAGAACCCTCTAGATTTGAGCACTCCACCAAACCCTCGATCTAGGTATACCTTAACCTACTCATGCACATGCCAAGAGAATCTTCACCAACTAGAGCGCCTCACAAGTGCTAAGGTAAGTAGTTACATTGCAACTTGTGCCAATAATGTTTCTCCAATAACTAAGTCATGTAGTGTGCTCCACACATGCCAAGCATGGGTAGGCATATGCCCAGTTTCCCATCACATTTTTTATGCAACAACTTAACACCAAAGGTTATAAAAAAAGGGTTATGATCAAAACACTCTTTTTAGCGCTAGAAGTTGTCTCTTGACTACTAGAGAGGCAAGCCTAGCACATCTAGGTTTTATGAGAGAGCTTTGATTGAAATTGTTGGTTGGTTTAAAGATAGAGGTTGAATAGTTAATAAGCCATATAGGGTCTAAAAGGAAGATTAAAATAATAGTAATAAATCATCGATCCAAATATTTTGCAGCCATGAATTAAATGTGACCTCAAACATTAAAACAGAGCTAAAATTCCATCTCACAACAACGTTTAGATTTGGAATGGGAAATGGTAACAAAACAAATATCTAAGGAAACTAATTTAAAGCTTAAATTTCTTTAGAACTGGGAATAACTGGTTATGCAATGCATTAACAACTTCTTAAACCAAATAAGATAGCGTATAAAAGGAACAATTAATCATAGTTCAAATGAGCTTCGAGCATTCATGTATTACTGTATTCAAAAGAACTTAGAAAAATTCCAACTCTGACTTACAGAAATCGAACCCCTCTCTATGCTTCCTGAAGGAAGATCTCCCCCTGTTTCATGCTAAAGCATACAATATATAAACTAAGAGGGCTCGAGACCCTTTGGAAAAGCTTAGTTACATCAATTTATGGCTTAAAGATGTCATTTCCAAGAATAGAAAAACAACAAGGCGAGTTGGAACAAAAGTATAGTTAACAGTCCAAGATTCTAGGAACCAATTTGACTAAGCATTAACAATCCCTTTGAGGTCGACTTGGAACTGTTTAAGATGCTTTCCTTTGAAGATAGCCTTAGATCTGGAATGGATATTTGACTTCTGATTTGTGCCTTCAAATTTGGAACTATATCTCTGGTTGTCACTCGCTCCCTAATATGGAACTATTGAAGAATTCTCTACCAAGAATAGTTGGTTTTGACCCTTTGAAAATATATTTCTTTGAAATTAATTAAGCCTTCGAATCTGTAGTGGCTTAAAATGTGGATCATGAAATATCCCCTGCACTCATTGCTTGGTTTACAAGATTATCCATTCCCTGGAAAATTGAAATAATAGTTGGAATAGATAGCGCTGCCAAATGATTCAGTAGCGCCATCATCAATCAATTCAAATTATATCAAATTCCTAAGAATCTGGAAACCTGGGAAATAGACAGTCCATTGATGACGAGACTGAGTATGGTACATGTTGTCGGTCGAGATGCACACCAACAACAAAAATATTTCGAAAGTCATTTCCTCACTACAAGTGGGAAAGGTGTGGCCTTGGGGGCAAGCAATGAGCCAAGTACTATCACCAGAATCCCAGCTCCTCTGTTTAGGTTAACTCCTAACGAAGCCAAGGGGGGTTGTCCATAACAAAGAGTTCTCTAAGGTTCTTATGTTTTTTAAGTGTTTTTTGGGTGGATAGATACAGATGGGTGTTGTTTAGGAGTTTTTTGATGAACACGATAATATTTAAGCAATCCACGTTGCAATTGCATGTGAAAATCCTCAAAGTAGATCTAAGAGCTGATGTATACCTCACAATGAAAGAATTTAGGAATAAGATTAAGAGTGAATAATGTAGTAAGAGAGCAACAGAATAATACAGTAGAACTCGGATAGAAGAAAAATAACTTCACACACACTAATTCATTAATCACAAATGGACAAATAAATAATACAATGCATGAGGATTCGAATGCCAAGGTGGCAATTCGAATTAGCCTTCATGGAGTGATCAAAAGATCACTAGAGTGTCACCGGAGCACAACTAGAAGTCTTCATCATCATCAATAGAGTCATCAATGCTCAAGTAACTGTCAACCATCAGTCAAACTGAGTCTAATTGAGTGTGGTAGGTGTAACTGAGTGTAACTGGCACTAACTGAATGAAGGAGGCTCAGTGAAGGGCGCATGAGGAGCTAATTGGAGTCAGAATGGGTAGTTCAGTCTCACTGGAGGTCTATCGGAGTGATACAGTCAGTTGAGAGTCAGTCTAGCCTTAAATCAAGGAAAGAACTAAAGATAACTCAACTAACTGAAGTGGTAGGTGAGAGAGGACGAGTGGCTTCCTTAAATCAAGGAGGAAGGGCGCACTAAGCTCTAGGAGGGCTAAAACTGATATGAGAGAAGCTCCCGGGGGATGGATAACTAAGGCTAGGTGCTGGGACTGATGACTGAGATGCATGCAATTGCATGCTGCATGCAGAAATGCATGCAAGACTGAAAATGCTGGTAGGACTAGGATGGAGTATAGGAATATCCTAACACCCCCCCTTAATCCATCCTAGGCCCTGGTAACTGAGACCAAAGGTCACCCAATACAATGAATAATAACAGTCAATAAACCGAGGAAATGGGGAAAACCTCATGGGAAAAATACCCCCCCTCAAAATAGACTGTAAGGCACACACAAAGATAAATGCTCCAAACTCAAGCAGGTGTGATGCTTGGTCATATGTCTAGAGGTATCTTCTTCTTGGGAAGAAGTGGATCATGCTCAAAAAGCATGTGCTTGTACTTGATCTTCAGATCGAATGTGATGAGAACAAATCCAAAAGTATGAGGATGATCCTTGAACCTGTGATTCGAATCAGCTGAGGTATGATCAAATCTATGAATGTGCAGATAGTCTTTTGTCTTCTCCTTCGAACCATCATGGGTGAGATTATGCCAAAAAGAACCATCAAATAATAGTAAATGTTTTGAATCCAAATCAGATCCAAGACTTAAAGAATGGTTTCTTAAGATCTCCTTTGAACCATTTGAGGTGAGATCTAAACCATTGAATGCATGAGAAATTATCCCAAGCGAATGGCAATGGCCATCAAATATCAGTGTTTGCTTGGAATCCAAATTAGATCCAAGACTTGAATCATGGTTTCTTGAGATCTCCTTTGAACCATTAGAGGTGAGATCAAAACTAGTAAGTGCATGAGAAATTATCCCAAGCGAATGGCAATGGCCATTATCTTCAATAACTTTCTGAAAGCATGAAATAATGATCATATAGTAGTACATAAGAGGTGAGTGATCAAGGAGAGCGAATGCATTACCTCCAATGGTTGATTTTACCTCTGAAACATTCAATAGATCATGATGCAAACCAACAAACTCTGGTGCAAGAGAGGATTTAGGACCTTCTGCAATTTCTAGAGTGTGAGCTGGCACAGAATTCGAAATAGAAGAAATTTGGAGCATGAGTGTAGAATCTGCAAGTTCTTCTGCTTTGTGGACAACTTCAATATGAGATATGTTTGATACTAGTTCATGATCAATGAGATCTCAAGGAGGGAGAATGCATCACTTTGCTTGCTCTCGAAAGGGTTTGGACCAATCCCTTCATTCTGCTTGCCAAATATTTCATCCAGGTGGGCCCATAGCTCTTTTGGAGATTCAACATCATTAAGGGAGTGGAATACCATGCTTCGAGACATAGCATACATCATGGCTGAAATAGCTCTTCCACCTTCATCTAACCAGTCATTCTCTTCTTCAGAGGATTCGAACTCTCTTTCAAAACAATAATCAAAGAGATCATGGCTCTTCAAATATGCTATCATTTTTTGTTTCCATTCAACATAGTTGAATAGATAAAAAGGAATTTCTTCGAAATTCATGGAAGCTGTAGAATACCTACAGAAACAATAGAAATATCTGCAACTGCTACTGCTGCAAAAGTGCAGAAATTGCTGCAACTGCTGCACTCGAAATCTTGATAATAACCTGCAAAAAACTCTCGGGAATGGAGATAGACAATACCCTCAACATGCTCTGATACCATGTGAAAATCCTCACAGCAGATCTAAGAGATGATGTATACCTCACAATGAAATAATTTAGGAATAAGATTAAGAGTGAATAATGCAGTAAGAGAGCAACAGAATAATACAGTAGAACTCGGATAGAAGCAAAATAACTTCACACACACTAATTCATTAATCACAAATGGACAAATAAATAAAACAATGCATGAGGATTCGAATGCCAAGGTGGCAATTCGAATTAGCCTTCATGGAGTGATCAAAAGATCACTAGAGGGTCATTGGAGCACAACTAGAAGTCTTCATCATCATCAGTGGAGTCATCAATGCTCAAGTAACTGTCAACCATCAGTCAAACTGAGTCTAACTGAGTGTAACTCGCACTAACTGAATGAAAGAGGCTCAGTGGAGGGCACATGAGGAGCTAACTGGAGTCAGAATGGGCAGTTCAGTCTCATTGGAGGTCTATCGGAGTGATACAGTCAGTTGAGAGTCAGTCTAGCCTTAAATCAAGGAAGGAACTGAAGATAACTCAACTAACTGAAGTGGTAGGTGAGAGAGGACAAGTGGCTTCCTTAAATCAAGGAGGAAGGGCGCACTAAGCTCTAGGAGGGCTAAAACTGATATGAGAAAAGATCCCGGGGGCTGGCTAACTGAGGCTAGGTGCTGGGACTGATGACTGGGATGCATGCAATTGCATGCATGCAAGACTGAAAATGCAAATAATGAAAATGTTGGTAGGACTAGGATGGAGTATAGGAATATCCTAACATTGCAAAACACAGTGATAAGATATAAAAATATATGACAACTGAAAATTAAATCATCCACGGAATAATTAATGACTTAAGCAAATAAAGGACAAATGGTCCAAATTAAGGTGATGCATAAAAGTTTCAAGACTAGTGCCAAATGGAGTCAAAAGTTCTTGGTGTGTTGAAATACAAGTCTCAATATGTGTTCGTGAGATCGTTTTGCAATTGTTCTTGGTAATTTTTGTTGTGTATTTTAGGGGTGGTCTTGATTATTATGGCTAGGGAATTTCCAACCGATACGCAAGGTACTGGAAATCTATCCAAGAAATATTCTAAGTGGCTCCGTTTGAAGACAAGACAGACCACCCATTTCTCTAGCTAGGCGCTCAATAGCTAACCAACAACTAAAGTCTAGACATGGCTTCCCGGCGCCCCCAGTTGGAATTTTTCCACTTAGATTATTTATCGATCAACGCTGGATTCGTTGGTTATGGGGTGAAGATTTTATTATGGTTTAAAATTGAGAGATTAAGCATCCAATACCATTTCTGAGTATTTCAACCTTTTTCAAGGCTGGCCAGAGCATACGTGGTATGGAGAAATGAATAAATTCCAATTTTAAAGGGAGAATGAGTTGTGAGTGTTTTAATTAGAGCACAAAAGACAAGCTCTCCGACAGAGAGTGCTCTTGATCCACCTTATGGTTAGATTCAAGAGTCTTATCTAATCTATATGAGAATGCAAATGCAACAATGCTCTCCGATAGAGAGTGCTCTTCACTTGTCTTATGACAAGTTCAAGAGACGTTGTGTTGACTTTGTGTTCATTTTATGATTAAACAATGAAAGATAAGCAACACAACAAGATAGCTCAATATGAAAAATGAAGCAAGACTATTCTAGTAATTAGTGAAAATGAAACTACTTGTACAATTGAAAAAGTGAGACTAGCAATTAGTGATCTATTTGCAAAAGTGAAAATTAAACTAACAACTAGTATTCTACTTGCAAAAAGTGAAACTAAGCTAGCAATCAAACCAATCAAGAAACAAAACACTACAAACTTCCCCAAATGGGGGAAGTTGGGTGTGGGAGCTTAAAAATCCCACTTGCAAACTTTATTAATTAATTACAATGTCTTGGGAATTCAACCCTTGAAGAATAACTTGAAGAAAATAGAAGTAGAAGAATTTATGAAGCTCTTTAAAAGCTTTTACAAAAGGAGAGTGGTTTGGATCTTTGTCTTCTTGGTTTGGATCTTCTCTTGGTTTTTTGAGTTTCTTGGTTTTTTGTCTTCTCCAAGTTTGCTTCTTCAATTGCTTCTTCAAATCTTGGACTTGTTCATTTGGTATCCTCTTCAAGCATCTATAACAAGTGAAAAATCAAGAACCCATTATTGTCAACTAAAATAAAATAAAAATCGAAAACTGATCTAAGATCTATTTGAAAATGTAAACTAGATGCAAAAAGATTAAACTAAGCTAAGGTTGAGATTTAGAAATGCTAACTTTTAAATAAACTAGATGCAAACTAAGAAATGAACTAAGATCTAAGTAATTAAAATGAAATGCAAGTTACAAAAATGCAACAAAATCTAAGTATGAGATCTAGCAAACTTTAAACAAACTGGACTAAGTTAAGGAGAAAGAGAAAGAAGGAAGGCTGGAAAGAGGGATGAAAAGGCATCCCAAAAGGACCAAAAGGTAAACAAAAAGAGGCAAACAGTGAGCAACAAAGAGGAGTGAACAATGAGCAGCAAATGAGACAAACAGTGAGCTGGAAAAAGCTCCCAAACAGTGGGCAGCAAAGATATCAAACAGTGAGCAAGATAGGGCAGTGAGTCAATGAAGAAAGGTGAGCGAATGTAAAGA
Source organism: Larix kaempferi (assembly GCA_027924585.1). Lineage (NCBI taxonomy): Eukaryota > Viridiplantae > Streptophyta > Pinopsida > Pinales > Pinaceae > Larix > Larix kaempferi. The sequence goes on from BSBM01000893.1 coordinate 3,772,680, forward strand.
AGAAATGATGGCAGTGAGGATGAGAGGAAGGAAGACCAAAAAAAATAATAAATCGGAGCTGAGAAGAGACAAAGAAAAGATCAGTGCAACAAGCAACAAAGGAAAGAATAGTGACAAAATGGGAGAAAGAAGTGGTGAAGAAAGGTGGCAAGCCAAACAAGGCTTAGAAGATGAAGAAGCCAAAAGGTGGAAAGATGGGGTTTAGGGCTTCCTGAAGGATCACAAGTAACTGAAATTTGTTTTTTTCTAAGTTTGAGTTTGATGGATGAGGAAGAGCCCCTGTTGGTTGTTTCTTCACTTGGAAGTAGAAGCCTTTGTAATCCCCGCAAAGTGAATGTGTTAGATGGTAATAACTCCTGTTTAATGAAGAGAAGCTTGATATCCAAACTCTTTTCCATCTTCAGTGATCCCTGAAAAACACAGCTCTCAACAACAAACCATATAAAGTGATAGTATGTAAATCAAACAAATATATAAATAAATGAAAGATCTAGCATAGATAATCAAATAAAACTTTAATTGACTAACCTCATGTACTAGATTGATAGTCCTCTAAAGCTAGCATTGAACATAATTTGCAAATAAGAGAGAAGGGTGAGAGAGATAACACCTCAAAAGGATGAAACCACAACACAAAGAGCCCTTGCATAGACTTCCAAAGTCGTTTTTATTCCATGTATTTAAACAAATGATTACAATACAATTTTGGCAGAGTGTTCTTGCACAAAATCTCCATCAGAAGAGAGCCCAAGAGGCCTCTCTTTATAAAAAAACTAAAAGACCTAAACCCTAATTTGAATTTGGCTTAAGGAGAGCCAATAGCAATAGACATGAAGTCGAATTCCAATCTAAACCAAAGCTTGGAGTGATATACAATGGTGAAGTCGAGTTCTTGGTTGGTATGAGTGGGGAGGTGGCCTCCACTCCCACATAGTAACCATCACCCATCAAATACGTGAATGCCATGTGGAGAGGGCGTGAGCTAGCAAAGGAGAAGCTTGGAGCTTAACGCATGTGTTGACTTGACTTCATAAGGGAGCCAAGCTCGTGATGTGGCCCCTAAATTAGGAAGGCGCCTACCATTCCTTTATTGCCAAACCAACAACCCACTTAACATATGCCAAATCATCAAAACGTGAGAGCTAATGAAGGAATGCGTGAGCCATCAAGGAGGAAACTTGGAGTGCAATGGTAGATGATAACTCGAGCTTGTTGAACCCCAAGCCAATGATGTGGCCACAATATTAGGAGAGCGCCTACCAAAAAGTAAATGCTAACTCAACCATCCATAAAACAAGTGCCACATAACCAATTCGTGATCTCTGCATGAGGAGGGCGAATTTATCTAGAATGAATTGACTTCTGGTGATTGGATAATGAACAAAATGTGAATGGAGTTGATTGGAATCCTCCTCAATGCATGTTTCCATGTCATTTAGCCTGTTTACTTAATCCAATGGATTATTTTGGAGAGATTTGGATAATCCTCCAATTTATTATTATTTGATTATTTTAATTAATATTTCTCTTTTATTGATTTCTAAGAAAATATTAATTAAGTGGCTAGATGACTATCTGAAACTTAGGATAAGTGGGTTTGGGGTTTAACTGAGATTATTGGCTTAGGAATTAAGCCTCCAATCACTTGAATCCACCCCCAAACGAATGACATATTACAAATTGAATTTTTCCAATTAAATATTTGGAAAAATAATTATAAAATAATAAAAATAAAAACTTGTCCAACGCGTCCGGTAAAACTTTTTCAGACATTGTTTGGACAAGGGACGTAGGAAATGACCATCTAACATACAAAAGGTGTCTAGTAGATTCATATACATCAGTTGGACTCTAATAACCCCCCAAGGCTGAGAATCTCAAAATCGGGCATTCCAGCTTTGGAGGAAGCGGGAGAAAACATCGTCGATTATTACTCGGCTATAGGAAAAGCATAATTGACAAGGGCAAAAAACTCCCTGGAATGCCTTAGTTGATAGTCAAGTCATGGGGAACCGAGCCACTCAAAAACCCTACTAATACAATTATTACAAACCCCGTGGGGCCATGGTCATTTCAGCAGAAAAATAAAACTGGCTAGCCAAAATTGGATAAACACACAAACTGAACCCCTGATACTCTGGAAGTGACTATTGATCATGTTCAAACACTGGCAGCTCAATGGAGGTTCAACTATTGTACAATATAGTTGGCAACATCTGGATCCAACTGCGCGACGGGTACTCGTTTGATTCATGGATCAAATAGAGTGCTCGAGAATCCCAGAATGTCAGTTTCTTGCATGGAAACAAAAGTGTCTTAGTCCTATGTATATATGATAAAAATGCCAAATATATGCCAACATAAATTAAAATCTATTCTAAAGCATAAAGTACAAAGCATAATATACAGGATATATGATACACAAATAAGGTCCAAGTACATATGGTACAACAATATGATACAAATATAAAAATACATAAAGATACAACAAGAGAGAGATTAGAGAAGCCTTGAAATGACCCCATGGTCATTTTTTAGAGGTTGTTTCCGTAGAGCAACTTCAAATGTTGTCCATTCATAGGTAGGGGTAACCTCTCTCCTTCCATAGTATTAAGTATGAAAGAGTTTGTTCCGGCAAGGTGGCATATAATAAAGGGGCCTTTCCAAAGGCTGTCAAACTTTCCATGCTTGCCCAGTTTTTCTCTTCTTTTGTCCCATAAAAGGACCGTGTCTCCAACTTGGAAGGATCTAGGCTTAGTTGATTTGTCAAAGGTTCCCTTCACGCTCTCTTGATGTCTCAATAGTTGATCAAGTGATGCTCTTCTACTTTCATCAAGCTCTATAATCTAGTTGGTTCTCTCCTCCATCTCTAACCTTTCTGTCCCATACTCACTTATCATTCTGAATATAGGTATCTGCATGCTGATTGGCAAGGTGGCTGTGAGACCATAGACAAGCTCGAAAGGGGACTTTCCAGTAGAGTTCTTTTTGGTGATCCTATCATCCCATAGAGCATACTTAATCTTGCTATCCCAAGCTTTTTCTTTGTTTCCCACAGTTTTCTTAAGGATGGTCATTAAGTTTTTATTGGTGGACTCAACAAGTCCATTTCCCTGTGGGTAATAATAAGAAGAATGGGATAGGATAATGCCATACTTGAAACAAAAAGAATTCATCTCTTCTGAGCTGAAAGCCTTGGCATTATCTATTGTTATCTTGAGAGGGATGCCAAATCTTGTGATTATTCTGTCCTCGGTGAAATCCATAACAACTTTCTTTGTGGCTTTTTTGGTGGGTATGGCCTCTACCCACTTAGTGAAGTAATCGGTTGAGGTGAGAATCCAGCAAAATCCATTGCTAGAATTATCTTTAAACTTTTCGATAAAGTCAAGGCCCCATTGCTGAAAAGGGGCAAGGACTACAACAGGTGTAAGGGGAAGAGCAGCCAACTTCTGCTTCCCAGTGAAAAGATGACACTCTTGGAAACACTTAACATGTTTGTGCACATCTGCAAAGATGGTTGGCCAATAGTAACCAACTCAAAGGATTTTGTGGGCAGTTGTATTTGCTGCAAAGTGGCCTCCACAAAATCCTGAGTGGAACTCAGTCAATAGTTTCTTGGAATCTTGTTCATGAACACATCTGAATATTACACCATCCGGGTTCCTCCAACCCAGGCCTTCTTGAGTAAGGCAATACCTAGCAGTCTTAAGTCTTAATGCCCTTCGTTTATGACCCTTAAGGTGATCTGGGCAAGTGAAGTGTAGCAGGAAATATATGATGTCAGAGTACCAATGATTATCAAGTTCTTGCAATGTTGGTGTCATGGCTGGTTCAGGTCTACTGTTTTCACAAATCATGTCTATTTCTTCTTCATTCTTTTGAGTTATCATCTTGGCAAGGCCTTGTCCTTTTATCAACTTGGTTGGCTTAATCTCTAAGTCATATTCCTGGATTTTAGATACCCATGTGCCCCTTATTCCTAAGCAATCTTGTTAAGACAAGATGTCTTTTACTACAGCATGGGGGACATACCCTATGACCTTTGAATAGCCAATGTATGTTCTAAAATGCTTTAGAGATTTTACCAAGGCATAGGCCTGCTTTTCCATAATTGTGTATTTTAACTCTGAATTCTGTAAGGCTCTACTCATGAAAGAAATTGGTTGCTTGAACCCTTCGAATTTCTTTTGGAGCAACACCCTGGAAATAGTGTCTTCTGAAGCAAAGGAGAAAACCATGAAGTCCTTAGTATAATCGGGATAACCAAAACATGTGACCTAGTGATAGCATCCTTTATGGTGGCAAAGGCATCTTTTCCCTCATTGGTCCATACAAACTTAGCATATTTCTTAAGTAATGCTTGCATGGGTTTCATTAATTTAGCTAAATTGGGGATGAACCTCCTGATAAAGTTGATATGACCATTGAAAGACTGGAGGCCTTTCACATTTCTTGGAATAGGTATATTTTGTATGGCTTCTATTCTTTCAGGTCAATTTTGACCCCATCTTTGGATATAATGTGACCTAGAAGCTTGCCTTCATCGATCCCTAGGACTGACTTTGCCGGAGTTAAGGAAATACCATATTTCCTACATCGCTCAAAAACCTGTTTGAGATGACCAATATGGCTGGATCTTTCTTTTGAAAACACAGTTAGATCATCTTCGTAGATTTCAATGATTTTACCAATTAATTCCTTGAAGGAATAATCCATGGCCCTTTGAAAGGTGGCCCCAGCATTAAGAAGACCAAAGGGCATTCTCATATATTCGAAAGTGCCCCAAGGGGTTGTGAATGTGGTTTTATGTTTATCCTCATCCTAAATGACAACCTGATTATAACCTGAAAATCCATCAAACATGGACATCATATTAGATCCAGTGACCCGTTGGAGGAGGGTCTCCATGTTGGGAAGAGGATAGTTGTCCTTCTAACAAGCAATATTCAGGTTTCTGAAATCTATGCATATCCTCAAACTTCCATTCTTTTTTCTTACTACTACTAAATTGGAACACCACATTGAATGTCTTGTAGGAGCTATGATTCCTGCTACTAACATTTTTTCTAACTCCTTCTTCACGATAGGGGCCAATTTAGGATTTATTTGCCTAAGTTTTTGGCGAAAAAGTTTGCCTTTTTGACATTCAGGCTTGAGAGGGATGGTGTGTTGGAAGACATCCTCTCGATATTCTTTCAATTCATCGTAGGTAAATGAAAACACATCCCTATACTCTTTTACTAGGTTGATCAAGTCATTCCTTTCTTTTTCAGAAGTTCCTTTTCCAATTTTTATCATTTTAGGCTCGTTTTCCAATCCAATGTTTATTTCAATATAGTCTCCCGGTTTCATCTGATCAATACTATTCTTCCTTCTATCCCGTCTATCAAAAATGTTTTCTAAGGCTACAAAGCCACGTGGTACATGATTATACTGGTTTCCTTCACTCTGATACTCTTTATTCTCCTCCTGATCATTGACTCTAAAATTTGAGAACTCATCTATATTATTGATAAATTTTAAGATTTGCTCATCGTCTTGGAAACTCTGCCAATGCTCAATGTTGTCAGGTACTGAAGGTCTACAATTTATTTCAAGTGGACAATCACCTTCTAACATTTCATCCGATGGTTGGAGGGTTGATGCTGAAATTGCTAGTCTGTCTGCTGCACTATTATGATCTCTAGGGATTGCTTCTATGTTTAGGGCATCAAAAAATTCCATAGTGTCCCAAATTGAATTTCTATATTTCTTTAGTCTTTGACACTTAGATGCAAATTGGCCTTTGATTTGTTGGACTATAAAATAGGAATCACCCTTTATGCTTAGCAATTTTATACCCATGTCCTTGGCTAGCTCGATGCCTAGTAGAAGTGCTTCATATTCTGCTACATTATTGGTGGCCTCAAACTTGAAAGCAAAGTTGAAGATCTTACCCTTAGGTGAAGTTATGAATATCCCAACCCCTTTCCCTGCTCTTGAGTATGCACCATCAAAATTCATTCTCCATAACTCATCAACCTTTTCATCCTTAATTTCTTCTTGAATGGGGGCCAAAAAGGTGGAGTTAATTTGATAGGTTCCATTTTCATCAGTGTTGTAGATATATTGGTTCAAAGGTCTTTCAGGATTTTCAACATGGTACTTTTTCTCTTTCTCAGTATGTAATTTGACAAGTGATTCTTAGATGCTGGAACAATGGCATATGACCAATCCAGTTGGATTGACCCACCCAAAGTGGCACCCCATTTTCTAGAAAGCAACATCCCCCACTTATCCGGAACATCAATAACAAGAATGCCCATGGTAACATGGATGTTCGGATATTTAGCTAATCTGACAGGTTGATTTTCAATCATTCCTTCAACCGTAATCGGTCTAAAATCCATGGCACATACATTCTGGTATGGTCTTGTGGTTTTCAAGTTGAGCTGTTGCATGACCTTTTTAGTCATTGGGTTGGAACTAGATCCTGAATCTAACATACAATTATGTAGAAGAAGATCTCCTATCATCAATGATATATAGAAAGGGGGATGATCTTCTTTTCTTGGGTCCATAGTATGTAGAATTACAGGAGGATCGTCATAAACACTGTTATAGCTTGTTGAAGGTTGCTCTATGGTGTCTGAGAAAGTCACCTTCTTAGGGGTAGAAGGTTTCACAGGTGGGGGAGGTTTTGAAGGTATGGGAGGGCTTGTATCAGTTGGAGGATCTAGGATTTTCAAAATATTTTCTTTTTGCCTAGGTATTTTACACAATTCTAAAACAGGCACAGGTACTTTTTGTGTTAATCAACCAATTACCTAAATCAAAGCTTAAATCACTTATTTCTTTAGCATCATTTTGAATTGTCACCTTAGGTGCACTTTGAGTAGAAGGTCCATCATTTTCTTTTCTTTGGTAGACAACACCCTTGTATCTCTGCATGTTGTTGATTTGTTCATTTGAAGGCTTCACACTAAAGAACTTGGTCATGTTATCTAGCTCCCGACTATACTGTTTTGCTTGTCTCCAACTTTCTCTTGGAATACTATGAATGCCACCTACATGGTTTATATATTCAGGCTCGCTTGATGAAGACTGACCACCACACCCTTCAGGAAAACCATGCTCTTGAACATAGAATGCATAATGACAAGTGTCTTCTTTGTGGAAGTCTCTGCATGCCCTAAAAAATGGCGTGTAAGGTTCAACCATGTTAGCAGCCTCTAGCTGATGAGGAGGCCTCTGTTCATGGTTGGGTACTTTTCTTTGCCAAGTTGGTTTTGGAGGAAAAGTTCTTGGAGCAGGTTGAGTTTGTGATCTTTCCATGGTTATAACCCTATTCTGCATCTCTTTCATTTGTGCAAGATGTTTCACTTTAGTTTGTTCCATCATTTCAAGTCTTTCTTTCATTTCCAACATCTGTTTTTCATAATTATCCTTGATGGATCCTTTTCTTTATGTTCAGGTGTCTTTAAAGGAGTTGAAGTCCTAGAATAACCAGGAAGGTTGGATTCACCTGATGATTGCATATTTTGGTCTATTTTGATTGCCATTTCTTGAGCTTCTAGAAGAGAAGTGGGTTCCTTATCTCTGATCTGATATTGCATCTTTCCACTAAGTGCTTCAATGTAATAAACCAAAATAGATGGTGCAGGTGGTGCATAGGTGGCAGGAATATCATTTGACAGTTCTGTGAACCTTGTGTTAAACTCATCCATTGTTTCAGTTTCCTTCTTCTTTATGTTTTTCAAAGAAGCCAGTTGATGCCTAGGTTCCTTCTTTTCACCAAACTTGTTGGTGAAAGCAGTCTTGAAAGCTGCCAATGTGGTGAAGGAGTTGTTCGGTAAATTGCTGTACCAATCACCAACTTTTCCATCCAAGGAAAGAGCAAAGAGCCTCATATAGACATCATCATGTTGATTTGCAGGATCACTAACATAAGCGTTGATACATTTGGAAAAGCTTATGAGATGCATGGATGAATTGGTGGCATCAATGCCAGTATACATAGGGAGTTTCTCTACATCTTTGTCTGGAAGACGATGGGGTTGACCTGCTATTTGAGAGAAGTCAAGTTGAGTGAAATACTCACCCATTATGTCGGAAAAACAAGTTTTATTATTTTCTTCAAACAAACTATGGATGTCTAATATAGACTTAGATCCAAGATCTTCAAGGATCCTACGAGAAGCTAGCTTATTTAATATCCTCCTATAAACCTTTTCAGGCTCAGGAATGAAACTAAGTAAGCCTTCGGAGTTTCTTCTTGTTGAATACCTTGGTAAATTATTTGACAGTGGAGTCTCCAGATGGATTCAAGTCTAATATCAGAGAGTTGATTAAACTAAAAATCTATCAAAAGAAAAGGTAGAAAACTAAGAAAAAACTAAGGTCGTCCAGGAACAAAAAGATTTGTCCCCGGCAACTGCGCCAAAGATGTTGTCCGCCGAGATGCACACCAACAACAGAAATATTTCGAAAGTTGTTTCCTCACTACAAGTGGGAAAGGTGTGGCCTTGGGGGCAAGCAATGAGCCAGGTACTGTCACCTAAATCCCAGCTCCTTTTTTTAGGCTAACTCCTAACGAAGCCAAGAGGGGTTGTCCTTAACAAAGAGTTGTCTAAGGCTCTTATGTTTTTTAAGTGTTTTTTGGGTGGATGGATATGTATGGGTGTTGTTTAGGAGTTTTTTTAGGAACACAATAATATTTAAGCAATCCACATTGCAATTGCAAAACACAATGATAAGATAAACAATATATGACGACTAAAAATTAAAGCATCCACATAATAATTAATGACTTAAGCAAATAAAGGACAAATGGTCCAAATTGAGGTGATGCATAAAAGTTTCAAGACCAGTGCCAAATGGAGTCAAAAGTGCTTGGGATGTTGAAATACAAGTCTCAAATATGTGTTCGTGAGATCGTTTTGCAATTGTTCTTGGTAATTTTTATTGTGTATTTTAGGGGTGATCTTGATTATTATGGCTAGGGAATTTCAAACCGATACGCAAGGTACTGGAAATCTGTTTGAGAAATATTCTAAGTGGCTCTGTTCGAAGACATGATGGACCACCTAGTTCTCTAGCTAGGCGCTCAATAGCTAACCAGCAACTAAAGTCTGGACGTGGCTGCCCGGCGCCCCCTGTTAGAATTTTCCCACTTAGATTATTTATCGATCAGAGCCGGATTCGTTGATTATGGGGTGAAGATTTTATTATGGTTTAAAATTGAGAGATTAAGCAGCCAATACCATTTTTGAGTATTCCAACCTTTTTCAAGGCTGGCCAGAGCATATGTGGTATGGAGAAACGAATAAATTCCAATTTTAAAGGGAGAATGAGTTGTGAGTGTTTTAATTAGAGCACAAAAGACAAGCTCTCCGACAGAGAGTGCTCTTGATCCACCTTATGGTGAGATTCAAGAGTCTTATCTAATCTATATGAGAATGAAAATGCAACAATGCTCTCCGATAGAGAGTGCTCTTGACTTGTCTTATGACAAGTTCAAGAGACTTTGTGTTCCTTTTATGATTAAACAATGAAAGATAAGCAACACAACAAGATAGCTCAATATGAAAAATGAAGCAAGACTATTCTAGCAATTAGTGAAAATGAAACTACTTGCACAATTGAAAAAGTGAAACTAGCAATTAGTGATCTATTTGCAAAAGTGAAAATTAAACTAACAACTAGTATTCTACTTGCAAAAAGTGAAACTAAGCTAGCAATCACACCAATCAAGAAACAAAACACTACAAACTTCCCCAAATGGGGGAAGTTGGGTGTGGGAGCTTAAAAATACCACTTGCAAACTTTATTAATCAATTACAATGTCTTGGGAATTCAACCCTTGAAGAATAACTTGAAGAAAATAGAAGTAGAAGATTTTATGAAGCTCTTTAAAAGATTTTACAAAAGGAGAGTGGTTTGGATTTTTGTCTTCTTGGTTTGGATCTTCTCTTGGTTTTTTGAGTTTCTTGGTTTTTTGTCCTCTCCAAGTTTGCTTCTTCAAATCTTGGACTAGTTCAAGCCTTGGACTTGTTCGTTTGGTATCCTCTTCAAGCATCTATAACAAGTGAAAAATCAAGAACCCATTCTTTTCAACTAAAATAAAATAAAAATCGAAAACTGATCTAAGATCTATTTGAAAATGTAAACTAGATGCAAAAAGATTAAACTAAGCTAAGGATGAGATCTAGAAATGCTAACTTTTAAATAAACTAGATGCAAACTAAGAAATGAACTAAGATCTAAGTAATTAAAATGAAATGCAAGTTACAAAAATGCAACAAAATCTAAGTATGATATCTAGCAAACTTTAAACAAACTAGACTAATTTAAGGAGAAAGAGAAAGAAGGAAGGCTGGAAAGAGGGATGAAAAGGCATCCCAAAAGGTAAACAAAAAGAGGTAAACAGTGAGCAGCAAAGAGGAATGAACAATGACCAGCAAATGAGACAAACAGTGAGCTAAAAAAGCTCCCAAACAATGGGAAGCAAAGATATCAAAAAGTGAGCAAGATAGGACAGTGAATCAATGAAGAAAGGTGAGCGGATTTAAAGAAGAAAAGATGGCAGCGAGGATGAGAGGAAGGTAGACCAAAAAAAATAATAAATCAGAGCTGAGAAGACACAAAGAAAACATTAGGGCGGCGAGCAACAAAGGCAAGAATAGTGAGAAAATGGGAGAAAAGAACTGGTGAAGAAAGGTGGCAAGCCAAACAAGGCTTAGAAGATGAAGAAGCCAAAAGGTGGAAAGATGGGGTTTAGGGCTTCCTGAAGGATCACAAGTGACTAAAGTTTTCTTTTTTAAAAGTTTGAGTTTGATGGATGAGGAAGAGCCCCTATTGGTTGTTTCTTCACTTGGAAGTAGAAGCCTTTCTAATCCTTGCAAAGTGAATGTGTTAGATGGTAAGAACTCCTGTTTAATGAAGAGAAGCTTGATCTCCAAACTCTTCTCCACCTTCAATGATCTCTGAAAAACACAACTCTCAACAACAAACCATATCAAGTGCTAGTATGTAAATCAAACAAATATATAAATAAATGAAAGATATAGCATAGATAATCAAATAAAACTTTAATTGACTAAACTCATGTACTAGATTGATAGTCCTCTAAAGCTAGCATTGACCATAATTTGCAAATAAGAGAGAAGGGTGAGAGAGATAACACCTCAAACGGATGAAACCACAACACAAAGAGCCCTTGCATAGACCTCCAAAGTCGCTTTTATTCCAAGTATTTAAACAAATGAGTACAATACAATTTTGGCAGAGTGTTCTTGCACAAAATCTCCATCAGAAGAGAGCCCAAGAGGCCTCTCTTTATACAAAAACTAAAATACGTCATAAACCCTAATTCGAATTTGGCATAAGGAGAGCCAATAGCAATAGACATGAATTCAAATTCCAATCTAAACCAAAGCTTGGAGTGATATACAATGGTGAAGTCGAGTTCTTGGTTGGTATGAGTGGAGAGGTGGCCTCCATTCCCACATAGTAACCATCACCCATCAAATACGTGAATGCCATGTGGAGAGGGCGTGAGCTAGCAAAGGAGAAGCTTGGAGCTTAACGCATGTGTTGACTTGAGTTCATTAGGGATCCAAGCTCGTGATGTGGCCCCTAAATTAGGAAGGCGCCTACCATTCCTTTATTGCCAAACCAACAACCCACTTAACATATGCCAAATCATCAAAACATGAGAGCTCATGAAGGAATGCGTGAGCCATCAAGGAGGAAACTTGGAGTGCAATGGTAGATGATAAATCGAGCTTGTTGAACCCCAAGCCAATGATGTGGCCACAATCTTAGCAGAGCACCTAACAAAAAGTAAACGCTAACTCAACCATCCATAAAACAAGTGCCACATAACCAATTCGTGATCTCTGCATGAGGAGGGCAAATTTCTCTTGAATGAGTGACTTCTAGTGACTGGATAATGAACTGAATGTGAATGGAGTTGATTGGAATCCTCCTGAATGCCTGTTTCCATGTCATTTAGCCTGTTTACTTAATCCAATTGGATTATTTTGGAGAGAAAATATTAATTAAGTGGCTAGATGACTATCTGAGACTTAGGATAAGTGGGTTTGGGGTTTAACTGAGATTATTTGCTTAGGAATTAAGCCTCCAATCACTTGAATCCACCCCCAAATGACTGACATATTACAAATTGAATTTTTCCAATTAAATATTTGGAATAATAATAATAAAATAATAAAAATAAAAACTTGTCCAACGCGTCCGGTAATTTTTTTTTCCGACATTGTTTTAAATGGACAAGGGACCTAGGAAATGACCATTTAACATACAAAAGGTGTCTAGTAGGTTCATATACATCAGTTGGACTCTAATAACTCCCCAAGGCTCGGACTTTCAAAATCGGTCATTCCAGCTTTGGAGAAAGCGGGAGAAAACCTTGTCGATTATTACTCAGCTATAGGAAAAACATAATTGACAAGGGAAAAAAACTCCCTGGAATGCCTTAGTTGATAGTCAAGTCATGGGGAACCGAGCCACTCAAAAAACCTACTAGTACACTTATTACAAACCCCGTGGGGACATGGTCATTTCAGCAGAAAAATAAAATTGGCTAAACACACAAACTGAACCCCTGATACTCTGGAAGTGAACATTGATCATGTTCAAACACTGGCGGGTCAATGGAGGTTCAACTATTGTACAATATAGTTGGAAACAGTGCAAATGATGCCCCTTGGACCCCTGCTTGGCGTTCAGATGTGTGCTTTTAGCGAATGGTCTCCATTTGGTATTGTTCTCAATTACTTAAATATTTGTCTTGACACCCTGTATCGATGTGTTGGATTAGTCAATTCCTCCATGCATCCATTCCATGTAGAATTTGAGCAAATAGCTTAGTAACATTCGACAAATACACCAACGAATCAAATATTTCATGCATTCGGAAAATTCTCCCTTAGAGCACTTGTGATGTCTATGACGCTTGCTTATAATTGATGTAACTAACGACTCTCCACAACTTTAATCACTATATTTCAAGTTGCTGTAAGGTGCTTGGCATTTTGCATTTTTAATTTATTTGTGTAATGGCATTATCCCACATGTCTTAAAGATGTCGACATTGATTATTCAATGCCTCTAATTCAGAACCGAACATGAGAATTTCATGTCATTCGGTTCCTTTATGGGGGATAGAGAGCAGTATGAGGGAAAAATTTAACACTTTATATTCATGAGTGCTCATAAAATCATATTGATGAGTTGAGCACACTATGCTTGCTCATGGACTTCCCTTGGCGCTTGGTGTGAGCGTTTGCATGATGGTTTGGGATTTTAGTCTCAATGATTAGAGCCCCAACATTTTTGCAAAATTTGACAAAATTAATGGTGAATAAATAGAAGTTTGGGATCCAAGTCTTGGGTCAAATTGGAGAATGGCCTTAAAGGCCCAATAATTTTTGTACAAACACCAAACTTGTACATATCCTGAAAATAATATACCAATGCTTAACACCAATATTTTAGCCAATTTGTCTGTGCATAGAAAGTCCCTTGGTTCAAAATGACATGCATTGCTTGAATTTGGCCAAGTTTGACAATGCAAATTTGAGTGCTAACATCTCTCATGATACTCTCTCACTTATGTGGCATATTCACAATAATCCGAAATTGGATGTGCAACAACAATGACTTTAGGCATAGGATCAGGAAAGATCGACATAACCGAGGTACAAAGCTATGGATGACATGGGAGATAGAGTTGGTGGTGTGAAGGGCCCCATGCCATTGCCTTTGGTGTCTATCCTTGCATCAAGATAACACTTAAGCATTAGTGAAACATGTAATAGTTCAAAGAATATAGCATGTATTTTAAAAATATCTTATGTATTTTGTTTTAAAAATAAAAATAAATAAGAAAACATGTTATTCCCCTCAAAATGTAATGAAAAGAATAAAAGACAAGGATGAGCTTAAAGGGCTTGGAGAGGCTGAAGAGTTGGGGACGTTTGGCCTTTCAACTATCTCCCAACTGAGCCATCCTCCTACTTACCATTTCCAATGAGGAGAGAGGGGTTCCTTAGTGAAGAGTGAGAGTGATGTTTCCCAAGTTCCCATAAGTAGAAGAAGTTAGGAACCAAAAATCTAGAGGGTACTTAAACTTGCTTCTTGCCAAGAAATAAAGAGCCGAATTAAAGCCATTGAATGTTGGTTTTCCCATTTTAGTTTCCAAGATAAACAATGTCTCATTTGCAATGTTTTCTCTGAAGCCATTGAGTGTTGGTTTTCCCATTTCGTTTTCTGGGGTAACAATGCCTCAATATGCAATGTTTTCTTTGTGTTTGTTTGTTTTATTGTGTTAGATTGTTTACTGTATGCATAAAGAGATCCTTTGTGTTTTAATTGTTGTTAGTGAATAATGAGAGTATTAGAGAGGATTTTGTAATTAGAGTTGTAGAACTATTGCATATTCTAGTTTTGTTTGTCCATTAGAAGTACCCACAACTTGTTAACCTCTATCGTTGGATGCCATCCAATCCCAAAGATAGATGGTTTGCATTTTGGAGTTGTTGCAATTATCTAGGGGGTTGCTAGATTGGACATAAAAGGTTTAGTGGTCCATTGGATGAAGAGGATACTCTTGGAGTTTTTCCTCTCTTTGCAAAGTCGTATACCCTCCTTTTTCCTGAATTCAGATTGTTGTTTGTGGTATTTGTTACGCCTCCAAGTATTTGTAGCATTCTAGACAGGTCTACCATAGAAAGGGGTTTCAAAATTTTGATGTAAAGGCCAAGTTGAAGCTTCTATTTTGGTTTTGGGATTAAATCACCCGAATCAGGTCATGGCAGGTCCCCTTGGTTTTGCATCTATGAGCGTTGGCTTAGTGACACTGCTAATTGCCTCATGGATGGGATATATGCCCAGGATTTGGTATTCAGGGCTTCTAGGGGTAGACCCATTGGGACACATGGCCTGGAGATGATTATGTTTTGTAAAGGGTTGTCACACTCTAATTAGCACACTTCACATCCTCACTTGGACCTATTTATTAACACAAAACCCCTTCTCTTGGTCTCAAGACCCCATGACATCATCCTTGAGGATGAGACCCTACATTCATAAAAAGGGGAACATTGAGGGACAAACATTGCTGGGGTTAGTTGAGGCGTGACGTCCTCCTTTTGGCTCACTGTTGGGCAACTATTTTGACATGTTTTTCATCATCAATTGTCCACCTTTTTTCTCTATTTTACCTATACCTATACTTAATTCCTATGATTATCATCATATACATCTATAGTTGTGAAGTTAATCCACCCATCAAGTTCCTAAAAAGCATGCTAAGGTAAACTGTTGTTAATTCATACATTTTCTTTTGTTTTCAATGATTTAGAAACGTTTTGAATGAGATATTGCTAATAATGATTGCTGTCAAGTTTAGTTCTTGTCACAACTGAATATTTCCTACGACTCAGTTCAATTCTTCCCATGCATTGGTAATTACAATTTTTACGTAATTACAGTTTATTTCCAGAATTACAAGTTTTTCAAGAGTGGAGTAGTTCCAGATGGTTGCAGGTTGATGAATGGAATTCCTCCACATGGATTTAGTAGAGGTCATCTCCAATATAGTTGTATGTCCATTGGCTTGCACCCAGCTACATGTACGAAGTCCAAGGCTTGGTCAAAATTTTAGTCAAACCCAGATTTTTAGCAATTTCCAGCAGACAACTTCTGCCTTGGTTTTTGAGAAAATGAAGGCAGATCTCAAAAATCCGTGACATGGGTTTTGTGCAGAATGGCATAAATTCAATATGATGCAAATGGTTTTCAAAACTAAGCTACTATTTGTGTTATGGAGGTGGATGTTTATCATGAATTTGTTCAAATTTTGTGAAAACCCCAGATGTTGTATTTGACCATTTTCTAAATTTGTAAAAACATGTTGAACGAATTTAGATTTGAGGGAAGTTGTTTCTATGCTCTCTTCTCTATATAAAAAAGGGTCTGCACATAGAGATAAGGGGGTAACTCGAGAATGGAATAGCACCTTGATTTTGTATACTCTTGGAATTTCATTTCTCTCTGTAATAAAGAAGGAGTTCATGTGACTACTATTGGGACAAGAAGATTAGTTAATCTTGGTGTTTTCTCCTTAATCTCCAGATTTGAGAGGGCCACTCAAAACAGGGGATCTGCTACATTTTCCTTTTCATTTCTATTATTTTTATTCTAGATTGGATTATTGTTTTTTTTAATTGAGATTTTATTATATGGTCTTTGATTTGTGTCTAATTTAATTTGTTTTGTAGTTAATTCAACTCTACAATTCAGTGAAATGTTTCCATAAGATCAGTGCGCCGTCACTTAATTCTATATGCACTGTAATTTCAATTGCATCCATCTTCCATTCCCATGCATTACACTATGTTCATTAATCTGTTGTGTTATATGCTTCAAACCTTTCAATGATGCCAATTCGTGAACAAAGCATTGGTTTCTTTGATTAATGAGTGTCATTTATGTGTGTAAAATCATTTATACAAAAAAATAAAAAAACTCTTTCTTCTTCAACATAGACCCCCATTCATCGATAATGATTGTCCATTTGATCTGTATGATTTGAACACGAGTTATTCATACATATACATATAGAATCGATTGCAAAACTAACTCGTTCTCATTTCTCAGTATTGCACATTCTATGTTAATTGATTGATAAGACTTACTCGACAGAAGAACATACACATTTATTTCACAATTGATTTCTGATCAAGAATTGTTTACTCTTGAAACATTCTTATTCACACACAACTCCTTGATAACAGAAAGCAATAACCTCCTTTCCCCATTCATTTTCTTAAGTGTTGTGCAAATTCTTAGAGGGTATTCATAAATTTAAATCCATAGTTCAAAACATTTATGTTCCTCTCTCGTATGCCTACAATTGCATTTGTCTATGTGTACACATTCGAAAATCTATCCTCTGAGTTGGAAGCTTGATTTTATTTACATTTCTAGATTGTTTTATTTGGTTTGTTTTCATTCCTTGTATCTTTACGTTTGCTTTAAGTGTGGTTTTCTATTTATCATAAACCTCAGATCTACTTGAAACCAGTACACCTCATCAACCTTTGAGGTCTGAACAAAATCCTGGCACCTGAAATATTGATGTGAGTGTCAAACTAAATAGTTTAAGTATATGAGTCTTTGTTGATGCAGCATCTATTGACAGGGGTTCACTCTACACTATCACCAACAAACTATCAACCCAAACTCCCTTATACATCGGCCCGGAAAGGTGTAACCCTTCCCAGCAACACTTGCGGAGCAAGTGTAGTCTCACCCGAGGTGGATAAGAGGGCTGTTGGAACCAAGTTTCCGCAGTTGTGTCGAGGATATGCACACATTACCTTCGCACTAACCAGAGATTATAACATTCATAACATACCATTAACTTATTATTCGCATCTTAAGTCATTTGTAGTTTCTAACAATCATTCAAAACACCATACTCGGCATACTTATTCAGACTAGCATTACTTCCTACAACATATTCGCATTAATCAATAAAACATTCACATAACCCATTATTCATCATCACATCATTGCATAAAGCCAAAAATTGCATCATAACCTAACATCTCCATTCATTCACCAAACCTTGCGGAATTAACCTCGCAGAAAGTGTCAATACATCATGTTGCGGATACAAAGTAAAACCCAAAAGATAGGATCAATCTCCAAAATTCCGATGCCCTTAGGCTTACAATCCTACTCAATTTATATGCTTTTATCTTATTACAAAATGGTCCACATGATCAACTTAACTAGTCTAACAATTCTTATGCTTCCGCGAACGCCGTGAAAGGTCCTTCTTCTACGGAATGACCCTTTCGCACCTGTCGGCTTCCGCACTTCCTGCGGATCTATCCCGTGCCAACAGGCCCCCAACACAATCTTATGGCTCGTCCCGAGCCACCTCAACTGGACACTACTGGTTTGTTGTACTACTGTTGGAAGTCATCATAGGTGGTCAGAATCTGGTCAACTATCTCTTTGACTAATGCTCTGCTTCATTGGGTGCTCGCATACTTTCTGTCGTGCCTACTGCAATTGCACCTATACCTGTTTCATCACTAGTACTACCTGTGCTATGAGGGATTCAGCCTTTGTCTAGAGTGCATCCAAATGTGCAGCTCATCGTTGCTTCCTTTCGTGGGCTTTTTCAGCTCGCTGCTTCATACTTTGCAGTTCCGCGGCCTTTGCTACTCGGATCATTGTGGGCATCATTTTGAACGATCCCTTCAAAGTTTCCAACTGCTCTTCTGCTTCACAGAGCGTTATCTTCAGTGCAGTTAACTAGTCATCCTCAACCAACCTGTCCCAAAACTCTGTGAGACTTACCGCAACTTGCTGTGCCGCGTGTTCCATCTCCCGAATCTCTACCACTGCTTCCTCTATCGCCATCTATCGACTCTGAATTTGTGCCAGTGGTGTACTGGGTGTCACTCGAGTCTAGAGCTCCACATTTTCCTTTCTGAGCTCGGTAATGGCTACGCCTAGCATAACAGCCTGAGATTCCAGTTCAACGTCCGGATCTAGCGCTGTTGTTTCGCATGCTTTTGCGAGTGCTCTTTCCAACCTCGTCCATTCTTCTACAACCTTTTCCTTCGCAGTGAGTGCTATAGTCTTCTCCTCAATGAACTTCTCTTTCCCATCCAAGGATTCTTCTACTCGATCCTTCTCCTCGATGGCTTGTATTTTCACAGCCAGTGCTGCGGTGTGTTTATCTCGAAGGTGATGTACCTCCTCCTTGCTGTGCTATAATTGATTCTTGTATTTGACCATCTTGTTGTGCATCGCAACCTCACGATCGCAGATTTCTGCGCTTGCAGCCGCTTAGACTCGGTGTAGTGTCAACATTGGAAGCAAGTTGAAATCAAGCATTGCTAGATCAGCTTTCCGAATCTCGAGGTCCAAGGTATCATCTCCTGTCAAGAAGGCGTGGGTTTCGAATTGGACTATGCATTGCTAGGTGCCTACTTCTACCTCGACTCCGGGAGTCGACAAGTTTTGTTGGATGTCGCCATGTGGTACCCTGATGTTGATTATTGTATTTTCCATGGTGTTTAACAGCTCCCCTATGCACTGGAAATTCTCCACTGAATGCTGTGTAACCTTCCAGCGGTTACTCTCTACGATCTGCGTAATGCTATCTAGAAATCTATCGGCCTGTTGCGCAGTGAGCCCTTCCCATGCGCTGCTGCCGGCATGGTCCATTCTCTTCTTCGTCCTTCGTTCTTACTGGTGGAGGTCTAGGTCTGAATCTGTTAGGGTGTTGGCGGTTGATGCCCCATCGTGGCCAGACTCTACTGTCTGGTCCTTCGCGTCGGTCTCTTGTTCTGTGTTCTCCTTCTGGTTGGCAGAAGCTTCGTCGTTCTTCGCTGGGTCTCATCGTCCTGCTGCCTGCTCCTTTTCGATATCCTTCGGATCTACAAGAACCTTCCATGTCTCCAGCCATTTTGCGATGATGTTATCGAGCTCCACCTCGGTGAGCTTGTACTGTGTCCTCAGCCATTGTTTGGTCGGATCTGTGTGGGCCCGGAGGTAAATTGTGTGTTCTTCGATGGATATCTGGGCGATGCGGAGATACTTTGTCGTAGGTTGCGCTGTGATTCGCAGTATCATCTGTGCGTCCATCCTCATTCTCTTGAGCCAAATATAAAACTAGATAACATTTTCCTTTTGTCATTCTTTGTCGGTGGTCGCCCATAAGTTCTGGTACCGCGCACCATCGCACACTCACGGTTTCGTGGGATCCACCCCCTGATAGTCGTCTGGTTCCCTCCATGCTTTTAAGGCAATGAGGAGGAGTAACCATGAATATGTGAGCGGCCATTCATTTTCCTGTGCATCATACACGTCCTCGGTCAATTCATGTAGCAGGAACTGAGCCCAGTTCATCTGTTCTCTTGCGGTGCACCATTCCGCAGCTGCAAGGACACCTGAATTACATTGCAGCGATCGATTTTTCCGTGTTACTTTGACCGCAAGTATCTTCACTGTGACTTTGACTTCTTGGTTGTTAATTGTGTTGATCGGGTAGCCTCTGGAATATTTCTATACCCCATACTTTATGGCCAATTGTTCGGCTAATTTCTTGTCATTGTCTTTACCTTGGGAAAACTGTGAAGGGTCGGCTCCCTCTTGAGGCAGGCCAGTGATTCTGGCAATGAGGTCAACGGTGACTGGGATTCTTTCGTGCAGCCATAGGAATCTGTCATGGAATCATGCGAGGAGTTGCTTGACGCATGAGTTGACCTGTGCCAGGCACCCAAAATGCGGTAGGAGGGTGATACCGAGCAATCCTGAGTGGGCCAATCCCAATGCCCACTTCCTAGGTTCCTTCGTAGTCGGGCCGCCTATGTGGGGGACGTCCTCATAAGCCTCCATACTCTTTAAACTTGGCTAGGTCATGGTCAGTGTATTGTAACCTCTGCAACTTGGTGGTAATATCCCCCCTTTCAGTAACCCCTGGTGGTACCGGTGCGACCGCAATGGAGTATTTTTCGTTCTTGTTGATTCACGGTGTGGGCGGCCTTGCCCGATGGGGTGGAACATACTCTGAAATCATGGGGCCATCATATCCATCTTGCACAACTTCATCAGTTGAGGGCCCCGCAGCGTCATTTGTTAACCTTGTGGATTCCCGGGTGGCCTTCTTTTTCTCCCGACCAGTGTCAGGGGGTCGATTCGCGCTCCACTTTTTCTTGTGTGGGACTATAGACATGACTTCTAGCTGTTCCTGCATAATTGGTGTGGGCTATGGTCTTCTAGTGCTAGTGCTGGAGAATAAACTTCCATCTGGTTCTTTAGATACTACGGTGTTTCTTCGTCGGCTCCTTGGAGATTTATAACGCTGGTCAGTAGACTCCATCCAATCATAGGTCATGATTACCAAATCTAGCTGGGGTGTGCCAAATCCATCGCATGCGTTAGTATTAACTGCTAGTGTTCTCGTTTTTGCTGTTGTCCCATGTGGTGTAACTACAACATTTATGGTCTTTTATTGTTGGTTTAGACCTTCATGCATCGTGGAAACTTCCAACTTGGTTATAATGTGTCGGCAGCTTTTTATTATTATTATTATTATTATTTTACCTCGACACAACAATTGCCACTATGTCGATAAATCGTTGTACCGTTGGATTCTCTACTGTGGCCAAATTTTGCTGGTTTCGCTGGGTCACTGTTGTGTACTTCTCAATGTCATTTGTCTGTGGTTCTGCGGTGAGCCTTCTGCTTATTGCGGTTGGCCTATATTGCTGGTGTTGTAATTCCGGTTGATGTGGCCACGGCTTGACCAGCTGTGCATCAGGTTTTTTTGACGTTATATCTAGTGCCACCATACTGCGACTATCCATTGATTATAGGACATATGCATATCTGGGTTCATCGGTATCTTCGGGCTCTCCGGTGACATTGTAAAAATCTATTTCTGGTGTCACAGTCCTTTGGAGTGCTATCAGTTGTCCAGTCAAGGATACTTCAACTATTTTTCCTCAGGTTTCCCGTAGCGCGATTTGGATTGGGGGAGTTTCGTCTGAGAACAAGAACGATTGGCTGAAGCCAATGGTAAGCTGCTCCCAAGAAATCGTCCCATGTCGCAGTTCTGCTGCGATATACCAGTTCCGCGGTATCTCATCCAACATGTGTACGAATGCATGTACCCACTCCTGTCGTTCTCTTGATCCCCATTGATGTTGACAGGAATTTAGATGGTCCTTCGGGTCACTTCTTCCATCATATTTCAGTTTTTCGTTCTCCGCAGCTTCGCCGAACTGAACCTCCATGAGGCGTCGACATAGTGGCCAAGATGTGATGTTTGATTTATGTGCTGCCCACCATCGTGCAGGAGTAGCCTTGAGGGATTCCTCCAGGACCAGAAGATGCTGTGGCTCCGCCACGTTTTCCTCAAATTCGGTGAGAAACGTGTCCAAGTTGGGAAATCCCTCATAGGTAGGTAATGCATACTCCTCTGTGGCTACCATTCGTAGGGACTTTGTTGTCCGTGTGCATCTTTGAAAGGGAACTTCATGCAACCGGTTCTGCTAATTCTCCAGGGACTCGTCTAAGTCGGAGGATGCTGACCTGTCACTGCGCCATCCTAATTCTCCATTCGTGGTGGGATTAACATAATCCTCAGAGATGTTATACAAATTGTCCCACCCTTCCGCAAGCTCATCTCTAGATGGATCCGTATAGCGCAGTCCTTCCGTCGGATCTAGTGGTGCGATGACTCTCATTTCCTAATTCTCGAATGACATTATCATTTTCTTAAAGTTGATGATTGCTTGGTTCTCCATAGCCTAGTCGATCCCCAGTAGTACCGGATAGGGACTGGTGTTATCCACAATCTCAATGACATCGAAATATGCATACATTCTGAGTCCTTCAATTTCAACCGGAAGTTGACATACCCGACCGAGCGAAGTGACATTGCTTTGGTTTTCCAGTCGTAGCTGTACTGGTGACTAGGTCATCCGCGGCTTTCCCATTGTCTCCCATGTTTGTTTCATCAGGATATTCACATCCGAACCCAAATCCAGAATGATGGAGTCGACATCAAATTCTCCAATCTATGCTGAAATACGCATCTCCCTGCCTGTCTTTCTTTTATGTATGCGATTGAATATTTGTTCCAGTCGTGCACCTCCTCGTCGTTGCAGTATACTAGCTATTTCTTCCAGTGCGTCTAGGTATTTTTCCAAATCCAAGCAAATTTCCAAGAAGGCTCCCAGGGTGTTTTCCTTCCTTTGTGACTTCGTCGAATCGAACATCAGTGGCATGTCATAGATTTCTTCCTCAAGAGGTAGCTGCTTCCTATTCCTTATTGCCTCTTGTGCTTTTAAGAAGACATCTCTTTTAGCTTCGACATCAAAGGTGACCTTCTTCCACTGTGTTTGTGTTAGTATAACATTGGCATGTGACCTGTCGCCACCTGTTGCTACCCCTCCTCTTGTCACTATTCCAATTGTCGCATGGCTACTCCTAGCTTCTGTCGATATCCTCTGCACAACTGATGGCGCATTCTGATTATTTTGGTTCTGGTTCTGGGGCAGATTCTTAGTTTTCCATTTCGCAATGAGCTAGGGGCAGTCCTCTACACTATGATCTGCAGCACTGCAGTATGTACACTATGGCGCTGGATTTGGACAGTCTCTTTGGTAGTGCCTCTGTTGTCCGCAATTGTAACAGATGATTTGACCTCTTCCCCGTCCAACAGATCCTCCGCGTCCCATACCTGCACGTTGGCCTCCGCGGAATCCTCCCCCAAAACCTCCACGTGGCGGTCCATATTGTTGATGTTGTGGTTTCAGGTACCGCGACTGCTGATATTGTTGTTTCCCATACTGCGACTGGTCATACGATGGCGGTGGATACTAGGGGTGCCCATATTGCCCCTGGTTGTATTGCTACGGTTGGTTAAACTACGGCTGACTATACTACTATTGCTATTGCACCATAGGTGGTTCTTCCCCCTTCATAAATTATGTGTCAGCCGTACGATCTTGCAACAAGTCACAGGCCCTGCAGTCCTTCTCATCATGGCCAACCGATTGGAAAAATTTGTAGTATAAGTTTGTTGGATTCGATACCATCTTTTGCAGATATACACACTCCTCCGGTCGATGCCATCTGGTTTGACAGATAGTACACCATGGCATGCCTCCTTGACAAAGGGGGTTTGGCGCCCCTGACTGCAAATGCTCACGGAATTCTGGGCAATTATCCTTATGGTGCCCCTCACTTCGGCATCTAGTACACCATATATCTATGCAGGTCTCCTTGCCCTTCTTGATATCCTCCAATTGAAGTGTTAAGTTGGCCAACTGTTCCTAAACTCTGTCCATTCCCATTCCTACTTTGCCGATGGGTGAAGCCTTTAGCTTCATCGCGATTTCTAATGCTTCTGCCTGTGTTGCGACTTTTTGTTGCATCAGTGGCCCTAGGATATGTGACACAAGTCCTGTGATGAAACATTCTTTATGTTGCAGCTCATTTATCGGAAAACTCACTTTCGCTATCAACGTCTTGTATCGCTGATCGAATTCCCACACTGACTCATTCGGGAATTGCTTAATATCCTTAAGCTCAGTGACATATTACGATTCAGATTTTGGTTTTTTAAATTCGTCAATCATCTCCATTCTAACCTGCTCCAATGTCTTGGCCGTTGTTCTCACTGGAACCTTTACAAACTTCATATACCAGTCTAGCGGTCGACCCCTAAGGGTCATCGCTAACTGTCCCATCTTTATAGCATCGTCCTGAACCTGCTTTACAGTCCAGACTGCTTCGCATATAAACCAATATTGTTCAGGATCCTCGGTCTCGTTCCCCTAAAATGTGGGCATCTTTGCCTCGTTCGCCATCCTAACGTTGCTAGTATTGTTGTTCACCGAAGCACTACTCTTGTCGCTGCACATAGGGCAACTTCGCGAGTAGTTTGGATTTCTTCCTATAAAATTCAGAGTTGTGTACGGGGTCGAAGGTACGTGGTAACTTATGATCTGACCTCCTTCTGCCTCTGGGGTAGCCTGGTCGACGTTTCCTTCGCAATAAGGTCACTTCCTCCCTTGTGGTCTTGTTTCGCAGTTCTCTGTTCCGGTCCTCTCAGGAGACTCTCTTTTAGTCCTCCTCTTCTTCTTAGGACACCGAAATACTGCTCCACTCCTCAAGAGACCACACTCTTCGTCAGCTTCCCTTCGAAACTCGTCGTCTCTCATGTCCATCTCCTCATCTTTCCGTCAAACTCGCATCTACGCGATACCTTCACCCTCGCACACCGATTTTTCTACTCGTTAGAAGGCATCCTCAATATTCCTTTTTCACAGACAAGCATTTTAATCCACAATTTTAATAACGACAAGAATCTTCCTCTTGGCCCCCTGAGGAAATTTATTTCGGCATCACTGTATGAATTGCTAGTATCTACTGCGAACTCAGTTATGTACCCTTCGAGGATATTGTCTACCCAAAAATCAACAGCTCGCGATACCTTGTTATCGACTTGCTTCAGCTATCGCACCAATTTCGGGGTCCAACAATCAGGTTTGGTCTTCTGGCAGTGGTTCTTGCAGAATGTCAACTGTGCTAGCCACTCATGCAATAACATCGAGAATTCGCAGAAAAATATTTCGTGAATATCTGAATAAACGTATCTTTCTAACCAACTGGGTGCTGTCTGTTTAGGATCTCGCTTCTCATTTTGTGTGAATTCCTTCGCCTTCTTGTCGAACCACTCTTGGATCTCTGGTTTTGTTGGGTGCCACAACATATCCTCTTTTCTTCTTCCTTAGGGTCCCAGCAACGGAACCATTTGTTGATGCAGCGTCTATCGATAGGGGTTCACTCCGCACTGTCGCCAACAAACTATCAACCCAAACTCCCTTATACACTGGCCTGGAAAGGTGTAACCCTTCCCAGCAACACTTTCAGAGCAAGTTTAGTCTCACCCGAGGTGGATAAGAGGGATGCTGGAACCAAGTTTCCGCAGTTGTGTAGAGGATATGCACACATTACCTTCACACTAACCAAAGATTATAACATTCATAACATACCATTAACTGGCTGGCTATATTTCCAATACAGTCTGTTGGTGATGTCTATTTTATTTCTACAAAATCATATTGTTTCTAAGCTCAGTTGGATGATGGAACATCCATTAAATATTTCCTTCTAGCAAGTTTCAACCCATAGACTTCAACACATTTTCTAGGTTTGAAACTTGAGATATTTCTATGGTACCTTGGAACCTATATGCCTTAATGGAAGGTATCCCCATCATCCACTAAGGGAATGCATCAATGTTTCTTAGTGGATGAATTCTACAGGTCATTCGACTACAACAAATTTATTTATGCCTGTCAAATTGTACCTAGTGCCTGTTATCACACCATAATAGCTGGGCTACTATTCTTGCTTAGCAGATATTTGCACTTTTTAGAGCTTGTATTTTACAGAGATTGGATATGATGAGCTTGTTATTTGTGATCACTCATGGATCATAGCAGTGTACTGTATCAGATATTTGTTAGACCTTGTGCCAAGGCTGAGCCTTGAGAGCTTAGATTTGATGACCGATGCGACCCTTTGTTCCATACATTTTCAGTTCAGTGCCCAGTGATTATATTGCAGCAGTGTTTCAGATGTTTATTGATGATTATTATGATATGATATGACTTATGGACTTCTGATTATTGGCTTTGGATTATTATCTTGTTGTTTTAGTCATCTTCATAGCATTGACTTGGTATATGATTCAGGACATGGAAATACTATTTAAAATAAAATGAAATATCTTGGATGATGTTATAAATATAAATTGGATGTATTACTTGCACACCTAGGTTTTCTGACAATACTCATTGGTTTCATTACCCTCTTGTGAGCATAGATATGGTATTCCTTGGCATTCTTGTCTACTAGCTTAGGCACCATATTCATTTGACTCCATCCATCCATGACCTTCCTAAATTGGATTTTACCTTTGACTTGCCTTCTTGAATTCTTGATACTGAGGACTTCCCCATTACTACCTCTGTGTTGGACTGCATCCATGTTTTTTTGTGTATCGGCTTTGAGTTGGTGACAAAACTTGCCTTGGGTGAGTTGGATTGTATGCCTAAATCATTATGGTTGGTTGTCCCGATGTTTGGCACTGTGCAGAAGTCCCCCTAGTCACTTGAGATGTTGTTGGCTAAAACTAAAAGCTCATGTACTACTTATATTGGAAATGTGTTATGAAATCCTGTGAACTTAAAATTCTAGAATGTGTTTCTTAACACACGTGAATAAAGACTATAGCAATGAACTGCTAAAATACTCCTCGAAGAGTATAGAAAAGGTCCAAAAAGCAAATGTTACTCAAAAGTTATATCTATTATTGCTGACCTTGTATATGTGAATATGCCTCGGATGCAAGTTGCGATTAGCTGTGCTTCTTAGCACATGTAAAATCCCAGAGGGGTCATATAGGCCAAAAAGGCCATGGAAATGAAATGAATGATCCTAATGAACCTGTATCAGCTTGATGTAGACATGATGCCTAAGTTGAATAAGCACTCTCTAAACAACTTATCCATTTGTGAGGCACAACCCTTCCCTTTGTTATTTTGTCCAGCACAGAGTGTAGCTTCCCCCTCTCCCCATCCAAAGTGTCACCTAGTTGAGTTTGGTCAAGTGATCCCCTTTTCCCAACCTTGTCTTAGCCTTCACCCTTAGCTAGCAGTTAGACCATGTCCAATGGGTAAGTTTGTCATTGAATCTTTTGTGCAAGTAAAATATAAATAACATTAAATCTATACATGTACTAGCTGCCATGGAATGATGTTTATACTTTAAGTTAAGTTGTGAATATGATCTAAAGGAACATGTCTTAGTCTTTGTCATAATCTTGTCCTTGGTTATATTTTGACCTAGTCAAAAGTAGTTTGACCATGGTCATTCTTGGGATCCATGATGATGTGGGCCATGTATGCTTATGGATGATGATTGATGGTCCCACATGCTCTTGTTGATGATTCCATATGGTGGACATATGCTTCAGATGATGGTTGATGCAGTTCAACAGTTTTATTATTAGTTCCAGATCATCATATTTTACACTGTCCGGATATGGTGGACCCTATTGTTGACCCCTCGGGTCAACCCGTGGTGTATTAGTACACATTTTCAGTAGATTTGGGTCTTCTGGATCCATCGAGACACTTATCTTTCAGTTCTGGGCACTTTCGATGATGATAGATGCAGTTATCCACCTGATGACCAGTTTCGGGCATGCTAACCCAACCTGTCCAGTAGAGGCTTGGAGGCCAGTCGTTGCCTATGGAGCTGTGTCTAAAGGGGGTGGTACAACCACTTGATTTCCACATTATACCCCCCTTCCAGACACCCTGGCGCCATCATTTTGACAACGCAAGCACCCTGGGTGGTAGTTTGAGCATTTTCAGGGTTTTTTAGGAGGATTAAAAATGGAATAAAAGGGTCACTTAGGAATTCGATTTGGGAAATTGAGGCAAGGTTTTGGAACTTGGTCTTCACAAAGGTATTCTAGGGTGAACCCCCCATCTTCCAGTCAGTTGGCATCAGTCAGTGGGGTCCAAAGTGGCCACAGGAGGCCTTTTACTGCATGTCTCTCACAGATTTTGAGGACATGATTTGATCATTTGTGTTACTTGGACATGTCATGGTCCTTTTATTTTATATATCATTGTGCCATGGGGATGAGCTAGTAAGGATTGATGCCTCCTATCCGCACCATGAGCTTCTTGAGTTATGTCCATGTCATATTTGGTGGGCCCATGTATCTTAGCCCCCTTTAGAGGATGACGTCACCCTCACTTAGTCACTTTTAGCTATGACGTCATCCCTCTTTGAGTGATCCATGTGACTTTATGTATTGGCTCATCTTAGCCATTGATTAGATTTTGAGATCTTTTGATCTCAACCACTCATTTCAAAAAGTGGTTTTGATATCTAGGGTTTTGGTCTTTATTATCCTATATAAGGAGGAGACCCCCTTCATGGTAAAGCACCTTTGGAGCTCTTGAAGATTGGAATAGAATACTTCTTTGTGGATCTACTTCTCTTGTCTTGATGTATTCTTTTGCACTTTGAATATATAATATCTCTTCTATGTATCATTGTGGATCTTGGGTTACATCTTGTTTTTCTACAGGGAGGACGAATTGGTGAAGAGGAGGACAATTTGAAGGAGGCTATTGTTGAGGGGACTCACATATCTTCTATTGGGTTGATCTTTGTGACAGGGAGTATCATTATTGTATCTTTGTGACATAGTTGATGCTTTCTATTACATCTCTTCATCATTTTCATAATTTTCTTACTTGGCTTGTTTCACTTGATCTTGTCTTGTAGGAGGAGGACGATTTGGCTATCTCTGGAGGAGGACGTTTTGTCTTGGAGCACTAGATCTCACTCTTGAATATACAGATAGGGGAATGCTATCAATTTGCAAAGTGGCCACAAGCATTTGAGGTATGTTCTACGAGGTATGTACCTAGATCTACTCTTCTTCTTCATTGGTCATCAAACCCTTAAAATCAAAACCCTCATTTTTAATTTTTCCTAGATCTACTTGGATCTAGCTTGGCTTTGGGAAAAATATTGAAAACCCACCTCTATAGCATCCACGACAATTCGGATCTATTGTTTGGTGGTGATTGGCCTCCATTTGACACACTTCCCAAGGCACCTAGCCCTCCTTGAGGCAATTCACACTCCTTGGGGAAGGCTAGTTGGGATAGATCCTTGACATGGGTAGGTGAGATCCCACTTTATTTGCATAGATCCATCTTGATAACCTACCCCTAGTGCTTCACCCCTTTGATTTTTTCCTTGTGGGCCCCATTCCTAATTTTGAGGGTTGTGCCCCACTTGGGTCATTGGGTGATGCATTTTAAATCTTAGATCTATGGAGATCTAGTTCATGTTGGGGCATGCCACTTCAAACCCACTTTGATAATTGCCTAATCTACCCCGATATACATTTTGGCATAATTTGGACTCCACTTTCCCCCTCATCTCAAGGCACTAGTCTCCCTTGGGCAATTCGCACTCCTTGGGGTTGGTGTCATTTGCTAGATCCCATATGTGAGTATTACCTATCTCATCCTAGATCCGTATATCTACATCCTTGCATACCCCTTAGTTCCATCACACCCCTAACTTCACCTTGTCGGCCCCATTTGGACCATTTTCCACTTTTTAAGGAGTGTGCCCCACTTGTGTCTTTGCATGGTACTAGATCTATCCATTTGAGCTTCATAAGTGGCCCTAGCCATTCTTTGGTTGAAACACTTGTCACCTCTTAAGCCTCTTCAACCGCACTTAACTCTTGGGTCCACTTAATCTAACTCACTCATTGGTTTCCACAACTCACTTACACATTTCCCTAGGAACCTTTGGGTTAGCTAATATTCATTGATTGGATAGGGTCTCCCCCTTGGTCTTGATTTATCTTGATCTAAAGTGAAGAGTGCCTTGGTTATCGTGACACCCAACTTGCATTGGGAACCATTGCATCTCTTGGGTCACCTCTTTAGTTGTCCATCTCATCTATCATCCCAGATGGGATACCTTTAGGGACAACTACAAGTTGTGTGATAACAGTGCCTTGATGCCCATGGACATCATTGGTGGGCCATCTCACACTGGTTAACAACTTACATCATTGTTCGGTAATCCAGTGATTCCACTCTTTGTTTGACTAGGAGACCTTCATTCATAGAGAGAGGATTTCACAATGGGGGTTCAAGATTGAAGACTCAACAAAACAAATAGCACCTACAAGAAATTACAGGTTTTATGTAAAACTTGTAATCAAGCATTTTCTAGCAGATTTTTAGTCTCCAACTGCAACAATATTTCAGTCCTTTGTAGCAATAGTTTAATCTATTTTCTATAGCAATAATTCAGCTGTATGTTGTTCTATAAAACAACAACATGTTTGCACTCACCTCACCTTGTTTGCATGAGGACATGCAAACCCTCAAGCATGGGGGAGTGGTTGACCGACATCTTCAGATTCTTGCAACATCTTCATATTCTTCTCAGCATCTTCAACATATTCAGTATGATCCATCTCTCTCTCTTAGATTCTTGGACTCTCAGCTCATTCAACACTCTTTTTGGAGCCGCGAAGTAGTGATTTTCCAGCTTAAAAGATTGCAGAACCAAAATTCAATAACAAAGTTCAAATAAATTTTTAATTGCCAAGAATAGGTATACTAGAGGATATTTCCTAGACAAGGTAAGGTGGCAGCTACACTCCATTTTGAATAATTTCCACAAAGTAAAGGGTTTCATGCTTTGGGAATAGTTTAGAAGAAACCATCAGTGTTTTGTCATTATTATCCTTGTTCATCACCATTAGTCCCTGCAATAATGAAAGTTTTAGTATTTCAAATTTTATTATTACAACAACTTCATACTATGATAGGAAATACACAAAAATCTGATCTATGCCATGAGCTTCGGCGTTTGTATCTATTGATATGATTATGTGATATTAAACTTCATATTTTGCATTAAACAAAGAAGAACAAGATAATTGAAAATTTGAAACAAAAAATTCAGGATTATATTGTTCTAGATAACATTTTAAGGAAGAGAATGACCCATTGAAGACATATAATTCCAAGCTTCAACACAAAAATGATAAATTGATCAAGGAAGATAAGAAATTGCATAAGTTGGATAAAAAATGTTGATGTATTTGTAACTTCGGAAGATATTCACTTGTATATTCTATGTATTACATTTGTACTTTGTTGTATCCCCAACAGAGATGTATTATTCCTTCGGTTGGAAGTGTCATCATTTGTATTTGCAAGTGTCGCAAGTTATATTGTAAGTGTCGTAACTTATATTTGATGGGTTATTAGACCACCTTAGAGGGGTCAACCCGGTGTGGGTCAAAGGGTTATTAGACCACCCTATTGGGGTCGGCCCAGTGACAAGTGGTAATGGG
This sequence comes from Larix kaempferi, assembly GCA_027924585.1. NCBI lineage: Eukaryota > Viridiplantae > Streptophyta > Pinopsida > Pinales > Pinaceae > Larix > Larix kaempferi. The sequence continues at coordinate 3,804,217 of BSBM01000893.1, forward strand.
TTATTAGACTTTCCTAAGGGAGGTCAGCCCAGTTAGAGTAAAAGGCAAGTCAAGTCATTGTATAAATAGAGAGTGTGTCTCTCTCATTCTATTCATTCATTCACTCACTCACTTCGCATTAGTGAGAGATAGGAGGAGTGAGCACAAGTGGAGGAGGAGTAGCTGCAGCACAAGTGGAGGAGGAGTAGCTGCTGCAGACATTTATCTTTTGGGGATTCATCTTTGTGATCTTTGTATCGGTGCCCATTCTATCTCTGAGGAAGTTGCGGGGTTTTTCACCTTCTTGGTTTTCCCAGGTGAAATGCTTTGTGTCTCTTGTCTCTTGTGTTTGATATGCTGTACATGTTGTTCTCTCAGTTAAGATCCTAGATCATATTGAATTAAATAATGAAAAACTAATATGGTATCAGAGCTAGCCTGAAGGAAGGCATTATATGGCATTTACGACACTTGTTACACTTGCGACAAATTGGAAGCTAGGGCTTGGTATAGTAAAAACCAATCATCGTGGAACTTTCGCTATAAATCAGTTTTGGAAAAGGTTTAGGATTTGAAACTTTTACAGGACGAATATGAAACGTTCATGTACCTTATGTCCAAAGATCAACCTCAGATTCATTGTACTTTGTGAGATATGATTCGTAAAAGTTAGGGTTTCTGCCTCTTCCAGAATGCAGCCCTAAATAGGTGACCTAGGCACAAAGGTCATATCTTGGGCTAGGAAGCTCCAAATGGAATTCCGTAAAATGTGGCAGTTAGGGAATGGACTGTAGTTTCGCAAGTCTGGGTTTCGAAGGCTGAAGTTGAAATAGTGAAACGTGTCAGTCCATACAAGTTCGCTATGCTGTTTCATACAACAAAAAGGTCATGTTGCGACACTTGGCATATCTCTCTCGCGGAGATTCCATTGGAGGTCATATTTGTAGGGTTGGAAAGATGACAGGTTAGTCTACCACAGGACGAAGTTCCAGACCCTGAGGATCTGAAATTTCAGAGATACACTAGAAACAATATGGAATATATTTCTGTCCAAACAGAATTGGATTCTGAGCACTTTCATTTTTGGCTCGTCATTGCTGCGGGAAATTAGGGCTTTTGAAAAAAGTTGGAATTTTGGAATCTGATACCACAGCTGGATGATCCTCATCAAAATCTATATTTAGAGACCAAGATCGAAGTTTTTGGTTGGGTATAACCCTGGGCTCTATCAAACCCTAGTTCAGGATTTTGACCAGAAAACCAGAATTTGACAGAAGTTGTAGATCCGAAACTCGCAGGTCAATTTTGGAGGGTCAATTTTTGGAGTTTTCAAAATATGAGCACACTAGCTTGCTCACATCATTCAATTGCATCTCCCTATCTAGACAGAAGTTTGAAATTCCAAGTTTGGATTTTTAGGGTTTCTCTGTCAAACCGTAGCCAGTTCCAGATCCAATTTCAACAAATCAAAGTGGATTGGGTTAATCCTAGAAGAGAATATATTGGACACTTACATAAGTGAATAAGTTCCAGTTCTAGAGGGAGATGAGGCGAAGGCCTTACATAAGAATACTACAAGCAATCCCGACAAGTATGACTTGAGGAGATACAGGTATGTTTTGAAATTTGTTCATGATTAAGTTTATGATATGTTTGTCTTCATATTAGTGAGGTTAGTACAATCTTGATTAATTTTAGACTTGTCTTATCACCTTAGTAAAAGTATGAATGCATGTGAATGATATAATGCATTCATTGATTAGGGTTATGACACTTATGATCGTACTAATGCACTGTGGTTGTATGAGGATGATGTTGTCCACTAACATGAAAGGTACATCAAGAAAGACAAATCAAGTTCTAGATCAAGAACATATGACCATGGTGACATGAAGACAAAGACTCATCCATAGCCATTGATCACATAAAAGCTCTACTTACGAGGTATGTATAATTTGGTTCTACAATGCTTAACTTATGAGATATGCAGGTTACTAGCATAAGGTCTCTAAATCATTGAAGAGAACAAAGAAGACATTGTTTGGGTATGTTAGACATAACTAGCAAACATGATAATCCAGGTATGTCTTTTTCTGTATCAAGTTAGAATCCTACCTTGTGTTAGGATCTTAAATAAGTATACTTCTATATGATTGATAATGATTATTCATGAAGTTATAAGTTTGAGTAATCATGGCTTTATGCATATTATGCTTCTTAGTTTGATTAATGATATGACAAACTAGAAGAGTCCTATGGTCAAATAAGAATATGCATGAGTAAAAGAAGTACTCCCTGAAACCTTGAATACTAATGCTTGTGATAAATTACTTGTGTATGAAATGATCATGACGATACATATTTAGAATCATAATGTTTTGATAGTATTGAGATTATACTAATGCATATATGATTATGTATGAGATCTTGAGGATGACACTAGTGCACACTTAAGCATGCATAGTGGTCCAGGATGGATATAAGTTCAAAGACAGATAATCCAGAAAGCAAAGATCAAGAGGGAGCACACTCTAGTAATTCCTGTAAGGAAGCAAAGATTGAGAGGGATTCCACCCGACAATCAAGCAAAGATAAGTATTTGAATTGTCATTTCTTGTATATATGATTACTTAAATAATATTGTTTAGTCATGTACATACTTATGTTCCTAGATTTAGGATGTATATTATGCATATTAGAAAAGTTGCATTAATGAACAAGATACTACTAATATACAAGTAATGGGTAAGTGGCCTATGGTACTGTACAACATTCGATTGCTACTTATCTAGAATGAAACATCTTGGCTGACATGTTGGGAGTTGTGCACACTCTTAACAATGTTCTGGTAGAGATTGAAGGAATCTAGAAAGTTACGGGATATAGATAAATGTTGTATTGAAGCATTGACTAAGATAATTGCATGAATGTATGACATATGTATTTATGTGTAAGAATTTGTTCTAAAATCTATGAGATGTTTCTAATAATGCAATTGAACTTGTCTTGTAGGAAAGACCGTGTACCATCACCTACAAGAGAGACTTGCTTCGAATAAAAAGTGACAGAGACTCAACAAATCCAGAAAACTACCTATTGAAGATATTGAAGAATCTGAAGTTCCCAGGATCCGGGATGCAGTAATGGAAGGATGCCATGATCGAGGAGTACTAGTCGATCATGAAGAATGATGTATGTGATGTGGTCCCGAGACCAGAAGGAAAGTCTGTTGCGACTTCCAAGTGGATCTACAAGATCAAGCATGTTGCAGATGGTAGCATAAAGAAATACAAGGAAAGGTTTGTGGCTAGTGGCTTCTCCTAGAAAGAAGGGATAGAGTATGAAGAAACTTTTGCACCAATAGCCATATACACTTCCATCATAACAGAGCTTGCTCTGGCTACAGTGATGAAGTGGAAGATACACCAGATGGATGTCAAGACAAATTTCTTGAATGGTGTAGTCGAAGAGGAAGTGTATGTGGAGAAGCCACTCGGTTTTGAGACACATGACAGGGAGTCATATGTGTGCAAGTTAAGGAAAGCCTTGTATGGCTTGAAGCAAGCACCTAGGACATGGTTCGGCAGGATAGACAGCTTCCTGTCCAGTTTGGGATTTACCAAGAGTAAAGCGGATTCCAACCTTTACTACAAGGTTGAGGAAGGAAATCCAGTGATACTCCTACTTTATGTGGATGACCTGTCTGTGATAGGTGAGGATAGGTTGATTGCCGACACGAAGAGGAAACTTGCTGCTGAGTTCGATATGAAGGACTTGGGTATGATGCATTACTTTCTAGGTATGGAGGTGTGGTAGAGTGCGGATGGAATCTTTCTTGGCAAGGAAAGTATGTAGTAGAGATCCTGAAGCGGTTCAGGATGATGGACTGCAACGCAATGGCCACACCTATGGCATCGAACCTGAAGCTATTGAGTGATGCGTCATCAGAGTCAGTTAATGCCACAATGTATCGTCAGATGATTGGGTCCGTGATGTACCTGAAGAACACGAGACCAGATATTTGCTTTGCGGTGAACACCTTGAGCCATTTCCCGACGGATCCTAGACATGTTCACTTGATTGTTGTAAAGTATATTCTGAGGTACCCGAAGGGTATGGTTGATTATGGGCTCAAGTATGATGCGAATCAAAAGTTTAACCTGGAGGGTTATGTTGATTCAGATTGGGTAGGCAGTGCTGCAGATAGGAAGAGCACTTCGGGGTGCTGCTTCAGTGCGAGATCAGGTGTGATATCTTGGTTTAGCAGGAAGCAATCCTGCATAGCATTGAGTATAGCCGAAGCAAAGTATGTTGCAGCTTGTTCGGCCAATTGCGAGGTAGTATGGATAAGGAAGCTACTATCAGATTTATTTGATCTCCAGTTGGATGCTACTTGTATCTTTTGTGACAACCAGAGTTGTGTGAAGTTGTTAGAGAACCCAATGTTCCATGACAAGTTGAAGCATATCGAGATCAAATATCACGATATCAGGTATATGGTGCAGAGAGGAGCAGTGAAGCTCCTGTATGTTGCGACAGATGAGCAGATTGCAGATGTGTTGACCAAACCACTAGCCAGAGTGAAGTTCGAGTACTTCAGAGAGAGGCTTGGTGTTCTTCAGATAAAATATACATCAAGGAGGAAGTGATGGGACACATTTGCAGGAGCCATTCCAAGCATGGTGGTAAGAGGATCCTTCCCATGGCTATGGATATAAGTGTTTTGTGATGAGCATCAAGACGATGCTCCGGATGATGTTCTACATGATGATCAGGATGATCATATGTGATGATATGCATCAGGATGATGCTATGATGATATGCATTAGGATGATGCTATGATGATCGGGATGATCATATGTGATGATATGCATCAAGATGATGCTATGCTATGATGATGAGCATCAGGACGATGCTCCATGTGAGGATGATCAGGTTGATCATGAGTATCATGATGATACTCCGTGGCCATCGACAGGTTGTGCGATAAGCATATACTAGCGCCCTGGGAGATTTACATATACTCTTGCGAGGTTTTGCCTATGGAATATAATAACGCCCTGGGAGATATGGAAAATGCTCTTTCGAGGTTTTGCTTGGAAGGACATATAATAGCGCCCTCGGATATTTGCAGATACTCTTGCGAGGTTTTTCCTATGGCATATAATAGCTCCCTGGGAGATCTGGCAAATGCTCTTTCGAGGTTTTGTCCGTGGCATATAATTTCTCCCTGGGAGATTCGATAGGTTGAGCAGTAAGCTCGTAATCAGTCCTGGGATGCTCTTTCGAGGTTTTGCCAAGACCACATGTAATTAGTCCTAGACATCCGATAGGTTGTGCTAGGCACGAAAAGTCCTGGGATGCTCTTTAGATATCTTGCTGGTCGTGCTAGGCACATAAATGTTCTTGGGATGCTCTTTTAAGGTTTTGTGGTGGTCACATGTAATAGCTCCCTGGGAGATCCGATAGGTTGAGCAGTAAGCTCGTAATCAGTCCTGGGATGCTCTTTCGAGGTTTTGTTGATGCTCGTAATCAGTCCCGAGGATTCCACAGGATGGCCATCACGTAGAGATGATGAAGACCTATAGGAGGCTAGGCCTACATCTAACATGAAAAAGGGCTGGCTCTATAGAACTTCCTATGATGAGAAGAATTGAGAGATAACCCAATGATTGAGATGACGAGTATAGCAGCAATGATGATGATTCTCCGTGATCCAGTGACGATGATCCAGCTCCAGAATTGAAGACTTGTGCCGATATGTATTGATGACCTGTGTCAAGAGAATACCTTCCTAGTTAAGAGGGAGTGTTGATGTATTTGTAACTTCGAAAGATATTCACTTGTATATTGTATGTATTACATTTGTACTTTATTGTATCCCCAATAGAGATGTATTATTCCTTCGGTTGGAAGTGTCGTCATTTGTATTTGCAAGTGTCGCAAGTTATATTGTAAGTGTCGTAACTTATATTTGATGGGTTATTAGACCACCTTAGAGGGGTCGGACCAATGTGGGTCAAAGGGTTATTAGACCACCCTAGTGGAGTCGGCCCAGTGTCAAGTGGTAATGGGTTATTAGACTCTCCTAAGGGAGGTCGGCCCAGTTAGAGTAAAAGGCAAGTCAAGTCATTGTATAAATAGAGAGTGTGTCTCTCTCATTCTATTCATTCACTCACTCACTCACTTCGCATTAGTGAGAGAGAGGAGGAGTGCACACAAGTGGAGGAGGAGTAGCTGCTGCAGAAATTTATCTTTTGGGAATTCATCTTTGTAATCTTTGTATTGGTGCTCATTTTATCTTTGAGGAAGTTGCGGGATTTTTCACCTTCTTGGTTTTCCCGGGTGAAATGCTTTGTGTCTCTTGTCTCTTGTGTTTGATATGTTGTACATGTTGTTCTCTCAGTTAATATCCTAGATCATATTGAATTAAGTGATGAAAAACTAACAACAAATGGTACAAGGAAGCTAGGAAACATATTTCCCATAACTGAGTTTTGAAGAGGAAACTTAGAATAAATGGAAATAGAGTGCAGGGAGGCTTGAATATTTTGGTTAATGCTGTAGGAATTTGATTGAAGGTTGCAACCCATCAGTTTTGTTTAAATTGTGGCATACTATCAGAAATCCTCTTTGCATGAGGACATGCAAAATACAGAGTGTGGGGGAGATGTTGCACTGTTATTTTGACATGTTTTTCATCATTAGTTGTCCACCTTTTTACTCTATTTTCCCTATTCTTATACTTAATTCCTATGGTTATCACCATATATATTTACAATTGTGAATTTAATCCACCCAACAAGTTCCTAACAAGCATGCTAAGATAAATTGTTGTTAATTCATACATTTTCTTTTGTTTTCAATGATTTAGAAATGTTTTGAATGAGATCTTGCTAACAATGATTGTTGTCAAGTTTAGTTCCTGTGACAGTTGAAGATTTCATGTCGACCCATTTCAATTCTTCCAATGCATTGGTGATTATAGATTTTTTCTAGAATTACAAGTTTTTCCAAAAAACTTGTAATTATAGGTTTTTTTTTCTCCAGAATTACAAGTTTTTCAAGATGGCTGCAGGTTGACGAATGTAAAAAAACCATATATATTTAGTAGAGAACATCTCCAAAATGGTTTTATGTCAATTAGATTGCACCCAGGTCACACGTACGAAGCCCAAGGCTTGGTCAAAGTTTCAGTCAAACCCAGAAGTTTTAGCAGTTTCCAACATACAACTTCTGCCTCGATTTTTGAGCAAATGAAGGTGGATCTCAAAAATCCATGACATGGGTTTTGTTCCGAATGGCATAAATTGAGTATCAAGCGAACATTTTTCCAAATTGAGCTACGATTTGGGTTATGGAGGTGGATTTTTATCACGAATTTATTCAAATTTCATGAAAACCCCAGATTTTGTGTTTGGTCGTTTTCTAGATTTGTAAAAATATGTTGAACAAATTTAGATTTGAGGGAAGTTGTTTCTATGCTCTTCTATATATAAAAGCGGGTTTACACACAGAGATAAGGGGGGTAATCTGATAATGGAATGACACCTTGATTTTGTACTAAAACCCTTGTAATTTCATTTCTCTCTGCAATAAAGAAGGAGTTCATGCGATCACTATTTGGGATAAGAAGATCTATTAAGCTTAGTGTTTTCTCGTGGCAATCTCCATATTTGAGAGGGCCCCTCTAAACTGGTGATCTGCTACCTTTCCCTTTTCATTTCTATTATTGTTATTCTAGATTAGATTATTGTTTTGTTTAATTGTGATTTGATTATATGCTCTTTGATTTGTGTTAAATTTGATTTGTTTTATAGTTAATTCAACCGTCCAATTCAATGAAATGTTTCTATAAGATCAATGCACCCTCACTTAATTCTATATGCACTGCAATTTCAATTCCATTCATCTTCCATGCCCATGCATTACACTCTGTTCATTAACCTATGGTGTTATATGCTTTAAACCTTTCAACGTTGCCAATTAAATACACATTGAACAGAGCATTGGTTTCTTTGATTAATTATTGTAATTTATGTGTGTTAAATCAATTATAAAAAACAAATAAAAAAATCTTCCTTCTTCAACACAAACCCCCATTCATCGATAATGATTGTCCATTTGATCTCTATGATTTGAACCTGAGTTATTTATACATATACATACATAATCGATTGCAAAACTAACTCGTTCTCATTTCCCAATATAGCGCATTCTCTATTGATTGATTGATAAGACTTACTTGAGAGAGGAACAAATACATTTATTTCACAATTGATTTCTAATCAATCATTTTTGATATTTAAAACATTCTTATTCACATACAGTTCCTTGAAAACAGAAAGCAATAAACTCCTTTCTCCATTCATTTTCTTAAGTGTTGTGTAAATTCTTAGAGAATATTCATAAATTTAAATCCATTTCTCAAAACATTTATGTTCCTCTCTCATATGCCTACAATTGCATTGATCCGTGTCTACACATTTGAAAATCTATCCTCTGAGTTGGAAGCTTGATTTTATTTACATTTCTAGATTGTTTTATTTGTTTTTTTTTATTCCTTGTATCTTTAAATTTTATTAGAGTATGATTTGCTATTTAATTTAAACCTCAAATATACTTGAAACTAGTCCACCTCATTAACCTTTGAGGTCTGATACAAAAGCTTGGCACTTGAAATCTTGATGTGAGTGTCGAACTAAGTAGTTTAAGAAGTATCTGAGTTTGCATTCTTTCTTTGGTGTGCAAGTTTGTTGTTGGCATTTGTTGTTTAGTTTAGGAAGAGTACTCTTAGGTGGATTTACCTTTCTGCAATTCATTTTATGTAACTTATTTTTTGCAATTTGCTTTGTGTGCTCAAACACTATTTGAGGACCACTTAAGACTCAAGACTTCTATCTCATAGTCCAGTATTAAGTAAAAATATTTTAGTGTTTGATAGTTCATTCCATTAAAGGCATATGTGTTTATTTTCAACATAGATTGTTAACTCTTTAAAAGGCATTCAACAAGTTAAGTTGGATATTGGAAATATACTGTCTGTGTAGCATGTGATCGTAGATCATTGCTATCACCTATAGCTAGAACAAGCCCCAATCATTCCAATAGAGAACTTGAAGGAGATTCACTGGTTTAATGAAGAGCTTTTAGTTGTTTTGCAATAAAGTTAGGATAGTCAAGCTTTGATCGTGCATATATTTTTCCCGCACCTTGCAAGCTTACAAGCCCCGGGTTGACAATTAAATCATTGGAAAATTAAGTGACATAATTTACCCCAACATTTTTGGTGTCGTTGTCGGGGAGGTGCTAAAGGGATTAAAGCCTAGGTAGGTAGGTTGTTTATAAATTATGACAAGGAGGGGGAATGAATAATAAGACGAGAGGTAAGAACCTGCGCTACCACCATTGGTGAAAGAAGGTAAGTATTCCTACTCTGTCAGCATCGATGAAGATATTCCAAGTCTTTGTCATACTTAGGAATAGAGGTAACAAAGGTAGATTTAATAGTTTAAATCATGAAAATTTTATTTTCTAGTATTAGAAGAACACTCTTCTTTTAAGTACTAATTCATTTTCTTGAAGTATTAATCCATTTATGGGCAAGATATATAGACCAACAAAAGAACATAAGGATGCTCAATCATTTATGGAGAAAAGGAGGATGTACCCCCACCAGGATCTTCTCAAACCCTTGTCCTATTTCTAGAATAGTCACCAAGGATGGAGTTGCATCTCAAGAAGTAGCAGAAGAACAAAATATCCATGCATTACAAGAGGAAGTTTCATCTAGTTATTCATATGTAAAAGATTTCCAAGAGCCATGGAACTTAGTTGAAGAAGAGCATCCATTTGAGCCATAAATTGAAGAAATTTTGGCATGCTTATCAGCAGATCCTTTGTGCATTTGGGAGAATGAAGAGCAACTTTTAGAAGAACTTCTTGGAGTAACAATTAAGGAAGATGACCATCAAGAGAAAAAACTGCATTGAAATTTGGTTTGAGATAGTCATTAGGTCACATCATTCTTCCATTCTGCAGCAACTCTTGGCATCCAAACCATGTGAGTAACTGGCTTCTCATATCCGGGTATACACCAAGGTATATTTTTCAGCACTAGATATGAGTACATTAGAGATCTTGATTCGTAGATGGCTCCATTGGAAGTACACATACACTTGAAAGAGTTAATCTTTTTCAAGTAGAATAGGGTAGCGTAGGAAAATAATTAAATAAATAAATAAAATTAATGAGAAAAATAATCTTTGTTGTGAAAACCAACTTGTCTGGTCCAGCTTAGTAGGGATCTAGTTAGAAAACTAGGTAAATACCTAGCTAGATTTTCAATAAAGCCTGTTGATGATGTCTTTCAGGGGAAAATTTAAAGATCCATAATTTTTTAAAATGTAAAAATCTTGACGGATCTTACTAATTATCAAATGTCCAACCATAAAATGGTTAGCGATATTTTTTTTAAATATTCAAATTTCTAAGGGTTTTATATAGTTTTTGGACAATTTTGGTTCTTTTTAGAGTAAATATTTTTAATTCTATAGAACTTGGGCGAATCATATTGGAAAAAAATGAAAAATATTTTTTTGGTAAAAAAACTTGAAAATTATCCCATGGGCTAAATTTCACCCCTAAAATTTTCCCTGGTGTCTATTTTATTTTTGCAAAATCATATTGGTTTTGTGCTCAACGGGATGTTGGAAGATCCATTAAGGCTTTCCTTCCGACATGTTTCAACCCATCGACTTTAGGACATTTTCTAGGTTTGAAACTCGAGACATTTCTATGGTATCTTGGAACCTTCATGCCTTAATGGCAGGTATCCCCATCATCCACTAAGGGAATACATCAATGTTTCTTAGTGGATGAATTCTATTGTGAAAATCCTCACAGCAGATCTAAGAGATGATGTATACCTCACAAGAGTAATTACGATTAAGCAGGAAAATAGAAGAAGAGTGATCAATGCAGTATAATGAGCAACAGAATAATATGGTACAGTAGAACTCGGATAGAAGCAATAATACTTCACACACACTAGTTAATTAATCACAATATGGACAAATAAATAGTACAATGGTAGAGAGGATTCGAATGCCTAAGGTGGCAATTCGAGTTAGCCTCTCAGAGTGATCATAAGATCAATAGAGTGTCATCGGAGCACAACTAGGTGTCCTCATGATCATCAGATCACAACTGGAAGTCTTCATCATCATCAGTGGAGTCATCAATGCTCAAGTAACTTTCAACCATTAGTCAAACTGAGTCTGGTAGGTGTAACTAACTGTAACTGAGTGTAACTAAGCGTACACTGAAGACAATTGGACTGGTAGGTGAAGAAGGGCGAGTTGCTTCCTAAAATCAAGGAAGAAGGGTGCATTAAACAACTGGAAGGCTAAAACTGAATAGTGAAAAGCTCTTGGGGGCTAGGTGCTGGACTGATGACTGAGATGCATATAAAATGCATGCAAACCTTAGAATGCATGCAAACCCTAAAAGTGCATGCATGACTGAAAATGTAAATGATCAAAATACTGGTGGGACTAGGATGGAGTATAGGAATATCCTAACACCCCCCCTTAATCCATCTTGGGCCCTGGTAACTAAGACCAAAGGTCACCCAATACAATGAATAATAACAGTCAATAATCCAAGGAAGTGGGGAAAATTTCATGGAAAACATACCCCCTCCTCAAAAACAGACTGTAAGGCACACACAAAAAATAAATGCTCCAAACTCAAGCTGGTCCTTTTATTTTATATATCATTGTGCCAAGTTAGGGAATGGACTGTAGTTTCGCAAGTCTGGGTTTTAGAGGTTGAAGTTGAAATAGTGAAACGTGTTAGTCCGTACAAGTTCGCTATGCTGTTTCATACAACAAAAAGGTCATGTTGCGACACTTGGCATATCTCTCTCACAGAGAATCCATTGGAGGTCATATCTGTAGGGTTGGAAAGATGACAGATTAGTCTACCATAGGACGAAGTTTCCGACCCCGAGGATCTGAAATTTCAGAGATACACTAGAAACAATATGGAATATATTTCTGTCCAAACAGAATTGGATTCTGAGCACTTTCATTTTTGGCTCATCATTGCTGCGGGAAATTAGGGCTTTTGAAAAAAGTTGGAATTTTGGAATCTGAGACCACAGCTGGATGCTCCTCATCAAAATCTATATTTAGAGACCAAGATCGAAGTTTTTGGTTGGGTAGAACCCCAGGCTCTATCAAACCCTAGTTCAGGATTTTGACCAGAAAACCAGAATTTGACAGAAGTTGCAGATCCGAAACTTGCAGGTCAATTTTGGAGGGTCAATTTTTGGAGTTTTCAAAATATGAGCACACTAGCTTGCTCACCTCATTCAATTGCATCTCCCTATCTAGACAAAAGTTTGAAATTCCAAGTTTGGATTTTTAGGGTTTCTCTGTCAAACCGTAGCCAGTTCCATATCTAGTTTCAACAAATCAAAGTGGATTGGGTTAATCCTAGACGAGAATATATTGGACACTTACATAAGTGAATAAGTTCCAATTCTAGAGGGAGATGAGGCTAAGGCCTTACATAAGAATACTACAAGCAATCCCGACAGGTATGGCTTGAGGAGATACAGGTATGTTTTGAAATTTGTTCATGATTAAGTTTATGATATGTTTGTCTTCATATTAGTGAGGTTAGTACAATCTTGATTAATTTTAGACTTGTCTTATCACCTTAGTAAAAGTATGAATGCATGTGAATGATAGAATACATTCATTGATTAGGGTTATGACACTTATGATCGTATTAATGCATTGTGGTTGTATGAGGATGATGTTGTCCACTAATATGAAAGGTACATCAAGAAAGACAAATCAAGTTCTAGATCAAGAACATATGACCATGGTGACATGAAGACAAAGACTCATCCATAGCCATTGATCACATAAAAGCTCTACTTACGAGGTATGTATAATTTGGTTCTACAATGCTTAACTTATGAGATATGTAGGTTACTAGCATAAGGTCTCTAAATCATTGAAGAGAACAAAGAAGACATTGTTTGGGTATGTTAGACATAACTAGAAAACATGATAATCCAGGTATGTCTTTTTCTGTATCAAGTTAGAATCCTACCTTGTGTTAGGATCTTAAATAAGTATACTTCTGTATGATTGATAATGATTATTCATGAAGTTATAAGTTTGATTAATCATGGGTTTATGCATATTATGCTTCTTAGTTTGATTAATGATATGACAAACTAGAAGAGTCCTATGGTCAAATAAGAATATGCATGAGTAAAAGAAGTACTCCCTGAAACCTTGAATACTAACGCTTGTGATAAATTACTTGTGTATGAAATGATCATGACCATACATATTTAGAATCATAATGTTTTGATAGTATTGAGATTATACTAATGCATATATGATTATGTATGAGATCTTGAGGATGACACAATGATGACACTAGTGCACACTTAAGCATGCATAGTGGTCCAGGATGGATATAAGTTCAAAGATAGATAATCCAGAAAGCAAAGATCAAGAGGAAGCACACTCCAGTAATTCCTGTAAGGAAGCAAAGATTGAGAGAGATTCCACCCAACAATCAAACAAAGATAAGTATTTGAATTGTCATTTCTTGTATATATGATTACTTAAATAATATTGTTTAGTCATGTACATACTTATGTTCCTAGATTTAGAATGTATATTATGCATATTAGAAAAGTTGCATTAATGAACAAGATACTACTAATATACAAGTAATGGGTAAGTGGTCTATGGTACTGTACAACATTCCATTGCTACTTATCTAGAATGAAACATCTTCACTGACATGTTGGGAGTTGTGCACACTCTTAACAATGTTCTGGTAGAGATGGAAGGTATCTAGAAAGTTACGGGATATGGATAAATGTTGTATTGAAGCATTGACTAAGATAATTGCATGAATCTATGACATATGTATTTATGTGTAAGAATTTGTTCTAAAATCTATGAGATGTTTCTAATAATGCAATTGAACTTGTCTTGTAGGAAAGACCATGTACCATCACCTACAAGAGAGACTTGCTTCGAATAAAAAGCGACGGAGACTCAACAAATCCATAAAACTACCTATTGAAGATATTGAAGAATCTGAAGTTCCCAGGATCCGGGATGCAGTAATGGAAGGATGCCATGATCGAGGAGTACTAGTCGATCATGAAGAATGATGTATGGGATGTGGTCTCGAGACCAGAAGGGAAGTCTGTTGTGACTTCCAATTGGATCTACAAGATCAAGCATGTTGCAGATGGTAGCATAAAGAAATACAAGGCAAGGTTTGTGGCTAGTGGCTTCTCCTAGAAAGAAGGGATAGAGTATGAAGAAACTTTTGCACCAGTAGCCATATACACTTCCATCATAACAGTACTTGCTCTGGCTACAATGATGAAGTGGAAGATACACCAGATGGATGTCAAGACAACTTTCTTGAATGGTGTAGTCGAAGAGGAAGTGTATGTGGAGCAGCCACTCGGTTTTGAGACACATGACAGGGAGTCATATGTGTGCAAGTTAAGGAAAGCCTTGTATGGCTTGAAGCAAGCACTCAGGACATGGTTCGGCAGGATAGACAGCTTCCTGTCCAGTTTGGGATTTACCAAGAGTAAAGCGGATTCCAACCTTTACTACAAGGTTGAGGAAGGAAATCCAGTGATACTCCTACTGTATGTGGATGACCTGTTTGTGACAGGTGAGGATAGGTTGATTGCCGACACGAAGAGGAAGCTTGCTGCTGAGTTCGATATGAAGGACTTGGGTATGATGCATTACTTTCTAGGTATGGAGGTGTGGCAGAGTGCGGATGGAATCTTCCTTGGCAAGGGAAGTATGCAGTAGAGATCCTGAAGCGGTTCAGGATGATGGACTGCAACGCAATGGCCACACCTATGGCATCGAACCTGAAGCTATTGAGTGATGCTTCATCAGAGTCGGTTAATGCCACGATGTATCGTCAGATGATTGGGTCCTTGATGTACCTGAAGAACACGAGACGAGATATTTGCTTTGCGGTGAACACCTTGAGCCATTTCCTGACGGATCCTAGACATGTTCACTTGATTGCTGTAAAACATATTCTGAGATACCCGAAGGGTATGGTTGATTATGGGCTCAAGTATGATGCGAATCAAAAGTTTAACCTGGAGGGTTATGTTGATTCAAATTGAGTAGGCAGTATTGCAGATAGGAAGAGCACTTCTGGGTGCTGCTTCAGTACAATATCAGGTGTGATCTCTTGGTTTAGCAGGAAGCAATCCTGCATAGCACTGAGTATAGCCGAAGCAAAGTATGTTGCAGCTTGTTCAGCCAATTGCGAGGCAGTATGGATAAGGAAGCTACTGTCAGATTTATTTGATCTCCAGTTGGATGCTACTTGTATCTTCTGTGACAACCAGAGTTGTGTGAAGTTGTTAGAGAACCCAATGTTCCATGACAAGTTGAAGCATATCAAGATCAAATATCACTATATCAGGTATATGGTACAGAGAGGAGCAGTGAAGCTCCTGTATGTTGCGATAGATGAGCAGATTGCAGATGTGTTGACCAAACCACTAGCCAGAGTGAAGTTCGAGTACTTCAGAGAGAGGCTTGGTGTTCTTCAGATAAAATATACATCAAGGAGGAAGTGATGGGACACATTTGCAGGAGCCATTCTAAGCATGGTGGTAAGAGGATCCTTCCCATGGCTATGGATATAAGTGTTTTGTGATGAGCATCAAGACGATGCTCCGGATGATGTTCTACATGATGATCAAGATGATCATATGTGATGATATGCATCAGGATGATGCTATGATGATCATATGTGATGATATGCATTAGGATGATGCTATCATGATCGGGATGATCATATCTGATGATATGCATCAAGACGATGCTATGCTATGATGATGATCAGGATGATCATATCTGATGATGAGCATCAGGACGATGCTCCGTGTGAGGATGATCAAGTTGATCATGAGTATCATGATGATACTCCGTGGCCGTGGACAGGTTGTGGGATAAGCATATAATAGCGCCTTGGGAGATTTACATATACTCTTGCGAGGTTTTTCCTATGGAATATAATAGCGCCCTGGGAGATCTGGAAAATGCTCTTTCGAGGTTTTGCTTGGAAGGACATATAATAGCGCCCTGGGATATTTGCAGATACTCTTGAGAGGTTTTGCCTATGGCATATAATAGCTCCCTGGGAGATCTGGCAAATGCTCTTTCGAGGTTTTGTCCTTGGCATATAATTTATCCCTGGGAGATTCGATAGGTTGAGCAGTAAGCTCGTAATTAGTCCTGGGATGCTCTTTCGAGGTTTTTCCAAGACCACATGTAATTAGTCCCAGAGATCCGATAGGTTGTGCTAGGCACGAAAAGTCCTGGGATGCTCTTTAGATATCTTGTCGGTCGTGCTAGGCACATAAATGTTCTTGGGATGCTCTTTTAAGGTTTTGTGGTGGTCACATGTAATAGCTCCGTGGGAGATCCGATAGGTTGAGCAGTAAGCTCGTAATCAGTCTTGGGATGCTCTTTCGAGGTTTTGTTGACGCACATAATCAGTCCTGAGGATTCCACAGGATGGCCATCTCGTAGAGATGATGAAGACCTACAGGAGGCTAGGCCTACATCTAGCATGAAAAAGGGCTGGCTCTATAGAACTTCCTATGACGAGAAGAATTGAGAGATATCCCAATGATTGATATGACGAGTACAGCAGCAATGACGATGATTCTTCGTGATCCAGTGACGATGATCCATCTTCAGAATTGAAGACTTGTGCCGATATGTATTAATGACCCCTGTCAAGAGAATACCTTCCTAGTTAAGAGGGAGCGTTGATGTATTTGTAACTTCGGAAGATATTCACTTGTATATTGTATGTATTACATTTGTACTTTATTGTATCCCCAATAGAGATGTATTATTCCTTCGGTTGGAAGTGTCGTCATTTGTATTTGCAAGTGTCGCAAGTTATATTGTAAGTGTCGTAACTTATATTTGATGGATTATTAGACCACCTTAGAGGGGTCGGACCAGTGTGGGTCAAGGGGTTATTAGACCACCCTAGTGGAGTCGGCCCGGTGTCAAGTGGTAATGGGTTATTAGACTCTCCTAAGGGAGGTCGGCCTAGTTAGAGTAAAATGCAAGTCAAGTCATTGTATAAATAGAGAGTGTGTCTCTCTCATTCTATTCATTCATTCACTCACTCACTTCGCATTAGTGAGAGAGAGGATGAGTGCGCACAAGTGGAGGAGGAGTAGCTGCTGTAGAAATTTATCTTTTGGGATTCATCTTTGTGATCTTTGTATTGGTGTTCATTCTATCTTTGAGGAAGTTGCGGGATTTTTCACCTTCTTGGTTTTCCCGGGTGAAATGCTTTGTGTCTCTTGTCTCTTGTGTTTGATATGCTGTACATGTTGTTCTCTCAGTTAAGATCCTAGATCATATTGAATTAAATGATGAAAAACTAACAACAAATGGTACAAGGAAGCTAGGAAACATATTTCCCATAACTGAGTTTTGAAGAGGAAACTTAGAATAAATGGAAATAGAGTGCAGGGAGGCTTGAATATTTTGGTTAATGTTGCAGGAATTTGATTGAAGGTTGCAACCCATCAGTTTTGTTTAAATTGTGGCATACTATAAAAAATCCTCTTTGCATGAGGACATGCAAAATACAAAGTGTGGGGGAGATGTTGCACTGTTATTTTGACATGTTTTTCATCATTAGTTGTCCACCTTTTTACTCTATTTTCCCTCTTCTTATACTTAATTCCTATGATTATCACCATATATATTTACAATTGTGAATTTAATCCACCCAACAACTTCCTAACAAGCATGCTAAGATAAATTGTTGTTAATTCATACATTTTCTTTTGTTTTCAATGATTTAGAAATGTTTTGAATGAGATCTTGCTAACAATGATTGTTGTCAAGTTTAGTTCCTGTGACAGTTGAAGATTTCATGTCGACCCATTTCAATTCTTCCAATGCATTGGTAATTATAGATTTTTTCTAGAATTACAAGTTTTTCCAAAAAACTTGTAATTATAGGTTTTTTTTTCTCCAGAATTACAAGTTTTTCAAGATGGCTGCAGGTTGACGAATGTAAAAACACCATATATATTTGGTAGAGAACATATCCAAAATGGTTTTATGTCAATTAGATTGCACCCAGGTCACACGTACGAAGCCCAAGGCTTGGTCAAAGTTTCAGTCAAACCCAGAATTTTTAGCAGTTTCCAACATACAACTTCTGCCTCGATTTTTGAGCAAATGAAGGCTGATCTCAAAAATCCATGACATGGGTTTTGTTCCGAATGGCATAAATTGAGTATGGCATGAACATTTTTCCAAATTGAGCTACGATTTGGGTTATGGAGGTGGATTTTTATCACGAATTTATTCAAATTTCATGAAAACCCCAGATTTTGTGTTTGGTCGTTTTCTAGATTTGTAAAAATATGTTGAACAAATTTAGATTTGAGGGAAGTTGTTTCTATGCTCTTCTATATATAAAAGCGGGTTTACACACAGAGATAAGGGGGGTAATCTGATAATGGAATGACACCTTGATTTTGTACTAAAACCCTTGTAATTTCATTTCTCTCTGCAATAAAGGAGTTCATGCGATCACTATTTGATATAAGAAGATCTATTAAGCTTAGTGTTTTCTCGTGGCAATCTCCATATTTGAGGGGGCCCCTCTAAACTGTTGATCTGCTACCTTTCCCTTTTCATTTCTATTATTGTTATTCTAGATTAGATTATTGTTTTGTTTAATTGTGATTTGATTATATGCTCTTTGATTTGTGTTAAATTTGATTCCAATTCAATGAAATGTTTCTATAAGATCAATGCACCCTCACTTAATTCTATATGCACTGCAATTTCAATTCCATTCATCTTCCATGCCCATGCATTACACTCTGTTCATTAACCTATGGTGTTATATGCTTTAAACCTTTCAACATTGCCAATTAAATACACATTGAATAGAGCATTGGTTTCTTTGATTAATTAGTGTAATTTATGTGTGTTAAATCAATTATAAAAAACAAATAAAAAAATCTTCCTTCTTCAACACAAACCCCCATTCATCGATAATGATTGTCCATTTGATCTCTATGATTTGAACCTGAGTTATTCATACATATACATACATAATCGATTGCAAAACTAACTCGTTCTCATTTCCCAATATAGCGCATTCTCTATTGATTGATTGATAAGACTTACTTGAGAGAGGAACAAATACATTTATTTCACAATTGATTTCTAATCAATATTTTTTTATATTTAAAACATTCTCATTCACATACAGTTCCTTGAAAACAGAAAGCAATAAACTCCTTTCTCCATTCATTTTCTTAAGTGTTGTCTAAATTCTTAGAGAATATTCATAAATTTAAATCCATTGCTCAAAACATTTATGTTCCTCTCTCATATGCCGACAATTGCATTGATCCGTGTGTACACATTTGAAAATCTATCCTCTGAGTTGGAAGCTTGATTTTATTTACATTTCTAGATTGTTTTATTTGTTTTTTTTTATTCCTTGTATCTTTAAATTTTCTTAAAGTATGGTTTGCTATTTAATGTAAACCTCAGATCTACTTGAAACTAGTCCACCTCATTAACCTTTGAGGTCTGAAACAAAAGCTTGGCACTTGAAATATTGATGTGAGTGTCGAACTAAGTAGTTTAAGGAAGTATCTGAGTTTGATTCTTTCTTTGGTGTGCAAGTTTGCTGTTGGCATTTGTTGTTTAGTTTAGGAAGAGTACTCTTAGGTGGATTTACCTTTTTGCAATTCATTTTATGTAACTTATTTTTTGCAATTTGCTTTGTGTGCTCAAACACTATTTGAGGACCACTTATGACTCCAGACTTCTATCTCATAGTCCAGTATTAAGTAAAAATATTTTAGTGTTTGATAGTTCATTCCATTAAAGGCATATGTGTCTATTTTCAACATAGATTGTTAACTCTTTAAAAGGCATTCAACAAGTTAAGTTGGATATTGGAAATATAGTGTCTGTGTAGCATGTGATCGTAGATCATTGCTATCACCTGTAGCTAGAACAAGCCCCAATCATTCCAATAGAGAACTTGAAGGAGATTCACTGGTTTAATGAAGAGCTTTTAGTTGTTTTGCAATAAAGTTAGGATAGTCAAGCTTTGACCCTGCATATATTTTTCCCGCACCTTGCAAGCTTACGAGCCCTGGGTTGACAATTAAATCGTTGGAAAATTAAGTGACATAATTTACCCCAACATTTTTGGTGTCATTGTTGGGGAGGTGCTAAAGGGATTAAAGCCTAGGTAGGTAGGTTGTTTATAAATTATGACAAGGAGGGGGAATGAATAATAAGACGAGAGGTAAGAACCTGCGCTACCACCATTGGTGAAAGAAGGTAAGTATTCCTACTCTGTCAGCATCGATGAAGATATTCCAAGTCTTTGTCATACTTAGGAATAGAGATAACAGAGGTAGATTTAATAGTTTGAATCATGAAAATTTTATTTTCTAGTATTAGAAGAACACTCTTCTTTTAAGTACTAATTCATTTTTCTTGAAGTATTAATCCATTTATGGGCAAGATATATAGATCAACAAAAGAACATAAGGATGATCAATCATTTATGGAGAAAAGGAGGATGTACCCCCACCAGGATCTTCTCAAACCCTTGTCCTATTTCTAGAATAGTCACCAAGGATGGAGTTGCATCTCAAGAAGTAGCAGAAGAACAAAATATCCATGCATTACAATAGGAAGTTTCATCTAGTTGTTCATATCTAAAAGATTTCCAACAGCCATGGAACTTAGTTGAAGAAGAGCATCCATTTGAGCCATAAATTGAAGAAATTTTGGCATGCTTATCAGCAGATCCTTTGTGCATTTGGGAGAATGAAGAGCAACTTTTAGAAGAACTTCTTGGTGTAACAATTAAGGAAGATGACCATCAAGAGAAAAAACTGCATTGAAATCTGGTTTGAGATAGTCATTAGGTCACATCATTCTTCCATTCTGTAGCAACTCTTGGCATCCAAACCATGTGAGTAACTGGCTTCTCATATCCAGCTATACACCAAGGTATATTTTTCAGCACTAGATATGAGTACATTAGAGATCCTGATTCGTAGATGGCTCCATTGGAAGTACACATACACTTGAAAGAGTTAATCTTTTTCAAGTAGAATAGGGTAGCATAGGAAAATAATTAAATAAATAAATAAAATTAATGAGAAAAATAATCTTTGTTGTGAAAACCAACTTGTCTGGTCCAGCTTAGTAGGGATCTAGTTAGAAAACTAGGTAACTACCTAGCTAGATTTTCAATAAAGCCTGTTGATGATGTCTTTCAGGGGAAAATTTAAAGATCCATAATTTTTTAAAATGTAAAAACCTTGACGGATCTTACTAATTATCAAATGTCCAACCATAAAATGGTTAGCGATATTTTTTTTTAAATATTCAAATTTCTAAGGGTTTTATATAGTTTTTGGACAATTTTGGTTCTTTTTAGAGTAAATATTTTTAATTCTATGGAACTTGGGCGAATCATATTGGAAAAAAATGAAAAATATTTTTTTGGTAAAAAAACTTGAAAATTATCCCATGGGCTAAATTTCACCCCTAAAATTTTCCTTGGTGTCTATTTTATTTTTGCAAAATCATATTGGTTTTGTGCTCAACGGGATGTTGGAAGACCCATTAAGGCTTTCCTTCCGACATGTTTCAACCCATCAACTTTAGGACATTTTCTAGGTTTGAAACTCGAGACATTTCTATGGTATCTTGGAACCTTCATGCCTTAATGGCAGGTCTCCCCATCATCCACTAAGGGAATACATCAATGTTTCTTAGTGGATGAATTCTATTGTGAAAATCCTCACAGCAGATCTAAGAGATGATGTATACCTCACAAGAGTAATTACGATTAAGCAGGAAAATAGAAGAAGAGTGATCAATGCAGTATAATGAGCAACAGAATAATATGGTACAGTAGAATTCAGATAGAAGCAATAATACTTCACACACACTAGTTAATTAATCACAATATGGACAAATAAATAGTACAATGGTAGAGAGGATTCGAATGCCTAAGGTGGCAATTCGAATTAGCCTCTCAGAGTGATCATAAGATCAATAGAGTGTCATCGGAGAACAACTAGGTGTCCTCATGATCATCGGAGCACAATTGGAAGTCTTCATCATCATTAGTGGAGTCATCAATGCTCAAGTAACTGTCAACCATCAGTCAAACTGAGTCTGGTAGGTGTAACTGACTGTAACTGAGTGTAACTAAGTGTAAAATAAAGACAACTGGACTGGTAGGTGAAGAAGGGCGAGTTGCTTCCTAAAATCAAGGAAGAAGGGTGCATTAAGCAACTGGAGGGCTAAAACTGAATAGTGAGAAGCTCTTGGGGGCTGGCTAACTGAGGGCTAGGTGTTGGACTGATGACTGGGATGCATATAAAATGCATGCAAACCCTAGAAGGCTTGTAAACCCTAAAAGTGCATGCATGACTGAAAATGTAAATGATCAAAATACTGGTGGGACTAGGATGGAGTATAGGAATATCCTAACACCCGCCTTAATCCATCCTGGGCCCTGGTAACTAAGACCAAAGGCCACCCAATACAATGAATAATAACAGTCAATAATCCAAGGAAGTGGGGAAAATTTCATGGGAAACATACCCCCTCCTCAAAAACAGACTGTAAGGCACACACAAAAAATAAATGCTCCAAACTCAAGCAGGTGTGATGCTTGGTCATATGTCTGGAGGTATCTTCTTCTTGGGAAGAAGTGGATCATGTTCAAAAAACATGTGCTTGTACTTGCTCTTCAGATCGAATGTGATGAGAACAAATCCAAAAGTATGAGGATGATCCTTGAACCTGTGATTTAAATCAGCTGAGGTAGGACCAAAATCATGAATATGTAGATAGTCTTTTGTCTTCTCCTTCGAACCATCATGGGTGAGATTATGCCAAAAAGAACCATCAAATAATAATTGCTTGAAATCCAAATCAGATTTAAGACTTGAAGAATAGTTTCTTGAGATCTCCTTTGAACCAACAGGGGTGAGATCAAAACTATCATATGCATGAGAAATTATCCCAAGTAGTAATTGCTTAGAATCCAAATTAGATCCAAGACTTGAATCATGGTTTCTTGAGATCTCCTCTGAACCATGAGAGGTGAGATCAAAACCAGTAATTGCATGAGGATTTATCCCAAACGAATGGCAATGGCCATAATCTTCAATAACCTTCTGAAAGCATGAATTAATGATCATATAGTAGTATAAAAGAGATGATTTCTTGAGAGGAGTGAATGCATTACCTCCAATAGCTGATTTTACCTCCGAAATAATCATGTGATCATGATGCAAACCAACAGACTCTGGTGCAAGAGAGGATTTAGGACCTTCTGCAATATCTAGAGTGTGAGTTGGCACAGAAAGAGAAGAAAGTTTGAGCATGAGTGTAGAATATGCAAGTTCTTTGTGGACAACTTCAATATGAGATGATACTGGTGCATGATCTGAGAGACCATCAAGGGGAGCGAATGCATCCCTTTGCTTGCTTTCGAATGGGTTTGGACCAATCCCTTCATTCTTTCTACCAAAGTTTTCATCTAGGTGAGCCCATAACTCTTTTGGAGTCCATAACTCTATTGGAGTTTCAACACCATCACGGTATTCGAAATGAAATCTTAGGTATTTAGGAAAAGAAAGCATCATTCTTCCAAAGGCCATGTCACCTTTATTCAACCAGTCAATATTCTCTTCAGAGGATTCGAACTCTCTTTCAAAATAACAATCAAAGAGATCATGGCTCTTCAAATATGCTATCATTCTTGGTTTCCATTCATCATAGTTGAATGGAGAAAGAGGAGTAATTCCTGATGGATACATAGAAGCTGTAGAAGACCTGCAAAAACAATATAGAATAACTGCAACTGCTACTGCTGCAAAAATGCAGAAACTGCTGCACTCAAAATCTTGGTAATAACCTGCAAAAAACTCTCAAGAATGGAGATAAAAAATACTCTCAACATGCTCTGATACCATGTGAAAATCCTCACAGCAAATCTAAGAGATGATGTATACCTCACAAGAGTAATTATGATTAAGCAGGAAAATAGAAGAAGAGTGATCAATGCAGTATAATGAGCAATAGAATAATATGGTATAGTAGAACTCGGATAGAAGCAATAATACTTCACACACACTAGTTAATTAATCACAATATGGACAAATAAATAGTACAATGGTAGAGAGGATTCAAATGCCTAAGGTGGCAATTCGAATTATCCTCTCAGAGCACGATCATAAGATCAATAGAGTGTCATTGGAGCACAACTAGGTGTCCTCATGATCATCGGAGCACAACTGGAAGTCTTCATCATCATCAGTGGAGTCATCAATGCTCAAGTAACTGTCAACCATTAGTCAAACTGAGTGTAACTAACTGTAACTGAGTGTAACTAACTGTAACTGAGTGTAACTGAGTGTAACTAAGTGTAAACTGAAGACAACTGGACTGGTAGGTGAAGAAGGGCGAGTTGCTTCCTAAAATCAAGGAAGAAGGGCGCATTAAGAAACTGGAGGGCTAAAACTGAATAGTGAGAAGCTCCTGGGGGTTGGCTAATTGAGAGCTAGGTGCTGGACTGATGACTGGGATGCATGCAAAATGCGTGCAAACCCTAGAATGCATGCAAACCCTAAAAGTGCATGCATGACTGAAAATATAAATGATCAAAATACTGGTGGGACTAGGATGGAGTATAGGAATATCCTAACATCTATAGTTTATGCAACTACAAAAAATTATTTATGCATGTCAGATTGTACCTAGTTCCTTGATTCCCACAATACCTTCATTCATAGAGAGAGGATTACACAAGGGGGGTTCGAGATTGAAGACTCAACAAAACAAAATAATAACACCTATAGGAAATTATTCTATAAAACTTGTAATCATGCATATTCCAAGAGATTTTTTTTTTTTTCCTCGAAAAAAAAGCGTAATTTCATTTCATCCTTAAGAGTACGAAATTACATATAGAGTCTACACTCGCTAAGAGTGGATGTGGTCTTTAAAGAGCCAGTGGGACTATGACTGAGCAAAATTGTGATGTTCTCACCACGTGAGCAATAACATCCATTACATCATATTTGAAAATAACGCTAAAATGGCAATATAAGTTTCATAAAAGTTGCAGACTGTGTGGATCTTTTAGGTACAATAATGATCAAGTTTATATGTACAACTGAGAAATAAGTAACAAAAAGGGAACTCTCAAAAAACATAGCAGCCATGCATAAGTCAGTCAATGAACGGCCTGTGATAAAGATCTCTGCTGGTCCCATCCAAAAATTCCGCTAATTTCCAGTGCCCGGGAGCAAGTGTTAAGCCTTCCTTCGAGGCTTTGTCCGCCTCTGTGTTATTTTCCCGGAAAGTATGCCTGCAGGTAAAAGTATCAAAGGAGTGAGTGACATGCTGAATGTGTTCCAATACCCCAGCAATTTTCCGATTGTTGCACTGATACAGTCCATTGACCCAGTTAATCACATTCATTGAATCCCCATAAACATTCAAATTTTGGAGCCTTTTTTCCAATGCAAAGGAGAGTAAGAGCTTAAGGCTGAGAATCTCAGCCCAATTGTTGGTACCTCTCCCAAAACCAAAAGACATCACATAATAGTGTGTGGTAGATAAAAACAGTAGCGCTCCTCCCCCACAAAGGTGGTTTTGGCAGGCCCCGTCGAAGAAACCCCAAGGCAGTGAAGTATCAAGGTTCAAGGGTTGAATGTTCCTAGGAGTGGAGGCCAAATTGCTCCGATGAAGTGCAAGATGGATGCCACAGCTGTGAGTGGCCACCAAAGCTGGTAAACCAACTATGTCCGAGAAAAGGCATTTGTTACGGGATAACCAGGTGCCCCAAATGACAATAGAGGGGAGACCTTTGAAAGGGGCGTACACAGAGTTCTCATTCCAATTTCGCCAGGCATCGACCAGAGAGTGCCCATCCCATCTGAAATTTACTTTTAATATCCGAGACACAACTTGCCAGACCTCCTTAATGAAGCTACAGTGAAGAAAAAGGTGTAAGACAGTTTCCTCATCATGTGAACACAGGTAGCACCTGCTGGGTCCCTGAAGGTTTCGTTTTTGAAGGAAGTCCCAGGTTGGAATGCGATTTGCTAGGATGCACCACAAGAAAAGGCGCGCTTTTAGAGGGCTCTGCAGTCTCCAGATAGTTTTCCACCACCAAACCTGTTCCCTGTTCCAAAAATTTGCGCAGATCCATTGATACCCATACTTCGGTGTGTAAGAGCCAGAAGGATCCCCATCCCATACCAAGGTTTCATCCTCGTCATTGAGAAATATATGGTCCCTGCTGAGAGCTCGCAGGTAATTTCTAAGTTCATCTTCCCATTCCGGTGCAAGTCCAAGAGTATCAGCTCGCCTCCAAACGGGTCTTCCCATCCAGAGATTTTCTCCATCCGCCAAGTGGTGTAGAACAGTAATATGCCGATGATGTAATTCCTGTATCAGACCTTCGGAAAGGATATGTTGTGCTTCACAGCCGACCCAAGGATCTCGGCCAACCCTCAACCTACGTCCGTTACCCACATCCCAAACAAGGTGCTGTTCAATTACGTGAAAGGAGGAGACAAGAGCTTTCCAAATGACAGACCCTCCTTTATGAATCTTGTTCGGAGATCGAATCCAGTCCTCCACAGAGTCCGGTGCAATATATTTGAGAGTCATAATACGTGCCCAGTACCCTCCAGATGTGATTAGCCTCCAACCACATTTGGCAGCCAGAGCCTGAGAGAAGAAGAAAATGTTTTTTAAACCCCAGCCTCCTAAGGCTTTGGGGGTGGCTATACGTTCCCATTTTACCCAAGGCGTAACATGTGCATCTTCCTTACCATTCCACAAGAAACGAAAACATATTTTGCGTGCAGCTTCCAGCGTCCCCTTAGGTATCCATGCCAGGGACATCCAGTAAACTGGAATGGCTTCCAGGACCGATTTTACCAAGATCAATCTGCCAGCACGTGAGAGCCACCTGAAGCTCCAGCTCTTGAGTCTCTTTTCCAACTTCTCCAACAGCCAAACCCAGTCGTGTTTTAGATAGTTGTTAGGCTTTAGATGAAATCCCAGGTAACGAAGCCCCTCAGAGAGGTTTAGGAGCTGAAAGGGGAACAGGTCAGTGAGGGAGTGCAGTTCCTCCTCATCCAGAAGAGAAGCCGTAATAGTAGATTTAGCAAAATTGATCTCCATACCCGTAGCAATGGAGAAGAGGTCCAGGATTTCCTTGTATTTAGCTGCCTCCCTTCTAGAGCCAGAGCAGAAAATCAGTATATCGTCCACGAAGAGTAGATGAGTGAGTGCGGTACCCGGAGCAACAAGGATTCCTACTATATCTCCGGTGCGCTTAGCTTCCTTAATGGCCCTACTCAGGCTTTCAGCTACCAATAAAAATAACAGTGGGGAAAGGGGACAACCCTAACGTAAACCACGCCCAGAGTGGAAGAAAGGAGTCGCAGCTCCATTCATAAGAATTGAAAAAGAGACAGTGGTTAAGCAGCTCATGATCCATCGTATGAAACCAATCTCAAACCCCAAATGTGTAAGCATGAGGCGTATGTACAGCCAACTGACCTTATCGAAAGCTTTAGAAAGATCAATTTTGAGGACTGCACCTTTCTGCTTACTGGATTTGATACTGTGTAGACCTTCCTGCGCTAGACCAATGGCTTCGTGTATCTGGCGTCCTTCGAGGAACCCGAACTGCTCCTCAGAGATGTGAGTGGAGAGTAAAGGTTTAAGTCGGCTGGCGATCACCTTTGTTACAATTTTATACACACAGTTGCACAGAGAGATGGGTCGAAAATCATTGAGCGTGGAAGGAGAGTCCCCTTTGGGAATAAGAGCAATGAAAGTAGAGTTTATAC
The DNA here is from genome assembly GCA_027924585.1 of Larix kaempferi. Taxonomy (NCBI): domain Eukaryota; kingdom Viridiplantae; phylum Streptophyta; class Pinopsida; order Pinales; family Pinaceae; genus Larix; species Larix kaempferi. Next base: position 3,832,223 of record BSBM01000893.1, read on the forward strand.
TGGCCGGAATTCTGCCTTCCCTCCTGGAGTCTTCAATCAGCAGTAATATATCTTCACCGATAATGTCAAGTAGGGCTATAAAGAATTCAATCGTCCATCCATCCGGCCCCGGACTTTTGTCCTTCTGAAAGCTGCTGAGAACCTTCTTCAATTCATCCATAGTAATGTTGTCCATAAGCCTCCTGTTGTCCTCCTCCTCAGCAAAACGGGGGAATAGCTGAGCAACTCTGAGCACCTCTTCAATGTTAACCCTGTTATTTGCTTTGAATAGTTCTTGAAAATGGTTTACCCCAATCCCAGCCAGTCCTTCGAAGGTGGCTTGGGAATTTCCTTCCGCATCATTCAGGCTCCAGATAGTATTGACTGATCTTCGACCCTTAGCATAGGCATGAAAAAACTTTGAGTTTTCGTCACCGCTCTCCAGCCAAATGGCCCTGCTCTTAAGCCTCCAAGCCTCTTCATTGTGTAAGAGTATCCTATTCCTCTTGTCCATCAGAGAAACAAGTTGTTCCTTAGTAGCCAGTGAGGCAAACCCTTCTCCAGGTCCCCCCGAAATGATGGAAATGGCTTCTTCAATGTCTTTAAGCTCTTTGTCCTCCCTTTTCCGCTTAGCTGCTGCCCAGGATTTGATAGGTTCCTTAAGGTTTTTGATGTTCTCCGCAAAATGAAAGGCAGCAGTGAGATTTGATCCCTGGTGGTAAGGAATCCAGTGCAGCTGGATCAAATCAAAGAAGGTGGGATCCTCCAGCCACAACTTGTTGAATTTAATGGGAGCGGGCGGCTTGATAGGCCCAGCTTTTAGTTCAAGAAAAATCGGATCATGATCAGAGCAACCCCCGGCTCCAATCCATTGCCTCACATAGAAAAAAGTCTCCGCAATATGTTCTGAGATTAGAAAACGATCCAGCCTTTTGGCCACTCTATCCAGGCCAGCCCTCATATTACGCCAGGAGGGTTTCAGTGAAACCGGCTCTACATCAATCCAGTTTCCATCAGAGAGCTTACGGATAAAAAAGTTTGTGAGTGGATCCACTTGAGCATGTGGTCCCCAAATCTCAGCATGCCCCAGTGCAAAGTTAAGATCCCCACCAAGGATTGTAGTATTTCCTTTAAGCAGGTCTTTATTCAACAGAGCATTCCAAAAAGGTTCACGTTCGCAGTAAGGGCCATAAATGTTTACAATAGTGAAGTGATCATCAAAATCCAAGGAATTACAGGTCATTCCTAACACAGAGTGCATCCCCCAAAGGGAGGATACACACACCTTTGCTTCATTCCATCCAATTTCCAGACCACCAGAGCGTCCCCTGGCGTCCAACCCTTCAAATCCCCAACCAGGGAACCAAACCTTCAGACGGTTGACAGCATCAATCCCAGAGCACATAGTTTCTTGAAGTAACAAAATATCAGGATGTTCCAGTTGCAGCATCCTACGAAGTACTGGTCTTTTGGAGGGACCAGCAAGACCTCGGCAGTTGAGGGACATGACCTTCATTTCAACCCATCCGAATGGGCATCCACCGCTCTAAGTGCCCTTTCGATAGACAGTTGTTTGCCATTCTTAAGGTCCGAGCAAGCTCGGGTCTTGGCATGGGAAAGGAAAGATTTTCTGCCTCGTGGTATGCGGGGCTTAGGGTTTACCTTCCCTAATCCCCCCGCAGGAGGACTGGTCAGGGATCGCAGCCAATATCCAGATTTTGAGGAGCCAGGGGGAGAGGAAGGTTCGGGAGAGGATAAAACCGGCTCGGAGATGGCTGAAGGGCTAGAATCCGGAGGGCATACAAGTAGTGGATGCTCCACCTCGAGGATAGGAGTTACAGGGTTAGGTGGGGGTGGAATGGAGGACAGCAAGTGAGGGGAAATGTGCAAATTTTTAAAACCATCCACCCAATCCTGACCAGGAAATGAAAAGTTGTTAAAAATAAGACAGAAGGAAGGGTTGAAAAGGGTAACAGAAGGAGCACCTGCAGCCAAGTCTGGTGAGCGAAGGAACGGTACCAATGAACCCTCTCGTGCCGAGTCTCGAATATGTGGAATGTGAGGTTCTTCCGCAGCAACCGTGGTGCCAGCAACAGGGACCGAGCCATCCGCATCAGCATTTTCGACAAATACCTCGCCACCTGTGGGGACTTCACCATCCGGCTGACTAGCCAATGGTGTTTCCAACGTAGGAGTGACAAAACCCTGCTGACCGTCAGATTCCTCCGCCGAATCCAATCCAACCTCCTTGGCCACCACCCTACGCTTGTGGGTATTACCAAACCGCACCCGAACAGGAACAGAACACTCGACGACCGGGTGGCCATATTCATGGCACCGCCTACACCTGAAAGGCACATTCTCATAGTCGAGTGTCTGAACGAAAGTATAGGGCCCCCATGTCAGGTCCATAGTGTCAAAAAGTCCATCTCTAACATTGATGCTCACCAGGATGCGAGCAACTTTCTGCATTGCCGATGCCACAAAAGAGAAGTCCGCATCAAGATAGGTGCCCAAGTTGTTCCCTATCCTTCGGAAGTGTTCCTCGGACCAGTAGTGAAGGGGGAGTCCTGGGAGACGTACCCAGAGGGGGATAACATCCATTCTTTCCCGACTGGCATCGAAGAGGGGGTTCCATGGCTTTAACAGAAGAGGGACTTTAAAGATAGACCAATTGAGACTTAAAGCCCAGTGTGCATGGGCATCCGAGGAGAAATGAAAAGCATACCACCCACCAGAGAGCCCAACGATACGGGGCACATAACCACAATGTCCCAGCCATGCCCCCGTGGCCCACGAGAGCACAGTCTTTAGACTGACAGATTTTCCATAAACCCTGCCTACCAAAACCGACTTTACCATCCCTACAATCTGGTGCATGCCAATGTCCTCCCCCAGCGCGTAGTTAGGTGCCTTCCCAGAGTTCTTAATCCATTTTCGACGGCTTTTCACAAAGGGTTCCTTAGTTGCAAACCCAGCTGTACCCGCATCATGGCCACGGACACGCTGAACAGAATCCTCAGAAGGGCTAGAGAACCCTCTTTGTTCAACGAAATCCAAGTTTGCAGCGACAAACCCGCAGGGTTGTAATGGTGGTTCCATCCACCGCTCCTCAAAACCCTCCACCTCAGTTTGTCGGTCCAGTCCAGTAGAGAGATGATTATCGCTATCCGCGGAGGTGATAAATTCTGGCAGGTCGCCTATTTCTGCACACAACGGCTCCGGAGATGGAGAGGTGCAGAAACCCCTGACTCCCCAGATATTTACGGCGTGAGTCTCAGGAGATAGGCGAGCATTTGACCCCTCCCAGAAAGGCGAGCAGGAAGGAAAGGTTTGACAGGCATTCACCGGGGGTGACAGAGGTCCATCAGGAGGCCGGTTACCAGTAAAGCCACCAAGCCCTAAACCTCCAAGCTCCTCCTGATGCCGGAAAGCGCCAGGTGGCGAACGCCAGATATCATGGTGCCGTAGGTCATCACTGCTGTAGTCTACATCATCCATAGTAACCCCCAACGGAACGCAAAACGGAACAGTAACCTACGCTGTGAGAGAGGGTCAGGAAAAAAATAATCCGCTGGAGTAAAAACCAAAACGGTTTTACCAAGGTAGAACCCCATCGGGGTTTGCGTGCGTCTGTACGAACCTGCTGACGTCCTGCAGCCGTCTGCAGAGTGCCGCCCACCGCCCTTCACAAACCTCCAAACCCTCGGCGCTCACCATCGTAGCCTCACTCCAAGAGATTTTTAGTCTCCACCAGCAACACCAATTCAGTCCATTGTAGCAACAGTTTAATTTGTTTCCTATGGAAACAATTCAACAATATGTTCTAACAAAACAACAGCATGTTTGCGACCCCACCTCGTTTTCATGAGGACATGAAAACCCTCAAGCGTGGGGGAGTGGTTGACCGACATCTCTAGAATCTTCCAACATCTTCAGATTCTTCTCAACATCTTCAACATCTTTAGTATGATCTGTTGAGCCTAGTAAGTTTTGGGTACCATTTTTGGTAAAGCATTTTTGGTGTGGATAGAACCAAGGCAAAGTGATTCGGCGAAGTGGAGCAGCCGACAAACCATGAAAATGGTCGTTTTGAAGATATCAAGGGCGGGGTTGAGTCAGTTAGTTAGGGTTTGTCTACTTTCATTAATGAGTCAAGTAGTTATTTAGTGGGGTAGTGGGAGTGGGTCAGGCTGTGTGCACCCTATAAATATGTAATAAGTTGGAAATTTGAGATTGTTAGTGAAGTAGGAAGTCATTTGGGAAATTGCTTATGTTTTGGTATGTCGAAGCTACCGAGTCGCACTATCTGTAGGCTATGTGCATAGGTCTATTGTACTTGTAGGAACAATCTGTAAGTAATTTGAATACATGAAGTGATTATTTTTGGTTGCGACTAATGAATAAAAGAAACGCTTCCATGGTTTTTCCCATCTTGGGTTTCCACGTTAAAATCATGGTGTTCATTATGACATGATGTGTGATGTTTATGTTGCTTATTATTTGTTAAGTTAATGAATGAATATACTTATAATGAAATGATGAATGAATGAGAAGTATTTGATATGTCGTAGAAGCTATAGTTAACTTATGAAATATGTCAAAGTGCATGGCTTGTCAAAGATCTTGATCTGTTAGAGTTATGGGTTATTTGTTGAATGATGTGTTTATTGAACCATTCCCCTTCCGCATTGCACAAACCTGGTTCCTACAGTCCTCATAGGTACTTTGGGTGAGACTTCATTTGCTTCGTAGGTGTTTCTAAAAGGGATAAACCCCTTTTGGGCCGATATTTTGGGATTTGTTGGTGTTATGTCGAGTGATTGAACCCTGGTAGAATTACAATTGCACCAACAAATAATTTCGTTGTCAAGGCTGGGAGTTGTGTCAAAGGGGAATGCCGGATATGTGCAATCCTACTAAGCTAGAGATCTAGGACTGGGTAGATTAGAAGTTGAGAGAGTTTGCTAAAGATCAAAACAAGCACCCTCGATTCGACGACGAAGCGTGGCTCAGTGAGTATGTTTTTTCTGATATTCATGAGGTTTTCTTTGGAGATTTTCTTGTGATATTACATGAATGGTTGGAAAGGTTAACTAAGTAGAAGACGAACTTCCAAGGAGGTGAGCCTAGAAGTTGGACACCTAATTTGATCCAACGATGGAAAAGTGTGAGTAATAAGATTTCACGTGTTGTGGATTACTGGCTAGACAGTATATTAGATGGGTATACTACCAAATTTATTGTTGACACTATTAAGTCATATAGTGTAGCAGAATGAGAATTATTTCAAGGTTCGTGCATTAAGTACCTGATATCTTTAAATTTTTGGATTAAGATGCTGCTCTGTGAAAAAGGGGTGATGCGAATGGAATCTACTGAGTAAAGCATTTGTGCATGGTGGGAATGAGTATGAAATGGAGGAAGGTCTGGGCAAATGTATGGAATGAGTTGAAATGATAAGGGGAGAAAAGAGTGAGACATATGAAGAATGTGGGTGTCTACAAAGTGGTAAGATATTTTGTTCGAACAAGAGGAGGAGAGATGTGACGAGAGAGAAGGTTGCGGTTCGACTGAAACAAGGGACCTTGAACTAGTACCACAACTCGACGAAGATTCTTACAAAGAAGAAGAAGAAGAACTTGTAGATCCATCTCAGAACTAAGGCTGCGACATACCCATGACCCTGCTTACATCTCTAGAAAATGGGGTAAAAGACATAGTAGTTCATCACCGTTTTCCAAGCAAGTCAAAGTAGTGGTAATAGTCAGAGTAGTACTTCACCAAGTAGAAAGGCTCCAAGTAGCGGTCCATTAATATCAAGTCAAACAAAACCCCAAAGGCCCAGAATGGTTGGGGATGATATGAAATTACCAATATTTAATGGGAATGGGTTAGAAGACCTGGAGCAACATTGGTTCCTATGTAATGTAGTCTGGACGCTTAAACAAGTACAAGATGATAATGTCAAAATGGCGTAGTTAATCGTGACCTTTAGGGGTCACACTTTGGATTGGTTCATGATTCTTTTAGAAGTTTCCAACAAACACCAAGAAAAAACTTTAGCAGATTTTAGCGATGGGTTAAAAGATGAATTTAAAAATCCAAAGCCTGAGTTATAATGCATCACTGAGCTCAAAGAGATTAAACAATCGTCAAACGAAATTGTTTGGGACCTCAACTAAAGATTCAAGACATTGATGGCCCATGCAAGTTTTCAAATGAACGACATTCAAAACAAGGAGTGGTTTATAGCCGCTTTACTACCTCATATCAGAATTTCGTTGATGCAACAGAAAATTTCGTCCTAGAAGGAGGCCCTTGAGTTGGCTATGAAATTGGAAGCATCACTTGTCGGACATAATAGAACTGGTATGGATCAAAAGTCGTAACTGGCGAACTTGTCAATTCATATCCAAGACATTAAGAAGGGTAAGGAAAAAAGAGAATATGTTTGGTGTACCAGATGCAAGGAGGAGGGTCACTCAAAATATCAATGCACGGATTTCCATGACTATATTGCTGTTGGAAATCCTAATCCGTTGAATCCTGGAATGTGCATATGGTGTAGAATCTGTCAAACTAGAGGACATCGACCAAAAGAATGTTATTTTCTACAGAAAATAGTGAGTAGCCCACAAAACCTACGGTGTAAGTTCTGTCGGTTAGTCAGTCATGAAAAGAAGAATTGTCGAGCATATCAGTTGCTCAGAGAATGCACATCATATACTTTCCTCGTGAAAGGAGAAGTGCAAGCTGAGAGAAGTATTGCACAGTTTAATCAGCCACAGGGTGGATTTCGAGGACATGGACAAGGAAGAGGCCAGGTAATATGTTATAATTGTGGTACCCCATGACATTATGCTAGAGAATTATTGAATCCTACTTCAACCTACACATATTGTAGGACATTAGACCATACTATTGAAGACTTCCCATAGTTTATAGCAAAATGGAAGGTGAAGAATAATCAAAATCAGAATTAGAATGTTCATAATATTTCAATTGATCCGCGACCGAAGTAGCCTATTGTCGTTGTGGTAACCAAAGGGGGAGCTATGACAGGGGATGACAAGGGAAGTCACAACAACTAGTGGGATCCGAGAGTGAGGTCATCAGTTCAGAAGCCACCGCAATTTGATGTTAAAAAAGAGAAGGGATTCTTATTTAAATCCCATGATGAATTTATGAAGGGCCTTTCAATGTCCTCCCCGCCACCAGTATTTGAAGAAGGTCCTATCTATGACATGCTACCTTGATTCGACTGATTTGTGTCAAGGAAAAATACAGGAAAGGTAAGTGCTATGCATAGCTTTTTGAAAAGTTGTTTGACTTTAATTAAGGATGAAAATGCATTACAGGAATTACATAATTTAATTTCCAAATTTGAGGGGGTATTAAGGAAAGAAAGAGCTATGAACCATGTTCAAAAGCGAACAAAAACAAGACGGGAGTTGCGACTTAATGCACAAATTGGAGATTATGATATGGATTTTGTTATTTTAGATCTAGGCTCAGATATGAATATTATTACCAAGCATACTTGGGATAATATGGGAAAGTCGAAACTAGTGTGGTCACCCATTCAGCTGAGATTGGCGAATCAATAGAAAGTCATATCTTTTAAAAGAATGGTAGGCGTCCCTGTCGAAGTTGATGGATTGCGTACCTTTGCAGATTTTGAAGTCATAGAGATTGCCGATGAAACTAATCTATATCCTGCACTCCTAGGAATAGATTGGGAAATTCAAAACCAAACTATTATTAACTTCAAGAAGATGATGCCAACATTTGAAAACGATGAAATCAGATTTGTTGCACCTCTGGATCCTCTCAATGAAAAGATGTGCTCGGGTTACGAGGTCACTACGCTGGGTTGGTAAAGGGGTATGTGACCTTCCCACTTATGAAGGTTTTCCTAATCTAGATATGTTTATTGTTGAATTTGAAGTGAAATTACCATAACAATAGTGATTGTTAGCATTAGATGTGCCTTTAAAAGCAACACCAACAAGATGGTGTGCTGTTCATAAATAGCCCATAACGGGTTGGTCATAGTGTAGACGATTTTTAGAGATCTGATTTGGTGAAGGAGTCCCATATGTCGGAGAGAAATATGCTAGGTTAACTAAACCTGCTGATCATCTGACCATTTGTAGTGCAATCTGGCAGAATATACCCAATCAAGAGTGGGTCCACATGTTCATACACTCATTGGATACTATACCAAGGAATTGGTATACATCGTTGGAGCTTCGACAAGTAACTACAGATTGGGATAATCTGGCTATGAGTTTCAAGCAAAAATTTAAGTATGAAGATGGAATTCCAATAGTAGATGCAATTCTACAAATCATAAAAGCAAAAATTTTTGAGGAAATTCGTGGGCCAGTGTCTAATTTTCCCCAGTGGAATGCAATAGTTGAAAAAATGATAGAATGTTATAATATCACTGGAGGACCATAAGATGATGATACAAGATATGTTAATATTCCAAAAAATGAAGGAAGCCTCAACTAGAAAGGACCATAGATTTCGTCTGATAGTTTCTTGAATCCGCTGAAGATAAAGAAGGTAAATATTGGGTCCCCTGAAAATCCTAAATTTGCAAATATTGAAGATTATTGGGATGATGAAACTATAGGTTAGATCACTGATTTGATGCATGAGTTTCAATATTTATTTCCTACCAAGTTTTTTGAGATGAAAGGGATTGCTGGCGACCTAGGAGAAATGAAGATCCGACCAAGCACTAAGCCAATTAAGCAAATACCGTATATACTAAATCCTTGATACAAGGAAAAAGTTAGATTCGAGCTAGATGCAGGAATTATTGAGCCTTTTGAAGAGTCAAACTGGATCAGTCCCATGGTAGTACAAGATAAGAAGACTGGTGAGATTCACATTTGTGTTGATTTAAGGAAGATGAATGATGCTTGTCTACATGATCCTTTTCCATCACCATTCACAGATGAAGTGTTAGAAAGTGTTGGAGGTCAAAAAGCATATTCCTTTACCGATGGATTTTCTAGGTATCATCAAATAAAGATTGCTAAGGAATATCAACACAAGACAACATTTGCGACATAATGGGGGTGTTTCCAGTATACAATAATGCCCTTTGGTTTGAAGAATGCTCCTGCAATTTTCTCAAGAGTAGTTGTTGCTGCTTTTAAAGAATTTATTCATAAATTTATTGGAGTCTACTTTGATGGCTGTGCGGTATGTGGTTTGTTTAAGAATCATATTGAAAGCTTAAGGTTGATGTTAGAACACTGTCGACAATACCATATTTCTTTAAATTTGAAGAAATGCATATTTTTTTCCCCATTTGGTATATTACTTGGTCATGTGGTTTGCAAGCAAGGATTGTTGGTGGATCCTCATCAACAAGCCAGTGTTGGGGGGGAAGATTTGTCAATGGATATTATTGTTTCAGGAATATGATTTTGAGATTGTCGTCAAGCTAGGAAGGATGAATGCAGGTCTTGACCATCTTTCGAGGTTGGAAACAGGAGAGGAACCTGTTGGTTGTGGAGCCAGATCTTCTAGTCTCATAGATGATATTATATCAGCTGTGTTTGTACCCCAGTTCTATATGATATGTAGGTGGACTGTACACTCACCCTAGCGGGGGGGCATCGCCCCCCCACGGGGTTCCAGGGGGGTCCGGGGGTAGCGCCCCCGAAGAAAATTTTTGGGGCTGTTTTCGCTAGCTGTTTTGCGGGCCCATGGTTTTGGGTATCCCGTGGTATTTTCCCATTGTATTTCCCTTATAAAAGAAAGACATTGTAATACGGCTAGGGTGGTTGATGTATTAGGTTTTATGCATTGTAAAGATCTTTGAGATCAGGAGAGAGACTGTGAAACAGAGAAGAGGAAGTGCAGCGGTTGTGCTGCAGGTTGTATCCCTTCGACTTGCTGGACGGTAATAATAATAAGGACTGGAAAATTCAGTGTGGACGTAGCCCAAGTTGGGTGAACCACGATATATCTGTGTCTCTCTTGTAATGTGTATGTGTGATTATATTTGCATTTTGTTTATTGTTATTGCTCTGCGATCCTGTTTTTCTAACAATTGGTATCAGAGCCAAAGGTCTATTTGGCAATTAAACCCGCAGGAAGCTAGGGTTTCTGGTTTGAGTGGGAGCAATGGCATAAGAAGGAAAGTTTAAGGTCGAGAAGTTTAACGGCCAAAACTTCGGGTTATGGAAGATGCAAATGGAGGACTATCTGTACCAGAAGGATCGATTCCTACCGTTGGGAGGAAAAGCAAAGCAACCGACGACTATGAAGGACGAAGAATGGGTGGTTCTTGACAAAAAGGCTCTGGGAACAATACGGTTGAGCCTGGCTTCGTCGGTGGCTTTCAATATCTCAAAAGAAACGACAACAGAGGGTTTGATGAAAGCATTGGGTAAGATGTATGAAAAACCCTCGGCTTCCAACAAGGTATTTCTAATGAAGCGTTTATTTAATATGAAGATGTCTGAAGGTGGATCTGTTACTGATCATTTAAATGAGTTTAATACGGTTACAAATCAGCTAAGTTCTGTAAGTGTGAACTTTGATGATGAGGTTAGGGCTCTTCTAATCTTGTGTTCATTGCCAGAAAGCTGGAATAGCTTGGTCATGGCTGTAAGTAACTCTGTCTTTGGTTCAAACACCTTGAAATTTGATGATGTTATTGGTGTTATTCTTAGCGAGGAAATGCGAAGAAAAAGCACAGGTGAGACATCAGGTAATGCGTTGACCATGGAAAGCAGAGGAAGACAAAAGGAGAGAGGAAAGAGCCAAGGTAATCGTGGAAAATCTAAAACAGGCAGATCCAAGTCCAGACTGGGAAAGATAGAGTGCTGGAACTGTGGAAAGAAAAGACATCTGAAGAAAGACTGCAAATCTCTAAAGAAGAAAGGAGATGCACAGAAGGAAACTACCCAGGAAGCAAATGTAGCATGTGATGTGTTACAAGATGCTTTGATTCTTGCATTAGATAATACTAGTGATTATTGGGTAGTAGATTCAGGAGATTCATGTCATGCTACACCCCATAGGAAATACTTTCATGAGTATGTTCCTGGCGATTTTGGACATGTTTTATTGGGTGATGATGAGCCATGTAAAATTGTTGGAATGGGTAAGGTATGGATAAAAGTTAAGAATGGAACTGATTGGTTGTTGAAAGATGTTAGGCATATTCCTGCTATGAAAAGAAATCTGATCTCAACAGGGCAGTTGGGAGATGGCGGCTGTCTATCTACGTTCGGAGAAAAGTGGTGGAAGATCACTAAAGGATCAATGGTGATAGCAAAAGGAGACAGAGTAGGTACGTTGTATTTATGTCCTCATAATACTGACCATTCTATCTCTCTAGCTTCCACAGGAACAAATACAGCATTGTGGCATCATAGGCTTGGCCACATGAGTGAGAAGGGGATGCAGATTCTCCACTCAAGGAAGTTGTTGCCGGATTTGAAGCAGGTAAGTTTGGAATTCTGTGAAAACTGTGTTTATGGAAAACAGAAGAGAGTCAGATTTCTCAGGGTTGGGAAACAGAAGAAGAATGAAAAATTAGAGCTTGTGCATACAGATGTATGGGGACCGGCTCAGGTAAAATCTCTTGGTGGCTCTCATTATTATGTTACATTTATTGATGATGCAACTAGAAAAACTTGGGTTTATTGCATTAGACAGAAATCTGATGTGTTTGCTACTTTTAAGAAGTGGAAAGCTTTGGTTGAGAATGAGACAGGAAAAAGGTTGAAGTGTCTCAGATCTGATAATGGAGGTGAGTACTGCGGCAAGGAGTTTGATAGTTACTGTTCATACCATGGGATTCGTAGAGAGAAGACAGTCCCAGGAACACCACAAGAAAATGGTGTTTCAGAAAGGATGAACAGAACGATCATGGAGCGTGCAAGGTGTATGCGACTGCATGCAGGGTTGCCCTTACAGTTTTGGGCGGATGCTATAAATACTGTTGTTTATTTAATAAACAGAGGACCTTCAAGTGCTTTGGATGGTGGTATTCCAGAGGAAGCATGGACAAATAAAAAGGTAAACTACTCATTTCTGAGAACGTTTGGTTGTGAAGCATTTGTCCATATTGATAAAGAAAATAGAACAAAGCTTGAAGCTAAATCCAAGAAATGTACCTTTATTGGATATGGGGTTGATGAATTTGGTTATCGTTTATGGGATTATGAAAATAACAAAATCATCAGGAGTAGAGATGTTATATTCAATGAAAAGTTCATGTATAAAGATCAGTTGCAGGGAAAGAAACAGGAAAAGGAAAGCACAGAGTACATAGTGCTTGATGAAGTTAAAGAAAATGAAGTTCCGAAGGTGCCAGAAAATCAAGAACAACAGCAAGTACCTGAAACTCCTGCAACTGTAAGAAGATCTACCAGGTTAAGTAGACTCCCTGAACGATACTCTCCTTCAATGTATTATTTATTGATGACTGATTCTGGTGAACCAGAATGTTATGAAGAAGCAATGCAGGTGGAAACTAGAAAGAAGTGGGAGCAAGGCATGAATGAGGAGATGGACTCATTGGTAGGAAACCAGACTTGGGATTTGGTTAAGTTGCCTACTGGTAAAAGAGCATTGCAAAACAAATGGATTTACAGGTTGAAGGAAGAAGAAGGAGGTAAGAAGCGGTACAAGGCCAGACTTGTTGTAAATGGGTTTGCACAGAAGAAAGGTATAGATTTTGATGAAATATTTTCTCCTGTTGTAAATATGACTTCAATTAGGACTATCTTAAGTCTAGTGGCGATAGAAGATTTGCATCTTGAACAGTTAGATGTAAAAACAGCCTTCCTCCATGGGGATTTGGAGGAAGAAATATATATGCAGCAGCCACAAGGGTATGAGGTCAAAGGTAAGGAGGATCTGGTATGCAGGTTGAAAAAGAGCTTGTATGGTTTGAAGCAAGCTCCAAGGCAGTGGTATCTAAAGTTTGACAGGTTTATGACAGAACAAGGTTATAGTAGATGTCATTCTGACCACTGTGTTTATTTCAAGAAGCTAGACAATGGAAGATATATTATCTTGTTATTGTATGTGGATGACATGCTTGTTGCAGGGTTTGACATGCAGGATATAAATGTACTCAAAAGGAAGCTAGCTAATTCATTTGTGATGAAAGATTTGGGTGCTGCAAAGCAAATCCTTGGTATGAGAATAATGAGAGACAGGAAAAATCGCAAATTGACATTGTCTCAAAGTGAGTACATACAAAAGGTGTTGGAGAGGTTCAGAATGCAGAATGCAAAACCTGTAAGTACACCTTTGGCTAACCATTTCAGTCTAATTAAGGAAATGTGTCCCAAGACACAAGAAGAGACAAATTACATGTCCAAGATTCCCCATCAATCAGCAGTTGGCAGCTTGATGTATGCCATGGTGTGCACAAGACCAGATATTGCACATGCAGTGGGAGTTGTGAGCAGATATATGAACAATCCAGGTAAAGAACATTGGAAGGCAGTACAGTGGATTCTCAGGTATTTGAGAGGTACTACCACTGAGGCATTATGTTTTGGAGGTTCAGACACTGTTCTACAGGGATATGTTGATGCAGATATGGAAGGTGACAAGGATAGCAGGAGGAGCACCACAGGGTATGTGTTTACTGTAGGTGGAACAACAGTAAGCTGGATTTCGAAACTACAGAAGGTTGTTGCACTTTCAACAACAGAAGCAGAGTATGTTGCCATTACAGAGGCTAGTAAAGAGATGATTTGGTTGCAGAGGTTTATGGAGGAAGTGGGTAAGAAGTAGAAGGATAGCAGATTGTATAGTGACAGCCAGAGTGCCATTCACCTTGCAAAGAACTCAGCATTCCATTCCAGGACTAAACATATGCAGCTCAAGTACCATTTCATACGCTATGTTCTGGAAGATGAATTGTTAAAGTTGGAAAAGATACATACTAGCCAGAATCCTGCAAACATGTTCACAAAGGTAGTGACCAAAGAGAAACTGAGTTCATGCTCGGTTTCAGTTGGCCTTCTAGCATGAAGGTGAAGAGGAGAAATTTTCCAAGTCCAAGTCCAGCATGTGCAGCAGCGGTGGAGTTGTTGTGATCAGTCTCCAAGTGGGAGATTGTTGGTTGTGGAGCTAGATCTTCTAGTCTCATAGATGATATTGTATCAGCCGTGTTTGTACCCCAGTTCTATATGATATGTAGGTGGACTGTACACTCACCCCAGCGGGGGGGGGTGTGGGGGGGCATCACCCCCCCACGGGGTTCCAGGGGGGATGGAAAATTTTTGGGGCTGTTTTCGCCAGCTGTTTTGCGGGCCCATGGTTTTGGGTATCCCGTGGTATTTTCCCATTGTATTTCCCTTATAAAAGAAAGACATTGTAATACGGCTAGGGTGGTTGATGTATTAGGTTTTATGCATTGTAAAGATCTTTGAGATCAGGAGAGAGACTGTGAAATAGAGAAGAGGAAGTGCAGCGGTTGTGCTGCAGGTTGTATCCCTTCGACTTGCTGGACGGTAATAATAATAAGGACTGGCAAATTCAGTGTGGACGTAGCCCAAGTTGGGTGAACCACGATATATCTGTGTCTCTCTTGTAATGTGTATGTGTGATTATATTTGCATTTCTGTTTATTGTTATTGCTCTGCGATCCTATTTTTCTAACAGAACCGACCATTTTAGAAGATAACCTCCTAGATGCGCAGCTCTTTTCGATAAGAATGATAGATGAATACTTTGAAGATATTGTGAACTTCTTGTCTATAGGACTGGAACCATAAGGATATATGAATTCACTGAATAAGTAGTTAGTTGTTAAATCTGTGGACTATCAATTGATAGCCTGTCAATTGTACAAGTTAGGACTCGATGAGGGATTGCATCGCTATGTTATAGAGAAAAAGTGACCAATGATCTTAGCCGAGGCTTATGATGGCATTGCGGGGGGTCACTATGCAGGAAAAGATACTACTCAGAAGATATTAAGAGCTAGGTTGTGGTGGTCTACCCTTCATAAGGATGCTAAGGATAATTGCAAGAACAACGATGTATGCCAGAGGATTGGGAAACCATCAAGGAGGGATAAAATGACATTAGTTCACCAAGTTACGTTGTAGGAATTTGACAAATGGGCTATTGAATTTGTGGGTTAGATAAATACACTAGGAAAAAGGACTGGAGCAAGGTATATTATTACTGCGACTAACTATCTTACTAGATGGGTTGAAGTTGCTCCAGTGGGAGATTGTAATGCTACGACTGTGGTGAAGTTTATTTTTGAGAATGTAGTTACAAGTTTTGGCTATCCTTGAGTTTTACTAAGTGATCCAAGTGCACACTTTGTCAACGAGACTATAGAAGAACTTACAGAAGAATTCTAGATCTACCATCGAAAGAGCACCCAGTATTACCCACATGCAAATGGGATTGTCAGAGCATTTAACATTGGAACATGCATTGATGAAAGTTTGTAATGTGAACCACGACGAATGGAACTTGAGGGTTCCTACAGTTTTATGGGCTTATAGAACGACATGCAACAATCATACATGAAAAACATCCGTCAGACTAGTATATGGACAAGAAGTTGTGATGCCCATGGAGTATATTGTACCAAGTCTAAGGATTACTGCTTTCACTGGTATGTCTAATACCAACGCTATCGAATAAATATTGTTGCAGTTACTTCAGCTAGAAGAAGATAGGTTTATCGCAGGATTCCATCAACAAGTTCAAAAAGATCAAGAAAAGGCATCGCATGATCGCCATATCACCATAAAGTAGTTCCAGCGAGGAGACTTAGTTTTTCTTTATGATAGTAAATTTTTCAAACACCCTAGCAAGCTAAAGACGCATTGGCTAGGTCCTTATGTCATTAAATATGCGATGGAGGGAGGCATAATACAGTTGCAGAAGCTAGATGGCGAACTCCTTAATGGATTGGTAAATGGGAGCCGACTGAGACTCTATAGGGACAGTTGTGCCTCTTTGCAGTGAATAATTTTGAGTTAATGCTTGTACATATTAAAAAAGAATTTCCTTAACGTATTTATATAGGTCCTGGAAAACCCAAGTTTTATTTTGTGTCGAATTTTTCTTGTCGAAGTTTTGTTGTGTTGAATTTTTTAGAAACCCCAACTTATGTTTAGTGTCTCAGTATTCTATAAAAAATGGGGGTTGGGGGTTTGTTGTAGCTTTCTTTGTTGAAGTACAAAATCATTTGTCGCAGTTGGTGATCTGTCGCAATTGTAGTTGATGTGCATTAACTGTTGCTTTTATGGTGAGTGTAGTGGCGGTGTTAGTGCAATTTTTTCCTTAATTTCCGTAAGTGTGTAAACAGATTCGTCACTGCCACGATGATGATTGCAAGGATCAGGTCCATTAATTTTCACATTGGGAATGACATAAAGATCGCACGCAGGAGTTAAGTTTAAAAGTGCATTTATCAACCAGTCGGGAATCCAGCGAGGAGACTTAGTTTTTCTTTATGATAGTAAATTTTTCAAACACCCTAGCAAGCTAAGGATGCATTGGCTAGGTCCTTATGTCATTAAATATGTGATGGAGGGAGGCATAATACAGTTGCAGAATCTAGATGGCGAACTCCTTAATGGATTGGTAAATGGGAGCCGACTGAGACCCTATAGGGACAGTTGTGCCTCTTTGCAGTGAAGAATTTTGAGTTAATGCTTGTACATATAAAAAAAGAATTTCCTTAATGTATTTATATAGGTCCTGGAAAACCCAAGTTTTATTTTGTGTCGAAGTTTTCTTGTCGAATTTTTGTTGTGTCGAATTTTTTAGAAACCCCAACTTATGTATAGTGTCTCAGTGTTCTATAAAAAATGGGGGTTGGGGGTCTGTCGTAGCTTTGTTTGTTGAAGTACAAAATCATTTGTCGCAGTTGGTGATCTGTCGCAATTGCAATTGATGTGCATTAATTGTTGCTTTTATGGCGAGTGTAGTGGCGGTGTTAGTGCAATTTTTTCCTTAATTTCCAAAAAGACTTAAGTGTGTAAACAGATTCGTCACTACCACTATGATGATTGCAAGGACCAGGTCCATTAATTTCACATCGGGAATGACATAAAGATCGCACGCGGGAGTTAAGTTTAAAAGTGCCTTCATCAACCAGTCGGGACTCATTTTTGTCTCGAAGTTGAAGTGTATTGAGCAATCCAGAGTTCACATAGTTATGCAGAACTAGTTTAGCGCAATCGAGTATCAATATGCAAGTTGATTCATCTGCAACCAGTTAAGTTCAGGTATCTGTTGAGGAAATTAAGGTACAGGGATCTGTTAAGGTTAGTCCACGACAATCATAGGTTGTATCACTACACATTCCTATGAATGTGCCAACGAGGTCCAGGAAATCAAACCACAACGTGAATCCTGAGGAAAGAACCAAGGGATATTGGAAGACATGACACTAAAGCCTCCACATCCGTGTCTACAAATATTTTTCCTGGATATGTACCACCACGAAATATGGATGTGAGACTAGTTCGACTGCCTTAGAATTCCAAGTATTCGTTGGTAACAATTCCAGTTCCGAAGGGCGTTATGGTCCAGGGGGATATATTGTGAAACATTAAAAAATTGTCATATGCGAACCATGCCATTGCAAATTTTCCATAATTCCATTACAAAAACTACATGTAAACAATGAATGTAGACGAAGTTGTGCCATTGGAGCTTGAGCCTATGGAGTGGGATTTGGGCTTGAAGAGAGCTGGAAATCTGTTGCCGATGCACCTGCCACACTTTGGTAGGACTACTAAAGCCAATGCTTGCGTGAAGTAGTTGTTGCTTTTTTTACATGGAAGTTGTTTGTAGCTAATTAAAACTAAGGTATCGGTGGACAGTGACATGACTGTGAAGATTACAAGGTTTCCCAAGGCCGGGGTGGACCATGCTCAATTTTTTGTGGGAAAAGAGAGAGACAAAGAATTGATCGCCGGGATGAAGGACAAGTATCATTTGTTGAATAACAAGAGGGGGTTTGATGTTAGGACATTGAAAATGGTTGATCATTGGGTTCAAGTTGTTAGGACAAGAATTTGAAGCTATTATCCATGAGTGGACGGAAGAATGGAATTAAGGTTCCTATCGAGGTAGATAACATTTTACCGGATCTATCCTAGTAGGATCCGTGACAAGAAGGTATGTCTGGCCAATAATAGAATGCAAGTTAGAAATAGAGTAACTAAAATATTGGTACTATGGGTGACGAGGGAAACCCACCCCCGTCAGAAAATGATGAACGAGAATCTAGTCAGACACCTATTGATCCGAGCTTGGGGGAGAAGTGCAAGGTTGCATTTGCTACACAAAGAGGTAAGAAGAAGAAGAAAGCATAGAGATCTAGTACAGTGCAGGCCTTAACTGATGATGATGTAAATATCTTTTTCGACATGATGGCTGAGGTATTGGAAGAGAATAGGAAGATAGCTGAAGAAAGGACCGTTGAGCTATTTTATGGAGTGATGGGCTTGGTAGATACACTCTACCAAGCGATCAATAAGATTAACATCTCAGCTCCACAACAAGTTATTGCATCTCGGGTCGAGGTTGCACAAGAGGAGGAACATCGAGAGCAATTGACTACACCACCTTCCACCGACTGAGTGGTCAAGTTGTATCCGTGGGCATTGAGTTTTGAAGAACTAGGGGAAAGTGAGCAATTCCCTCAGTCGAGCTATGCGGAGTTGAAGCTGTTAGAATTGCCTCTTTTTATGCTGCGTCATCTCTGTTATCACCTATTTTGTACCATAGTTGGATTATCTGAAGAGCTGCCATTTGACAAACATGATGAATGTTTGTACTCCAGTGTATCAGATGATCCAACATTTATGCCTAGCCAGTTTTGGCTAGTCGGTTTTTGTTTTCAGTTATTTTCAGGGCAATTTTGCCCCATTTGTAATAACTGCATGTTCATACCCCCATGGGGAAAATGTAAAAAGTTGGTCTAAACGGGGTCCTTTTATAAAAGACTCGGCTATCCGTAGGTTTAGCCATTTGGGGGATCCTCTAGAGTGTTTTTTCCTTAGGAATTATGCGCTACTCATTAGTGGCGTATAATTCTCGAGTTTTTGACTCAAACCTCCAAAGCTGGAGTATTTCCCATGGTGGTCAAAACCTAAGGTGGTTATTAGAGTCTTGTGTCTAGGATTTTTTAGGTGTTAGCCACATCGATTGAGTCGTATGAACATGCACCAGGTCCCCTAGGAGTTTCGTTGGATTCCTAGAAAAATAATTTTTTCATAAAATTATACCATTTTTTAATGGTTTAATTAAAAAATTTCAAGAAGTGATAAAACCCTCATCCGAAGGCGGAATTAGGCGTGGGGAGGCTCGTTTTGACGCTCAGAGCATCCTCTTCACCGCGGCACCTTCATTATTCAGTTTTCGGGCAGTTACATCACCCCAGGAGCAGTTTTGACTAAAAATGCATCATTTTGACTAAAAAATGATAAAATGCACCCACAAAATTGAAAAGGGACAAAAATGATTTAAAAATCATTTTTAAAAGGTGGGTAAGTGATTTAAAGAGGTGTACGACCCCACTTAAAGTGATAGCATATGTTACAAAAGTCAAAATTAAAATATTGAGTTAAGCTCTAGCGTGGGTCTCTCCTTCACGTGGATGACCGTACGACTAGCAAACACGAGTTTGTGATGTGGCATTGGTTAAATGGGAGGTTGTGTGCAGGGATCAAATTTGAAGGGTAGGGTCCCATTTCACTTTGAAGGGTTATGAGATATTTAACCCTTCAACGTTGACATGTAAAAATAAATAATTCTTTTTATTTGAAAATGTAATTATATATCAAAATTTCATTATTTATTAAAAGTAATGGAATTCATTCCTTAATATAGTAAAATTTCATTATTTATTAAAAGTAATGTAATCAAATTCCTTAATATAGTAATAATATTTGCAATATTCATTGTTAAGATTTTAATAAACAATATTTATACTAAATTGTTTGTGTTGAAAAAAATTATTCAATCCCATTTTGAGTGTAAGACGTCCATCAATTTCATAAAAATCTAAGTATTTTTTGCTCTTCCAAATAATGCCAATAGAAATAGATTTTTATTTTTATATTTTTTAAACTTTGCCAAAATCATTTTGAAATTGAGAAAAACTTCAATATCATAACAAAAGAATATTTTGAAATTGAAAATAACTCAAACATCATAACAAAATAACATAATATGGTATATGCAAAGTGTGAGCCTCGAATAGCTACAATAAGCAAATAAACAAATTAATAATGAAAATAACTAATTAGATCAAATAAGGCATTATTTTAAATTTTAAATTTGTAAGAAAAACAATTGAAAAGTACAAGCAAAAGTATTGAAAAAATTCTCAATCTAAAGAGGAGTTTGTTAAAAATGGTTGAACCAAACCAATATTCATGGCAATTGAGAAATTGAAGCAATTTAAATATTGATCTTGGAAAAAACCACCAAAGAGAACAAGATATTGTCAATCAAGATATTAATGCTTAATTTCTGTCAAAAATGAGTTAAATGGGTGTGTAAATGATTTTTTTTGAAAAGAAAGAGTTGTCTAAAAATTTGAGGACTTTAACTTTTCATTCTTCATAATTCATAATAGATGCATCTCTCTTAAAATCCCCGTTCCATCTTGATTGTGCCATTTCAACACCTTATATTTAGAATGTCAACAATTCCAACTAGATTTTGGTGAAAAATATAAGAAAAAAAAAAAAAACACCAAATCTTTAAATTATGAAAAATGACTTTCTCTTCTTTAGAATCCATTTTTTATTGCATAAATAACATAAATAGATTTAGGACCTACAAAAACCCTGATTGTGATATCTCAACCCCTTATTTTTACTATGCCAACATTTCCAACAAACTTTTGAAAAAACCATTATGTTAAGAAAAAATACATACAAATCATATAAACCATGTTGAGATTGATATCTACGAATATTTCTTACAAAGTTATTAGACCCTGATAGTTGAGTGTATTCATTTTTCTACCTAAAAAATTGCAGATTTCATTTGCACCTAAATCTTTTAGGTCAAGTCAAACTAAAAGAAAATCAAAATTAGGTCTCGGACTGAAATTTAAACTAAAATTATTTTAATCACAGTTGGAAAACATCCGAATTATTTTAAAAGTAGAGAAGCTTCTTATAAGATGTTCAATGTTAAATCTAGCATGCTTATTTTAAGCATAACGTTAAAGAAAAGGGGAATTGTGGTTACGTTGGTGTCCAAACTCAGTGAAAATATCCAACGAAGAATAAATGCTGGACTACAAACTTGCAACAACATCCAATTTGATCCACAACAAAGTATACGAGAGTTGTAACTTTAATATTTAAATAGCTTTAATCCAGAAGAGAAAATTGCAAAAAATAATGTTAAGTAGCTCAAATTTTATAGCTAAGCAAATGTCAGTCCATCTGATCAAATAAATCTACAATCTTAAAATAGAGGAGAGCATTTCAACTTGAAGGGACAACTGACAGGAAGGTAATTTAGTTTATTTAAAACCTAATCCATCTGGACGTAGGAACTACAAAACGTAACATGTGGAAAGGGATGGAGAAAATCGACATATTTGAACGAAAGCAAATAGAAAAAGGGTCAAATATTACCCTCTAAATTCTAGTGAGGAGTGGATCTTCCCTTTGAAACTCCATCCAATAGATGCAGTGAAGAGTTGAATGTATAAATGCAACCCTGTTGTTGAATGTGCATCCGACCACCACATTTCTACACTTGTAACCTATTATTTCAATCTTCGAAGAAATGTTGTAGTTTTTGTCTTCATCCTGCACATGTTGGCCAAGTTTCTACTCAGTCAGTGAACTGTCGACTCACATGGACTCGCCACTAGCCAGGCCCTACCTTAGATATAGCAATGTCGTCGCTCACCAGTGATCACAAAGAAATGCTCAAAGCCTAAAGAGAACTTTCTCTCGTAAGGATCGAAAGCTGAAACCATAGAAATACTTACAATGCGGAACTTTCTCTGGTGAGGATTGAAAGTTACAATGCAATCTCACTAAAGATAAAACCCCAAAAAATTAGCATTAGTTTTGCTCAATTTCGATTGTGAGTTATCTTATGAGCTATGAACAATGAAGTAGAAAAACCCACCTGAATATCAACAAAAATTAACCAAAAAAAACCATTGGGTATCAAAATCTAGCCCTAACTACAACACCCAAGACACCAAAACAAGCTAACATCTCTGCATTGAAGAATCCCAATAATCTATAAAACCCAAAATCTAGATATCTACTAGCAATTCTCAGTGAAATGGATGCGAAAAAACCTCCACGGTTCCACCTATTCTAGCACCTTGCTCTTCTCCTATTTCTTCTCTCATTGACGCAAAAATAGCTCAACCAGATCTGCTACCTTGTTCTTCTCTGGTGTAGGACCTCCGGTAACCAACTATCCCTAGTAAGTTATCAAATCTATTCACGATCCTAGCATTTAATTTCACATCCTATACTCAGGTTTGATCACGTGAAGAAGAAGATGGAAAATCGAGTTGGCAACCTCTCAGACCGAGGTTTAATGAAGTTTGGTGATGCCATTAAATTCTTTTAACACTTAATCAAACACATAACTTAGTAACTTGTAAGCTAAGACAATAAGATATCATATTAGCAATAGCAATGCTGACCGTCCAATCGAGTCACTTGACACATGTCTCCAACTCACCGAGCCCGCTCTTCCCACTAGGACGGAGGTCAAATGGAACTGGGTATTCTCCAACTCCCTAGACTCCAAGTCTCCCACTAAATCATCGATAACCCTTGGACAGGGAAAATTCAGAGCTGCCCTTCTATTGCAAATTTAAACAGGTGTGTTGAGTTTCATTATTGAAGGGCTTCACATAAAATTGATTTTTTTTTGCATGGTAAAATTCATCGTGGCCTTCTATGACAGGTAAAATGGCCTTTGAAGGGCAATGAAGGCTTCAAATTTGAAGCCTGGTTGTGTGCTTTAAATTTATGGTGGGCGCCACCCTAAAGTCATGGCCACCTCATGGCTTGGCTTTCAATACAATTGCAAATTCGATCCTCTCATCACTCACGTCAAGCTTCACTTGGAACTCGAATTTACCATGTGGCAATCGTGTAATGGATTGTTGGGGGTATGGTGGGTGTCCTAGCTACCTCATGGGCTTGGCTCCCAATGTACACGAGCTTCATAGTGTTAACTCAAAGTTTTGTTCCCTATGCTAACATTCACGCCTCCCTCACGAGCTCACGTCAATCCTCTTTTGGGTCTCGAGTTTACCACATGGCAGGGGTTTATTTGATGTTGGAAGAGATGGGGGGCGCCTTGCCAAGGTGGAGGCCACCTCCCCATCTCCTTCAATACAATTCGAATCTCGTGATGGGAGTTAGCACTCCAAGCATATTTTGATTGAATTCGACTTGCCTTTGATTGGAACTTGGCTCTCTCTCATGCCATTTCGTTTTAGGTTTTAGGTAGCTATGCTTTGTTATATAAGAGATGCATTTTAGCTCTCTTCTCAGGTTTTGTTGATGCAAGAGAACTTTGCTGAGAATTGTAATATTGTTATGCTTATATTGAAATAAAGATCAAGACTTTGGAGGTCCATGTGTTTTCAAATTTGTGTGGTGAATATGTCTAATGCATTGAGGTGATATCTTCCTATAACCTTCCTCTTATTTATGCAAGTGTTTCTTTCATTATTGCTAGCTCAAGAAGGCTATCTTTAGTCCATGAGAATAGTCATTTGTTGTATTCAAGTTGATTATGTGTGTGATTTTTTCCAAAGATTTAAATGAGCAAGAAGTATTCGGTTATACCAATGTTGATTTAGTCTTGGTTATCTAACATACTAGCATTTGATTTCACTTGTATGTTTGGGTGTGTTGGGGTTTTTACAGGTATTTTCGAAGGTGAAGACAAGCGTGAGCTAGGTTGTATCTAGCTTGACTTCACAAGCAAAGCTTTTTCCACTATAATCTTTTGTTTTGCAGGATCTTCAAGCTCCTTCATCTTTCTTCAAAAAACGAACTAAAGAGAGATCTCTCATCCATCAAAACTTCAAAAAATTCACATTTTTTCAACTTGGTTACTTGATCTACCCATCTAAAGCTGTGGAAATCCAAAAAACCTATCCTTATCCAAGCTTAGATCTTGTCTTGCTTGCCTTTGATTTGTGGCTAGCTCGACCTTGCCTCTCTCGTTTTCCTCCACTTACCACTTTCATCATCTTCCTCTCCTATTCGTCTCCTTTCTCCCTTGCCATCTAGCTTCCCTCTCTCCTCTCGTTTCTTCCCTCCATCCTCCTCTCGTTCACCTTCTAAGTTACATTAAAAAGCATACAAAAGGCAAAAAACGATTGGACTCTTAAGGTTTGGATTAATGGTAGTATTTTTATGCCTTTAAAAGATTTGTAGTTAGTCATTAGTGGATCTAGTTTTCTCTTTTTCCATTAGCTAGTTGCTTTTGCATTTATATTTAGATCCTTGCATCCTAGATTCCATTTGAGGGTTAAAGTTGGATCTTAAGTGTTTTATCATTCTCATGCATTGAAAAGGTAGTCTTAAAAGCATTCTAGATCTTAATCTATTACATTAGTATAGCTTGCATTGTTTAGGCTAGTTTCCATTTTTAAAAGATAGAATTTTTCATGAAATTTTCCTAAAATTTTTCAAGTCTTAGATCTTTTTCCCGTCATATTTTAGGCTTTCATTGTTTGCTGGTCCGTTTGCATTTTTACACATGTTTTGAAGTAAAAATCTCATAAAGCATAGTTTTAAGTTTTTTTTAGGATTCTAGGTTCAATAGTTTAAACTTTTGTTTTTATCCTAATGACTAATGGGTGCCTTGTTTAAGAAATCTTTGAGACTTGTGTAGGTGTTTCAAAAAGAAGACAACTTGAAAAGCTTTTAAAGAAGCAAGATCCAGGAAAGAGCCAAAGAGAAGCTCAAGTGAAGTTTGAACCAAGGAGAAGTGCAAACCATGAATATCATTTGAAATAAACCACTATCCTTTGTACAAACTCTTAAGAGTTTTAATCTTTCTCATTCAAGTTTTATTTCTCAAAAGTCCTTCAAAGGTTTTAAAACCTAAGGCACTAGTAATAATCAATAAAATTTCAAGTGGAGGGGGTTCTCCACCTTTTTCGGTTTTCTTCCCCATTTGGGGAAGAGTGTTGTGGCGTAATTAGCTTAGATCTCAGCTTTCCAAGTTCTTAGTTTAATTTTTCATTTTATGCTTTAAATCAAGTATTTTATTTTCATCTTGTCATACTTCTCTTCCAAGTTTTGATTGGAAGCAGTATCCTTGAGATTTCATCTCAAGGGCAGGACCACATAATTTTGTGGTTACTCTTCCTTCCCCGTTAGTTTCCTTGGTCGAAATCTCAGCTAGCTGGGAAGTTCTCAAGTGCTAGCGGTTCTTAGAGGTTGACCTTGTTTGGAGGTCGATCCTACCTTAGAGTAAAACTGGTTGGTAGAACACTAGATTTTACTTTCGGTTATCTTCAAAAGCATTTTAATATCTTGTTGTTAGTCATTTTTCCATTTTACAGTTTCATTTATCTCTCTAAGTTTCACAATTGTTTCATTTCTTGCAAATAAAACGAACAAAGCCTCTTGAACTTGGCCAAATCCAAGTCAATAGTACTCTCTGTCGGAGAGCATCTTAGATTTGCATTCTTCCCCTTGCATTAGGCATTTTAAATTAGAAAGTCTCTTGAACTGTGGTCTTAAGACTAATTCAAGAGCGCTCTCTGTCGGAGGGTTGAACAAGTGCTCTTAAGTTAATAAAATATTTCAACCCACATTCCCCCCTAATTAATTTATTTTTGGTTGATTGTCCAACACCCGTATGCTCTGCCAACTGGAAATGGTTGGGCTAGTACTCAGAAAGGTGGAAGACTTGTGAAGCTCATAAGTGATAACTAATAAAAATTTCACCCCCATAACCAACGAACCGGTGTTTTTTTCAAAAGGTATTCAAAGTGGTTCTCAGGGGAGGCGTTGGGTTGCCCATTATGTGACACAGTGGTTGGTTAGCATTGCGCGCCTCGCTGTGATCCAGACAGGTCCATCATGTCTCTTAAAGGAGCCGCTTATAATGTCTTTTCCGGACACTCTTTTGATATCCTTGGTTTTAGCCTAATAATCAAAGACCATTAAAATATTCAATTTACCAAGATAATCTTCATAACGATCTCACAAACAGTATTCTCTCAAGACCCACACATTCAACATCACAATCATCTTTTCTGTGACTCTATAAGGCACTGGTATTTACATTTTATATCTTAATCAGGACCATTTGTCCTTGTGCTAATTTTCATGTTGTGAATGCTTTATTTGATCATAAGTCTTGAGGTATACTGTTAGTCTTGTTACGTCATTTTAGCAACGTGGATTGCTTTGTTATCTTGTGTTTGTCATATCTTTTAATTTGGTCTCATCACATAATAAACTCCTAAACAACACCCATCCGCATCATTCACACTTAAACTTTAAAAAACACAAGAGCCGTAGTTAAACTCTTTGTAGGGACTACCCCCCTTGGCTTCGTTAGGAGTTAGCCTAAACGAAGGAGCTGGGATTCAGGTGACAGTACCTGGCTCATTGCTTGCCCCCAAGGCCACACCTCTCCCCACTTCTAGTGAGGGAGACAAATTTCGAAAGATTTCTGCTGCTGGTGTGCAGTTTGGCGGACAACAGTCTCCAAGAAAACATTGCGCAATAACTTAAAGCAAGGGACCGGTCCATCTTTGATCTTATGAAAGGCTACAAGAACCAAGAGGCTGCACTTAAGGAACATACCGTTGGGATACAATGAGACAAGGATATGTAGCATCAGGAAAAGCAGAAGTTACATGAGGATGTCGCAGTAACGTGTCGAGCAATTCGAGAGGCATAAGTGATTGAGGAAATGGAACCTGAGGAGAAGTTGCAATGACTTGAAGCAGTTATTTCTGGTTATAGGAAAATGGTGGAAGAATTGGAATCCAAGTTAGTGCCAAGAACACCACCAGAAGTGATAGAGAATTGGCGGGTTGAAGTGAATGGCGGCTATTCAAAGTATTCAAGAGTCTGAGCAACAATGTATGAAGATGTACGAAGAAGTGTCACAGACTTGGGATGCTCTGTTTGAGGATGTAGAGCTTCATGAGATAACTTCCAGAATCGAGACTGCGGAGGATAAAATGACAAACCTACGGGGTCTGCTAAAGACTTTGTTGTGAGTTGAAAGAATGACGAAGGTTGCAGAAAATAAGATGTTGCAGGCAAAAATCAACTAGTTGAGGGTTCAACAACAACAATGAATAGAAAGGGTTGAAGCACTTTAGTCTGAAGGTGAACATGTTTCTAAAGTAATTGGAGGACAACATGCAAAATTCGAGAAGGCAGTCACGTGGACTGTCGAGCAAAGCAAAGAGCATGTCATTGTTGAACTTGTCGAGGCAGTAAACCAACAGAAATAAGAAGTTCAGTGTTTTGTCGAGGCCACAAGGAAAGTGTATGAAGAATTTTTGTCAAAGATTAAGGAACCAAAAGCACAACCTTGAATTGGCTTGGGACGAGCCATAGTTTTGGTGTGGACACAACCAAGGCAAAGGGGTTCGACAAAGTGGTCAACTTCGACGAAGTGGCTGAGAAACCATGAAAATAGTCATTTTGAAGATGTCAAAGGGCGGGGTTGAGCTAGTTAGTTAGGGTTTGTCCACTTGCATTAATGAGTCAAGTAGATAGTTAGTGGGGTATTGGGAGCGGGGTAGGCTGTGTGCACCCTATAAATATATAATAAGTTGGAAATTTTGAGACTGTTAGTGAAATAGGAAGTCATTCGGGAAATTGATTATGTTTTGGCATGTCAAAGCTGCTGAGTCTCACTATCTGCAGGATGTGTGCACAAGTCTATTGTACTTGAAGAAAAAATATGTAAGTCATTTGAAGACATTAAGTGCTTATTTTTGGTTGCGACTCATGAATAAAAGAAGCGCTTCCATTGTTTTTCCCATATTGGTTTTCCACGTTAAAATTATCATGTTCATTATGATGTGATGTGTGATGTTTATGTTGCTTATTATTTGTTAAGTTAATGAATGAATATATTTATAATGAAATGATGAATGGATGCGAAGTATTTGATATGTCGTAGTGAAGCTATAGTTAACGTATGAAATATGTCGAAGTGCATGGCTTGTCGAAGATCTTTATTTGTTGGAGTTATGGGTTATTTTTTGAATGATGTGTCAATCAAACCATTCCCCTTCCGCGTTGCAAAAACCTGGTTCATGCAGTCCCCATAGGTACTTGGGGTGAGACTTCATCTGCTTCGCAGGTGTTACTAAAAGGGCTAAACCCCTTTCAGGCTCTTGGTATTTGTTGGTGTTATGTTGAGTGATTGAACCTTGGTCGAAGTAGAAGCGCACCAACATGATCCATTTCTCTTATATTCTTGGACTCTCAGCTCATTCAACACTCTTTTTGCAGTCGTGAAGCAGTTATTTTTCTAGCTTAAAATATTGGAGAACCATAATTTAATAACATAGTTTAAATAAATTTTTAATTTTCAAGAAGATGTATACAAGAGGATATTTTCTAGATAAGGTAAGGTGGCAGCTACACTATGTTTTGAGGAATTTACACAAAGTAAAGGGTTTCATTCTCTAAGCATATTTTAGAATCAACCATCAATGTTCTGTAATTATCAGCCTGGTTCATCGCCATTAGTCCATGCAATAATGAAAGTTTCAGTATTTCATATTTTATTATTACAATATTTCCAAAGCGTGACAGGAAATACACAGAGATACGATCTATTTCATGAGCTTCAGTGTTTGTATCTCTTGATATGATTATATGATATTCAACTTTAGATTCCCACGATATCAAAATCAGTCCATAAGTATCGTTGTTACGTAAAGAGGTAATTCAAGGTAAAGATATTTTCTATTCTTTCTCATTCATTGAAATACAAAGGAAGATATTATTTTAGAGACAACATTTATCTTCCACATGCTTGTTGCTTTATAATTGCAAGTAACATAAATCACAATCCTTTCCTATAACCATGTCCTAAAGTTTTTATCCAAGTTCACTATTTATTTCCATAATTTTATTTAGTCTATTTATTTCCTATCACTGTAATTATTTTCCTATCTCTTCCTTATGTCATTATACCCATCTTTTCTATACACAACCTGATTTTGATTCATCATCACCCACTTCCTTCAATTTCTCAACATCCAGACTATGCACTTACCCATTCATCTTTCCTTATAACGCCATGATTACCCACCTATCGGTACTTCAACTAGTTGATGAATAAGTGTTGAATAGTAAGTTCCATATATATATTCACTATACATTGAGGAATGCATGAAGGAATATGAGGATGAAGAGAACTAATAGGCCTGAGTCTGCATCTATTGAAGAATTAGGAAATTTCCCTGAGTATAATTCCTATAGAACCATGCTTGCAGCCATAGGGTGGAACAATTTCTTTGCTAAGTTTTAGGGACATCATCATTGGATTGCTTTACAGTTTGCATTAAACCAACAAGCATTCATAGATTTAGAGAAAGAATAGGGGGAATTCAGGGCATCATTTAATACTCCAACTACCTCAAACATGGTTAAGAATAGATTTCTTGAATTTTGGAAATTTAGTTCTTGCAAGACAGGTGCTGTTGAATTTGCTTCTCAATATGAATTTGAACCTTCTACATTTGAAGTGCATGATGTTATTCACCACTAAAACACAATTATAATTAGGTGTAAAGCTCAAAGAAGCTTGTGGAATGTAATAAACGAGAATGAAAGTGTCTCAGGAAAGAGGGACATTCCTCTATATCTAGTGAGCTTATCAATGCTACCATTGAAACCTTGGATTGAAGATAATTGCAGATAAGACATACCACACTCCTTGCACCTCGAACACTGCTAGAATGATGAGTGTCCTATTTGGAGGACGAGGTCCAATGATGACCTATAATAACCACCTATTAAGTAAAAGTATTCTAGTTCAGTTGTTGATTCAACATTAAAAGAAGAAGAACAATATAATTTTTTTTTTCCAAAAAACTTGTAATTACATGTATTTTCCAGAATTACAAGTTTTTCAAGGGTGAAGCAATTCTATATGGTTGCAAGTTGAGGAATGGAAATATGTCACATAGATTTGGTAAAGGACATCTCCAATATGGTTTTATGTCCATTGGATTGCACCCAGGTCACACGTACGAATCCCAAGGCTTGGTCAAAATTCTAGTCAAACCTATATTTTTAGCAGTTTCCAGCAGACAACTTCCATCTTGATTTTTGAGCAAATGAAGGAAGATCTCAAAAATACATGACATGGATTTTCTGCAGAATGGCATAAATTGAGTATTACATGGACGGTTTCCAAACTGAGCTACGATTTGGGTTCTAGAGGTGGATCTTTATCACAATTTTTTTCAAATTTCGTGAAAACCCCATATTTTGTGTTTGGTCGTTATCTAAATTTGTAAAAATATGTTGAACGAATTTAGATTTGAGGGAATTTTTTTCTATGCCCTTCTCGGTATAAAAGAGGGTTTGCACACAAAGATAAGGGGGTAACCCGAGAATGGAACGGCACCTTGATTTTGTATTGAAACTATTGTAATTTCATTTCTCTGCAATAAAGGAGTTCACGTGATCACTGTTTGGGACAAGATGATAAGTTAATATTGGTGTTTTCTCGTGCCAATCTCTAGATTTGAGAGGGCCCCTCAAAAATGGTGATCTGATACCATTTCCTTTTCATTTATATTATTGTTATTCTAGATTAGATTATTGTTTTGTTGAATTTTGATTTGATGATATGCTCTTTGATTTGTGTCTAATTTAATTTGTTTTGTAATTAATTCAACTCTACAATTAAGTGAAATGTTTCCATACGATCAATGCGCCCTCACTTAATTCTATATGCACTGTAATTTCAATTGCATTCATCTTCCATTCCCATGCATTACACTTTGTTCATTAATCTATTTTGTTATATGCTTCAAACCTTTCAATGATGCCAATTAAATACACAGTGAACAAAGCATTGGTTTCTTTGATTAATTAGTGTCATTTATGTGTGTTAAATCAGTTATAAAAAACAAATAAGAATTTTTTCCTTTTTCAACACATATCCCCATTCGTCGATAATGATTGTCCATTTGATCTCTATGATTTGAACACGAGTTATTCACACATATACATACATAATTGATTGCAAAACTAACTCATTTTCATTTACCAATATTGCACCTACAGGAAATTACAGTTTTTTGGTAAAACTTGTAATCAGGCATATTCCAACAGATTTTTAATATCCAACAGTAGTAGCAATTCAATCCTTTGTATCAACAGTTTAATTTGTTTCCCATATAAATAATTCAAATAATTCAACAGTATGTTGTTCTAATAAAACAACAACATGTTTGCAGTCACCTCGCATCGTTTGCATGAGGACATGCAAACGCTCAAGCATGGGGGAGTGGTTGAACGACATCTTTAGATTCTTCCATCATCTTCTTATTATTATCAGCATCTTTAGCATCTTCAGTATGATATAGTTCTCTCTTAGATTCTTCGACTCTTAGCTCATTCAACACTCTTTTTGCTGCCGCGAAGCAATTATTTTCCAGCTTAAAAGACTACAGAACCAGAATTCAGTAACATAGTTCAAATAAATTTTTAATTGCCAAGAACATGTATACCAGAGGATATTTTCCAGACAAGGTAAGGTGGAAACTACACTTTGTTTTGAATAATTTTCACAAAGTAAAGGGTTTCATGCTTTGGGAATATTTTAGAAGCAACTATCAATTTTTTTTCATTATCAGCCTAGTTCATCACCATTAGTCCCTGCGGTAATGGAAGTTTCAGTATTTCAGATTTTATTATTATAGGAACTTCATACTATGATAGTAAACACACAGACATCTGATCTATTTCATGATATTTAGCATTCGTATCTATCTTTATAATTATATTATATTCAACTTCAGATTCCTGCAACATCAAAATCAATCAATAAGTCTCACTATTACATAAAGATATAATTCAAGATAAATATATTTTCTATTCTTTATCATTCATTGAAATAAAAAGGAAATTATTATTTTAGAAACACCATTTATCTTCCACATGCTTGTTGCTTCATAATTGCAAGTAACATAATTCACAATCCTTTCCTATCACCATGTCCTAATGTTTATATCCAAGTTCACTATGTTTTTCCATCATTTTATTTACTCTTTTTAATTCCTATCACAGTAATTATTCGTCTATCTCCTTATGTCATTATACCCACCCTTTTCATAGACAACCTGATTTTGAGTCATCATCACCCAATTCCTTCAATTTCTCAACATCCATTCTATGCACTTTCCCATTCATCTTTCCTTATAACACCAGGATTTCCCACCTATCGTTTCTTCAATTGATTGATGAAGAAGTGTTGATTAGTAAGTGTCATATCTTTGCTCACAATCCATTGAGGACTACATGAATAAATATGAGGAGGAAGAGAACTGATAGGGATGAGCCTGCATCTATTGAAGAATTAGAAAATTTCCCTGAGTATAATGCCTATAGATTCATAGAACCATGCTTGTAGCCATAGGGTGGAACAATTTCTTTCCTAAGTTTTAGGGACATCATCATTGGATTGCTTTACAGTTTGAAATAAACCAACAAGAATTCATAGATTTAGAGCAGAAATAGGGGGAAGTCAGGGCATCATTTAATACTCCAAATGCCTCCAACATGGTGAAGAATAGATTTCCTGAATTTTGGAAATTTAGCTCTTGCAAGACAGGTAATGTCGAATTTTCCTCTCAAAATGAATTTGAACCTTCTACATTTGAAGTGCATGATGTTTATTCGCCACTAGCAACACATATTAAGTAAAATTATTCTAGTTCAGTTGTTGATTCTGCATTAAAAGAAGAAGAACAAGATAATTAAAAAGTTTTCCAAAAACTTGTAATTACATGTTTTTTCCAGAATTATAAGTTTTTCAAGAGTGAAGCAGTTCTAGATGGTTGCAGGTTGACGAATGGAAATCCGTCACATAGAATTGGTAGAGGACATATCCAATATGTTTTTATGTCCATTGGCTTGCACCCAGGTCACATGTTTGAAGCAGAAGGCTTGGTCAAAATTCTAGTCAAACCTATATTTTTAGCAGTTTCCAATGGACGACTTCCATCTTGATTTTTGAGCAAATGAAGGAAGATATAAAAAATCCATGACATGGATTTTCTGCAGAATGGTATAAATTTAGTATTACACAGACGATTTCCAAACTGAGCTATGATTTGAGTTCTGTAGGTGGATCTTTATCACAAATTTGTTCAAATTTCGTGAAAACCCCAGATTTTGTGTTTGGTTGTTTTCTAAATTTGTAAAAATATGTTGAACGAATTTAGATTTGAGGGAATTTGTTTCTATGATCTTCTCTGTATAAAAGAGGGTTTGCACACAAAGATAAGGGGGGTAACCCGAGAATGGAATGGCACCTTGATTTTTTTATTGAAACTCTTGTAATTGCATTTCTCTCTGCAATAAAGAAGTTCATGTGATCACTGTTTGGGATAGGATGATCAGTTAAGCTTGGTGTTTTCTCGTGGCAATCTCTAGATTTGAGAGGTCGCCTCAAAACTAGTGATCTGCTACCATTTCCTTTTCATTTATATTATTGTTATTCTAGATTAGATTATTGTTTTGTTTAATTTTGATTTGATGATATGCTCTTTGATTTGTGTCGAATTTATTTTGTTTTGTAGTTAATTCAACTCTACAATTTAGCGAAATGTTTCCATAAGATCAATGCCCCCTCACTTAATTCAATATGCACAGTAATTTCAGTTGCATTCATCTTCCATTCTCATGCATTACACTCTGTTCATTAATTTATTTTGTTATATTCTTCAAGCCTTTCAACGATGCCAATTAAATACACAGTGAACAAAACATTGGTTTCTTTGATTAATTAGTGTCATTTATGTGTGTTAAATCAGTTATAAAAAACAAATAAGAAATTCTTCCTTCTTCAACACACATTCCCATTCGTCGATAATGATTGTCCATTTGATCTCTATGATTTGAACATGAGCTATTCACACATATACATATAGAATCGATTGCAAATATTGGCATCCAAACCATGTGAACAGCTGGCTTCGCATATCTAGGTATATACCAAGGTATATTTTTCAGCACTAGATGTGAGTACATTAGAGATCCTGATTTGTAGATGGATCCATTGGGAGTACACATACACTCTATGTTTGACCAAAACACCTTCATTCATAGAGAGCGGATTGCACAAGGGAGGTTCGAGATTGAAGACTCAGCAAAACCGAAAAATAACACCTTCAAGAAATTTCAGTTTTTTTTGTAAAACTTGTAATCAGGCATATTCCAACATATTTTTTTTAATCTCCAACAGTAGTAGCAATTCAATCCTTTGTAGTAGTAGTTTACTTTGTTTTATTCAGCAATAATTCAACATTATGTTGTTCTAATAAAACAACATGTTTGTAGTCAACTCACCTCATTTGCATGAGGACATGCAAACCCTCAAGAGTGGGGGACTGGTTGAACAACATATTTAGATTCTTCTAGCATCTTCATATTCTTCTCAACATGTTTATCATATTCTGTATGATCTAGTTCTGTCTTATATTCTTGGACTCTTAGCTCATTCAACAGTCTTTTTGCAGCCGCAAAGCAATTATTTTTCCAGCTTAAAAGATTGCAGAACCAGAATTCAGTAACATAGTTGAAATATATTTTTAATTTCCAAGAACATGTATACCATAAGAGATTTTCTAGACAAGGTAAGGTGGCAGTTACACTCTATTTTGAATAATTTCCACAACGTAAAGGGTTTCATGCTTTGGGAATACTTTAGAAGCAACCATCAAATTTTTTTCATTATCAGCCTCGTTCATCACCATTAGTCCCTGTGGTAATGAAAGTTTCAATATTCCAAATTTTATTATTATAGGAAGTTCATACTATGACATGAAATACACATGTATATGATCTATCTCATGTGATTTATCATTCATATCTATTGATATGATTATATTATATTCAACTTCAGATTCCTACAACATCTAAATCAATCAATAAATCTCAATATTACATAAAGAGATAATTCGAGATAAAGATCTTTTATATTCTTTCTCATTCATTAAAATACAAAGGAAATTACTATTTTAGAAACAACATTTATCTTCCACATGCTTGTTGATTCATAAATTCAAGTAACATAATTCACAATCCTTTCGTATCACCATGTCCTAAAGTTTCTATCCAAGTTCACTATGTTTTGCCATTATTTTATGTTGATGTATTTGTAACTTCGGAAGATATTCACTTGTATATTGTATGTATTATATTTGTACTTTATTGTATCCCTAATGGAGATGTATTATTCCTCCGATTGGAAGTATCATCATTTGTATTTGCAAGTGTCGCAAGTATTATTGTAAGTGTCGCAACTTATATATGATGGGTTATTAGACTACCTTAGAAGGGTCGCCCAGTGTGGGTTAAAGGGTTATTAGACCACCCTAGTTGGGTCAGCCCAATGACAAGTGGTAAAGGGTTATTAGACTCTCCTAAGGGAGGTCGGCCTAGTTAGAGTAAAAGGCAAGTCAAGTCATTGTATAAATAGAGAGTGTGACTCTCTCATTCTATTCATTCACTCACTCACTCACTTCGCATTAGTGAGAGAGAGGAGGAGTGCGCAAAAGTGGAGGAGGAGAAGCTGCTAGGAGACTATCTCTTGTTGTGGGGTTTGATCTTTGTGATCTTTGTATTGGTTCTCATTCTATCTTTGAGGAAGTTGCGGGGTTTTTCACCTTCTTGGTTTTCCTCGGTGAAATGTTTTGTGTCTCTTGTCTATTGTGTTTGATATGTTGTACATGTTGTTCTCTCAGTTAAGATCATAGATCATATTGAATTAAATGATGAAAAACTAACATGGTATCAGAGCTAGCTTGAAGGAAGGCATTGTGTGGCATTTACGACACTTGTTGCACTTGCAACAAATTGGAAGCTAGGGCTTGGTATATTAAAAATCAGTCATCGTGGAATTTTAACTATAAATCCATTTTGGCGAAGGTTCAGGATCTGAAACATTTACAGGACGAAGATGAAATGTTCATGTACCTTATGTCCGAAGCTCAGCCCCAGATTCGTTGTACTTTTTGAGATATGATTCGTACAAGTTAGGGTCTCTGCCTCTTCCAGAATGCATCCCTAAATAGGTGACCTAGGAACAAAGGTCATATCTCGGGCTAGGAAGCTCCAAATGGAATTCCATAAAAAGTGGCAGTTAGGGAACGGACTGTAGTTTCACAGGTCCAGGTTTCAGAGGCCGAAGTTGAAACAATGACATGTGGCACTCCGTACAAGTTCTCTATGTTGTTTCATCCCATAAACACGTCACGTTGCGACACTTGGAATATCTCTCTCTCAGAGAATCCATTAAAGCTCATATCTATGGAGTTGGAAATGTGACATGTCATTCTACCACAGGCCAAAGCTTGAGACCCTAAGGATTCAAAATTTCATAGATACATTAGAAACAATATGGCATATATTTTTGTCCAAACAGAATTGAATTCTGAGCACTTTCATTTTTGGCTTGTCACTGCTGCAGGAAATTAGTGTTTCTGCAAAAGTTGGAATTTTTGGAATCGGAGACAACGGATGGATGCTCCTCATTAAAATCAAAATTTAGAGACCAAGATCGAAGTTTTTGGTTGGGTAGAATCCCGGGCTCTATCAAACCCTAGTTCGGGATTTTGACTAGAAAACCAGAAAAACCAGAAAAACCAGAAAACTAGAATTTGACAGAAGCTGGAGATCTGAAACTAGCAGGTCAATTTTTGAATTTTTCAAAACTTGAGCACACCATCTTGCTCGCCTCAGTCATCTGCATCTC
Organism: Larix kaempferi; assembly: GCA_027924585.1. Classification (NCBI taxonomy): domain Eukaryota; kingdom Viridiplantae; phylum Streptophyta; class Pinopsida; order Pinales; family Pinaceae; genus Larix; species Larix kaempferi. Next base: position 3,869,198 of record BSBM01000893.1, read on the forward strand.
CTTGTCCAGACAGAAGTTTGAAATTCCAAGTTTGGATTTTTAGGGTTTCTCTGTCAAACTCTAGCCAGCTCCTGATCCAGATTCAAGAAATCAAGTGGATTGGGTTAATCCTAGAAGAGAATGAATTGGTCACTTACATAAGTGAAGAGGTTCCAGTTCTAGAGGGAGATGAGGCTAAGGCCTTACATAAGAAGGACTTGGTCAAGGCCAAGAGAATCATTGCAGATTCTATCAAAGACCATCTCATACCTCATGTGTATTCTTTAAAGACACCCAAGGAGATGTTTGATTCATTGACTAATTTGTTTGAAGGAAAGAACATAAATCGGGTATGACTTGAGTAGATGCAGGTATGTGTCGAAATTTGTTTCATTTATCTAATGATTAAATTCATGATATGTTTGTCTTCATATTATTGAGGTTAGTACAAGCTTGATTAATTTTAGACTTGTCCTATCACCTTAGTAAAACTATGAATGTATGTGAATGATAGAAGACATTCATTGATTAGGGTTATGACACTTATGATTGTACTAATGCACTATGGTGTTACATATGAGGATGATGTTGTCCGCTAACATGAAAGGTACATCAAGAAAGACAAATCAAGTTCCAGATCGAGAACATATGACCATGGTGACATGAATACAAAGACTCATCCATAGCCATTGATCACATAGAAGCTCTACTTACGAGGTATGTATAATTTGGTTTCACAATGCTTAAATTATGAGATATGCAGGTTACTAGCACAAGGTCTCTAAATCATTGAAGAGAACAAAGAAGAGATTGTTTGGGTATGTTAGACATAACTCACAAACATGATAATCCAGGTATGTTTTCCTTATATCAAGTTAGAATCCTACTTTGTGTTAGGATCTTATATAAGTATACTTTTGTATGATTGATAATGATTATTCATGAAGTTATAAGTTTGAGTAATCATGGGTTTATGCATATTATGCTTCTTAGTTTGATTAATGATATAACAAACCAGAAGAGTCCCATGGTCAAATAAGAATATGCATGAGTAAAAGAAGTCCTCCCTGAAACCTTGAAATACTAACGCTTGTGATAAATTACGTGTGTATGAAATGATCACGACCTTATATGTTTAAGATTATTTAGAATCATAATGTTTTGATAGTATCGAGATTATACTAATGCATGTATGATTATGTATGAGATATTGAGGATGACACAATGATGACACTAGTGCACACTTAAGCATGCATAGTGGTCCAGTATGGATATAAGTTCAAAGACAGATAATCCAGGAAGCAAAGATCAAGAGGGAGAACACTCTAGTAATTCCTGCAAGGAATCAAAGATCAAGAGGGATCACACTCCAGTAGTTCCTGCAAGGAAGCGAAGATTGAGAGGGAGTCCACCCAACAAACAAACAAAGATAAGTATTTCTTGTATATCTGATTATTTAGATAATATTGTTCAATGGTGTATATACTTATGTTCCTAGCTTTAGGCTGTGTATTATGCATATTAGGATATTTACATTAATGAACAATATACTACTAATATGCATGTGATGGGTAAGTGGCCTATGGAACTGTACAACATTCTATTGCTACTTATCTAGTATGAAACCTTTTTGCTGACATGTTGAGAGTAGTGCACACTCTTAACAATGTTCTGGTAGAGATGGAAGGCATCTAGAAAGTTACAGGATATGGATAAATGTTGTATTGAAGCATTGGATAAGATAATTGCATGATTGTATGACATATATATTTATATGTAAGAATTTGTTCTGAAATCTATGAGATGTTTCTAATCATGCAATTGAACTTCTTGTAGGAAATATCTTGTACCATCACCTACAAGAGAGACTTGTTTCGAAGAACAAGCGACGAAGACTCAACAACAACATTTGTTCCAACAACAAAGTTCAAGAAAACTACCTATTGAAGATATTGAAGAACTGATGTTCCCAGGATCCGGGATGCAGTGATGGAAGGATGCCATGATCAAGGAATACCAGTCGATCATGAAGAATGATGTTTGGGATGTGGTCCCAAGACCAGAAGGGAAGTCGGTTGTGACTTCCAAGTGGATCTACAAGATCAAGCATGTTGCAGATGGTAGCATAGAGAAATACAAGGCAAGGTTTGTGGCTTGTGGATTCTCCCAGAAAGAAGGGATAGATTATGAAGAAAATTTTGCACCTGTATCTAGATACACTTACATCAAAATAGTACTTGCTCTGGCTGCAGTAATGAAGTAGAAGATACACCAGATGGATGTCAAGACAACTTTATTGAATGGTGTAGTCGAAGAGAAAGTGTATGTGGAGCAGCCACTCAGATTTGAGACACATGACAGGGAGTCACATGTGTGCAAATTGAAGAAAGCCTTGTACGGTTTGAAGCAAGCACCCAGGACATGGTACGACAGGATAGACAACTTCTTGTCCAGTTTGGGCTTTACCAAGAGTAAAGCGGATTCCAACCTTTACTACAAGGTTGAGGAAGACAATCCAGTGATACTCATATTGTATGTGTATGACCTGTTTGTGACAAGTGAGGATAGGTTGATTACCGACACGAAGAGGAATATTGCTGTCGAGTTCGAGATGAAGGACTTGGGTATGATGCATTACTTTCTAGGTATGGAGGTGTGGTAGAGTGCAGATGGAATATTCCTTTGACAAGGGAAGTGTTATCCCTAAAGTTGAACCTAGACTACTGGGGTTCAAGCTTAAGGAAATCTTAACAGTAGATATAAGATAACTGAATAGTAACTCTATGAGGTTTGGTGGTAGATGAATATATGACATAATTCAAACAATTTAAAAAATTAGGTAACAGGGAGTACATTAGGTTTCACTATCTGGATATTGAAAGAATATAACTGTGAGCATAACTTTGTGAATATAATGACTTAAGTTCTATTTCAGAATATTAAAAACAGTTGCATGCTGATCAAAAGAATCACAATATAAAATATTAAGATCATACATAGACAAAATGATGATAGCATGTATTTCAATAATTAAAATAGATTAGGCTCACAGATCACAATCATTTAAAAAATAGTCATTTCTTATCAATATGGAAATAAAAACCACATACATGCCTATACATTTAACTTCAAAATATGACTTCCATCATAAGTTCCAAGTTCCAACCCCTATTACTTCCTTACTGTCTGATATATATACAAAAGTTTGTAAAATTTGAAGTGGTTTGGAGATCCTATTTTTATGGATCGAATCCTTTCAAAAATAGTAAAGTCTTTTCAACTTTAAACTCTCGAAGCATAAACATAGATAAAATAACAACAACACACTACCAACTATCGAATCATCACTATTCGAACTTATCAACAAGCTAAATGCTTCTAGAAGACTCTGCCAAGATAGTTAAGTAATCAAGAACCTGTGACCTCTTTTGTAATCTGATGTACTCAGAATCTGCATTCTGCTCCCGACCTTGCAACTCATCGACTTGGGTCTTCATTTGTTTCCATTGTTTCTGAATAGACCTCTTCTTATGTAGTGTGTCTTTAGATATGATAGCTAGCTTCTGATAATCAACATCCTTCTGCCCTAGATCTTCTCGTAGCCTTTTGTTAGCCAACGTCAGGTTTTCATTTATGTCTTGTAGGTATTTGCACTACTCCTTATAAGACTGCAAAGTCTTCTTGACTTGATCTAATTCTGGAATTATTTCAATTTCCTCCATATTCATTGAAACTTCATCCATTTGCAAACATTTCAAACTTGATGCATTTTTGTTTTCAAAATAAGCCTGTTTGTTCACATAGAATGCTTTGGATATATGCCCTATATTCCCCTGAAGATCTATAAAGTTTTCATTTTCAGAAACAAAAACATCAGACACCTGTATGTCTTTTTCATTATCAGAGTCATTAAAAGAAATGACTTCAGTTCCTTTCACAGACTTCTTCATCAATTTTATTTCTGCATCTAGCTTACTTCTCGACCTAGTTCTCGGCCTCAAATCCAAATTTCCTGTGTTTAGGGTTTTAATTTGCTCAGCTTCATCAAAACTTGGATTTTTTACAACTAAACTGAATATATATGATTCCTCAACATTAAACTATTCAGCCTCTCTCTTACCTTCATTTTCACCCGATTTGGCTTGCTCTACTTCATTATGTCTCTCAGGCTCCTCTGTTTGCACTTGTTTGCTTAATAGCTCTGACTTTTTCCCTTTTTCTCTAACCGGCTTCCTCTTCTTCTTAACCTCAAAACCTTATTCGAGAAGGAAACTATCCCAATCTCGCTCAGCCTTGTTTAAATGAAAAAGTACCAATAACTTGATAAGACCTTGATGAAAAATAGAGCGAGCTGTATGCTTTGGATGGTTTTGAACCGACAAAATCATTCTTTGTAGACTCTTTAGCAAATAATAGGGTAAATTTAACTTCTTGCTTCCATTTAAATGCATCAATAACTGAAGGTGGCATATCAACACTCTGTCATAATGACCATCACAAGTAATATAGTTCTGGAGCATTTCTAAAGGGATTCGCCAATTAGGTTTTAATTTGCTGACATGCACACCATTTTTCCAAATTAACCTTTCGAACCCTGGTAGCAAGAATTCGCTATAATCCCCCTCAAATTCCTGTTGTTTAAACCATATTTCACCTTCTGCTGGGACACCAATAACTTCTGCAATTGATTGCTCATTAACTGCAACCCTGAAGCTTTTGAAATCAACCCATCAATCCTTATAATTTTTAATGAAAGCTCCGGTTACTTGGAGTTTGTAACCTTGCAATTTCTCGCAGAAAACGAACCATCCTGCTTCTCTCATTAGTTTTGCTAACATAGGAAACTGAGTGATCCATTCAATGTTGTCAGGCTCGATTCTGCATATGAGACCGCCTAGTTTCTTCTTTGTCTAGCTCTGTGAAGTCTCTTCCATGTTTACCCTAAACTAATGCAATGCATACCATAACAGAGTTAACCCTAAACTACAGGGTTCATTTCAATGCCGAGTACCTTTGTCCATCGAACTTGATGAATTTGATGTCTCGATGGCTGTGCACATAACTCTGCACTGACTATTTGATAGCTAGAATATATGTATGACTGCCACGACTCATTGAAAATACATATTGCATGAATAATCATAATTCATCAATAGTCATGATATATTAAAACCAAAATATAAAACTTGACATCCTTATCGATAATGATCATATATTTTTCATTACTGGCAACATTATTACATTTGAAATCTTAACATATGCTACCAGGTCACCTTTAATCAAAATGAATCATATCAATACTCTCAAATATATTTGAAATGGTTTTGTATTTAAGAAATAAAACCCTCCTTTGAAAATGAAAATGAAATGTGAGCCTTATCTTTATTTTAATTATGAAAAATTCAATAAAATCCAACTAGGGAAACAAAAAAATCTAAGACTAAGAAAAGTGAAGAAAATGGACAAATAAAAAATGAGAACAGTGAAAATAAGGGTGATGACTAGGTAAAAGTGAAAATAGTCTAAGGAACAACCCTAGAGATAACATCTGGCTCTGATTGGGGATAAGGTCTTCCCTGTGAGACCTTAAGAACACTGTGACCTGTGCCTTCTAAAATATGTTATTATTGGGCTGGAGTCTACTGAAATTGCTAGAATTGAAATGGTATGTACAATGAATATATACAAAGGTTTCCTTCAATTCAATATGTATAGAACAACTTTAATAATTGTCCATTAACTGGACCTGCAATCTCATCACCACTCAAAGTCTGCAGAACAAAAGTATTGTTTCCTAAACTTTTAACAATCAGAAATGGTCCCAACCATAGATTATCAAACTTTCCATGCTTACCTTTATCTTCCTTCCTGGCATCCCACCTTAGCACTGTATCACCCACTGAGAAAACCATCTTTTTGACCTTCTTATCAAAAGTCTCTTTTACTCTTTTTCTATGGATTTCAGCCTTTTCCATGATAGTTTCTCTTTCTTGCTGCAGCTGGATTACTTGAAACATTCTTCTTATTTTCCTACAGGTTCTTCTTCATTTTCCTGTACAAATTTAATTATTGGATAAACCAATTGAACAGGGAATATTGCATCAGTTCCATATACTATCTGAAATGGGGAAGTCCCAATTGATTTTTTAATAGTTACCCTATTTGCCCATAAAGCAAATCTTAACTTAGTAGCCCAATTCTTTTTATTCTCCAATAACATTTTCTTGATACTAGTCACAATGCTTTTATTGCTGGATTCTGCCAATCCATTACCCTGGGGGAAATATGGTGTAGACTGTCTCAAGGTAATATTATTTTCTTTAGAAAATTTTATCATTTTTCTAGATTTGAATGCAGGGGCATTATCAGTATTCAATCTTCTAGGACATCCAAATCTACTAAGAATATTGTCTTGAATAAAATTAATGATAACCTGATCTATTGCTTTTCTGGTAGGTACTGCCTCTACCCATTTGCTAAAGAAATCTGTCGTAGTTAAAATCCAATTGTGTTGGCCACTAGATGTAGGATGGATTTCACCTATAAAGTCTACACCCCACTATTGAAATGGAGCATCTACTACTATAGGTTTTAAAGGTAAAGATTGTAATTGATGTTTACTTGCAAAATTTTGACACTGCTCAGAAGCCCTAATCTGATGATAGACATCTGTGAAAAGAGTGGGCCAATAATACCCAACTCTTAAGATTTTGAAGGCTGTTGCCTTCCAATACTTATGCCCTCCACAAACACCAGCATGCAATTCTTTAGTGACAACATTAGATTCTGCTTTATCCAAACACTTCAACAGTACTCCTCCAGGATCCTTCCAGTATAAGACTTGATCCACCAAAACATATTTGAGTGCTTTCAACTTTAAAGATCGACATTCACTTTTACTTAGTTCTGGAGGACATTGTACATGCAACAAGAAATATACAATTCTGGAATACCAAGGAGAATCATTATACCTGCTGAGAACTCGTTCCTTGCCTGGTCTGTCAACCAACCCTGTTTTGAATTTTCTGCCATCATGTGAAGATCCAATACCTGACAATTTGATTCTGCTAGAAGCTTGGCTAAGCCCTGTCCTTTCACCAATGTGGTAGGTTTGATTTCCACATAATACTCCATAACTTTTGCAATCCACTTGCCTCTTTTACCGTCACTGTCAAGCTGTACCAATATTTCTTTAACAACTGAATTAGGAACATAAGCCAAAATTTTAGAATGGAGAACATATATTCTAAAAAATTTAAGTGCTTTAACCAAGGCATATGCTTGTTTCTCCATACTAGTATATTTCAACTCTGAATCCCTTAGTGTCTTACTAAAAAAGGAAATTGGTTGTTCTAAGCCATCAGATTTTTTCTGTAACAACACAACAGCTATTGTATCTTCTGATGCAAATGAAAAAATTGCAAAATATTTAGTATAGTCAGGGGCTATCAGTACTGGTGCTTCTACAAGTGCTTGCTTAATCTTTTCAAATAACTGTCTAGCTTGATCTGACCATCTTACCTCCCTATCCTTTTTGAGCATGTCAGTGATATACTTAATAGTTTTTGCAAAGTTGGGGATAAACCACTTTAAAAAATTGATCTTCCCTATTAAAGATTGAATTTCCTTTTTTATTTCTAGGGATGGAAATCTTTAAAATAGCTTTTACTCTTTCCGGATCTATTTTAATCCCTTCTGCAGAAACTATGTGACCCAATAGCTTACCCTCTGTCATGGCAAAGTGATATTTTTTTGGGTTAAGTGACAAACCAAATTTTCTGCACTTTAGGAAAGTTTGCTTCAGATGTTTTAAATGTTCTTCATCGTATTTGGAAAAGATTGTGATATCGTCTTGATAAATAACAACAAATTTTTCATTCTCACCCGCAAAGGCTATGTCCATTGCCCTCTGAAACGTGGCTCCTGCATTCATTGGCCCAAAAGGAATTTTGTCATACATGAATGTACCCCAGGGGGTTGTAAAAGATGTCTTCTCTCTATCCTCTGGATGAACTGCAATCTGGTTATAACCAGAAAAACCATCAATCATTGAAATTCTTTCTGTACCTACCACTCTTTGCAGGATCTGATCTATCTTAGGCAGCGAATAATTATCTTTAAGGCATGATCTGTTTAAGTTGTGAAAATCCATGCAGATCCTTATCTCTCCATTTTTCTTACGTACTGGCACAAGATTAGCTACCCAAGATGAATACCTAAGAGGTACAATAATCTTTGCATCCAGTAAATTTTTCATTTATTTTTCAATAACTGGTAAAAGTGTTGGATTAAGCCTTTGAAGTTTTTGTTTAAAAGGCTTAGTATTTGGCTTCAATGGGATCTTATGCTGGATAATACTAGTGTCATAAGTTCTAAGATCCTCATATGACCAAGCAAAAATATCTATAAATTCCTTCAGCAAACTAATGTATCTATTCCTTTCCTTCTCTGAAAGTTTCTTAGATATTCTAACCATTCTAGGTTCTGCTTCAGACCCAATATTACAACTTAAAACATTTTCTTCAGTGGTCTGCAAATTGGTTTTTAACAATGTGTCATTCTTTGAGAACAACCTTTCTAGTGGGACAAGTCCCTTAGGGATGAAGTTACTTTTTAAATCAACAATTTTCTGATCAGCAATTGAATTTTTTGTATGAGTAGTAAATTCAGCCAAATCCACATCTTCATCTTGATCGACCCGATCATCTGCAAATTCCTCTATCAAATCTAAGAATTCTTTTATCTCCTGATCATCCTGGAAGACTCTCCAATGTTTGATGTTATCTGGAACAGTTGGTCTATATCTAACATCAATGGGATACTTCAGGTGTGTCAACTTTGGAATTTTGAAGTGGGCTGCTGCTAATGCTAATGAATTTGCTGTCTGATTACAATCTCTTGGAACATATGTTATGTTGAAATCAAGGAAAAAATTATCTATCAAATCCCATACTTCGTTTCTGTAAAATTTCAACAATGGCTGCTTTACCTGATAAACATTCTTAACTTGCTGAATTACCACTTCGGAGTCACCAAACACCACAAGAATTTGAATGTTCATATTTTTTGCAGCTCTCAATCCAAGGATTAGTGTTTCATACTCAACAGTATTATTGGTGGTTTGAAATTCCAATTTATACATTAATGAAATCATCTCACCTCCAGTAGAAATCAACAAAACCCTTGCCCCTGCTCCTTCCTTACTTGAAGATCCATCAAAATACATCTGCCAAATGCCTTCATGTTCTTCTGTGTTGTGTTGAACTGGACAATCCTTTCGCACTTGCAAAACCCCTGCAGAATCATCATTTAACTGTAACATGCAAGAGCCCATATCTTCTTGTATTGAATAAATGGGATGATTCGTAGGGTTTCTATCATCACTTACCAAGAATTCCAATTGCACTTCTTTGTAAAGCCTTCTATATTGACCTCCAAATATAGGAATTGAAGCATATGATAAATCCATTTGCAGGGTGCCACCTATCTTTTTAGCCCATGACCTTGACAACAGCATGCCAAACTTAGGAGACACATCAACAACTACCACATCCATGAGGACACTCTTCATGGGTAGCTAGGTAAGGTTGACCACAAGATCCTTTATGACTCCTAAACATTTTACAGCTCTAGAATCAAAAGCATATAAATCATGATAAGGCTTGGTAATAGATAATCCTAGAGCTTCCATAACTTCCTTTGGCATAAGATTATGTGAAGCACCTGAATCCAGGAGGCAATTATGTAATAGGATTTCATATTTGACTGATCAACAGCTTTTGAACCAGTGATAATAGTTGGGTCCTTCTCTTGCAAATTTATCACATCTGATGAAGAATGAACAGGTGATGAATTTAGAATTTTAAGGGCAGGTTCTCTATAGGATTTGCTTCTTACCAACTCAGTCAAAGGGATAGGAACCTTTATTTTATTTATCTCATGTTCCAAATCAAAACCCAACACTTTGCCTACTTCTTCTGATTCAATAATCTTCTTTTTATCTTTTTGTGGTTCTTGTTTTTCTCTAGAAGACAATACTTCCTTGGTAGGCACAAACTTAACCTTCTTTTTAAATGGTGCAGACTGTTTTACACGTGACCTGATACCATATGATTTTTGCTGCTCTTGTTGAAAAATTTCAGATTGCTGCTCAATGAGATCTGCTTCTTCATAATTAAATTCTGCTGCACCATAATAATCATCCTTAGTCACAAAATTAGAAGAAGAAAAATCATCCAATTGACTAATATCAGTCTCTAAATCCTCGACTTCTTCTACTGGTGTTTCATAAGGATCATCATCTCTTATCAAATTGTTTTGAAAAGGTGGTTGTATCTTCTGATCTTCATTTTCTCTCCTCTCCCTTTGAATATCATTGTTCCTTCTTTCTCTGGGGATGGATCTAGGGGGAAAAGGGCGTCTGAACTTATTTTGGTTTCTATTGTCATTATCCTGGACAGGCCTATTTTGATTTTGATTTTTTTTTTTTTTCCAATTTATCAATCTTTGCAGACAAATTTTTTATGATTTTATTCATTTCATCATATTTACTATCTGAGGCTTTTGTAAAAGAAGAAGAAGGAAACATTTCCTTTTTACCCTTTCTATCCAACACTTGACATTCTGCTTCTTCTTTAAGTTCATTTGATGCCAAAATATTAGATTCAACTTCTAAGGCTACATCCTGCATGTTCATAAGAGACAAAGCTTTTCTTTACCTTAACCACAAAGAAAACTGATAATCAAAAGCATTTGCATAAGTTAACTTTGCTGCAGGTTCAGTTGATTTAATCTCAAGAGGAATCTTATTATACATTTTGTTAAATCTCTTAGAAAAATATGCAACTGGATGATGGACTGCAAGGCCATGGCCACACCTATGGCATCAAACCTAAAGCTATTGAGTGAGGCTTCATCAGAGTTGGTTGATGCCACTATGTATCGTCAGATGATTGGGTCCTTGATGTACCTGACGAACACGAGACTAGATATTTGCTTTGCAGTGAACACTTTGAGCCAGTTTTTGACAAATCCTAGACATGTTCATATGATTGCTGTAAAGCATATTCTGAGGTGCCTGAAGGGTACGATTGATTATGGGCTCAAGTAAAATGCGAATCAAAAGTTTAACCTGGAGGGTTATGTTGATTCAGATTGGGCAGGCAGTGCTGCAGATAGGAAGAGCACTTAGGGGTGTTGCTTCATTATGGGATCAAGTGTGATCTCTTGGTTTAGCAGGAAGCAATCCTGTGTAGCACTGAGTACAGCTGAAGCAGAGTATGTTGCATCTTTTTCGGCCAGTTGTGAGGTAGTATGGCTAAGGAAGCTACTGTCTGATTTATTTAATCTCCAGTTGGATGATACTTGTATATATTGTGACAACCAGAGTTGTGTGAAGTCAGAGAACCCAGTGTTCCATGACAAGTTGAAGCATATCGAGATCAAATATCACTATATCAAGGATGTGGTGCAGAGAGGAGCAGTGAAGCTACAATATGTTGCGACAGATGAGCAGATTGCAGATGTGTTGACCAAACCACTAGCCAGAGTGAAGTTTGAGTACTTTAGAGAGAGGCTTGGTGTTCTTTAGATAGAAGATACTTCGAGGAGGAAGTGGTGGGACACATTTGCAGGAGCCATTCCAAGCATGGTGGTAGGAGGATCCTCCCATGGATGTGGATGTAAGAGCTGTGTGATGAGCATCAGGATGATGCTCTGGATATTGCTATGATGATCAGATTGATCATGTGTGATGAGCATCAGGACGATGCTCCAGATGATATGCATCAGGACAATGCTATGATGATGATCAGGTTGATCATGTGTGATGAGAATCAGGACAATGCTCCAGATGATATGCATTAGGATGATGTTGTGATGATGATCAGGGAGATCATATGTGATGAGCATCAGGTCGATGCTCCAGATGTTGTACATTAGGATGATGTATTGTATGATGATGATCAGGATGATCATATGTGATGAGCATCAGGTCGATGCTCCACATGGTGTGCATCAGAAGGATGTATTGTATGATGATGATCAGGATGATCATATGTGATGAGCATCAGGTTGATGCTCCACATGTTGAGCATCAAGAGGATGTACTGTATGATGATGATCAGTATGATCATGAGAATCAAGATGATGCTCCATGCAAAGAAGATGTTCATTGGGATCATGAGTATCAGGATGATACTTCGTGGCCGTGGACATGTTGTGCAGTTTCATAGAAAATATCCTGGAGATCCGAACAGGTTGTGCTAGGCACGGAAAAGATCATGGGATGCTCTTTAGAGATCTTGCAGGATGCAAGATACTCTTTTAAGGTTTTGAAAGGGTTGCATAGAAAAGATCCTGGAGATCCGGACAGGTTGTGATAGGCATGGAAAATATCCTGGGATGCTCTTTAGAGATCTTGCAGGATGCAAGATACTCTTTTAAGGTTTTGCGAGTTCACATGTAAAAGATCCTGGAGATCCGGATAGGTTGTGCTAGGCACGAAAAATATCCTGGGATGCTCTTTAGAGATCTTGCAGGTTGCAAGATACTCTTTTAAGGTTTTGTAAAGGTCACATGTAAAATATCCTGGGAGATCCGATAGGTTGAGCAGTAAGCTTGTCACAAGTCCTGGGATGCTCTTTCGAGGTTTTGTTGACGCACGTAATCAGCCCTGAGAATTCCACAAGATGGCACACTCACAGAGATGATGAAGACCTACAGGAGGCTAGGCATACATCCAACATGAAAAGGGGATAGCTCTGTAGAAATTCCTATAACAAGAATAATTGAGAGATAGAACCAGTGATCGAGATGACTAGTACAGTAGCAGTGACAATGATGCTCCGTGATCCAGTGACGATGATCCAACTCCAGTATTGAAGACTTGTGCCTATATGTATTGATGACTTGTGTCAAGAGAATACCTTCCTATTTAAGAGGGAGTGTTGATGTATTTGTAACTTCAGAAGATATTCACTTGTATATTGTATGTATTACATTTGTACTTTATTGTATCCCCAACGAAGATGTATTATTCCTCCGATTGGAAGTATCGTCATTTGTATTTGCAAGTGTCGCAAGTATTATTGTAAGCGTCGCAACTTATATATGATGGGTTATTAGACCACCTTAGAGGGGTCATCCCAGTGTGGGCTAAAGGGTTATTAGACCACCCTAGTGGGGTCAGCCCAGTGACAAGTGGTAAAGGGTTATTAGACTCTCCTAAGGGAGGTTGGCCCAGTTAGAGTAAAAGGCAAGTCAAGTCATTGTATAAATAGAGAGTGTGACTCTCTCATTCTATTCATTCACTCACTCACTTTGCCTTAGTGAGAGAGAGGAGGAGTGCGCACAAGTGGAGGAGGAGAAGATGCTAGGGGACTATCTCTTGTTGTGGGGTTTGATCTTTGTGATCTTTTTATTGGTTCTCATTCTATCTCTGAGGATGTTGCGGGGTTTTTCAGCTTCTTGGTTTTCCCCGGTGAAATGCTTTGTGTCTCTTGTCTCTTGTGTTTGATATGGTGTACATGTTGTTCTCTCAGTTAAGATCCTAGATCATATTGAATTAAATGATGAAAAACTAATATTTTATTTACTATTTTTTATTCCTATCACAGTAATTATTCACCTATATCTTCCTTATGTCATTATACCCATTCTTTGCCATACACAACCTGATTTTGAGTCATTATCACCCACTTCCTTCAATTTCTCAACATCCAAACTATCCACTTACCCATTCATCTCTCCTTATAACACCATGATTACCCACCTAGCGGTACTTCAACTGATCGATGAAGAAGTGTTGAATAGTAAGTGTCATATATCCATTCACTATCCATTGAGGACCGCATGAACAAATATGAGGAGGAAGAGAATTGATAGGCATGAGCCTATATCTATTGAAGAATTATAAAATTTCCCTGAGTATAATGCCTATAGAACCATGTTTGTGGCCATAGGGTGGAATGATTTGTTTGCTAAGTTTCACGGACATCATGATCATATTGCTTTACAGTTTGCATTGAACCAACAAGCATTCATAGATATAGAGCAGAAACAAGGGGGAAGTCAAGTTATCATTCAATACTCCAAATGCCTCCAACATGGTGAAGAATAGATTTCCTGAATGTGATAAATTTAGTTCTTCCATGATAGGTGATGTCGAATTTGCCTCTCAATATGAATTTGAACCTTCTACATATGAAGTGCATGATTTTTACTCACAACCAACAACACCTATTAAGAAAAAAAATTGTAATTCAACTTGTGATTCTGCATTTAAAGAAGAAGAACAAGATAATTAAAAAGTTGAAACAATAAATTGTGAAATTCTATGTCACAACAGATCTAAAGAGCTGAGGATACCTCACAAAGAAATAATAAGAAGAAAATTTGAAGAAGAGTTAAAACTGCAATAAAAAAGAGTAGAAGAATAATAATGCAACAGAACTCAGATAGGATCAGAATAATGCCACATGTTCCAATTATCTGTATAATAAACAATGATGTTACAATGGAGAGAATTCGAATCATGCATGAGAATTCGAACCTCAGTTGGTCTAGCATAGGGATTATCACCACTAGAGTGCTCGGGAAGACTCAAAGTCAACTGAACTAAACCTAAACTCAACTAACTAAAGTCACAATCAGTTAATGGACTAAGAAGGGAGCAATAGTGAGTCTGTCATGCATGCCAGTCAGAAAAGGGTGCATGAGGCCACAATTAGTGGCATCCAGAGCTCTAACCTCCCAAAAGATTTAGATAACTCAGGTGGACTGCACCGGAACACTCAGTAGGTTCTTATAAAATAGGGAACTAAATGAAGTGGTGAAAAAATGATGTATGTAGGGCTCAGAAGGTGGTAGATGGATCCTGGATGACATTTTCACACCACTAGGGGGAAAATGACATCATCAATAGGAAAAATAAATAGTGCTAGGTAGGACAAGGATGGAGTATTCAAATATCCTAACACCCCCCCTTAATCCATACTTTGCATCCAGGGCCCTGGTTACTAAGACCAAATTTTACACATACAATCAAATAAATGATAAAAAATAAAGAATTGTCCATGAAACAAGGAAATGGGGAAAAACCTCATGGGAAAAATAACCCCCCTCAAAAAGAACAGTAGTATGGAACTCAAAGAACCTTCATGCCAAGCAGAGAAATAAAACAATTTCCTCATTGAAAGCCTTTGCAAAAATATTGGCAAGCTACTCTTCTATAGGATAGCAATGCAGGTGCTAGATCTGGATCTGCTCCTCTGATGTGCCTCCCACTGTGTAGAAGTTGTATTTTCCAAAACAAGTCTTTCGGGAACCCTTCTTTCTACTGGAGCAAATGGATCATTGTGGTCCAAATCATGAACCTTTGAGTACCTTTTTTCAAAAAATCAAGATTGTTTCTTGGTTGTAGATCTCCCATGGTAAGTCTCTCCAAGAGATTTTGGATCAAACCCCACCATCATATAGCACCTCTCTGAGAGAAGTGGATCTGCATGACATAGTGCAAGTTTTGCATGATACTGAGATTGGGTGGTTCTAGGGTCAGATGGATCCCCAACTGTCTTCCCAACATCTACAAGGAATTTGTGATCCCATATTGGCCTTGGCCATGGATTAGGAGCATGTGTTGGATCTGGATCTGAATCTGAATCTCCTGGAACTTTATTCTCAACATCAAGATCTTGATCCCCATCTTCATTAGAAGCGGTATCACTCTGATCTTCATTAGATTCCGATGGGGTAGGAAAAGAGTATGGAAAAAATGTGAGAATTCATATGCCTTGGAGGCATGGTTTGCAAACCCTTTCGCTATAATATTCCTAGTGGAGATCTCTGCAATCTCAACTATGCAGGACCAAAGACCACTTTCTTCGGTGAACCTGTGTGAGTCATCTGATATACAGACAAATAAAATTCCGACAAAGAAGGCACAAATAGAACATTCTTGAACTTGCCATGCTCCATATGTATTGTTCCCTTCCCTTCAACATAAATCTGAGAGTTGTCTCCCATGTGAATAATCGGACCATCGTTGATATCTAAAGAAGAAAATTATTATTTGGAGGCAACCATGTGGTTGGAGGTTCCTGAATCTATGAGGAGGGCTTGTGATTTTGAAAATGCAGCCTTTAGTGCATGGCATCTCTCATGACCATCAGACTCACTTTCAGAATCAGTCTCTCTTGCACCTTTGGGAGGGAAATGTTGTACTGTTCAAGAAGCTTGGTCAATTGATCTATCTTCTTCTGCATGCAAGATATCTTTGGTTGGTTTCCTTTCTTGCAATAGGAACACTTGGATTTCTCAAATCCCTTCTGTTTGTCCTTCTTAGAGCTGGAGGATCCTTCAGATGGACTTGACTTGGCATTATGCTTGGGTTCAGATTGCCTCTTATCCTTTCCTTTGTGCTTCCCATTCCCATTCGCACTTTTTGGTTCTCCAGCCAGAAGAGATTGATCTTTGGAGGCCTTCAAGGCACCCATCTGTATTAGCTTATATTTTTCTTGGATGAGAGATTCAGTGAAAACATCTAAGGAGCGCATCTTCCAACCATGGATTGACATTTGCCCAGAATGGAAGGTAGGGACAAAGATAGAGAAGTCAGGACCTAGCTTGCTCAGAATGGATAGCACCAGCTGCTCATCCTTCTTCTCAATGCCACACTGCTTTCATTGCATAACCATACATTTTAATTTTCAAAAGAATTGTTGAATGGTCTTGAAACTACTCAGTTGTAGAGAAATCAACTCATTTTACAGAATATGGCCTCTTAGCTCATCTTGTTTTCCGAAGAGGGTCTCTAACTTCAACCATAACTCTCTTGGAGTCTTCAATCCTTCGATGTGGAAGAGTAGATCTATGGAAATATGAATACACATGAAACCAAATGCTTCATCCAATCTATTCATATACTTGGTTTTCTCCATAGCTGAATGTGGTTCGGGATCCTTTCCCATTGTCACCCTGTACAGTGATTTGTCGCGCAATACCATTTGCATATCATCCCTCCAATCAATATAATTGAATGGTGTCAGGATTTTGGGAGATATAGGAGAGTTCGAATTTTCCATTGCAACTGTTGGAGCAATACAAGGTGAAATGGCTGCTACTGCATAAAAAACTGCTGTAACTGCTACTGCACTCAACAACTTGAATAACTTGGAAAAAAAATCAATAATGGAGGTAGACTACTACTGAGCACTGCTTTAGGACAATAGGCACTTTTATCCGGATCCTTCACACTTGGCTAGACCTCATTGGATTTCTCCAATGAATTCAATGCAATGGCACCCAGATTTGTTGTGGAAATCCAGAGGCTTCTAGTGCACTACCGAAAGCAGCTACTCAACCTATTCGCTCAAATGGATCTGATACCATGTGAAATTCTATGTCACAACAGATCTAAAGAGATGAGGATACCTCACAAAGAAAGAATGATCATAAAATTTGAAGAAGAGTGAAAACTGCAGTAAAAAAGAGAAGAAGAATAATAATGCAATAGAACTCAGATAAGAGCAGAATAATGTCACATGTTCCAATTATCAATATAATAAACAATGATATTACAATGGAGAGATATATAATCATGAAGGAGAATTTGAACCTCAATTGGTCTAGCATAGGGATTATCACCACTGGAGTGCTCCAAAAGACCTATTGTCAACTGAACTGAACCTAAACTCAACTATCTGAAGTCACAATCAGTTAAATGACTAAGGAGGGCGCAATAGTGACTTTGTCATGCATTCTGGTCAGAAAAGGGCGCATGAGGCCACAATCAATGGCATCCGAAGCTCTAACCCCCCACAAGTGTCAAATAACTTAGGTGGACTGCACTAGAACACTCAGTAGGTTCCTATAAAATAGGTAACTGACTCAAGTGGTGCAAAAATGATGCATGCAGGGCCTAGAAGGTGGTATATGGATCCTTGATGACATTTGAACATCACTAGGGGGCAAATGACATCATCAAAAACTAGAAAAAATATATAATGCTAGGTAGGACAAGGATGGAGTATTGAAATATCCTAATAGAAATTCAAGAGTATATTGTTCTAGATAGACATGTTATGGAAGAGAATGACTGGTTGAATACATACAGTTCTAATATTTAGCGCAATAATGATAAATTGATCATGAAAATAAAAATCTGCATAAGTTGGCTAATAAATGGTATAAGGAAGCTAGAAACATATTTCCCATAATCGAGTTTTGAAGAGGAAACTTAGAGGAGATGGAAATAGATTGTAGTGAGGCTTGAATATTTTGGTTAATGTTTCAAGGCTTTGATTGAAGGTTGCATCCCATCAATTTTGTTTAAATTTTTGCATGCTATATATATATATATATATATATAGATAGATAGATAGATAGATATATAGATATAGATATATATAGTTGTGAATTTAATCCACCCAATAAGTTTCTAACAAGCATGTTAAGGATTGTTGTTAATTCATACAGTTTCCTTTGTTTTCAATGATTTAGAAAGGTTTGAATGATATATTGCTAATAATGATTGATGTTAAGTTTAGTTCCTATGATATCTAAATATTTCTTGTCAACCCAATTCAATTCTTCCCATGCATTGGCAATTATAGTTTTTTCCAGAAAACTTGTAACTATAGGTTTTTTCCAGAATTACAAGCGGTTCAAGAGTAGAGTAGTTCTAGATGGTTTCAAGTTGACGAATGGAAATCCGCCATAGATATTTGGTAGAGGACATATGCAATATGGTTTTATGTCCATTGTATTAAACCAAGGTCACACATACGAATACCATGGCTTGGTCAAAATTCTAGTCAAACCCATATTTTTAGTATTTTCCAGTAGACAACTTCCACCTCGGTTTTTGAGCAAATGAAGGAATATCTCAAATATTTGCAACATGTGTTTTCTACAAAATGGCATAGATTGAGTATTATGTGGACGATTTTCCAAACTAAGCTATGATTTGGGTCATGGTGGTGGATCTTTATCATGAATTTGTTCAAATTTCGTGAAAACCCAAGATTTTGTGTTTGGCCATTTTCTAAATTTGTAAAAATATGTTGAACGAATTTAGATTTGAGGAATTTGTTTCTATTCTCTTCTTTATATAAAAGAGGGTATGCACACAAAGATAAGGGGGGTAAACTAAGAATGGAATGGCACCTTGATTTTTTATTGAAACTCTTGTAATTTCATTTCTCTCTACAATAAAGGAGTTATGTGATCACTGTTTGAGACAAGAAGGTCGGTTAAGCTTGGTGTTTTCTCGTGGAAATCTCCAAATTTGAGAGGGACACTCAAAACTGGTGATCTGCCACCTTTTCCTTTTCAGTTCTATTCTTTCTATTCTACATGAGATTATTGTTTTGTTTAATTGTGATTTGATTATATGCTCATTGATTTGTGTCTAATTTAATTTGTTTTGTAGTTAATTCAACTCTGCAATTCAGTGAAATGTTTCCATAAGATCAATGCACCCTCTATGCATTGTAATATACATTCCATTCACCTTCCATTACATTGTTCATTAATCTATTGTGTATATGCTTCAAACCTTTCAACGCTTCCAATTGAATACACAGTAAACAAAGCAAAGGTTTCTTTGATTAATTAGTGTCATTTATGTGTGTTAAATCAATTATAAAAAACAAATAAAAAACTTTTCATTCTTCAACACAAACCCCCATTCGTCGATAATGAGTGTCCATTTGATCTCTATGATTTGAGCACGATTTATTCATACATATACATACATAATCGATTGCAAAACTAGCTCGTTCTCATTTCCCAATATTGCACATTCTCTATTGATTAATTGATAAGACTTGCTTGACAGAGGAACAAACACATTTATTTCACAATTGATTTTTGATCAATTTTTTATTATTATTCTTAAGACATTTTGAATACACAATGAATAAATCATTGGTTTATTTGATTAATTAGTGTCATTTATGTGTGTTAAATCAATTATAAAAAGCAAATAAAAATCTCTTCCTTCTTCAACACAAACCCCCATTCGTCGATAATGAGTGTCCATTTGATCTCTATGATTTGAGCACGAGTTATTCATACATATACATACATAATCAATTGCAAAACTATCTTGTTCTCATTTCCCAATATTGCACATCCTCTATTGATTAATTGATAAGACTTACTCGGCAGAGGAACAAACACTTTTATTTCACAATTGATTTTTGATCAAGAATTGTTGATTCTTAAGACATTCTTATTCACAGATAGTTCCTTGAAAAAAGAAAGAAATAACCTCCTTTATCCATGCATTTATTAAGTGTTGTGCAAATTCTTAGAGGGTATTCATAAATTTAAATCCATAGTTCAAAACATTTATGTTCCTCTGTTGTATGGATACAATTGCATTGATCTGTGTGTACACATTTGAAAATCTATTCTATGGTTTCGAAGCTTGATCTTATTTACATTTCGAGATTGTTTTATTTGGTTTGTTTTGATTCCTTGTATCTATAAGTTTGCTTTAAGTGTGGTTTTATATTTATTGTAAACCTCATATCTACGTGAAACCATCCAACCTCATCAACCTTTGAGGTCTGAAACAAAAGAAGGCTTAAAACAGGGTCATGATTTTTTTTAATGACAATTATGGGTTTTCCAACTTCCTCAATATTTCTTCGTTTTTATATTATAACCACTTCTTAGAAAATCCCACAACCACTTTGAATCTAATGACACTGAGATGGAACAATTTTGGGCACTCAATGAAAAGATATGATGCATCTTAGGTGGACTACATGGCGATATGAGAGACTACATGAAAAATATGTTGAGGGTCTCACATGAGAAAGGGAGACATTGAGTTATAAAGTTAATGAACAATTAGAATATTAAACCCAAAGTTAGACTTAGGGAAAAGGAAGTCCTAACCTTCAAACTTGTTTTTAACCACTAACACATTTAAATTACTGTAAATCATGTGCAGGAGGGACTCCTAAGACTCTAAACTCTAACTTGAAATTACATAAGTGTACATGGTGACTCAATACATGGGATGTTTATATTACATTGACCCATAGGGCTTAGGTTCTCTAATGTATGGAGAATTGCACCTATGAAATATCCCTGGCTTGGAGGATCTCGAGTGAAAAAAAATTGGAATATTTACAACCATGAAGATGTAAATAATCCTTAGTGAAAAAAACACTCAAGAGACATTCCCTACATGCAACCATAACAGGGGAGTTGAGTATGTGTTATAATTTTCCCCTTACATATACAAATACATCTCAATTACATCATTACATTATATTAAATTACATTGCAACCATGGATCACTTGATACAATGACATACTTTACATGACTAGCTTGGACAAGCCATACACTTGACATCATATACATATTTACCCTTGGATAAGTCCTCGTACAATTTAAGGGGTAACATATGGCTCTAGATGCGGGGCGTGTGCTTGATCGTTGAAAAGCATGTGAGAACCCCAAAATATACACGTGATCTACACATCCAACAAAGGCATCGCCATTACCATGATACATATAATGAAACCAAAATGTAATGTCATAGAATTAATGAACAAAATACCAAACTTGAATGAAACAAATAAATAAAACCAAAATTGAAACTAATCTAATGCAGAAATGGAAAACCTAATCTAGTTTACCTAGATGCCCCCTAAGCATCATATGTTACCTTTGAATAACAACTTTAGGATTTTCCCGTTCATGAGTAGTGGGAGCTTCTCTCTATCTAGATTGGCAAGGTAGAAGGAATTTAGTCCAACTGCACTATCAACAATATAAGGACCTAACCACAAACTATCAAACTTACCATGCTTACATAGTTTTTCCTTTATTTTATCCCACATTAGGACATAGTCTCCTTGATGGAATGATCTTCCTTGAGGATGCTTTGTCAAAAGTTCCTTTGACCTTTTCTTGACTTTGCATAAACTAATTGAATGCCTTCCTTCTCATCTTGTCCAATTCTATTAATTGAGTAATTCTGCCTTGAACTACCTCTTGATTTATCGTAAAATCTTGTAGCAGTTGGTACACAAAGATATTCAGGTGGGTGGAAAGAGTGACTTCAACCTCATATACTAACTCGAAATGAGTTTTCCCTGTGGCCTGCTTCTTCATTATTTTGTATTCCCACAAAGCATACTTATGCTTGTTGTCCAAACATTTCTTGTTGTATCCAACTATTATCATGATGATGGTCATCAAAATTCTTATTGCTTGATTCAACTAAACCATTTCCCTAAGGATAATACTATTAGATGAATGGGAGAACACATTTCCATAATCGAAACACAAATATGACGTTAGAAAAATAGGATCGCAGAGCAATAACAATAAACAAAAATGCACATATAATCACACACATTACAAGAGAGACACAGATATATCGTGGTTCACCCAAGTTGGGCTAAGTCCACATTGAAGTTGCCAGTCCTTATGTCTAGCAAAGTGAAGGGATACAACCTGCAGCACAACCGCTGCACTTCCTCTTCACTGTCTCACAGTCTCTCTTCTGATCTCAGAAATATTTACAATGCATAAAACCTAATACATCCATCCTAGCTGTATTACAATGTCTTTCTTTTATAAGGGAGATACAATGGGAAAATACCATGGGTTACCCAAAACCATGGGCCCGAAAACTGGTGGCGAAAACAGCCCCAAAATTTTTCCTCGGGGGTGTTTCCCCCAAACCCCCTTTTTCAGGGGCGCTGCCCCCGCGCCCCCTGGACCCCCTGGGGATCATCCCGGGATCATAACCAAACCTGGGGTACGGACATGGTTGAATAATAACATCTCTAGATATGGAGATCAGGGTCCACAACCAACATATGAGAGCTCCGCTGAGTTGAATTCCATGGCATTATCCATGGTGATCTTTACAGGGACACCAAACCTTGTGATTATCTTATATCCTAATGATTCCATGACTACTTTATTAGTTTCCTTCTTTGCGGGAATGGATTCAACCCATCTAGAAAAGTAATCAATTGTGGTGAGAATCCATGTATAACCATTTCTTGTATTTTCATGAAATTTTTTGATGAAATCAAGTCCCCACTGTCAGAAAGGGAATTCTACTATGACTTGTTGTAAAGGGAGAGTGGCTAACCTCTGTTTTCCACTAAAAATATGGAATGGCTCACATGCTCTGACAAACTTAGGAGCATTTGAATATAGAACGGGCTAATAATATCCTACACTCAAACTGTTATCAACTGTCGTCTTGGGTGCATTATGTCCTCCACATACTCCATTTAATTCCTTCATGGGTTCGCTGGCCTCTTTGTTATCAACACATCTAAGTATCAATCCATCATGGTTTCTCTAGCCCATACCATTTTGTACGAATATATACTTAGAAGCTTTCAATGTTGATGTTCTTCTTATATGATCAACCAAATGGCTTGGACATGTGTGTTACACCTCAAATTTACCAATTTTGAGTGTGCATACTTTACCACCATGGAAATTATGAAGCTCATGACCTCCTTGTTGTGTTGGACCCATTATGACATGGCTTACTTATTCCTCATATTACTTTGAAAATTTTCCTCAGTCTGATTGGGGTCGAAGTCCGCCTCATCAAACCACCTCTAGAAGATTTTTTTCTCTTTGCACTACTATTGGGGAGAGACAATTACAACATTTTTGCACCTTCCTTAGTTATAAAAGTGAAAGAATCCCAAATTGTTGCACTATGCTCAATTGAAAGGGACCGAAAATATTGTTGAGGGAATTTTGCCATGGATTTAGGGATCCTATCTTGCATGGATTATACCATATTTCGAATATTACTCTCCCTTACCTACTAAGGAAAGCTCCCTATCTTGAGATTTACTTAATCCTACCTTAATCCATTTCTCCCTCTCATGATCTAAATTCTTCTCATGGATGGTTGAACCTCTTCCTGCTATATAAAAACCATTACCCTTTGAGCTTACTAGTTGGAAAAATCTAGTAGAATCACTAACTGAAGAGGAGGTCCTAATGTTGGAAAGATTCTCAAAGGTGGCTTGTTAGAAGGCTTGGAAGGAAATGTTGTCCAAATGAGCTCAGATATAATCTCATGCTGTATCATTTCCTCTTTGTATTTCTAATATATAACATGGCCTATTATCTTAGATTGTCTCTTCTATCATTGAATGTGTCAATTTGATTACTAGCCTAAGTAAATAGATTAGCCTAACATACTAACATAGGAGAGTAGTTTTCCTCTCTACCTTTATTGTAGGTTTACTTACTTGGAGCATTGACCAAGGAGCTGCATCAAATAGGAGCAGCGAGGAAAAACATCTTGGTCGAGGTAGGTAATCTATCTTCATCCTCTTTCCCTTCATGTTTGTTTGTATGTATGTTCTTGATATAGGAGAGTAGTTACCATTTTTTTCCTTTCTGTTGTGGACTGGGTAGTAGGGAACCAAAGCATTATCCATGAGGAGTTCAACCTATCCGTAGGAGGAATTCCCTAACTCAATGTCGCATTCTTAAGATAATGAATGATGTCCACATAGCACTTATGATCTTCTAATATTCCTATGATTGTAGGGTACATTAGGGATTCATTCAGTGCATTTACGCCCAATCCATTCTCATTTCTTTCTACCAACATATGTGCTAGTCCTTGACCCTTAATCAAATTTGTTGGATTAATTTCTAAGTCATATTATTTTATCTTTAATACCCATTTTCCTCTAACTCATAGATAGCATGATTGAGATAATACAACCTTCACTGTTGGGTGAGGAATGTAAATGATTACCTTTGAATAACCCACATAAGCTTGAAAATGTTTCAAAGACTTGACAAGAGAATAAGCTTACTTTTCCATAATTGCATACTTTAACTCCACATCTTAATGATTTGCTCATGAATTCTATGGTTTTTGCACTCCCTTCATCATTTTTCTGTAACAAGACCCCTACAATAGTGTCCTTGGAAGCGTGTTATGCAACTAATTCCCAGAAATAGCATACAAATAGAAGAAATAGACCAGAAGAAAGTAATACATACCTTAATAATGAATAATATAGATGAATAGCAAGCCTCTTAGAGGGGGTAACCTCCTTACACAATGTACTAAGTACATAAGACAAGACAATATACAATGATGACTAAAATGAAAATATATCCTTCCTATATATAGGAGACAAAGATGTACAATAACAACTAATAGACCCACTAATAGACCCAAGCTAACATCAATAATATGTAATGCGCCAAAATATAAGGGGTAATGCACCACTCTATAGGGGGCAATGTGCCATCATTGATTAACATGTCCCTCTGCTTCAAAAAGTGTTTTCCTCAATGCTGAAGTAGTTCTGGATGCTGCTGTATAAAGGACTCATCTTCCCATGTTGAATCTTCCATGGGTAGGTTCTTCCATTTAATGAGATACTATGGAATTGATTGGTTTCAAAGCTATCTGATTCTTGTTTCAGTGATTTCTTCAGGCTCCAAGATGATTTTTCCTTCCCCATCAAGTTCCGGTAATATCGTTTGAACTAGTAGCTTGTCACCGATTACCTTCTTTAAACATGAAACATGGAAAACTAGATGGACTACTGAAGATGTAGGCAGTTCCAATTTGTATGCCATACTACCAATATTTTGTAGCATATTATAGGGATCGTAGTATTTAGGTGATAATTTATTATACTTCTTAGTGTTCTTTAGGGACATCTGTTTGTATGGTTGTAGACTTAAAAACACCCAATCCCCTACATCAAAGCTTCCTTTACTATGGTTTTGATTTGCTTGTTTTTTCATTTGATTATGTGCCAAATTCAAGTTGTCCTTTACGAGTTGAATAACTTGTTGTTGGTGCTCCATGTGGTCTTCCACTGATTGAACCTTAGATGAGTATCTTAGTGAATATGTGATGGATGGTGGATGATAGCCATAAAGTGCCATAAATGGGGTCATTTTTGTTGATGTATGTAAGGAAGTGTTATAACACCATTCTGCCAAGGGTAACCACTTGACCCATTGTGTTTGTTTATGAACTACAAAACATCGAAGATATCCTTCCAAATATTTTTTCACTATCTCTGTTTATCCATCGGATTGAGGATGACAAGATGAGCTATGATCTAGCTGAGTACCCAAATAAGAAAATAATTCACTCCAAAAATTGCCAGTGAAAATCGGATCCCTATCACTTACTATAATATTTGGAGTACCATGTATTTTTTGGATTGTCTCCATAAAAGAAGTGGCGATTGTGCTAGATTTGAAAGGGTGAGAGAGTGCACAAAAGTGTGCGTATTTAGTAAGTCTATCAACAACCACCATGATGAGACTCTTTCCTCCGGACTTTGGTAAACCCGTGATAAAATCCGTTGAGACCTCTATCCATCGTTGGATTGGAATGGAAAGTGGTTGTAGAAGACTCGGGGTCTTGATTGTTTCCACTTTATTTTGTTGGCAAACCAAACATTCTGTCACAAATTTTCGAACATCAGTTTTAAGACCATCCCCAAAAACAAATTCTTGACCTTGTGGTAGGTTTTTAAGAAACCTGAGTGCCCTCCTAACTTTGAGGAGCGGAATTTCAAAAGTACCTTTTTCTTTAGTTGTGAACTCTTACAAATATATAAGTGATCCCGGTACCATAGAAATTCATCTTTCCACATAAATGTATTTGAGGCACTGTTATCTTGCTGCAAATTTTGAATGAATGTCCATATTTCTTCGTCATTCTTTCATTCATCCCTTGATTCGGTTATCCAGTCTGGTTGGATGATGGAGATAACATAGAGGAATGCTTCAACATCCTCATCTTTCCTAGAGATTGCATCTGCCACAACATTTTTCTTCCCCTTTTTGTAGATGATTTCAAAGTCATATCCCAACATCTTTGTTACCCATTTTTTCCACTCTTCTGAAGATAACCTTTGTTCCAATAAATATTTAAGGCTATCATGATCAATTTTAACCTTGAGATGTATTCCTATGAGGTAGGGGTGCCATTGCTTCAGGGCATGTATAATTGCTAGCATTTCCTTCTCATAAATTGGTTTGTGTAGATTCTTCCCCTTAATTGGTCAGCTTTCAAAGGCAAGGGGCCTTCCATCTTGCATTAGAACAACACCAATGCCATTCCCTGATGCATCGCATTCCACAAAAAAGGTTTTTGTGAAATAGAGTGTATCCAATACTAGAGCTCTGCACATGGCCTCTTTGAGTTCTTCAAATGCCTTAGTTGAATCTAGAATCCATGAAAATGCATCCTTTTTCAGTAATGTTGTTAAGGGTGCTACTATTAGCCCATAATTCTGAAAAAAACTTGCGATAATATCCTGTTATGTCAACTTGATAAATAATCTAAGGTGTTTTAGGGTTGTAGGGATATTCCATTCCTGGATTGATTTAATTTTGTTAGGGTCTACCTTAACCTTCATGAGAGACGATATGACATTGGTATTCCACCTCCTATACTTCAAAGAAAAATTTGGAGGGTTTTGCATATAATTGTTGTCCCTCCAATAGTGTGAGCACCTTATCAACATGTTGAACATGGGCTTCCCAAGATATACTGTATATTAGTATATCATCAAAGAATACTAACACAAATTTTTGAAGAAATGGATTTAAGATGGAACTCATTAAACCTTGAAATGTGACATGCACATTTGTAAGTCCAAAGGGCATGACCAAAAACTCATAATGGCCTTCATGAGTTCGGAAAGTTGTTTTTGGAATGTCTTCTTTCTTCATCAATGATATGATGATAGCTTGAGAGAAAATCCAATTTGGTGAAGAAAATTCCCTCGTGTAATTAACTTAACAATTCATCAATAAACAAAATGGGGAATTTATCTTTAATAGTGAGCTTGTTGAGCTCTCTATAATATACACACATACGCCATGAGCCATCCTTTTTGTGCACGAATATTACTGGAGAAGAGTAAAAACTTTAGCTAGGTTGAATTATTTCAGCCTCTAACATTTATGCACCATATTCTCAATTTCACTTTTCTGGGCATAGGGATATCTATAAGGCCTGATATTGGGTGGAACAATTCCTGGAACCAAGTGAATAGCATGATCATGTTCTCAAGTAGGTGGGATACCTGTGGGGATATTATCAAATAACTTGGAATGATTTTTGAGGACCTGTTGTAGCTATGGAGAGAGGGACAATAATTTAGGTTTTTGAACATCTAGTCATCAAAATTGTGCAATTGCACCCCGTTGTTCCTTCCACAAATTCTTGGTCGGGCCATTAGATTTGATTATGTTACTAGGTCTCCTTGTGATACCTCTTAACAAAAATTATTTTCCTCCCTAAAATTTTTTCAAGAAAATCTCTTGAACATTAAAAGATGGTGTTCCTAGGGATTGTAGCTATTGGACCCCTAGGACCAAATTAGCCCCTCCCCTTGGAGTGGTGATCATTGGACTATTTATGACACAATATCCCATAGAGAGATCTATCTTATGAATTTTTTCTGAGCGATTTACAGTTCCTCCATCTGTAACCATCACCTGAAACTCTGGTGTTGGATATATAAACCAATTTAAATCCCGTGCTATCTTACAGTGAATAAAGTTGTGAGTACTACCAAAATCAATTAGTAATATTACCTTTCTCCTCTTGATATATCCTTCTATCTTGAGAGTTTGAAGAGTGGTAATTCCATCCAAATCATTGCAAGATGTGGTGGGGTGAATTTCTTCTGCTTCAATCCCTGGTGTTGGTTCCTAGTGTGAATCCTCTTCTTTTAATGCTTCTTGTTCATTTTGTTCACAATCTCTGTAAAATAATTTCTTCTCGGTGCACTTGTGTCCCTTACTATATTTTCTATCACAACTGTAACAAATTCCTTTTGCTCTTTTTTCCTCTAGTTGTTGATGTGTCAACCTTGTAGGTTGTGGATCACTTGAGACCACATTTCCTTCCTTATAGTTGTAAGTGGTATACTTCCTTGTTGCCATAATTTCATTTTCAACTTTTCTTGCCACCCTAAACGCATGCTCCAAGGACTTAGGTTCCCAATGGCGAACCTCATGTTGGATGTTATCCTTTAAAGTTTCAATAAAGAGATCCAACAAATTATCTTCTGAAATATTCTTCACTCCGAGACTTAGCTTCTGAAATTGCTTGATGTGCTCTGTAACTGGTCCTTTTTGCTTGAGATTTACCTATTGGATAAAGAAGGTGTTTCTATTTATATCCCCATAATGTGCAAATAGAACAAGAGATAATAGAGTCATTTTTACAGTCACAAATCCATTGGTACCATACAAATTGATTAGGATCTAAGTATAAGGATGCAATAGTTACCTTTTGCAAAGTTGGCACCTGGTGTAGATCAAAGAATTGATCCATCTGGAATATCCAAGTTATTGGATCATTGCCATCAAAATTTCTCATTTAAATTTTGGGAATAGATTAGTTCCTTAGAGTTGAGTTGAACCCATGATGATGTAGTGAATCATGAAATTTATGGGTCTCAAAATTCTTGTTCTCCAACTATTTTTCAATTTCCACAATACGTGACTGGAATAAGTCCCCCTTTTCCTCCTTATCCTTTTCTTGAGTAGATGAATGAGGAATAAAGCTATGTTTTATATCATTCATCATTTCCTTCAATTCTTGAAGATATTCTTTACTAGCCATCCCCTTGAGATCCTCTTTACTGACCATCTTTTTCAATTCCTTCTCTATATCATTTTTTTGGTTTAACAATTGAGTGGATGTCATTTCCATTTCACTCTATTCCTCAAACTTTTCACTTAATTGGGTCAAGTCATGTCTTAATTCTTCATTTTCTTCATATGTCGGGGATGAATCCTCGGGTGGTTTGATTGAAGTGTGATTTTTTCCACTTCCTTTTGGAGGAATTTTGAAAAATATAAATATATATCACACCCTAAGCTTCCCACAAACAGATCCTTCTACTGAAAGTTATTCAAATTTAAAATGACATACCTTTTTTAACCCTAATTAGAAATTTTTTTATGGACGACTTGGAACTGAGGTAAATTGAAATTTTGGCTCCTCTAGGTCTGAAAATTTGGCTTGTTGTATCCTGACGTGTCCTATTTCTGATACCATGAGTATTAGCTAATTTGTATGCTCCAGTAAGAAGTTATTGCAAATCTCCCAACACTTCTTATTTTTGGTCTATCCATAAGATAGAAATTGTATAGTATGCCATGTGTGAAATAATTTGTAGATGAGGATAAAAAATATACCATAGTTACCTTGGTTTGTATCCTTTATGATTCAATAGGTATCACTCATTTTGGATCTTGCATGCCCCAGATATGACTGTTTTCCCCATAACACTTATTTTAGACTAGTTTTTGTATTAGTAGAAAACCGTAGATTCCAAGGAAAATATTTCCGAGCCTGTAATGTATCAGGATCTCTAAAGTGGACCACATATATATTTTCCTTTTATAGAGATGGGTTTTTAATATTGCTTTTGGAATCCTTGTAGAAAAAAACTTATAGTGAAAATTCCAATATGACTCATTTTGAAGAAACCTGTCCCGAGGAAAGAGCTCTAATACCAAATGTTATGCAACCAAGTACCAGAAATGGAATAAAAAAAGCAGAAATAGACCAGAATAAATTAATACACGCCTTAATAATGAAGAACAAATATTAATAGCAATCCTCTTCGAGGGGGAAACCTCCTTACACAATGTACTAAGTACATAAGACAAGACATTATACAATGATGACTAAAATGAAAATATCTCCTTCCTATATATAGGAGACAAAGGTGCACAATAAAAACTAATAGACCCAAGCTTCCATCAATAATATGTAATGCACCACAATATAGGGGGTAATGCACCACTCTATAGGGGTAATGTGCCATCATTGATGGCTTAACAAAGCGAATAGAAATATTTGAAAATCCATAGAATAATCCAGACTAACCAAAACACGAGATGTACTAATGACATCTTTAATCAATACAAATGCTTTTCTTCCTTCTTTGCACCACTTAAATTCAATGTATTTCTTCAATAATATTTGAATTGTCTTAGTTATCTCTATGAAATTTGGAATGAACCTTCAGAAAAAGTTGATATTTCCAAAGAATGATTGAATTTCTTTCCTATTGATTGGGAGAGGAATTTCTTTGATTTTTTTCTTCTTCTTGGGTTAATCTTAATTCCCTCTTTGGATAAAATATGACCCAAGAGTTTGCTTTCATCTATTCCAAACAATGACTTCTTGGGATTCAAGGATATTCCATATTTTCAGCATCTTTCAAACAATTGCCTTAGATGCTTCATATGATCACTTACATTCTTTTATTACACACGCAAATCATCTTGGTATATCTTAATGATTTTTCCAATTAATTCCTTGAAGTAAAAATCCATGGCTCTTTGAAATGTTTCACCAACATTCAATAATCCAAATGGCATTCTAAGATATTGAGAAGTGCCTCAAGGTGTTGCGAAACTTGTCTTGTGTTAATATACTTTGTTGACTAATTGATAGTTATATATCAAGAAACCATCTAATATAGACATTATTCTTGGTTCTGTGATCGTTTGTAACAATTTTTCCATGTTAGGGAGAGGATAATTGTCTTTCTTACATGGTACATTCAGGTTTCTAAAATCAACACATAATATTACTTCACCATTTTTTTCTCACAACTACCAAGTTGGACAACCATGTTGAATTCCTTGTTGTAGCAATGATTCCAGTGGCCAACATATTTTGAATCTCTTATTGAACCAAGGGAATCAATTTCAGATTGATCTTCCTTAAATTTTGTCTAAAAGGATTTACTTCCTCTTGCAAAGAGAGTGGTGTGTTGAATGGCATCTCCTTTATAAGCCTTAAGTTCATCACAAGTGAAAGAAAACACATCTATATATTTCCTTATGAGATTTTCAATATCTATTATTTCTTTGGGTGATGTCTCTTTACACATCTTTATGTTCCCGAGGATTTCCTTTGATACAATATTTACCTCTATGTAGTCCCTAGGCTCAACTATTTCTTTATTTGGCTTATACTTATCATTCTTGTCAAAGTTTCTTTCCAAGGAGGTAAGAGACTCGTGAATGGGGTTCTTATTAGGAGTTGACCCTTCAAGATACTCTTCCCCTTCAAGACGCCAATCTATATCAATATTAGCAAACTCCTTTACATGGTTGACAAATATTATGATTTTCTTATAATCATCAAAGGCATTCCAATGCTCAATGTTATCTGGCACAAAAGGTCTAAAAATTGTTTCTAACTTCCCTCCTTGCTTCTACTCTTTACAAGGGAGTATATTTGAGACCGAAACATTAGCATATCAACTTGTTTATTTTCATCTCTAGGAATTCCATCTAAAGATAAAGCATCAAATAATTCCATCATATCCAAAATAGTGTTTCTATGCTTCTTTAATATTTCATTCTTGCAAGCAACTTGATTTCGACATGGAGGATTATTAGATAAAAGTCACCTTAATTTTTTAACATTTTAATGCCCTTGTCTTTAGCAATTTCCATGCGTAAGAGAAATGTCTCATATTCAACCACATTGTTTGTTGCATCAAACCCTAACCAGAAGGCATACTTGAACACTTCACCTTTTGGATATTTTAACACAATCCCAACATCAGTTCCTGACTTAGAATGAGCCTCATCAAAATTCATCTTCCATATGTCAATAGATTCTTCTTAATGGGACTTCTTCTTAATAGGTTCCTCAAAGTTTTTCATTGTGGCATAATTACCTATCTCTTATGGAATGAACATTGGTTCACTCATAGGTTCAGATGGATCTTCTACATGATATCTCTTCTTTTTCCCTCTATGCAAGATGAAAAATGTGTTATCACAAGCATGTATGGTTGCATACGATAAATCCATTTGAATATTTCTTCCTAGACTGGTTTCCCAATTCCTTGATAGAAGCATTCCCCATTGATTAGGAACATCTATTACTATGACATCGATTAGAACTGATATATCAGGATGATCGATTGAGAAAACCTTGAGATCCTTGATAAGGCCTAACACTACAATTTCTCTTGAATCCATTGCACATACATTCGTATAAGACCTTGTTGTTTTCAATCCTATCCAGTTCATAACTTTCCAAGTCATTAAACTCATTGATGCTCCAGAATACAACATACAAATATGTAGAAGTAATTCATTTACCATTAGCATGATGAAGAATGGTTGGTGAGTTCCATTTCCTTTATACATTCCTTATCACTAGAACATCTTGACTATATTCCTTAGGATTTTTTTCAATATTCTCCATAGAAATTTCAATAAAATTAACTTTTTCCCTTGTGAAGGTATCTTGATTGTCTTAGATATAGGGACAAGCATCTTTGGATTTGACATCCAACCACCTAAGTCAATATTCAAATCATTAGATGAACTTGGAGGAATAATACTTCGATGAGAGGTCTCAGAATTTAATCTGTCATGAGCAATTTGGACATTTTCATTTCTTCTTCTTTGATCTGTCAATCTTCTATCCTTGATCATTTGAAACAATTTTTGGGGGGTGGGGTTTTAAACATATAATCTTGTGATTTTATCAACTCCCATACTCTTCTCTTTCACTTGAGACATTTGATCTTGGTTTAGGGGTAAGTCTTACCCATAGTGTTGATGCTATTATGAAATATATAAAAACTATTATTCTCATCTTCAATGGTTCCATCCTCATACACGTGTAATGTATGCACACCCCTTTTCATCATGGAACTTATTGCCCCCTTTTGCAGAAATGGGCACCCTCATGCTCAATTACATTAGTTGTCTCCATTTGATTTGGGGGTCTTTGATTGGGCCTTTATTGAAAATGGCTCTTATTCCCATTAAACCCTACATTCCCTCTAGGTTGCATAATGTTTTGTTGATTTCTCTCCACTTAGATCAACTGATTCTAGATGGATTGCATTTTTTGAGTGAAATTTATCTCACGTTAAAGATTGGCAAGGACGCATTGAACGGAGTTCAGATTATCGCTAGTACTAGATTTGGAATTTTTATCAATCTTTTCTCTTGTGAATCCAGGAAAATTTGATTTTCTTGCAACCAACATATTCTCATCTATTTTCTTTGCATATGTTTGAACTTCCCTGATATATTGGGGAACCTTATCCCATAATTGATAACCCATCTCGCTAGTAAAATATTTCAATATAATAAATGAAGATATATGCTTAAGGAGGCTTGATCTTAGTAGGAATACTCCCTACCAATTCATTGAATCTCTTATTAAATTCTTCTACATTTTCATTTTAATTCTTCTTGACTTTATTTCAGGCAACCAATAAATGTCTATCTTCTTTCCTATCGCTCCATTTTTCCATGAACGTATCCTATAAATCAATCAAATACTTGATACTATGATCAATCGATTCTATAAACCAATCTAAGGCATCGTCTTCTAATGATAGGACAACATAGCTTCATGGGAACATCCATATTTTCTCCAACCCATCTTCTTGCTAGGGTGTTAAATGCCTTGAGGTGAGCTTTTTCATTGATGGCATTGTTCCCCTTGAAAGATGGAATATTTTCAATGGCCTTTTCCGGAATTTCATGAGAATAACTATTAATGGCTAAAAAATCAAGAGGTTTAAATGAATCATCGACCATGCTTACTTGAATTAAATAAGAAAATAGGTTTCTTATATCAACTATTGATTCTAATCCCATGTTTTCAAGGAATCTCCTTGAATTAGCCTTGGAACCAACCTTCTTCTATATATGTGCTTCGGTTCAAGGATTAATTAAACAAACCCTTGATTATTTATTCTTGTAGAATATATTTTAGGATCATCTTTATGTGGAGTCATCGAATGAATTCAATATAATTTGATTACTATGAAATTCCACCAATGTTATCAAGAAGGAGGAATTTATCTTTTAATCCTTGGATCTACCTAGGTAACAAAAGATCTTATCCTCGACAACGACATCGAAAATGTTACCGATCAATTTGTACATTAGCATAAAAGATCCCAACCGACTAGCTCAACCTAGGTGGCAACAAAGGTTGATTGCCACTGTCAGCTCAACTCATAACCTCTCACTTTATGTTTTGTCTTTAAACCTAATCCTGGGGGGTTATACCTACTAGATTGATTATTTGTTTAAGTCTAGATGGATGGGATAACAATATTAAAGTTAATCTGCACTATCTCTAAGCGCAATATATGATGTAAATTCACTTTATGTGCATAGAAATAAGCTTAAACAACAAATGAAGTAATCACTAACAATATATGTTGAACTTACCTAATTGAATTCACTTCTAATATTCAATGACAAATGGAAAATTCAATAGTGGTGAATGAAATATTACCAATCCACAATGATAGCACTTTAGCAATATTGGATTAGCAACTATGTTTTACTTATCTTACTAAATCAATTATATCTTATCACTTAAGCACCTACTTCTGACTTAACAAAAATAACTTAACCACTTGTATTAGATAAATCCAAATGCCAAGACACAATTAACACTTAGAATATTAATTATTAGTGATTAAATCTTGGAGGGATTAGTGGTTAGAACCACTAGAAATTTCATCCTTGTGCTTGCAATTAATTTCTTTTAAGTGTAACAAGAATTAAACTCAATTATGGAAATTATTAAAGATAGTAAAAATTGTAGAAAATTCCAAAATTATAACTTGGAAAACTACTAAAAATAGTTCTTTAACTCATCAAGCTTTCCTAATTAATTTTTGCAAATTAGAGTTATATGTTACTGAAAATTTCAGAAAACTGCAACAAAGTAATTCTGTCTAATTTTGCAGTAAAACTATGGAATGACTAAATCTGGAGATTTTCCTTTTTTAAGGAAATTTCCAGATTGCAGAAATTGTAGTAAATACCTCAACAAAATTTAGAAATAATGTATAACCATAATACTAATACTAAATTTCTCAATCTAAATGATTTTCAATGAAAGAAGAAATTTTATTTTAATTTTGATAATTTTTTATGGAAAATAAATCTTGAAATTTAGGGTAAACAATAATAAAAAATTTCAGAATTTTATTTTGGCTGATTTTCCAAATAAAATTTATCTAGGATATTCAAAAGAAAAAATAATTATTTTCTTTTTTTTATGATTTTTAGATGGATGGAAAATTAAAAAAATTAAAGGATCTACACAATATATTTTAATTTAACTAATAGATCTATGTGAAATCCAAAATGTTTTGAGCTTTTCTTTTGGGGTTAGCTTCCACCAACTAAAACAAAGAAAATACAAGAGATTTGCTTTTGATTTTATGGATGGTTGCAAGAGAAAAAGAGAGATAAGTGCCTTACCTTTTTTTTAGGGCTAATGGAGTCAACAAAGAATTTCTCCGGTGGACTTGTTCCACAAAATTCACCTAGAAAGAGAAAGTTCTCAAGGCCTGCAACCCTTCATAGATGTATTAGAATCTACAATCATGCAAAATCACAAAGGGAGGATGGGATTCTCCTATACTTCTTACTGGAGTAAAACCCTCCACTATAAGGGGACAAGTTTGCAAAATCTTAATAAGGATTAGTACAAAGAAAAACATCCCTATATGTAATAAAATCAGTTGAACCTTTACTAAACCCTTGCCATAGATCCAATCCCTTTGGACAATATTTCCCCTAAATAAGCTCAAGAGAAATAGAACAAAATGTTAGCACAATATTACATCTAATAGAAGAACCATGAACAAGCAAATACCATCATTGATGAGAAGCTCCAAGATATGACCTCCAAGCAAAATACAATTATTATAAAAAAAATGCCTTGTACAATGATAAATCTCTTATAGCACCAACAACAACAGACAAATGAAATGAGAGAGGAGCTTTCCTTTATAGCTTTTGGATTTCAACCCTTTCTTATTAAAATTTTAATTCTTTGCTTCTAAAAGACTCAAAAACCTAACAAATCCCTTTTAACATGGTAAAAAATAAAAATATTTTTACGTGGTTGAGACAAGTTAAAAAGGGGGACATTAGCCTAAAGGAGGAAAATGATTTGGTTAGGAGGGAACGAATTGGTTCAAAAGGGAAAAAATGACTAATAGAAGGCTCAAAAGAGGGTCATGGCTTTTTTTAAATGACCACTTTTCTAGAAATTCCATGGCCACTCTAGATCTAATGATGTTGACATGGCATAATTTTGGGCACTCAATCAAAATATATGAGACATATTAGGTGGCGTGCATGGGGATATGTGAGATTGCATAAAAATATGTTGATGGTCTCACATGAGAGGGTGGGAATTGACTTATAAAGTTAAATAAAAATTAGAACATTAAATCCAAAGTTAGACTTAGGGAAAAGACAATTCTAACCTTCTAACTTGTTTTTAACCACTAACACATTTAAATTATTGTAAAACATGTGCAAGAGGGACTCCTAAGACTCTAGACTCTAACTTAACATTACATAAGTGTCCATGGTGACTCAATACATGATATGTTTACATTACATTGACCCATAGGGCTTAGGTTCTCTATTGCATGGTGAATTGCACCTAGGAAATGTCCCCAACTTGGAGGATCTAGAGTGAAAAAAACTTAGATTATTTACAATTGTGAATATGTAAATAATCCTCAATGAAAAAAACACTCAAGAGACATTCCCTACGTGAAACCGTCACATGAGCATGGAGTATGAGTTATAATTGTCCCTTTTCATATGCAAAATACATCTCAATTACAACATTACATCAGATTACATTACATTACAACCATGGATCACTTGATACAATGCCACGATTTGCATGACTGGCCTGAATAAAATGTACAA
This sequence comes from Larix kaempferi, assembly GCA_027924585.1. Lineage (NCBI taxonomy): Eukaryota > Viridiplantae > Streptophyta > Pinopsida > Pinales > Pinaceae > Larix > Larix kaempferi. The sequence continues at coordinate 3,906,963 of BSBM01000893.1, forward strand.
TTGACATCATACACATCTTTACCCCTAGATAAGTCCTCGTACAATCTGAAGGGTGACATGATGACTTTTAAACTGAGAAATCTAAAGATTAGATGATTTAAATCTCTTTTCCAGCTTGTTTTTCAATTATTTTACCTTGAATTTTGGTCATAATTATTGGAATCGCAAATAAAAGGTGTTGAGATTGTGCAATCGGGGTGGGACAAGGGTTTTTTAATGCACTAAATCCATTTTTGCAATCAAAATGGATTTTGGACAAAGAAAAGTTATGATTTGCTCAAAGATTAGATCGTCATATTTTTTCAACAATGGATGAAAAAAGTCAAAATGATCTAATATTTAGACAACTCCCTTTAAACACTATGTTACATTACCAAGTCTGTACAGAGTTAAGCACTAAGCATTGACTATCTTAATGGTCTTCAAAATTTGGTGAAGGATTAACCAAGCCTATATCATACACAAGGTATAGTTATGTAACTTTGTGTCCTTGGAGAGTAGGATTACACTCCATTTTTTAATGGATAGTGAGTGAAAACTTGAAGTTTTCTATCTTTATGGGTGAGTGAGAATGAGTTGAGTCATTGTGATAAGCCACCCATTGAGCATCCCTTTAATAGTTATTTGTGTCTTCCTCATTTTTTTAAAATTTAACTTACTAACATTTTGTGTAGAGAAGAGAAGATTTGTGCTGGTGAAATAGACAAGCCATACGACTACCATTTAGGATCACACAACAAGAGTCAAACACTCTCCAAGCAACAATTAAATTAACACTCTCTTTGCAAGGAAAGTGTTCTCCATCACACCAAGATTCTCCCTTGGCATCTAAAAATTTCCGTTAGTCAATGGCTTTGTCAAAGTATCAACACCTTGCAAATATATAGGAATGTAGTCAATAACCCCTACTCAAGGTTTGTACTCTATTTCTCAGAAATGATATTGAATATCAAAGTGTGCGAAAATACCATAGAATTTTGGATTCCCATACTACTCAATGAAACTATGATTGTTACAATAAAAAAATGTGGGATCCAACATTATCTTAGACAATTATACAACCAACTTGAAAAGCAACATGATCTCACAATTAGCAAAACATGTTATTGTATACTCCAATTCCACTGAATTGATTGCACTTATCACTTTATTCTTATTGAACCAAGAAATCATACTTGATCCCAAACTAAAACAACAGTCGAAAGTACTCTTCTGTGCAATTAAATCCCTTTCCTAGTTTGAATCAACAAATCCATGCAATAGAAACTCACCATCTCCTATATACCCGTTCCCTAATTTATTGTACCCTTCATAAATCTAAGCACGTGCTTACTAGTGTTGAAATGATATGGGAGATTATTGGATGTTTGGTTTGTTAGTTAAACAAAAGGCCTTTCTTCACTAGTTGTAGAGCTTAGGAAAACAAGTATATGAGTGAACAAAAAAACATAGCTAGCGTGTCTATGATCTAAGCATGTATACTAACTAAATATCCATTTAAACATTAATCCAAATGAATAAAACAACTCTTCAAAGGAAATACGATAAATTCTTTATTATCCAATTGAAATACAATAAAACAATAATTTTCACTTGAGAGTAGCCTTGTATAAGTGGTCTCCAAGCTCTCTTCATGGGAGGGTTGTTTGCATCCTCCAACAGGATCTCTCTTTGGTGGAAACAAACCACAAGTCTTCCCCTTATGTGGTGACACTTTGGAGGGGAAACTTGGGAAAATTGAGGCTAAAAAATCAAGAAAGGTGGATTAAAGTAAGCGGCTTCTGAACTTTTGGCACAACCTTGGAATCATAACCTTAGCACAACAAAGATTATTAAAAATGGAGGGAAATGGAGGTACTTTCCAAATATTGGCCCATCCCTAACCTAGGTGAGTGAATTTATACTTGGTATGGGCTTGTACTCCTTCCTCGGGTGGAGAATTTAGAGAGGTATAGGTGTGTCCTTTAACAAAAAATCTACATGAAGTGACCTTGTTATTCAATGGATTGTGGAAATTAATGGTTCCTGGTGTAACGAGAATTCCATGTGTATCAAAGGATTTCTCACATGGACACATAAATAATGAATTGGCAAGTTTTCCATTTATCCATTTGGTCAACGAAAAGGTTGAATTCCTCCTTTTGTGAATATTTAATCCTTATATCCATAGCTTTGGGTGCATTAGATATGGTTAATGTAGATTGGTGATGCCTTCGACAAAAATCTCTTTGTCACAGGTGGATGAAATTAATTGTGATAACATATGCCCCCCTATATGCTAGGTTAGGAGAGCATTATATAACCAAAATACATTGTGTGTAATTGTAACAAATAATGAGAGAGAGAGAGAGTTTGAACTAAAGGAAGGACATTGTTGGATAGAGAAAGGAGGCCCCATCCATGATCCTAAATGGATCATTATATAATTTATCATCTATTTTGGCACTTATTGGGTGGAAAATTTGGAGGTATTTTCTTGTAGGGCCCATTTTATGTGTGGGTCCCACTTTGATGACTTGGGGTCCAGGACCTTCTGGTGCCCATTTGAGGCCTTAAAATGGTAGGTTTTGTGATAAAAAAATTGCGATCTTAGCTCTCAACCTCTTGTAGCTATTCTACACATTGATATATTTTCAATGACACAAAAAATCACCTCAATCAAAGCTCATATGTGGAAGTTATGCCTCTCAGAAGTTGAAATATCTTGTAGACCACCAATAATTGGTATCGAGTGGATGCCATGGTAACATCCATTACTTACACATGTGGAGCTAGTCACATGTAAAATTTCAAGAATAGTTTGGAGGGTCCAAACCCTAACACTAATTGAAGTTCAAGGCATGCAAAAACCATAACCATAACCCTATATGACTACTGGACTATGTTAAATACTAGGACGTCAGGAAAGGAAGGGATTACATGCTATTGGTATCGTTATTGTTCCACAGTTAAGCAAAGCATATGGGAGAGGAATATTGAAGCATAAAAAGGAATTTCATGGCCCTATGGAATCCATTTATGCCATGTTGTCCATGGAAACTCCATAGTGAGTGCACTTTATTTGTACTTGCATTTCATAACTGAGAAGAAACGAGCAAGAGTATAGTCCTCACCTTCTAGTTGTGTTTTTCCTATATCAGGTTTTCCCAAAGGAATGTCTTGTGTTCATTGTGTGGATGGCGTGTAATTTGCTTATTTCTTTCATTTCAATTTTGATTATTTTAACATTGACCTAGTAATATTCAATTGAAACTAAACACTCCATGATAAAGGATTATAGAATTAGCCTAGTAATATTAAATATGCAATTTAAACTAAACACTCCATAATAAAATATTATAGAGTATTAAAATATATGTTAGGACACATTGTTCCAATGGAATATTCATGGCAATTTACATATCATATTGGTATAAGAAAAGTTTTATTTGGTGGTTTTGTGGGAAGTCATGGGATCCAAAAATTGGCATAAGAATTAAGTCTCAAAACCTTATGATTACAGTAATAAAAATCCATGGGATGAGTTTGAGAATATATTTTTAAAGAAGGAAGCAAAATTCACTGACATTATAGAGTATTAAAATATATGTCAGGACACATTGTTCCAATGGAATATTCATGGCAATTTACATATCATATTTGTATAAGAATAGTTTTATTTGGTGGTTTTGAGGGAAGTAATGGGATCCAAAAATTGGCGTAAGAATTAAGTCCCAAAACCTTATGATTACAGTAATAAAAATCCATGGGATGAGTTTGAAGATATATTTTTAAAGAAGGAAGCAAAATTCACTAACATTACTGTAGTTGCTCCTTTTAATTGGTGCATGCTCTTGGGATTCTCCCTCCGATGTGGACACTTTTTAAGCACACGGTTTCATCCACATCCCCAACACTGAAGTGTCCCTTTTGGTGTTCTTTCTACTACCACTGTTGGCTTGTTACCACTTCGTGCTTGTTGTCCCTGTGGAAAATTTCTGGGATGATTTTTGAATGGTGACCTAAATCCACTTTTCCTTTTATCAAACCTCCCATTTTTATTTCCTTTCCATGCTGGGTGGACCTCTGATTTTCCTTTTCCCTGCAAATAGCAATGCATCTCCATACTAATGGCTTCATCAAGACTTGGTGGATTAACAAAATCAATACTATCTCTGAAATTCCGAGGTATACTTCCAAGGAAACACTGGATCTTAACCCTCTCATCCTTGATATATTCCACATACCACAACAATTCCAAAAACTTGTGGACATGCTCATCCATAGATTTATGTCCCAACCTGAGTTCATTTAACTCTTTCCTCTTGTTGTCATAATACCTAGCTGATAGGTATTTTTCCTTGAAATACTTGTTGAATCTCTCCTAGATGATCCTCCTTTCACTGACCCCTTTCACTTGCATGAGGTGCTCCAACCAAATTGAAGCTTTGTCATTTAGATTGTAAATGGAAATTCTGGCCTTTTCATTTCCTGAGTAGTCATGAATCCTGAAATATTTCTTCATCCCAAGGAGCCACGCCTTTGCCTCTTGGCTAGTTTTACCTTCTCCATCAAATGTGGGAGGCCTTGCCTTCCTACATTCTCCCTGTGGAATTCCTTTCGATCTCCCTCTTTGTTCAAATATGTTAGAAGTATGCCTTGGACTTCTTTCAGGGTCTCTTGAGTCACACAACCAACTGGAAGAAGATATCGAGGAGGGCGTGCTACACTTTTTGCTCCCATAACTCTTTCTTGGGCTTGGAGTCCTCTTCCTAGAACAGCCTCTAGAGCGACTCTCTACACCCATTCCTTATTTACCTACATTGTTTGGGTTGGACCCAAGGTTTACCCTCTGTTGCATATCAGTGAGGCTCTGCAAAATAGCAGCATTGAGTTGATTATTTTCTTCCTGGGCCTTCATCAACCTTTCATTAAATCTTATCATGGTTTCAACCAAATCCTGAGGAGTTATTTGCTCCCTTCTCCCATTGGATTCAGTCTCCGCATGATCTACTTGCACATTTTCTCCTGCAACATCTTCATCATTCTCATAAGGATCATGGGCATCATTCATGGTCATGGTTTCCTTTGCGGATTCTTTCCCCTTTCTTGTTTCTCTTTGCTACAACTATTCAAATGTTATCAGCTACAAACACTATGCATTATAGAGACGTTTATCAGACATCTTAGGAACACATATAGAACATAAAACATCCATTTTAACAGAAATAACTCATGGAATAATTCATAGAGCTATTATGCCTTCTACTTTGGCCCAAACAGCCCCAGTGTTGCAACCTTGGGCTCTGATACCACTCTGTCATGTCCCCGATCCCCTCAGTGTCCTTTAGAGTGATGGGGGAACAACCTGATAATTTTTTTTTCAAAACTTATCCACAACTCTTCCTTTTCACACAGTCGTAATGGCTTCAGTCCACAATTCCGCAATCCAAAATCCGCCAATCGGAAGTCGGAAGTCGGAACACCAATTACACAGCGTCGAAGAACACCTCCCCGACTTCTCCAATCCGCAATGCGGGATTCGTAAAGTCGGAACACCAATTACACGGCGTCGAATAAATGCACCTCCAACTTCCGCAATCCACAATCCATAGTGTGGAAATCAGAATTCGGATCACCAAATATTCCACCTCGTCGAATCACACCTCTGACTTTCGCAATCTGCAACCTGCGATGCGGAATTCGGAAGTCGGAACCACCATGCATAACTCTATAGAGTCACTCTTCTGACTTCCGCAATCCGCAATCCACATTGCGGGTTTGGAAAGTCGGAACTACACAACTTCTATAGATCATAACTTTCTCATCCCAAGTCCATTTTGGGAAAACCTGGTACTGTTGGAAAGCTCTCGGAGAGCACTATGCAACAGTGTGGACCCCTGCCACACTTGAGGAATATGAAATTTCCTCTTTTCCAACCAAAAATATGCCCCGAAGTCCATCAAATCCCCATTACCTCACTGTCAAGAGCCTTGGGATCACCCTGTCAAGGCCCCTCCCTTTATCTAGTCCACAGAGGGGGCATGAACACATCAGGGGGATTCTAATTCATCCCCCAATATCATTTGATGAAGTGCATACCTGCTAAGGATGTGTGCAATGCATGGTAGGCATACATAGTGGAACTAAATCTAATGAATGCATCTACAACATACAGGGTTAACAACATATTAGCATACTTAGTATAAGCAAAATGATGAAACAAACAACCAATGCACCAGCCTCATGTTCAGGATTATACATAGACTTCCTATTGGTTAATTACATATCCTCATTCCATTCAAATTAACTTGAAATAACCAATGGACACAACATAGGAAAATAGTTTCATTGAGAACCACAAAAAACACTTATCTCATAAGATGAATTGTCCAAGCAACTGGATATGTGAGAGCAACGTTCCACCCAACCATAGGTCTCTATTAAGCCTATATTATTTCAGCTGAGAGACCACCCCCGAGCTGGGATGTGTATCCACTGAGGAACTAAACATGCTCACTCATAGCCATGGCTTCACACAAATGCACATGCTAATCCAACACACAGTTGGGTTTATCAGGCATGCATTTAAGGAAAATTGGAGGAGGATGCTAAGCTAGTGAGATCAACCTCAAAGCTACATGCCTCTCAATTCACACTCAGACAGTCTTGGCACCCACAATACCTACCACAACCAACACAAGGAAGTATTCCCTTCACTGCTACATAGTCCCTCGGGCCATACCTTCCCTCTAGTGCTCTTCAGGGAGGGCATAGAAAGGTATAAGTTGTTGGATCCTTGAGACTCTATCCTTCACTGGGTTTATCAAGAAACCCTACCTTCTTTCCTATTCTTCTCTGTCATTCTCACTTGGGTTTTCTCACTTTATATGGCCAAACGAATCTATTTTGCAGTTGGGTTCTCGACCATCAACAAAAAGTTTCCTCATGGGTTTCTGAGCATCTGCCACTCTATAAATATTCCCTAGGGTCCATTCCAATGGATCCCCTACTGGATTGATCTTCCCACAAAAATTTTTGGGCGGATTCGGCACTCCAAATCGGGGTTCTTCCAAGAATCACGATTTTCCTTCTCTCCTCACTGCTCGGCTCTTTGTTATGCATGTAAAATCCTTGCGCTCATGTATAATGGAATGGGGATGATGGAATGCGAATTCCCAGGGGTAGAGTGAATTGTGAGAAAATGAAAACAGAGCCCCCATACCCTACCATCTGAATTTTGGGGTTGCCCACACTCCATCGAATTAATGAACAGTTTCTTAAACCACCTTCTGCAGTAGAATTAAATGTCAGCAAGGAAGGTCAAGGGGGTTCTAAATATGACATTTGGCAGTCTATGGTCCAATCCCACAACCACATCACCTCTCCCTAGTGGATACACATGGCCCCCTCTTATTAGTTGCCTCCATAGCCAGTTTCTTTGGTATTTTTATTGCAATATTAATATTTACATCCTTTACAACGTCCCATGGCTTAATAGCACACAGATAATAGAATATCTACTACTTTCCTTTTATATAAAAACCAAGCATCCACTAGCGGGGCCTTGTCCTTGGGCCCCACGCTAGGGAAACATACATCGCATGTATACAATATTTAGATTGAAATCCAATATGTTCTAAGGGTAAAAATGGGGATGTTACAGCACCTCTTTGACAATATTAAAGCCTGTGCACTTTATGCCTCCGGAATAAGTAACGTCCATCGATTTGGGGGCCACTTAACCTACATCGTTGATCTCTGATCCAATTTTATAAGCACAATTTATATCCTTTCAATGACTTTTTCCAACCTTCAAGCACTCTAACCTTTAACCGTTGGTCTCATCACCTGGTTGCGTACAATTTTTGGCTTAGCCCTACTTCCCAATTTGAATTTTTTGATGTAAGCACCTTCCACTTGGCCTATGGTTCTTGCCATTGGTCACACCACTATCTTTTCCATTTTTTAAGCTCAAATTTGTCCTTCATTAAAGTTTTTATTTTCAAACAAAATGCTCAAATATTTTTATGCTTACAACCATGTCATCAAGCATCATAGATTCAATCTGACATTGGCTTCAATCATGCTACAATTATGGTTTCCCTTTGACTAGCATTGTCACCTTCTCATCTTCTTCATGCCTTCTCAAGGTCTGACTAGCATGCAGCTTCCTCCAATCAACCACAAAGACATGTTTGTCATTCATGTTGCCATCAATGGCAACGTACAACCAATAATGCCAATCTTGATCTAGAACATGTTAAAGTTGTCATCCAAGGAAAGGGGCTTATGTATACTTCTCTACACCATATGTATTGTTTTTTATTACACAATATTTTGGTACCAAATTGTATTCATATTTGAATCTACCAAACTAATCTTTGTGTGTTTTTAGGAAATGCACTCCTTGGTCACCAAAATGCACACCAAGGGATCAAGAATGCATGCCAAGGGGTCGGATCAACTTCATAAAGCTTGTCTCTACTCAAGCAATGTCTTTCCAATTACAGATGCCCACTTTGTTCGATAAAAACGCATGCCAAAACCTTCAACTGACCAAATTCTTCCTTTTGACAGTCATCTTTAGAAAATGCACGCCTATGTTAGTATAATGAATGCCAAGAGCACATATTTGATTGGTTTGTGCTCAAATTTGACACGTGGATTCCTTGGGCCATGATACACACCCATGTACTCGAGTTTTCCTCATCTGCGATTTCCTTGGGTTGCTTTAAGGTGTGGAAATCTAATCCTTTTATGCTACCATCCATGTCATCAAGCATCATAGATTCAATCTGACATTGGCTTCAATCATGCTACAATTATGGTTAACCTTTGACCAGCACTGTCACCTTATCATCTTCTTCATGCCTACTCAAGGTCTGACTATCGTGCAGCTTCCTCCAATTAATACCAATGACATGTTTTTCATTCATGTTGCAATCAATGACAATGCACAACCAATAATGGAAATCTTGATCTAGAACATGTCTGTCATCCGAGGAAAGGGGCTTATGTATACTTCTCTATACCATATGTACTTTTTTTTATTACACAATACTTCGGTAACAAATTTTATTCATAGTTAAATCTGCCAAACTTATCTTTGTGTGTGTTTTCAGGAAATGCACTCCCAGGTCACCAAAATGCACACCAAGGGATCAAGAATGCATGCCAAGGGCTCGGATCAAATTCAGCAGGATTGTCTCTACTCAAGCAATGACTTTCCAATTCTAGATGCCCGCTTTGTTTGAGAAAAATGCACGCCAAAACCTTCAACTGACCAAATTCCACATTTTGGCAATCATCTTTAGAAAATGCATTCCTAGGTCAGTATAATGCACGCCAAGAGCACATATTTGATTGTTTTGTGCTCAAATTTGGCACATGGATTCCTTGGGCCATGATACACACTAGTGTACTCAATTTTTCCTCCTATGCAATTTCCTTGGGTGGCTTTAATGTATGGAAAGTTAATTTTTTTTGCTTCCATCTATGTCATCAAGCATCATAGATTCAATCTGACATTGGCTTCAATCATGCTACAATTATGGTTACACTTTGACCATCCCTGTCACCTTCTCAACTTCTTCATTCCTGATCAAGATCTGACTAGTGTGCAGCTTCCTCCAATCAACAACAGCTTCCTCCAATCAACAACAATGACATGTCTGTCATTCATGTTTCCATCAATGACAACACACAACCAATAATGCCAATCTTGATCTAGAACATGTTAAATTTTTCATCCAAGGAAAGGGGCTTATGTATACTTCTCTACACCATCTGTACTATTTTTTTGTTACACAATATTTCAGTATCAAAATGTATTCATAATTGAATATGCCAAACTGATATTTGTGTGTGTTTTCAGGAAATGCACTCCCAGGTCACCAAAATGCACACCAATGGATCAAGAATTCATGCCAAGGGGTTGGATCAACTTCATCAGGCTTGTCTCTACTCAAGCAATGTATTTCCAATTTCAAATGCCCGCTTTGTTTGAGAAAAATGCATGCCAAAACCTTCAACTAACCAAATTCTGTCTTTCGACAATCATCTTCAGAAAATGCATGCCTAGTTCAGTATAATGCATGCCAAGAGCACATATTTGATTGGTTTGTGCTCAAATTTGACACATGGATTCCTTGGGCCATGATAGAACCCCCTCTACTCAATTTTTACTCATTTGCAGTTTCCATGGATGGATTTAAGGTATGGAAAGATAATCATTTTATGCTTCCATCCATGTCATCAAGCATCATAGATTCAATATGACATTGGCTTCAATCATGCTACAATTATGGTTACCATTTGACCAGCACTGTCACCTTCTTAGCTTCTTCATTCCTGCTCAAGGTCTAACTTGCGTGCAACTTCCTCCAATCAACAACAATTACATGTTTTCATTCATGTTGACATCAATGACAACGCACAACCAATAATGCCAATCTTGATCTAGAACATGTTTGCCATCCAAGGAAAGGGGCTTATGTCTACTTCTCTACACCATTTGTATTGTTTTTTTATTACATAATATTTCGGTACCAAATTGTATTCATATTTGAATCTTCCAAACTGATCTTTGTGTGTGTTTTCAGGAAATGCACTCCCAAGTCACCAAAATGCACACCAAGGGATCAAGAATGCATGCCAAGGGGTCCAATAAACTTCATCAAGTTTGTCTCTACTCAAGCAATGTCTTTCCAATTCTAGATGCCCACTTTGCTCGAGAAAAATGCATGCCAAAACTTTCAACTGGACAAATTATGCCTTTTGATAGTCATCTTTAGAAAATGCACACATAGTTCAGTATAATGCATGCCAAAAGTACATATTTGATTGGTTTGTGCTCAAATTTGACACATGGATTCCTTGGGCCATGATACAAACCCCTGTACTTAATTTTTCCTTGCCTGCAGTTTCCTTGGGTGGATTTAAGGTATGGAAAGCTAATATTTTTATGCTTCCATCCATGTCATCAAGCATCATAGATTCAATCTAACATGCAAACGATGAAACAATGACATGTTGAATCAACATGTCATGTTGAAACAATGACATGTTGAATCAACATGTTGACTCATTCATGCTCAAGGTCTGATTAGTGTGCAACTTCCTCTAATCAACAACAATGACATGTTTGTCATTCATGTTGCCATCAATGACAACGCATAATCAATAATGCCAAGCTTGATCTAGAACATGTTAAATTTGTCATCCAAGGCAAGGGGCTTATGTTGGGTTGATTTCTTTTGGAAAAGCACTAAAAATATCCTAAAAATTAGAACCCTAATGCCTCATGTTTTCTTACACTTCCTTGATGATTAGGTAACCTTTGAATTCTAAAAGTAGACATGCATTTTTCTAATTTGGGTCTTCATAATCAATCATATTTGAATATTACAGCCATGGTTACCACTCATGTTCAATGCTTCATTTTTCTTCTCTTTTGCAGACATGACAGACATGCATGTCAAAGTAGTTGCAAGGTTGAAGTCTCTGGAAGAAATCGATGTACCATTGATTAACTTTCTACATAATCCATCGCTTGTTCAGGAGCTTCGTTCTGATAAGTAGTATAATCTATAGATGCTGAATGAACGATAGCAGGAATGTGGAATGTTGTATATAGTTTTCTTCATTTATGTCTTGCATAGCCCAACATTTCAAAACCAACGTATTTTTGGCATTGCCCTTTTGCTCAAGTTGTTTGGAATTCTTCTTTGCAGTTAATTCAATGTGATTTTGAGTATATAGGCATAACTTTTGAGACAGTTGGGATTCTACAAATTTTAATACTTTTCCCATTTTTATAGCTTGGCATATTTGGAAGGGAAGAAACAAAAGGATTTTTTAAGAAAAAATATGTTCAGTAGATTATCTTGCTATTAGAGTTGTTTCTTTATGTAAGCAATATGGGCCTACGGGTCACAGTGGTAGAAACAAGAATGTACAGTTTCCATAATTTAATGTTTCCTTTCCTATTGGTTATTTTGATGGTGCAGCTGTGGAGAACTCCTGTGGTTGTGGTTTTTTATTTAAACTTATATTCGACACATCTCTTTAGATATTGGTTTGGTGGGGGCAGTGGGAATAATATAAGAGCATATTTGTTGGCATGTTGGGGTTTGCTATATTTTGCTTCTGTTCAGGGTTGTGCAGAGATTCCAAATGTGTTGTGGATTGGATTTTGGATCATTCACATTTACAGGTGGTAGACCTTTCTTACTGGATGTAGAATGTTAAAATACTAATGGACTCATTCATATCTTTAACTTGTCATCATGTGTTTCGGAATTTCAACTGGGTAGCATACAACTTATCTATGAAGGCGGTTGATGGGGATTTTGGTGTCCTCGCGTTTGAATAATTTAAAGAAATATATTTACTGAGAAAGGGGACACTCAATCTCTTTTGAGGCGTCATACTTCAGTTATATTTTGGCCTATTTTTATATATGTTATATGTTTGAGACTTTTGTTATATTTGGGGGTTTTGTGAGCTTTATTTTCAACTCAATTTTACTAGGTTTTGTTACATTTTTTATATTTTGGTCATTTGACTATGATGAGGACATGATAAGACTATGATGTAAATCTTGACTTTATCTTACAAGATGCAAGTTTCTACATCTAATAGAAACTAAATTTTCCTTTTGGAAAACCAACTATGTTGTGATCTTTATATTGTCTCCTCTATTTTTGACTCAGATTAGAGGAAATTTGGATGAAAAATGGGCCTTTTAACCATAATTCAAATTCCATGTCATCATGTATTAGCCAATGAAAATGCTTTAAAATTAGAAAAGGGAGCACCTCTTAAACAATTTTTTATTATATAATTTGGGGATAAGTGGACTTTTTTAATAATATAATTTGCCTTACCACTGCCCAAGCTGCCCAAAATTATGTTGGATATTGATAATGAAAATAATATGCCAATTGATTTTAAGATTATAGTTGATCCATAAATAATATATAATAGTAAATTTAATCAATTTTATAACTAATATATAATAATATTATATTATAATTAATATTTTATAATAACCGTCAAAACTTAGGTCCAATAACTTTTAACTAATATCATAACTAATATACTCATTCATCTTTTATATAATACGTGACCAATATATAATAGTAATTAATGTTATAAATAATATATATTAATATTATATTATAATTAATATTTTATAATAACCGTCAAAAGTTAGGTCTAATAACTTTTAACTAATACCGTAACTAACATACCCATTAATCTTTTAGGTAATATTTAGCAATAGTAATAGTAATTAATATTATAATTAATATTTTATAATAACACTCAAAAGTTAGGTCCAATAACTTTTAACTAATATCATTACTAATATACCCATCAATCTTTTAGGCAATATTTGGCAATAATAATAGTAATTAATATTATAACTAATGTATAATAATATTATATTATAATTAATATTTTATAATAATAATCCAAAAGGTAGGTCCAATAACTTTTAACTAATATACCTATCAATCTTTTAGGTAATATTTGGCAATAGTAATAGTAATTAAAATTATAACTAATATATAATAATATTATATTATAATTAATATTTTATAATAATAGTCAAAAGTTAGGTCCAATAACTTTTGACTAATATAATAATTAATATACCCATCCATCTTTTACATAATATGTAACCAATATTTTTTTTTCCTTGGAAAAAGTCCGTAATTTTATTTCAAAAAGATGATCAAAATTACATATTGCACATGTAGTAGAATCAACAAGGATCCCTACATTTTCACATATTTATGTCCCATATAAGCAGAAACAACAGCTTATAAAGAGCTGAACCAAAAAAGAGAAACCCAGAGAGAAGAACAGATAAATCTTGAACATACTACAGAAAGAGTGAGCAGAAACCCGCTCAAATCCACCATAGCCACACAAGAACAAGAAGCTATGACCATCCACAGCTCACATTGCAGCAGACTCTCCACAGAAAGATATAGATCCGTCAAAACCGAAACCCTCATCGGAGGAAGCAGAAGATCCATGTCTGTGGACAGAGCAGCAGACACGGTAGACCTCCCAAACCGGCAAAAACAGCCAGCAAGCAAACCCCTGATGAAGAATCAGCCAGAGAAACCCCATTTTGGCTGGAGCAGTCCGCCGAAGCAAGCTGAGCGTCCCTGAAATCAATCCCCAAACGCCTCCACCGTATGAAAGGGACGACGAACATGTGCGGCTCTCCATATTCTCATAGATCTTACCATAATCCAGGTTCTTGAATTCATCCCATTCAGTGAGAATACAGACCCCATGAGCATTCTTGGTAGCCTCATAAGCATCCCATACAACACTGATCTGCTTGGAGGCGGTGGGGCTGTTGGGCACAAGATGCTGAGGGTGATCCCAATCGAATTGGCAAGATCCCTCCGGATCTGATCCTCGGTCACTTGTGGATCATAGATGTACAGCTGGGCCTTGTCACAGCAACCCATGGCACATAATGGCAGCAGATTCTCTGGTATCCCCGGTATTTCTTGAACGCAAACCCTAAGACCGCAAAACCTGCACTTCTGGTAATCATTGATATGGACAACCTGTTTCCAGATCCGACAGCCTATAGCATTCACAGATGTACACCAAATTCAAGATATCCTAAAAGAAAGGTCGCCGCCCTTCAGGAAGCCTGCAAGCAAACCGCAGCAGCTATGCACAGAGGAGGAGGGGCGGCTGGGCCAAACCCTGGCTGCCCAAGCAACAACGACTCTCAACAGAGATAGGGTTTGTCGCTCCTTAGTGTGGCCTGATAAGTTTTCGTACCGCCGCAGCCACAGGAAGCCCACCATTCCACATCAAGAAACGCCGTCTGCCAGGACGTAGTGCCAACCGCTGCCGATGCCAGGACGAATAACCAGCCATCATTGCTCGTCTCACCCTGTCTGCCATCTGCCACCGCTGCCATGGAACCTCGTGAAGCTGTTGCCGCCGCCACATGAACGCAGGGTGTGCCCGTAGCCATCACCGCGCAAAAGCCGCGCCGCCCACACACCAGGCGCATGGAATACGCCATCGATCCTCAGTTAAACTCGGGGTGGTGGCCATGGGAGCCATGGCCGTCGGGCACTCCTACCGACTCTCAAACCTTAGATGCAGCAATGAATATGTAACCAATATATAATAACAAGGTCTCCTAATAATAATACTAATTAATATTACAACTAATATATAATAATATTATATTAGAATTAATATTTTATAATAACAATCAAAAGTTGGGTCTAATAATTTTTAACTAATATCATAACTAATATACCCATCCATCTTTTAAATAATACATGACCAATATATAATAGTAATAGTAATTAATATTACAACTAATATATAATAATATTATATTATAATTAATATTTTATAATAACTGTTAAAATAATTAACTATAATAATAACTGAAATCATATCTAATATACCCATCCATATTTTAGGTAATACAAGACCCAATAACTTTTAAGTTGGCATTGTGTATTTAATTTTCTTTTCTTATTTTTGGTGAAACCACCACATTGAACTTTGTCCTCATAAATTTATTTTAATATAAAATATATATCTAAGGTAGCTAAATTGCCTATGTAGCTTTTTTTACCATTTTCCTTAGGAAGCCCATTTTTTTATCCAAATTTGCTTTAATTGATTAATTAGAAAGCACAAAAAGTTCCAAACTTTGTTGAACAAGCATGTCGATGAGCTTGTCTTGTAGTCCTTTCAATGAAAATTTATTAAGAATTGGACTGAAATCCTTTGCAATGAAAAGTAATATATGATTCTGATTCATTGCATCAATGAAACAATTTGTCCCTATCAAACCACCCACTATAATTTTTTTTTTTAATAGTATAGGTTGTTGTCATATATCCGATGAACACCTTCGACGAACTCATAACTTGCTCATCGTATATCCAACTCAAATCCGACGATAAACCTCGTCGAATGAATAACATCCTCGTTGGATATGTGAAATTCTATGTCACAATAGATCTAAAGAGTTATGATACCTCACAAACAAAGAATGAGCATAAAATTTGAAGAAGAGTGAAAACTGCAGTAAAAAAGAGCAGAAGAATAATAATGTAGCAGAACTGAGATAGGAGCAGAATAGTATCACAAGTTTCAATAATCAGTATAATAAAAAATGATGTTACAATGGAGAGAATTTGAATCATGTAGGAGAATTCGAACCTCAGTTGGTCTAGCTTAGGGATTATCACCACTTGAGTGATGTGGAAGACTCAATGTCAACTGAACTGAACCTAAACTCAACTAACTGAATTCACAATTAGTTAACTGAATAAGGGGGGCACAATAGTGATTTTGTCGTACATGCTAGTCATAAAAGGGCGCATGAGGCCCCAATCAGTGGCATCCGGAGCTCTAACCCCCCACAAGAGTCAGATAACTTAGGTGGACTGCACTTGAACACTTAGTAGGTTCCTATAAAATAGGGAATTGAATGAAGTGGTCCTAAAATGATGCATGTAGGGCTCAGAAGGTGGTAGATGGATCTTAGATGACATGTGCACACCCCTAGGGGGGAAATGACATTATCAACAACTAGGAAAAATAAATAATGCTAGGTAGGACAAGGATGGAGTATTGAAATATCCTAACACCCCCCCTTAATCCATACTTTACATCCTAGGCCCTTGTTACTAAGACCAAAGTTCACCCATACAATCAAATAAATGATAAAAAATAAAGAACTGACCATGAACCAAGGAAATGGGGAAAAACCTCATGGGAAAAATACCCCCCCTCAAAAATAGCAACATTAGGGAACTTAAATAACCTTCATGCTAAGCAGGGAAGGAAAACAATTTCCTCAATGAAATCCTTTGCAAAAATATTGGCAAGTTTCTCCTCTGTAGGATAGAAATGAAGGTGCTAGATATGGATATGCTCCTCTAATGTGCCTCCCATTGTGTAGAAGTTGTATAAATGCCAAAAAAACGTCTTTCAGGAACCCTTCTTGCTACTGGAGGGAATGGCTCATTGTGGTCCAAATCATGAACCTTTGAGTGCCTTTTGTCAGACAATTGATATTGTTTCCTGGTTGTATATCCCCCATGGCAAGTCTCTCCAAGAGATTGTGGATCAAACCCCACCATCATGCAGCACCTCTTTGAGAGAAGTGGATCTGCATGACATAATGCAAGTTTTGCATGATACTGAGATCTGGTGGTTCTATGGTCAGATGGATCCCCAACTGTGTTCCCAGTAGCTACAAGGACTTTGTGAGCCCATATTGGTCGTGGCCATGGATTGGGAGAATCTGTCGGATCTGGATATGAATCTGAATCTCCTTGAACTTTATTCTCAACATCAAGATATTGATCCTCATTTTCATTAGAAGAGGTATCACTCTGATATTCATCAGATTCCGATGGGGTAGGAAGAGAGTATGGCAAAAAATGTGAGAATTCATATGCCTTGGAGGCATGGTTTGCAAACCCTTTCACTATAATCTTCACAGTGGAGATCCCTGCAATCTCAACTGTGCCAGGACCAAAGACCACTTTCTTTGATGAGCCTGTGTGAGTCATCTGATATACATACAATAAGTTTTCTGACAAAGAAGGCACAAATAGAAATTTATTGAACTTACCATGCTCCATATGTATTGTGCCCTTCCCTTCAGCAAAGATCTGAGAGTTGTCTCCCATGTGAATAATTGGACCATCTTTGAGGTCTAGAGAAGAAAATGATTCTGTGGAGGAAACCATGTTGTTGGAGGCTCCCGAACCTATGAGGAGGGATTTTTATTTTGAAAATACAGCCTTCAGTGCATGGCAACTCTCATGACCATCAGACTCACTTCTAGAATCAATCTCTCTTGCACCTTTTGGGAAGGCAATGTTGTGTTGTTCAATAAGCTTGGTCATTTGATCTATCATCTTCTGCATGCAATATCTCTCTGGGTTGTTTCCTTTGTTGCAATAGGAACACTTGGATTTCTCAAATCCCTTTTGTTTGTCCTTTTTAGAGTTGGAGGCTCCTTCTGATGGACTTGCATTGGCATTCTGCTTGGGTTCAGATTGCCTCTTATCCTTTCCTTTGTGCTTCCCCTTCCCATTCGCACTTTTTGGTTCTCCATCCAAAAGAGCTTGATATTTGGAGGCCTTCAAGGAACCCATGTGTATCATCTTATCTTGTTCTTGGATGAGAGATTCAGTGAAAACATATAAGGATGGCATCTTCCAACCAGGGATTGACATTCTCCCAGAATGGAAGGTAGAGACAAAGATAGCGAACTCGGGACCTAGTTTGCTCAGAATGGATAGCACTAGCTACTCATCCTTCTTCTTAATGCCACACTGCTTGCATTGCATTGCATAACCAGACATTTGAATTTTGAAAAGAATTTTTGAATAGTCTTGAAATTGCTCGGTTGTAGAGCAATCAACTCATTTTCCAAAATATGGCCTCTTAGCTCATATTGTTTGTCGAAGAGGGTCTCTAACTTCAACCATAACTCTCTTGGAGTCTTCAATCATTCAATGTGGAAGAGTAGATCTCTGGAAATATGAATACACATGAAACCAAATGCTTCATCCAATTTATTTAGATACTTGGTTTTCTCCATAGTTGAATGTGGTTCGGGATCCTTTCCCATTGTCACCATGTGCAGTGATTTGTTGCGCAATACCATATGCATATCAACCCTCCAATCAAGATAATTGAAGGGTGTCAGGGTCCTATAAGAGAGAGGAGAGTTCGAATTGTCCATTACAACTACTGGAGCGAATACAAGGTGAAATTGCTGCCACTGCAAAAAAAAATGCTGCAACTGCAGAAAACTGCTGCCACTGCAGAAAAAAACTGTTGTAACTGCAGAAAACTGTTGCAACTGCAGAAAACTGCTGTAACTGTTGCAACTGCAGAAAACTATTGTAACTGCTACAACTGTTGTTGCACTCAAAAACTTGAATAACCTGCAAAAAGATATCAATAATATAGGTATACTACTACTGATCACTGATTTAGGATAGTAGGCACTTTTATCCGGATCCTTCACACCTGGATAGACCTTATTGGATTTCTCCAATGAATTCAATGCAATAGCAACAAGATTTGCTGTGTAAATCCAGAGGCTTCTGATGCACTACCGAAAGCATTTGTTCAACCTATTCGCTCAAATGTCTCTGATAGCATGTGAAATTCTATGTCACAATAGATCTGAAGAGTTGAGGATACCTCACAAAGAAAGAATGAGCAGAAAATTTAAAGAAGAGTGAAAACTACAGTAAAAAATAGCAGAAGAATAATAATGCAGCAGAACTCAGATAGGAGAAGAATAGTATCGCATGTTCCAATAATCAGTATAACAAACAATGATGTTACAATGGAGATAATTTGAATTATGCAGGAGAATTCGAACCTCAATTGGTCTAGCATAGGGATTATCACCATTGGAGTGCTTTGGAAGACTCAATGTCAACTGAACTGAACCTAAACTTAGCTAACGGAAGTAACAATCAGTTAATTGACAAAGGAGGGTGCAATAGTGAGTTTTTCATGCATGCCAGTCAGAACAGGGCGCATGAGGCCACAATTAGTGGCATTCGGAGCTCTAACCACCACAAGAGTCAGATAACTCAAGTGGACTGCACTGGAACACTCAGTAGGTTCCTATAAAATAGGGAACTGACTGAAGTGGTCCTAAAATGATGCATGCAGGGCTCAAAAGGTGGTAGATGGATCTTGGATGACATTTGCACACCACTAGGGGGGGAATTACATCATCAACAACTAGGAAAAATAAATCATGCTAGGTAGGACAAGGATGGAGTATTGAAATATCCTAATAGGATATTCTAGAGAACATCGACGAAAAGCAGGAGTTGAAACTGACGAAACTATGGAGTTAACTCCAACGATGTATCGTTGGCAGTCTCCGATGGATATGTGTCAATTTTCACCAAATTTTTAGTGCTCTTACAGCTGTCATGTAACAGACGTTGATCCGTAGGATATCCGATGGCTAAAAGTTCGTCGGATAAACCGACGACATCCCATCGATGACCAAATAATTCTAGGATTCGCCAGAGATGCCACGAACTTGTGTCGAATAACCGATGAACCATCATCGGATTTTGCGTCCAAATGTATTAGTGTGTGTTGTTGTTACTTTTACCATGAGTTTGATATTTCATAAATGATGAGTAAAGACTTATGTATATTTTTATCATGTGTTTTCATAGATATGGTCCACTTGCCTTGTTCTTTCTTAGATATGTACCTATATTTACAAGATGTACTAAACAATTATTGATGTGATGTCAAAATATTTTGTCCTGTCATGTTGACTTCATGGATGTTGGATTTTGATAGGTATAAATTGATGTCTTTCTTTTTTGAATTGATTTTAAAGTTCAGCGAGAAACAATGATCTAGGTTTATGTCCGTTCAATCTAAGAGAATGTCATGATTCTTTTAGAACCTTGGTAGAGGGAAAGTTGAGATGAAGAGCGAGTATCTCAATTTGATAGTGTAAATCAAGTTACTTTGATTTTTTTTCTCCTTACATGCTCGCTATCTAGAGTTTGAGTTACATTTTACTTGGTTGATTGCTCGAAGAGAGACATCTTTATGAGTGGTGATTGCTTGGATAATGGGATGTGCATACCTATAATTGTGGAAGTGATTCTCATGCATGATTCTTTAGTATATAGTGTTAAAATCCTACGGGAGTTTTGTAAATAAAAAATTATGAATTAAGTTAGGGAAGCCAAAGAGTCTTGAAGACTCTAATAGATCATTTGGAATCCAAATGCCAAAAGTCACATAAAATAAGTATAAATTCAATGTTTAGTGAATGAAATAGATCGTCCACGAGTTATTTACCATCAAGTGGTATCAGAGTGACCTGCATAAATCTTGCCATTACTGCGCTAGTCAGATTGCCTATTTTAGCTATATGTTCTTCTTCATCCCTGAAGGTATGCTCTATGCATGCTCAGTCCTGACCTATGAGCCCTCTCGATCATGCGTTTTTCCCTCTGCGTCCTTCATCATTCTCTAAGAACTGCAGACCAATGTTTCTCTCTACGGGCCTCTTTGGTGTTGCCTCCACTCCATCTCATTCTTTATCCATCGAACCCTAATTTCTCCATAGTGTTGCATATAATTATTTTTGAAATCTGAGCGTGGAGAAACTAGTGATGCGTGCTTGTTGCCACCTCCTTTTGCGTTGAGTGAGCTCTTAATGATAAGTTTGTTGAGTGTTTTATCGTTGGCACCTTGAGTGGGCACTCCTCTATCTCATGGAATCGATGAAAAGATAAGTTGTTGTGAACTCAGTGGATACTCTGAGCATTGAAGATGCAATGAAGATTCGTGTTTGGAGATGCTACGCATCTGCGTATTGAAATATGTCATGATCACTGATTTTTTGCGCTATACAGTTGTGCTATACATATTCGTGTTGATGTGCAGCATGCCTTCATCGCATGCCTACAAAGTCAATCGAGTTGGAGAAGAGATGCAAGCTGCCAAAGTTGCAACCTGTATGTACTTCCATTTGTGGATGTGTTGATTATGTTTGAAAGTTGTGCCCATAATTTTATTTGTGTGGACCTACGTGGAGACATGTGTATTGCATGATCGTTGGAGCTGCGTGGAGCCAAGATCTTTTCCTTTGATTCATTCTGGAGCTGCGTGGAGCCGAGATATTTGCCTCTGATCCATTCTGGAGTTGCGAGCTACTGAGTGCTACAACCAACTTTTGAAGAGTTGCACCCTTGAGGAGAGCTACGTTGGAGAAAGGATGCCATATTGTGCTGTACAAGCATGAAGAGCTGCGACCAAGTGTAATTCAAGTGAAGAAACCCTAATTTGCTGAGTAAAGGATTATGATCAGAAATCTGGCTGCAAACCCTAGTTTTTTGCGTGAGGTAAACGTTCTATTACAATTCTGCAATTTTACGGGATCAAGACCTTTTTTGAAGATTGGTGGACTCACTATTTTGTATTGTAATCCAAAGACTCAAGTGTAGTATGCCTGTTTAAGAACCATTGTGAGAAGGAAATATTCATTGTACTTATGAAAATTATTGTATTCGAGAGTGAGGACTATTGTAATATCTTATTGAGTGTGGAATAAAATTTATACGTAATTATGTTGCAAATGAGAGCACTACAGAATTGAATAGAGAGTTGTTACATTAAAATTGTATTTTGTAAACAAAGGAGCAGGAATTTAAAACTACATGTTATATCTTTCAAGCATTGTATAAGTTGTAGGTTCAAGATGCATTCAATAGCATCTGTTGTTGGTGCTACACTCATCGGCAGAGACACATTTGCAAAATGGTGGAGGAAGATCAAGGATGCATACGTCTACAACGATTTGTGGGACGGCATTTGTGAAGGAAAGACCACTCTCACCGAAGAAGGAATTGTCATCACTTCAGCTCCAAAGCCTCCAAATCAAAGAAAGAGCTTTCTATGTAGCAATCCAAAGACAAGAAAGCCCTAGCCATGATTTCTGCCACTGTAAGTGAAGAGGTGAGCCAACATATTCTTCCTACAAAGACATGTTATGAAGCTTTAAAAAATCTAAAATATTTGTATGAATCATACTCTGAAATGGAAGTGATCCAATTAATATTAAAGATATTCAGTCTGGAAGTGAAATATAATGACCCCATGTCGGTTGCATCTGAGATCAGAGCAATCATGCACAAGATTCAAGCCTCTGGTATGAAACCATACCTTCCACTTGTAGCATTTGTAAAGTCTCTTTATGCTACTCACTCAAACTACCTTGAATTCTTGCAAGCAAGCAACAAGTTCAAAGACCTCACCTTTGACATCCTGGTAGAGAAGATTGCATACAAAGAGAGATTTTAGAAAGAAGACAAAAGATAGTGCCGCAGAATCTCTTTGCTTTGCTCAGAAATCAAATAACAAGCCTAAAAACCCTTCCAAGGGAGATAGAAGCAAAAGAGTTAGTGAAAGAAGGAATTTCAGAGGAAGAGGAGGAAGAAACAACTCGAGCAGAAGATTGGATTTGAAGTGCACACGTTGCGGAAATACTGGACATGAAGCAGATCAATGTTGGGCATCTTGGAACTCCACCAAAGGTGGACATAATTAGAATAAAGAAGATAATAATAAAAACCAAGAGGGTGGTAAAACCCTTGATTCTGCTCATTGTATTGTTGAATACGGTAATCTTGGAATTAATGAAATAACTTTTCTTTCACCTTACAAATATTGTTGGCTACTTGATACTGATGCAACATCTCATATGAATTTTAGAAAAGAATGCTTTGAAGAACTGAATGACATTGCAAATGGCATAGTGTACTTTGCAGATAAATCTATCCTCAAACCACAGGGAATTGGCTCAATCAGGCTAAAGTTGCACGGAATCCCTAATTTCATATTAAAGAATGTTCTCTATCTTCCAGAGTTGTAGAGAAGCTTGCTATCCCTAGTGCAGATTCGACAGCAAGGCCATTCCATCCACATGTTCAATGGGATTGTAGAAATAATAAAATCCTCCGACAACAAGGTCATCATGACTGGCTATGAATATGGACAGTTGTTGAAATTGAGAGGCTCTTCTACAAGAGTTCAAATTTTTTCCTATCTCTCTCAGCATGAAGAAGGTAATATTTCATCCAGCTTACTATGGCATGTTATATTTGGTCATCTGAATTATAATAGTCTAAGGCTATTAAGAAAGAATTGTGTATTTGGTTTTCCCACCATTCCTAAGCAAAAGAACAAATGTGATGCATGCATACTAGGAAAACATGGTAAGCAACCATTTCTAGACTCTAAATTCAGACCATGTAGAAAGTTAGAGCTAGTTCGCTCTGACTTATGTGGCCCCATGCCAATTCCTTCTACAAATGGTAAAAGGTACATTATGAATTTTGTTGATGACTATAGTAGAATGTAAATTCAGATCTAATAATGGTAAAGAATAGACAAGCACACATTGTTAAATTCAAATATGATAATGGTAAAGAATATACATATAATGAATTTGAAGACTATATTTGCAAACATGGAATTACACATCAAACTTCAGTTCCATACAATCCCCAGCAATAGGTGTAGAAGAAAGGATGAATAGAAATTTAATGAATACAACATGCTCAATGATGTTTTTCAAGAATGTGAAGCTAATGTTTTGGGGTGATGCAGTCCTATATGCAGCATATTTGAGAAATAGAATTCATTCTCATGTTCTTGAAGATAAGACTCCACACGAAATGTGGTTTGGCCACCTTACTTCGGTTAGGCATCTCGGGGTTTTTGGTTCCACCTGCTATGCCTTAATACCAAAGGAGCACAGGCTTGGTGCTAGAAGCAGAAGATGCATTTTCTTGGGGTATTCAGAAACTTCCAATGAATATTGTCTTTATGATGAGGTAAACAAGAAGTTTGTTGTTTCCAGAGATGTCATTTTTCTTGAAACTAATAAAAATGACTAGTCTATTGAAAGACAGCTTGATCGTCTGGACATGTTTTCTCATCTAAATACATATTATGAATGTGATAATGAAATTCCACATCTTGAAGGGGGGATCCCTATCTTGGATCAACCCATGTAATTTCCATTTGAAGAGCACCAACACCCCCTCATGAATAATATGATGAAGAAGAAGTTCATGCCACTTCAACTAAACAGGAGACTCAATTGGATGATCTAATTGAGAGAATTGGAAGATTGAACCTAGAAGAGAATGATGCACCACCAACTGATCAACCTGGACCATCAAGGAATGTTCTGAAATGGGACAAAAAGACACTTGAAAGTGTCCATGCAGATGAAGTAGGAAAGACGGGAACAAGAATCTCAACTAGACAAGAAGATGGAGGAAATGCAGAGAACTTGGGTGATGACATGGATGTCTCATTTGATTGTGAATTGAAATTTTCTGCTAATTTTGAACCAAATTCATTTGAAGAGGATGCTACACGTGATGAGTGGAAAGAAGCCATGCAGAATGAGTATGATGCACTCATAAATAATGGAACTTGGAAGCTAGTTGATCCTCCAATCGGAACCAAACCAATTGGAAGCAAGTGGGTATATAAGAACAAATACAAATCAGATGGCTCACTTGACAAACACAAAGCAGGGATCATGGAAAAATACTATGCATAAAAAGAAGGAATTGACTATGAATAAACGTTCTCTCCCACAGCAAAATGGGGCACCATCCGTACTATACTTTCCTTGGCTGCACAAAATGGTTGGAAAGTTCATCAAATGGATGTAAAGACAACATTCTTGAATGAAGCCTTGAAATAAAATGACTTCATGTCTCAACCAGAAGGTTTTTTTGTGAAGGGACAAGAACACCAGGTATGCAAACTTGTTAAGTGCTTGTATGGCCTGAAACAAGCACCTCGAGCATGGTATGAAAAGATAACCGAGCATCTTCAAAAGTTGAATTTCAAACATTAAAATATTGATGACACAACATTATTTGTAAAGAAAGTTGGAAGACCAGTTGTGTTTCTTGTCACTATATGTGAATGATATTTTGATGACAGGGAACAATGAAATTCATATAGCATCCATAAAGAAAGACTTAAAGAAACGATTTGAAACGACTGATCTGGTACATATTCACTATTACTTAGGAATTGAAGTGACTCAAAATCCTAAGTACATATTCATTTCTCAGAAAAAGAATATTGGAGAACTGTTGAACAGTTTTGGCATGACAGACTGCAACCCGCTTTCAACTCCAATGAAGGAAAATAATTTAAGGATGCAACCAAGTATCAACAGCTTGTAGGAAGCCTTATCTACCTTACTACCACCAGACCAGATATTTCTTATGTTGTTAGCATTCTTTCACGGATCATGCACAAACCTTTTGAAGGACATTGGTTTGTAGCAAAGAGAGTTCTAAGATACTTGAAAGGGACTCGAGACTTTGGACTCAAGTATTCTAAAGTGGATGAGTTCAAACTTATTGGGTACTCTAATTCAGACTTCAATAGTGAAAAAGAAACAAGAGTGTCCACTTCTGGATACACGATGAGTCTTGGATCAGCAGTTGTCTCCTCGAGATCACGCAAACAATCAATTCCAGCAGATTTGACAACATACGCAGAATATGTAGCTGCTACAGAAGCAACCAAATAGATTGTGCGACTCAGGAAGATACTTGAATATTTGCAGAAGAAACAAGAGAACTCCACTCCACTTTTAATAGACAACACTTTTGCAATCAAGTTGGCCAAGAATCCTAGATTCCATGATCGAACCAAACATATCAACACAAAGTATCATATGATTCGACATCATGTAGAGGCCAAGACAATTCATTTATATCATTGTTCCACAAATGAGCAAATTGCAGATATCTTCACTAAAGCACTTGGACGATAAAAGTTTGAAAGATTTAGAACCATGCTCGGACTTACAAACAACCCTTTGGATTAAGGGAGGGAATGTTAGAATCCTACGAGAGACATCTTTATGAGTAGTGATTGTTTGGATTATGAGATGTGCATACCTATACTTGTGGAAGTGACTCTCATGCATGATTCGTTAGTATATATGATGTTGATGTCATGATGAAGGATTTATTATCCCATCTTGGTGGAGGCACATGATTAATAGGTTGAAAAAACATTGGGAGTTGATTGGTGTTATAGAAAACACTTATCACTTCATTTGGTTACAAATCCCAACATTGTTTTTGAAATTTCATTGTCACGAAAGCAACAAAATATAGAAAATCAAAGTGTCATATTTGTTGTCAAAAAAGTGGAAATTTTTTTGTTAGAAAAATCGTCCCTTTTTCGTTGACACATTATTGTCTGTTGAGGGGGCCGATAGGCTTCCTATGTTATCATTATCTTAATTAATGTACTAATTAAGGGTGTAAAGCATGCTGGCGCCGTTTCCTCCTCCGTTTGGTCTGGGTGACAGCAGCAGCAATAGGAGGCGGTATGAACGTGGACAAGAAGAAATCAAGAACGAAACCCTGCAAGAAATGCTAAGAAATGGCGATGTTGCGTGAAAGATTAAAGAACGATGCTGCCATAAATGATCGAGAGCAACCGACTGGCCATTGTTGAGAGAAACTGGTTGGGCGTCGAGCGGCCGACTGAAGCAATCGTGAATGGAACTCTCTGTTTGAATGAAATCCTAAATATTGCATGTGCGCTGATCAAGAAATTTCTCCTAAAGAAATAAAGACTGCTCGTGTGTTGTGAAGTTGTGAAAAGAAAGATAAGATGTTTTTTTTATTATATATTCTCAGAAATATTTTCATTTTTGTATATCTCGTGACTACCTGCACGCTGATGGGATTGGATCGAATCCGGAAGAAAAGTGAGATACCTGCAAGAAAGCAATATTATGCTGCTCCAGACACGTTGTGGAGATGGCCCTGTTTGTTTCATGTGCGTTACCTTTAGTTGCTCGAGGAGTATACCGACCATTAATGAAGGGAGTTCTCTACCCACGAGCTTATTGAGATCCGATCAGTGAAACAAAGAATCTTTCTGTCATCCTACCATCAGTCACCAATTAAATATGTTGGTCGACTTGTTGACAGCCATTAAAATGAAAGGTGAAGTCAGCTCATCCAAGAAATATTATGCAGTTCACCGACCGACCGAACTTATCTTTCCAGTTGTTGATTTCATAATGAAAATGATCGAGGTCGATATCATAAGTCTACTGGGTTCGTGAATATCTTCAACTGAAACCGTCGACTAAGGCCACTGACTACAACGCTTACACGCTATCTACCAACATAGTCTATCCATGACCAATATCAAGAAAGCAGTCAACAAGGAATGCATCCTGATCGAGCCTGTAGTTTGTTATCAAGCCGAACAGTCGGTGGTGTGCAGCCTACAATATCCAATGTCACCAATATATGAATCGGATATGTTGCCGGCGAGAGGCCTCGCGAGAGCCGCATTCTGAGAAGAAATTGGTCGCCGAGAGTCGCGTGATGAAGGAGTTGGCCGCCATGAAGAAGTTCCTTCCCTCCTTTGTGACCATTCAATTCCCGACCGAGTTTCTGGACTGGAGGAGATTCGATGTGGTGATAAGCCTCGTGGGGGAGATAATGCGTAGTGATTATTGCGGTGGCAAGAGTTACAGGTTTGAATTCAGAATTACAGAGGAGTATCCCACGGCGCCTCCACTGGTGGAGTGCATGACGCCAGTCTTTCATCCGAATATCAGTTATGATGGGAGCGTCGGGTTTAAGATGTTGCGGGCAAGAAGCGGTGTCTACGGTTGGGCGCCGACAGATACAATTGGGGGCGTCATTTTCAAGCTCTACCGCCTCTTCTTCCATCATTGCAACGAAGACACCTGCGTCCTCAATCAAGATGCCGCCCACCTCTATAGGCGTAGACCCACAGATTTTAAAATACCTTATCCGCAAGGTTGCCACGCTACAATATTCAAATCCAAGCAGCAGCTGAGTTACTGCCTGCACGGAGTAGACGTTATTCAGGCTCCGAGTCATTCTATTCGTCAACCTTTTTTTCACAGTCTGCAATTTATTATAATGAATTGACTCGAACGCTCCTTTCGTGGCATATAAGGAATCATGTTCCTTCCTCTACATTCTTATGGTGAATAGTTTTCATGATTTTTGGTATATTATTGGCAGATGCTTATAGTTGATCTATTCATCCATTAATGTCGTCAGCCATCAAAAAAAAATTTGGTTTGACAACCATTGGCTTCCATGGATACTAACAGTCAAAGTTAAGTTACTAAGTTTCTTCCTCTATAGTCTCAGCAAACTCTGCAAAAGTATTATTATGTCCCCGACATCTAGTTTTTCATCCGAGGCTATTAAGCAGGGCTACTGTTCGTCAATGGAGGCTCTGGTTATGGTTGAAACCTTTGTTCTGCAAAAATCGGGCATTTTTGAAATTTTTTAGCTGTTATTTTTCTGTGGCCTGATTGGCGCCGTGCAAGGTGACGTTTGCCTTGGCTCTTGCGCCCCAGGAGCCGGCGGTGGGATGGCGTCATGGTGTGTTAAATTTCGGCATGGTGGGTTGTCCTCGGTTTGCAGTGTTCAGTTTTTCGAGGCCTATGGTTTTCGCCTGTTCCAGGTATGGGGTTTTGTCCTGGTTTTTCTTATGGTTTACGGCTGGCTCGGCGTCTTTTTAGTAGCGTTTTCGCCTGTTGTCCGGACATTTGTGGGCTCGGGGTCTTTTAAGAGGGTTTCTTCTTGCGTGTTTCAGAGGGTTTGTACAAGACTGGGTTTCTGTGGGTTTCATGAGGGCTTCGTCAAAGACTGCGCAGGGGCCGTTCTGGTTTTTCTTTATTTCGGTATGGCCATGGCCATGGTGGCTGGTTCGTGCTTTTATAGCTTGCCAGCGTTCGGACGAGGGGCCGTTCTGATTTTTCTTGGGCCAGATGAGGGCTTCGTCAAAGACTGCGCAGGGGCCGTTCTGGTTTTTCTTTATTTCGGTATGGCCATGGCCATGGTGGCTAGTTCGTGCTTTTATAGCTTGCCAGCGTTCGGATGAGGGGCCGACACATCTATTGAAGCTACTAGGAATAGGCATATCTCCTTCGCGACCATGGCCAAAGCAACATTGATTACTAGGCGTCGCCTGCGTCTCAATCCTGAGGGAAAGTTGTTTTTTCTTTGTAACTCCATGACGCTTCTGTTGTTTGTTATGCGATAGAATTTTTCAATTGCAAGCTTATTAAATCATGTAGCATATTGATTTTTGAAGATTAGTGTTGTATTCTCTTATAGTTGTGTAAGATTTCTGGTTAAATTGTGTACACAGTTTGTATTCTAACATGTTTTTGGGTTGATCTCTTCTACCATCAAAGAGATCAATCGAAACTCTTGTTGGAATAAACTGTTTGGATGCAGTGAACCCAAAATCTTGCACAATATATTACTCAACTGCAAAAATCCACACTCTATAATTTTAAATTTCTCTGGAAAGGAAATAGAAAAAGAGGCATATCCTCTGTTGAGCTTTGATTCAAAATTAATATGCCTATGGTCAAGGGGATATCCCTTGTCGAAGCTTTAGTTATCAGTCGCATATTCGTTGTTAGGATTTGATTCGACATTAATACGATTACTAGTCTATGAAGAACCATCTGTGAATCTTGCTGTAATTTGGCTCAATTAACCTGGGATTACTTTTTCTGGTGTGTGTAGATGAGCATGGAAAGCAAGTGTCTAGTGTTGTGAGAATAAAGAATGTCAGTCGATCATATGTGGCCTTCAAAGTGAGTATAATAACCACACAAGAGTTGCCATCTGCACTGGACAGTTTGTTTGTAAAATAATGTTCTGAAATGGCTATGCTTTGTGTTCAATTCCAAACAAATGCTCCCAAGAGCTGCTATATGCGACCTCCTGGTGGTATCCTCGCTCCCAAAGAGTCTATATTGGCATCAGGTAAGAACTCAAGGGTTTCAAATTGGTATACATACCCTCACCTGGGCTGTACAATAGGCCTTTGGGCATCTCGGCACAATTTATGTTTAATTATTTTAAGTTCATATTCTAGACCTTCTTATGGGGAAGTGGATCTGCAGTTGCAAAATTCATTGAAACGCCGGAACATACAGCAGAAAAGAAAAGCACCAAGGATAAGTTTAAGATTGTTAGCATGAAAGTAAAATAGGGCATACAATATACCCCTGAACTGGTAAATAAGTTGTGCTTTTTGTACTTTATTTTCTGTGTTTTTGATGGATTTAGGATTGTATTTGATATTCAAATTTACAGAATAGGCTTCAAAAATTACAGAGATTTTGGTTTGGAACTTAATTCGAGAATCTCTCCTTGTGTGGTATTTTAGTTCGAAGAACATAAGGAATTTGTGGCCATGGAATCAGTACTTCAAGTAGTTTTTCTTGATCCACAACGGCCTTCTAAGGTACTTCTGATTCTCTTAAGCATTAAAAAGACCTTCATATTCATTTGTCTTGTACAATATCCTAGCTTCTTGGGATGTATTGGAGAATGTAGTATTACAAACCCATCTGACTAAATCAGGGTCTGATATGCACCTAGATGTCTCAAAAGCTTGAGGATGCATATCTTGACTTCTAATTTCCAAGGTTTGATACATCCCCATTTGTGTGAACTCAACATATCCATCATTGAGCTTCAAAACCTCAAGGTGTATATCAGACCCACATTTAGATAGGTCTGTGCGAGTGTCCATAGTCAGTGCTCTCAATGCACCACTACATGGGCACACACATAGAATACAACTAGCTTCTCTCTGTTCAAAAAACATAATAATGACAAGGAGCCATGATAGGCAGGGCCCGCCATATTTTGATTGAGGGTCTGGTTCCCCATGACCTTGTACAAACCCCAATTTTTTATCAGGATTTCATGGGATTGATCTCATAAGCACAGTTAGGAATGCAATTTGTTTTTTATTAAGTTAAAGTTTAAACACACTCAAGCCTTGCAGTTACCGCAGTTTGAACTGTGTCTGGGATTGTCCATCATTTACTTTCAACATCCTTTTCTGGTATTTTTCTTCCTGACTTGTGAATGATAAAATTTCTCTTGGATAGGAGCTGGAGAAGTTGAAGAAGAGATTAATTGAAGCAGAAGCTATTAAGCAAGCCCAAACGAAGCCTCGGGATAACAAGGAAGTAAAAGCAGAAGCTCCTACGGAAGGGGTCATAGATGAATGGGTACATTTAATGCTGCTTTTATTTATAGATTTAACTTACTCTCTTTGTTTGCAGACCACATAAGTAGCAACAAATTTTGAATGCAATTTTCTGTGCTGCAGAAAGAACAGAGAGAGAAATATCTTGCCAGGCAGCAGGAGGACATTGCGGATTCCTTTTAGGTTTCCTCAGAAAGTGGTGTACCATTTTGTGGGTGTTACCTGAATCATTTATATTGTGGTTTATTTTGCATATCAAGAATTCCACTGCAAAGAAGGGAAAAGCTTTGTCTTTAACTTAAAAGGAATAAGGAATTGCCACCTTGCAATGTCTAAATGATGTTGTTAAAAAGGATTGGAGTTTATTTAGAAATATGATTGTACATATAGACGCAATTGCAAACCAAGCTGTTCCTCATTATAGAGTGTAGTTATTATCCCTGCTACACTACCATGTGTGGCATCAAAGTTTTTCTTGCAGTTTTATTAAGTGATGAGGCATACAGTTTATAGTCTTGTCCAAAGCTAGATGGAGTTTATATTCTCTATTTCAGTAGCTGGAATTGTTTTGTATGGAAACCTTAGTTTAATCTGAATACCATATTTAATCACCGCTGGACATAGGAGCTTGTTCCAGGCTTCTATGTTTTATTCTTTTAGTGGACTGATGGGCTATTGATTGTGTGGTCCATTTGTGCCTTTCATATATAAGCTCCTTATCATGAATCTTGTTCATGGTGGTGATAATTGTAACTACAGAATTGCGTCTACCAAAGGCACCGTATATCCTAATCTGGTTTTGAATATTACAAATACTTTGTATATATGTCTTGTGTTTATAATTTTCTGTCCCACTTCAAATCTTTTGTGATAATGATTTACAGGAACGGAAGGTTGTTACCATTGCGTATTGTTGGTTGGTTGCTTGAGTATGATTGATAAATAGAAAACAGTTCCTGCCGAATCAGAGAAATTGGTGGTATCAAGTGTTTGCCTACAGTAAAGTGTGATTATACTTCATAAAAAAAGGGAAAAACTGATTACAGGCCAGTGCTTATAAACATAAAGATTGTGATTTTGCTACCTTACTTTATTTCCCCTTGAACATGACAACAATAACGTTGAACCAGATGGTTATGCACCTAAACACCAAGTCCTGGGTTGGCATTCATTAAGCTTAATAATGCCTAAATACAAAGTTTGCCTGCTCAATGCAATTAATTATGTTTTAAAACACTCAATTAAGGCTACATTAATCCTATCCTTTAAATATGATTTAATTATTCTTTATCAACAGAGATACATGTGGGTTGTGACCCAAATATTTGTCTTTTTACAGGCTATCTAATAACTTAATAAGACACCATTTCTATTACAATTCTTACCAAGCTCATCGGTGACAGTTAGACGAGGAAATGGTATAAGCTGAAAAGGTATTTTTCATTTCAGATAAAATATGTATTATGAAGTTGGGAGCGACTGTATGGAGCTGATCTTGAAGCTATTCCTTCGTCTTCCCTCTGTGACCTTGCAACATAAATAAGGTGTTAATTACTTCACTGGCAAAGGAGAACTTCTAATGTAACGAGACCAATAATTTATTTTTCCTTATGTTGAAGAGTGGACAGGTGAATGCATAGGGGTTTGATTTCAACAGGCTGAAGTACTAGGAGGACATCCTCCATGCTAAGCTGGCCAGAGCTTGTTTCACTTTGCTTCCCATTGTGAAGGCATTTACTATGAGGTGCTCTGGTCATGTGGCTCTTAATTGTGATCTTTTGGGGTAAGTAAGCTCCAGTGGTAGTTCAGCACAAACTGAACCTCATTAACCTTTGATTTTCAAGCACATTTAACAAGGAATGGATGCTGCAATTGATCAGTGAAGTCTTGAAAAGGTTGATAATACATCTAGTCTCGAAAAATATATTGCTAATTTTCCAAAGCACAAATGGAACCTGTTTGGGAAAATTTGCATAATCAACATTTTATCGAGTGGACATTCAAAATTAAACTATGGTGGACATATTACCTGTTTAAGGGCCATACTATGCAGATCCTTAAATATTCCACAATTCTGTTAAAATAAATTTGACTAAAATATGTGAAATTACTATAATCCACGATATAGTAATTATTAATAGTGAATGTAACCCACCATAAGGGTATGCAGATGCAGTAATAACTTGTATTACATTACATAGATCACAACTACAAAGCATTCACATGACAAAGCATACAACCTCCAACTTAGGTTGGTTATGTATGGTCTCAACACCCCATATATTCATGCAGAAGAGTCCGAAGGGCAG
This sequence comes from Larix kaempferi, assembly GCA_027924585.1. Taxonomy (NCBI): domain Eukaryota; kingdom Viridiplantae; phylum Streptophyta; class Pinopsida; order Pinales; family Pinaceae; genus Larix; species Larix kaempferi. The sequence continues at coordinate 3,940,931 of BSBM01000893.1, forward strand.
TGCAAATATGACAAGTATATATGCCATAATCCTTATGCAGTAAATTAAAGATTGAGAGCTGTCACCACCTTGGATCCCATATGAACAGATTTCTGAGACTTGCCCAATATGTGTCAAAACTTTTGATGTATACAGTAAATCTGAGCCCCGTTGAAGACAGTTTTCGTAGGGATTGAGAGATAACCACCAGGCAAATCCTCCACAAATCTCTACATATCTGGAGCTATAATAACAACCTTAAAAGAAAGGGAAATAGATTGTAAGTCATAGAACATATGGCAGCATTACTATTAGGGATCCATATGCATTCAATTAAGGACATTCAATAGGTGGCAAACACCTTGAATCCAAAGGAGGATGGTCTTTCTCTGGAGTATTTATATCCAGCAGATGTGCTTGTGGGAGAAGAGAGTTCCAAGGTTGCGAGGAATTCTTGGCAGAGGGCTACCATGTCCCAAATGGCATCTGGTTGTGCCCATGGTTGTTTAAAACTCTCTATCTTTTAGTAGAGTGCTGAATAGACTCTCTTTATTTTCTGCACATCAGTATGTTAGCTGATGTTTTGTAAGAATTCCATGCTGTGTTGTTGGTTCGAGTTCAACAAAGAGTGATTGGGTGCGTGTGCCAATACTGTGAGAGAAATTTTGGGGTTGAAATCCCCATACTGCCTAGAATTGTCTGTGTATTTTGGGAGAGCCTGTCGTAAGATTGCAATCCAGCTTTTCATTTGTGAATCAAGGATTTACATCTTTGTAAGAAGTTCATATATATATTCTGTGTACGATTAAATTCTGAGTGTTAATAAACACTGGGTTTGAAGAGGATTTTCTGGGCCTGCTACGTTCTTAATTGATTGCATCACACACCAAGGTTAGTATGTTTGCATGTGTCTTATTTTTTATTTCAGTGGGAGGGTAAAAGGATGACAGAAGAAAACGTGGGATCATTTTTTATTTCAGTGACCTGCAGCATTACAAAGAGATCCTCTGTGCTTGGATCTGGTTGAGCATGAACAATTATTTTGACACCTTTGTAGATGCATTTGGTCTGACTTGCTCTGTTCATGTGGTCCTTAATCGTGTTCTTTTGGGTAAGTTGCTGCCGATGTGTAAGAACAAAACCCTTATGTCAGAAATGCTGATGTGAGCAAAACTCTTGTGGTCAGAAAAGTTACATCGGGTTGCTTTTCCAGTCTTTAGTTTGATTTCCAAGCACTTTTGACAAATATTGGTGGCTTCCAGCGTCATCAAATTGCCTTTGCAGTGTTTACTTTGACTTCCAAGCATTTTTGACAAAGATAGCTTGCTTCCAGCATCATCAAATGGTTTTTCTTAACTTGAAAATACCGCTTCTAATTTTTTAATCACTCAGGAAACTTTCTCGAAAGCTGTTCAATGTCGCTTTGACTATTCTAAAGTGCCCACTCAACTTTGAAAACATTGACAAAAAAAACTAACTGTGTAAGATCCATTTGTCATTCACACTCTAGATTCTTCTGTATTATGATGTATCCAGCGAAACAAATCACGTGCCATAAGAACCATTTCTCATTCACACTTCAGACTCATCTGTATTTTTAATGTAAAATATATCAAGCAAATTGTAAAAATAAAGCTTGAAACTTTTCTTCATGGCAGAGTGTGTCATTTATTCATGGTAGGGTCTGCCGTTTATTCATGTTAGGTATGCCTCAGGCTGGAAACTTTTCTTCATGGTAGGGTCTGCCATTTATTCATGTTAAGTATGCCTTTCATTCATGTTATACAGAGATTTAACAAGCTTTTAGTGTCAGAGAGGGTTGTTTTGGGTCATGAAGATTATTAATGTGAATTGAACATATTTTACAATCCAGGACCAAATACCAAACACAAGATATTTGATAAACCAAAAGTAACATAATTCATTTCAGCGTAAAAACAAGGAATTTGTTAAGTAAATAGCTATGTTGCACAAGTTTCTTGAACGTGGGAAGGTAGGGAATGCGGGTAAAGCATCAAACATGTATAGACTTCTTAGCAGATGGAAATGACAATAAATCAAGATTACCATCCACATTATTGATTATATAAGATAGTCTTTTTTTAAAGTGGGGATTACTAGAAGTTTTAGTCCCTATATTTGTGGTTATATGTATAAAGTTTTCAGGTTTGTATCAACTATGATTAAAATGTATTAGAATATTATATGTTTAGAAGACATTTTATGCTGGGGTATTTGCAAAGGTGTATAAATATTCAAATTTAAATTAATATAAAATAAAAATCAAGATAAGTTTTTTAAATGTAATATATGAATTTAGTTTTAGAGTAAGATTCAAAACTATTTCCCATTAGTTAAAAGTTTTTTTTTTAATTCATAAAGTAAATAGTAAAATATATAAATTTACTTTCTTTTATTTATTATATAAAATGTCAAAATAGATTTACATTTATTATTGATTTAAATGTATATGTATGGTTGCGAGGAAATAGGAATGTCGCTAACAATTGATGTGGCGATCATGAATGCGTGGAAGCTCCCGATGAAGGAAATGCGTAAGAAAAAGTCCCCAAGTTTAATTTTTCCAAAAATCGCATGGTCGAATTTTGATGATAACAAAGCAAAAAAGTTCAAATTCATAGAATTTTTAGACTTTTTCCCTTCACAACAAGCAAATTTAACTTCATACAAGTTGCAAAACGTCATAGAGAAATAGATTATCAAAATGTGCTAGTAAATTTTTTTTATGAGGAAAAAATATATGTTCAATGATAATGTCGATACACACTACAAACAAGACAAAGTGTTAAAAGAGATGATGCCATAGATGAGTGACTTGCATATGTCGTTAAAATGGTCAGGAAATATGAATCTCCTATGCATTGGGTTGCTCTAATCCTTCATTGTCTTGCATTACATGCTCATCAAATCTCAATTTTGAATATATATAGAATGAAAATGAATTCAATTTTAAATAAAACCCTTAATTTTAAAATTAAATATGGTAATTAAATTCTCACATTTTCCAACTATAAGACAATGATAATTATTAATACAATATATGCACAAAATATTATGTTGAAAGGACATATTGATCCCTAAAATGTAACATTCTTCAAGTTTATGAACATGAAATCCACACAAAGCATTTCAAAGATTTCCTACAATACAACTCCCTTTCTACAGCTAAGAGGACTCTTCCCCATGTTTTCAGTTACCTCCTCCAGTTAACTCAAATGCTTCTCTCCAACAAAACTTGCTTTCCATAATCACAAATTACAAAATGCAGAATATAGAAGCATTCTTTTCAACTACAATGTCGGGGACATTGCCACCTCGTGGCTCTTGTTCTAAAATATGATCATGTCAAATCTAGTTAATGTCGACAGTAGTGGTCGATGCCTTATTATGGTCGACTTTAATTGCTTGAAAAGTATGGTCGAGTTCTTCAGCCAACCTTTCCATGCGACCAAAGAATGCAGTTGATACCTGGAGCATCAACTGCAGTCAAAGATTTATAGATTGGGAGCATGCACGCGTCGCTGTATTAACCGATTGCTTCATTAAAGAATAAAGTCTGCACGTGTTAGTGTGGTCGATGAAATGGCAAGCAACGATATATGATAGACAAAGATGGATTGAAGTCGAATAAACCACCAGTAGCTTCGACTTTCATGCAATTATTCAGTCGGTCAGAGCTTCCAATATACTTGTCGAAGGTTCATAGAAAAGACAATAAATGTGTAATGAAGTGTTGAATTTTTATTTATTTATTTAGTGTTATAAATGTAAGAACCGACTTGGCTTAGGAAGTTACCAATGGTTAAAAGCATATTGAGTTGATATTTATGGACCCTTATGGGACTATAAAGGGGTTGCCGAGTCATTTTATTCAAGTTAAAGGTATGTTGAGTAAAGAATGTATTGTTATATGGTCGATATTGCTATAAGTCGATATGTAATTATGCTCAATGGTTCTAGCTTGTACTTAGCTTTTCCACTATACATGCCTTATATCGCTAATCTTCATGAAGCTCATAACATATTAAGTATCTCATTTATATTTAATATGATAACATGATTGGTTACAGATCCTCATTGCTGCAAGCATTCCAACTTGCCCCTAGACCACATTCCAATGGACAGGTGAATCGTTTAAGTTATGGAAAGGTTAAAGCTAGAATAGTGAACACATTTATTAATGTAACAGAATTATATATGGTTGAGAGTTGGTCGATGTTAAATATGGTCGATCTTTTTGTATTATAATCAATCTTTGTAATCCAATCGATTAAAATGTCGTGTCAGGTCAGATTGAGTCGAGTCAAGTCAAGTTAGTCAGTCACGACCAATATTAGTTGGTGTCGACCATAAGCAGAAAAAAATTTACAAACTTGCAGAAAGCCTCACGATAGATGAAGTCGACAATGACCACATTCAAGCAGAAGCCACCTTACAACACACAGAAGAAGAGCTTAACGCTAGATGATGACATCATAACAGTCGAATTGATTGAACCCTCCGGTGTATACTGCAAAGATGTTCCTGGATTGTGACCTCGGAAAGCCAGAAGACAGAGAAATGGTATAGAAAGTCGAAGAGCCAAAAGGCCCCACATGCTTGGACCGATGGAGTTTCTGACCAGATGGATATGTCTGGGTCGATGGAGATATCGATCAGATGAGCCTGGGTGAGGCTTTAAACCAAAAGACCTCGTTGCGGAAGAGGATAGTCGACCGCCATTGTGGGAGGGTGAGACTTCGATGGATTACTACCAGATTGAATATGGAGGCTGAAGAATAACCAGTCACAGTAGAGCCTTGTACACGTTTGTTTTCCTATCAAGTTGGAGGTTGTTGCGGCTGAGCACCTATGGAGACCGGTATGCATGGTTGACGCACAGTGAGGACTACTTCAGCAGTAGCAGAAATCCAGGATGCTGATACATCTTTCTTCGGGACGAAGAAAGGCTTTGTTGGTGGGGGAGATGTTGAGGGGGGCGATAGTCTTCCTATGTTATCATTATCTTAATGAATGTACTAATTAAGGATGTAAAGCATGAGAAGTTGGAACGGGTGTAGCTACTCCAACTTCTCTCTCTTCATGTATAAATATTACCATCAAGATTAATAATAACTGGTTGAATGCATTCGATCCACTTCTTTGTCTTGGTTATTCTTCTGTGTATAATGCTGATATCTGCTTGAATACAACACTACCACATGTCATGTTTGCGTCCATTTTGTGCTCTCTCTTTATATCGTAATTATGATGTTTTATTGGCAAATGTTTGTCTTAAGAATGGCAATTTAGAGACATAAATGCAAAACTACAGCTTCTTAGTTATTGTTGTGTGTATTTAAAGCTATGGATTTTACTCTTGAAATTGAGTGACACAGTTGTAGCGTTTTACTCCATTAACATATGAAAACATGCTTGTTAGTATAGGCATTATGGTTGTAGTATCTGAAATTTTTTTGAACCCCAACCCGGTTTCAAGCTTGATAGCTTCTTTGCATGGTTTTATGCCCAAACCCCAGTATGCACATTTTTAACATAAAAATGACTAAACTGAAACACATGAGATTCTTTTTCAAATTCAAACAACTCATAAATTTTTAACTTTCAGCCAATAAACTCATACTCAGAAATTTAAATCAGCCAACCACATGAAAAATTTAACACAAGATTTTTGACCAAATTGGTCCAGGATAAAACCCCGAAGGGAAAACTTGTTTCTGAGAGAGAGAGATTTTTATTTTCTTCAACAAATTACAAAAATCAGAACAATACTTATCTCATCTTTTCATCTCATAAAGTGTTCCCAAGGCACAGCAGAAAAACTATACTTTTTTTACAGCAATACGGCTCACACGTGTGAGTAATTAATGCTGCAAATTTCCTTGAAAATCACACCCAAAATTATTCCTCGTTTTTTGTTGTACGGAAATTAATTAATGTTGTATTGATGCCTTGCAAACTGTGCCAAACCTGTCAGAAATCCTTCCTCGATTTCTGTGTTGTACGGCCAACAATTAATCCAATACGATCACCTCGATTTCTGTGCCAAAATCAACCTGTACGGCCTACAATAAATGTGCAGAATTATTCCTCGAAATTTGTGCATGTACAACCTGCATTAAATGAAGTACTTGTTGTTGTACGGATTCTTAGAATTTGTGCCTAGCAGGATCCTCCTCGATTTTTGTGCTAGGGTTTGTCTTCTTCCTCCAAAAGTCAACTTCTCTTCTCTCCTTCTCCTCCTCTCCAAAAATGCTCTCTTGAAAAGTGAATAATGAATGTGGTACTTTGCCCAAGTCCCTTTTTGTTCATGGAAACTTCCTCTTATCAATCTAATGGTCCAGATTAAATTAGATGAGGGGTTCTCATTAAATGCTCAATTAAATAATTAATAAATGAAATTTAGTGCACTTCATGTCATTTAATAAAGTGAGCACCCCTTTTAATTAATCACTCACTTGAATTTTCATTAAATGTGAACTTAAGATAAACCATGACTTTAACTTTTAATAAAGTGACTTTCAAATTATAAAGTACATCTCACTTTATTAATTAATAATGACTAGGGGTCACCACTTAAAGTGTTATTGTCCACCCCAAGGCAACACTAGGTGAACAACACTTCCTAGGTAACTTTTCAACACTGCCTCTTACCGAGGAAGGTGTTCTTCACCTCTCCCGACTTGTCTCTGAAATAGACATGCTTCCCTTTACCCAAAGACTTTGTGAGAATGTCAGCCACCCGCTCATTAGTAGAAATGTATTGCAACTATACTGCTCCTCTCTGAACATAATCCGTGATGAAGTGATACCTGATCTCAATGTGTTATGATATGTCATGAAATACCGGATTCGTAGAGAGTCTAATGCAACTTTGATTATCACAATGTATCACTGTAGGTCCCAACTCTTGACCAAATAAATCAACCATCAACTTGCGAAGCTGCAAGGCTTCAGAACTGGCCTGACTAGCTGCCATGTACTTAGCCTCTGCAGAACTCAATGCCACGTACTTTTGTTTCCGACTGAACCAAGACACAACTGCTGAGCCCAAACTGGAACAACAATCGGAAGTGCTCTTCTGGTCCGAAACACTACCTACCCAATCTGAATCTGCAAAGCCAATCAATCCCACTCCATCATATCTCCTATAGTCCAAACCAAAATCTACTGTACCTGCAAGGTATCTCAACACATGTTTTGCAGCTATTCAATGCACTCTCCTGGGCTCCACCATGAACTGACTGAGAGTGTTAACTGCAAAACTCATATATGGTCTAGTGTTGACCAAATACATCAACGAACCAATCAATTAATGATATAAAGTAGGATCCACCAACTCTCCCTCAGAAGCATAAAGCTTCGTCCAGTTGGTTATCATGGGTGTGGACATGGGTCTACAATCCTCCGTTTGAAATCTCTTCAGAACATCTGTAGCATATTTTCCTTGCCCCAGGAAAACATGTCCATCCTCCTGCCATATCTCCATCCCCAAATAGTAATGCATCAATCCAAGTTCAGTCATCTCAAACTCTGAAGCAAGATATTTCTTACATGCTTCAATTAGGTGCTCTCCTCCTGTAATGAACAAGTCATCAACATATAGCAGAAGAATGAGCAGAACACCACCAACCACAATGTAGTATAGGTTGGGATCCGCCTCACTCCTCTGAAACCCAATCAATAGCAAATAAGTATCAATCCTGGAATACCAAGCCCGAGGAGCTTGCTTCAGACCATACAAGGCCTTTTTAAGCTTGCAAACATGTGAATCTCTCCCATGAATCTCAAATCCCCGAGGCTGCTCTAGATATACCTCCTCCTGTAGAAAACCATTCAGAAAAGTGGTTTTCACATCCATATGATGAATCCTCCAACCCATCTCTGCCACAATGGAGATCACTGCTCTGATCAAAGAAAATCTAGCAACCAGTGCAAAGGTCTCATAGTAGTCAACTCCTTCTACCCGTGAGAACCCTTGTGCAACAAAACGAGCTTTGTACTTGTCGGTGCTGCCATCCGCAGCACGCTTGATTTTATAGATCCACTTGGAAGTCACCACTGACTTTCCCTCTAGTCTCGGAACAATCTCCCACACTCCACTCTTCATGATGGAATTGTACTCTTCCATCATGGCATCTATCCAAACTTGGTGTGGGGTAGCCTCCTCAAATGTAGTAGGTTAGGAATCACTCAAACTACTCACCATCGCCATATAACTGGAAAATCTCTCTAGTGCCTTGCTCTCTCTGACCTCCCTCCTGGGTGGCCCCACAGACTCCTCAGCTTCCTTCACAATATCCTTAATCCAACTTGGCTTACATTTCCTGGAAGTAGCTTCCTGTGGTGGGCCCTCCTCCTGAACCTCCTCATCTGACAATTGTCTCCCTGAAGAAGTACTTTTGGCCTAAGATCCTGAACCTGTACCACCCAAATCACATGAAAGTGAAACCTGTGAACCTGCCCCTATTCCAGAAGTCTCTGTAGACTGAGTACCTGTGACCCAGTCACACCAGAAACCTGTGACCATGTACTCTGACTTGCTGAACTCTGTGAAGGTACTTGTGGAGTATCAACCTGCTGGTCCACCACCTCTGAATCATAAGACTTCCTGAAGTATTTCTTCTCCTCAAATATGGCCTCCCTCCTCACCACAACTTTCCTCTGTGTAGGAAGGTATAAGCGAAAAGCCTTCGAAGTCCCGTCATAACCAACAAAAATGCCTCTATCGGTTGTGGGCTCTAACTTTGTCCTTTTCTCAGAAGAGACATGAGAGTATGTAAGGCATCCAAATATGCAAAAGTGACCTATCTCAGGTCTCTTCCCTATGAACATCTCCTCAGGATTTTTACACCCCAATGCTCGGTGTGGACTCTTGTTCTGAAGACAAACAACAGTACTACACGTCTCAACCCATAGAAAGAAAGGAAGACTTCGATCATGCAGCATGGATCTAGCGGCTCCCACTATCACTCTGTTCTTCCTTTCAACAACCTCGTTCTGTTGTGGAGTGTATGGAACCATCAACTGCCTCTCGATGCCCTCCTATCTACAAAAATCATCAAACTCCTTGGAGGTATACTCACCCCCATTGTCTGACTTGAGTGCCTCGATCTTCCTCCATGTTTGGTTCTCCAAAAGAGCTTCGAACTCTTGGAACCTCTGCAAGACTTCCTGAGAGTTTTTACTTCTTAGAAAGTAGATCCAGGTCTTCCTGGAGTGGTCATCAATGAAACTAATATAGTACTCAAATCATGTCAACGATGTAGAAGACATTGGTCCACATAGGTATGAATGAATCAAGTCTAGTATGCCACCTGATCTCATGTCACTACTCGGAAAAAAAATTCTTGGTGTACTTTCCCAAAGCACACCCTCTGCACACACCACCCTGCTCTGTGCTTAACTGAGGAACACCTGCAGACATGTCCCTCAACAATCTCAAAGTTGAATGATGAAGGTGGCCCATCCTCCTGTTCCAAAACTCACACATATCAGTACTACTACTCATATGGGCTAATGCATGATGAGGCTGGAAGAGAAGCTTGTATAGTTTCCCACATCTAACTCCAATGGCACATGAAGTAGATGGTCATGTTTCTCTAGGAAACACATACACTTTCCCACCTAGGACATATACTCCAAATCCCCTATCCTCAATAGCGGAAACTAAAACAAGGTTCTTCTTCAGCCCAGGGACATACAAGACATCCCTCAACGACATAGGCTGCATGGACTCCCTCTCAAACATGACAGTCCCATGCCCAACTACTCTCACAACAGTATCATCACCCGATACTACCTCGAGACTCAAGCTAGTCTTGGTCATCTCGGAAAACATATCACGAGTACCTATCATGTGGCTCGAATCCCCACTATCAATATACCATGTAGAAGTAGTAGCAGAAGCACTCAAAGAGAGGCCAACCAATAAGGAACATTGATCTTGATCATCCATGTCACCCTCCATATCACTATTGGTGAAAGATATCCTCTCTGTACACCTAGCATAGAGAGCAAACTCTCCCTCAAAACGAGAAGCAAAGTTATCAACATCTGCTACTACTGTTGGCTGATGTCCTTTCTTCTTCTTGTTTGGGCACTATCCAACATAGTGTCCAAACTTTTGACATGCGAAACACTTGATTTTACTCAAGTCTTTCTTCTGCTCACCTGTATACTACTTGGCCCCACCCTTGGGACCCTTCTTGAACTTCTTCTTCTTCTTGGCTTTCGCTGCCAATGCTGCATCCTCCTCATCATTCCTATGATGTGATGAACTGCCCTGTAGGTAACCTCTATGTGTCTCCTCCTATATGAAATCATCCCAAAGACGATCCCATGATGGCATGTTCTCACTAGCAACCACTGTCTACACAAACACACTCCATGGTGGAGTCACGCCATTTAAGGTTGTGCGTACCAACTCACTGCTTGATATGATCTCACCAACTGCTGCAAGCTCATCTCTAACTTGTGTTATCCTAGTAAGATAGGATGCCATGCCCTCATTCTTCCCCATGTGCACATTCTTCAACTTCTCTCGCAACACCATCTTCATGTTCTCATTGGAGATTTGGTGTAAGCTAGTCAAAGCTTCCCACATCTAAAATGCATGGTCCTTCGCTGAAATATGTGGGATCACATGATCCTTCATGGAATCAAGTATGATCCTTCTTTCCTTCACATCCCTTTTCATGAAGGTTTCCTTATCAATAGCATTAGTAGGAACTGTTACAGGATTTGTTGTTGTACTATTCACTATATCCCATTGCTCATCCTCCTCAAGTATCAACATAATTCTAGCCTTCCATGGGCTAAAATTTGTAGCCCCATCTAATCTTTCCTCAACCAGAAGTCCAAATACCATGGCTACAACCTGTACTTCTCAAGCAATTTGTTTAAGAACTTTTTCACAAATATGGAAATTTTCACAAAAGCCTAATTTTCTTCAAATTTGAATTTTTTCTCAAAACCCTTGTTTTCTTCAAATCTGAAAATTTTATGTGTTTAAATTTATGATCTTTAACTCTGCTCTGATACCATGAAAGTTTTTGGAACCCCAACCCAGTTTCAAGTTTGATAGCTTCTCTGCATGGTTTTATGCCCAAACCCCAGTATGCACAGTTTTAACATAAAAATGACTAAACTGAAACACATGAAATTCTTTTTCAAATTCAAACAACTTAGAATTTTTTAACTTTTAGCCAATAAACTCATACTCAGAAATTTAAATCAGCCAACCACATGAAAAATTTAACACAAGATTTTTTACCAAATTGGTCCAGGATAAAACCCTGAAGGGAAAAACTGTTTCTGAGAGAGAGAGAGAGAGAGATTTTTATTTTCTTTATCAAATTACAAAAATCAGAACAGTACTTATCTCAGTTTTTCATCTCGAAAAGCGTGCCCAAGACATAGCAGAAAAACTGTACTTTTCTAATAGCAGTACGGCTCACACGTGTGAGTAATTAATGTTGCAGATTGCCTCAAAAATCATGCCCATAATTATTCCTCATTTTATGTGTTGTACGGATGCCTTGGAAACTATGCCAAACCTGTCAAAAATACCTCCTCGATTTCTGTCTTGTATGGTCAACTATTAATGTAGTACGTTCACCTCAATTTCTGTGCCAAACTAAACCTGTACGGCCTGCAATAAATGTGCACAATTCTTCCTCGAAATCTATGCATGTACAACCTGCATTAAATGAAGTACTTGCTGCTGTACGGATTCTTGGAATTTGTGCCAAGCAGGATCCTCCTCGATTTTTGTGCTAGGGTTTGTCTTCTTCCTCCAAAAGTCGACTTCTCTTCTCTCCTTCTCCTCCTCTCCAAAAATTCTCTTTTGAAAAATGAATAATGAATGTGGTTACCTTTCCCAAGTTCCTTTTTGTTCATGGCAACTTCATTTTTTCAATCTAATGGTCCAGATTAGATTAGATGAGGGGTTCTCATTAAATGCTCAATTAAATCATTAATAAATGACATTTAGTGTACTTCATGTCATTTAATAAAGTGAGCACCCTTTTTAGTTAATCACTCACTTGACTTTTCATTAAATGTGAACTTAGGATAAACCATGACTTTAACTTTTAATAAAGTGACTTTAAAATTATAAAGTGCATCTCACTTTATTAATTAATAATGACTAGTGGTCACCAATTAAAGTGTTCTTGTCCACCCCAAGGCAACAATAGGTGAAGAACACTTCCTAGGTAACTTTTCAACAGTATCCATTCTTTAAATTAATTAATATGGATATAACATTTTACTCCATTACGGTATGAAAACACATTTGTGTGGATAAGCATCATGGTTGTAATATTCATTCTAAGGTTATTTTAAAAAATAAATTATATAACCGAAATTTTTTAATTTCTAAACTTAATGAAAAAATATATACATAACAAAACCAAAATTTTTAAAAAAATCAACCGAAAAAGCACAAAAGAAATTTTTTATTAAAAAAATTGAAAAAGAATAGACCCAACAAAAAACATTAAACTTAATTAAACTTAAAACAAAATAGGAACAACATGTGAAGCCTGTGGTCGTTGTGATCAGGATTTGCGTAGATCATGGTCATGGAAGTTATGGCTTCCATCACTGCAACCTATACAGATCGTGATCGCCTTGGATGAGATCCAAGAGGCTAGCCATGGTTTGTTCAAGCTATGGCCTGGGTGGCCATGATAAAGCCCCTATGGGCCAGCCTTGGATGGGGTGTTCGTGTTTGTCCCCTTAGGGATCAACCATGGCCATCGTGGTGACAAAGAAGGGGACCAAGCGTAAGGGTCGACCCTTAAAAAAAATTACTAAAACAAATCAAATTTTAAACCATAAATATCCCCCCCAAAAAAGTTGTTAAGAACGCTAGAAAGGAGATATGATTTTTTCTTTACCTTAATCGATTTGGATCTAGATTCGACTCTTCCAAAAAACTATTTCTAAAATGAAGAAATTTTTAAACCTTGAAGTCCCCCCCAAGAAAAAAAAGAAAAACCATGTTAAGAACACAATAAAGGAGATAGGAGAATTTTATTTTAGTTTTATTTGAGTCAATTTGGATCTATAAGCCAGGTTTCAAATCTGTACACCTCCTAGAAAAGAGATTCCCTTGAAACTTGAAACCTATGTACCTACAAAACAAAGAGGAAAATACCACCATAAATTAAGGAGGAATGAAGGAATTACGAGATAACCAAGGCCATTGCTTGAAGCAATGAAACCCTAATGGAGATACCATACCAAAAAGATTCATGAGTGAAAATGACTAGAATGAAGAGAGGGGAGGGTTTTATATTCCTTGTTGATTTTAATAAAATAATATGTGGGATGGGTGAATGGAGTTGGGGAACATTTCCTCACTTATTTTCTAAATTTATTTAACCTCATAAATGTGGAAATTACAATAGTGGAACGTCTTATTTCTGACATAGGGAAGGTATCATTGTGATTGCAATGATTGTCGAGGACAAAAGGGGGGAAAATAAAATTTATTTATTCCATATTATTTAAATTGGTTAAAACCTCACAAATGTCTAAATTATGAATATGGAACATCCTATTTTCAACGTAGTGAAGCTATCATCGCAATTGTGATGATCGTCATGGACAAATAGAGAAAAAAACGTAATTTTAAATCATTTAAAAAAATATTGACATTACAATGGATTTTTGACAAAATGTTGGAATTTGCACCCAAATGTAGCAGTGACTTTTCTTGTAAAGAGGTAGTGTTAGATTTTGTGGTTAAATCCAAAAGTGTTTTCACCTAGCTTTTAGGTCTCATAGTACCTTGGTGATGCTAGATCGACATATAGATGGCTCAGGTTTAGTGGATGCTTGATCTTGGATAGAGTGATAGCATAGCACACTTACCTAGGAGGTTGTTATCCTATGTGGCATAATGACTAACCCATTGGATGCACACAAAAGGGATTTGATTGCTTGATTAATAGAGATACCTATCTATGATGATGCATGCTAAGAATTTGGAGGGCATTTATCCATAAGAGAAAAGCATCATGTGAATACACCTTGGAAATTGTATACTTGACTTGAGGACACTTGAGTTTATGACCATATTTCCTGGAGGTTGGTTCTAGACTCGAAAACATATGTTGACTAGGAGAGGCATTAGATCAAGTAAATACCTTAGCACACCTGTTGAGGAGTGTTGAGCACAAGAGGACATGTGGAACATGGGAAGAGGAGGAGCACCTTGCATGAGGACACTTGGGGATTGAACCATCATGTAAAAGAGAGCGTTGGGATAGCATCGTGTTGGATATTGCACCATGTTGGAGGAGGGGAATTGGGCCCAAATGAACATCATACTTGGTGGGAATGCCTCCTTGAGGTTGTAAAAAACCTAGTTTGAGTCTATGAGACTCATCATCCTTGTATTAAAGAGCAATCCATGGAGGGTTACTTTGTTGACTTAGGTCTAGGGGTACTTATGTGGACCTAGTCCATGTTTTATGTTGGCATCCCTCACCTATTCTATATAAAGGGAGGAGATAAATGTGGTCATTACTCTATTGATGTACTCATTATTATATCTCTCTAAGTGTCTTAGAGAAGCCTTGTAGTGAGCAAGACCTAGGGTTTGTGTGATGTAAACCCTAGAGAATGAGCATAGAGCACTAGAGTACATGAGAATTGGATCTTGGTGTGATGCTTAAATTGAAGAATATTTGGAGATTATGTTGATGTACTCTTGGTAACATTGTCTATAAGTCTTGGTGCTTGTGTGATGCAAGAGAAGAAGACCTAGGGTTTGTGTAATGCCCCATATTTTGATTCGGCATATTTATTAGTTAGACACACCATACTTTATTTCTTATATATTCTGTTGAACTCAGCTCGACTGAGTAAACTATATTGGACCTCATTATATGATGTTACTCTGTCTTATGATTTCACCATGATTATGATGTTACTATGTTATGCAGTTATAATGTCATGATTATCATATGATTTCGTTATTTTACGATTACAGTATATGTTTATATGTTTTCATTAATGAAATGTGAAATATATGATTCGGTACGTGGATACCATCTTCTTATATGAATTATTGAAGTGTTATATGTCATACGCATCTATGATGAGCTAAAAGGGTTGCATGAAATAAAATGATTTTTGATAGCATGGATCAATTGGCGATCAATGGGAAATGTTTTCTATAAATTTGTATTTTGCAAAATACTAACCTACAGGACACAAGGGCTATGGGATAGCCAGTTACTTGATCTGATATATATTAGAAAGGAAAAACATGTTCATACAGCAAACCTTAGCAGCCAAAATGAGGATACGATAACACAAACTGATAATCCCGATAGCAGCAAGTATGAGTTGATAAGGGCGTAGGCCCAGTATGTTGAGAGGGATGGATGTGTTTCCCACCCTATGTTTCCATGAGACCCGAGGTCGTGGGAGGGACGTGCTGAGACACGCTCCCCATGTTGTTGTGATGACGATGGTCGGATGCCTGCTAGGGGAGGATAGGTCCGCTGTTCAGCCGACGCTATCGCTCTCAAGTTCTATGTGGTCAGATCGGTGAGTCCGACATCCACTGTTGTACTAGCAGAGGAAGGATAGGGAGGATGCTGGACGTAGGTTATGATGGGAGGATGTGTTAGTTAGTACTGTTGGGGGTTTAGTATTCCTTGATTCCGAGTTAGTGGAAGTAGGCACCCTTCCTTGTACATGATTGATTAAACTAATGTAAAGCTAAAGAGAATGATGTGAAATCGTAAAGGGTTAACTGTTAAATAACCGAGGATGTTAAAGTAATTATACTATATATTATGCTTGCTCTTCTGCATGGGGGTAAATACTATTATTAGTTAGCAGGTATGCATAGGCGGAATGGGGTTTGTTTATAGTACATATCCGACATGTGCATACACTGGCCATGCATGCACACCTTGTACGTGTACAATATTACTGGTATATAACATACTTGTCATGCTTGAATAGTAGTATAAATGTCATAGATAACTCAGTTAAGGATACATCAATCAACTTAGGTAATGAATGGTTAGGTTGTCAATGTGTAAATAAGTGAATTAGTAATTATATGAAAACATTGTAATAATAAATTAAGACAAGTGTCGTCAGTTAACATTGTCATAGGAGAACTGTTGTGAATAGGGTAATGATAGTGTCTAATTAATTAGTAAAATTGTT
Organism: Larix kaempferi; assembly: GCA_027924585.1. NCBI lineage: Eukaryota > Viridiplantae > Streptophyta > Pinopsida > Pinales > Pinaceae > Larix > Larix kaempferi. The sequence goes on from BSBM01000893.1 coordinate 3,957,134, forward strand.
TAAGCCCTCACAAGTGCTTTGTTTATAAGAACAAGGATGCTATGTTGATGATAGGGTACTCATGTGATAAACAAATGATGTAAAAGACATCTTTATTAAATTCACCATTATTATTACCTTATGGGGATTTAAATTAATATTATTACCTAAAATTTATTTTAATAATACTACTACCCATGTCGTAACAATTGAAAAATAGGTGAAATTTAAATATTGATTAATGAATGATTAGAATGTGATTATTTTACATTTCTAAGTTAGACATAATAGGATAACTATTTTTGGAATGAACGTGATGTGATGGAAAATGGTTATTTAATTATTCAATGTTAATCTTGGAATTTAAACCTCAAGATAAGTGATCACGACGGATAAGGTAGACCATTAAGACACATCATGTCCAAGTTGAAAAGGGTCAACTAATTATATAATATTTTATTAATTACATTTATAACATTAAAAACCAAGGATGGCGAATAGACTTGTAATTAATGAAGCTTGTCCCGAATGGATAAGCTTTGGGTGATAATTCCCACCGTAATAAATACTTACGACCGTCAATCCAAAACCAACTAATTTTTCCATGAGAGTAATTAATTATACATTTTTATAAAGAACCGTGTATGAATGAACTGGTGATAGGAGTAAATGTTGAGGGGCTCGAGAGGGGGATTTTGGGGCGGTGGAGTAAGCCCAAGATATTCTCGAGGAAGGGAAATTATATAGAGGGGGAGAGCTTGGAGAAAGGGAGAGGTTTTTTGTTTTGGGGAAGGAAGAAGTTGGGAGAACAGAAAGTTTGGAGAACAGAAAGGTTTTGAGAACAGAAGAAAACATTGCTCTCGGGATTATCAGATTGTGGGCTCGGGGGCTTGGAAATCCTTTGATTTCCAAGGGCCAGCAAGATAATAGCTGGTCGGTAGGGTGGACACTTCAGTTTGGCTGTCTAAGAGGATATACAACCTGCTACAACCTACGGTTAGCATCAGCATCAGAGCACTACAGAGGATATACAACCTGCTACAACCTACGGTTAGCATCAGCATCAGGTAATTTCTGTGTTATTTACGTTATTTGATTATTATGCTTAAACTTACTGCAAACATGCATAACTTGCTATTTACTGAATTACTAAGTTGTGAAGCATAGGCTGGAACATGATTGTTGAAAAGAAAATAACGATATGTTTGTTTATTTTAAATTACGAATGTTAGGTTAATGAAAACACGACAGTACACTAAATATTATTCAGGCACATAGTAATTGTTAGAAATTTCCTTCCATACACTTGATAAAGTTTAAAACGTAGAAAATTAACTGAGAAATTTTGATAAAGTTTAAAACGTAGAAAATTAACTGAGAAATTTTACTTGGTGCTCTGCTGTAAAAACCAGAGCACTATAGATGGTATCAGAGCCTAAGGTTCAAACACTTTGGCCTCATGGCCTTTCCATGTGAGAAGAAAACAAAGGTAGACTTAACAACACCAAACGTGTTTGCAAAAAAATAAAAATAAAATCTATAGCATCTAGACCGTGTGTCAACCTGTAGACTACCTGCATGAAACATAAAATGAGTAAGAGAAGTTGAACTTCACATACCGGTAGAAACAATGAATTAATTATCTACTACCCACAGTCAAATTTTGATAATCACAAGCACAAACACATAAGTCAAATTTAAACTACTGGTTCAAGTTGGAAGATCACACTCTAATGAAAATTATCTCTATATTCTTATTCAGTGAAAGAGTCTAAAATTATTCATCACAGTCATAATTTACCCTCGACTAAAAACTCCAAGTTACCCAAGGGCTCTACCCTAGATGGCTTAGATCACTCAAACGTTTAAATATGAGTTTTACATGCCAGTTAAGGTTCAAGGTAATTTCATCAAGACAATTCAAGGTTGCACCCTAGATGGCAGAGAATAATGAGACTAAGCTTCTCATAAGAGTTGTGCCCTTGGCTCACGGAGAGTAATTTATCCTATGCTATAATACCAATATCAAAAGTGATGATTAGGCATACAACCAACAACATGGCAAGTTTACAGAGTTCTATCTCTGCAATACTGAATATGAAATAAACAACAAAATTAAATTAATTGAAAGCAATTCCAGACATTCCAAAAGTTCCTTACCTCGTACTAGTGGAAAGGTAAAAGAGACGACCCCCTTCATAACGAAGGGAACTCTGATATGGCCAGCAGATATTAGGTGAATTTGAATCACGGATGGAAAACAACTACCCAGTCGGTAATCGAATTCAATGGACCTTGATATCAAACCAATACAAGTTATACCAAAACCAGCAGTGATGAGATCTGGTATCACTAGCAGGCAATTTGAAACATGCAACAATATAACCAGGTATCACTAGCAAGAAAATACGTAAGTTTAACATTGACATTATTATACATTGCCTTCAAACAGAGGGTATACTGGGTTATTTACGGGGTGGGAACAACAGAAGGACACAAACCTTAGAATTTGCTGCCTGCTCGAGCCTAGCGCCACTGTTGAGTAAGAATATAAACCGCCCAAGAAGTACGTCTGGTACACCCATATTGTGAAAATGATCTCCACACGGGTCAATTATCATCATTTACAACCGGTAAACAGTCAGCCCATAGTTGAACAATACCAGGAGGTGAGGTTACCCCGCTAGCCGGGATAAAGAATTTTTTAAGAGAAGTTTTAGTTTAGTAAATATAATTTGGAATTTATTGTTCTGAAGAGGAGTTGTGAAGCGATACTTGTGAATACTTTCCCATTATTTAGTGATTTATTTATTGAGTGATTGAGTGATACAGTCTTCTGAGAGGGAACAGATCTTATAATAGGGGTCACAATTGGACAGTCAGGTAGGTGCGGTTACACAAGTGGTTACACTACAGGTATTTATAGATTGGCTTTTACTTGATTTACTGATTGATTTAATTTGATAGATGCACAGTTAAGTGAGTGCGTACGGTCCCACGGACGGAGGGCCAACAGATACAACCCGACGGAGGGAGGGAAGTAAGGGGAGGCCAGCAGACATGTAGAATGGATGGGGCCTCTATAGATCAAAGGGTTCATACAATAATTATTATTCTTCCTATTGGAAGGGACTTATCTCAATGGACTGTTGGGAGGAGAAGCTAGGGCGGGTGCACCTCAAACTGGCACAACCTTATTACCTGCCTACCAGCCTGCATGAATAAAACTATTGCAGACCTACGTGAAATAGAGGTTATACACCTATCTTCTCTACCTGGCTCTATCCTCCTTACTCTAGCCTTATTGCGCAAGGTTATAGCAGCAGATCCATCTTGCTCAACCTCGAAGCAACAAAGGAAACTTTATAATATATATATATATATTAGTGAACTCAACTCTGTGCCTGTCATTTCTCTAAAGAGGAAGGATATAGAGACTAAATCATGGATAAAATTGTATCTTCCTAAAGAGGATCCAATCCAAGGAGCGGAGTAGAAGTCAGCCCACGAAGCAATCTCTAAGAAGCGCTAGCGCTCGCTATCAGGTGGTTCTGTGTGCTGCTTTGCTGTCATAATTTGAAAGAGTATCCCTCCGGGCTTCCACCTCTCCAATCAAGAACTGACTCGCATCAGTGATGGAGATCAAGCTCTGTCGAGCCTTCCTACCTGATCCATCACATAAGTAAGAAACTAATCTAGAACAACCTCGCAGCAATTAGTTACATATCTCTCATCAAAAACCGAATCACAACAGTGATTGAAATCAGGCTCTGTTGAGCCTTCCTACCCCAATCCATCAAACAAATAACTTTTATGTAGAGATCAATAACAACAACGACGATCAAAACCAATATGTGAACATGAGTTCCTTTAACCAACTTATGTTATTTTCCTCGACTGAGCCCAAATATGTTCTGCGTATAAGAATCTTAAAATATAATTGAATTCACAATGCAACTCTCCAGCAAAGGAGACTCCCTTCCTATCTACGTGAGAGAAAACTTATACCAGATAATGGGTTCATCAAAGCAATGCAATGGTAGAGAACCGTATTCAAATCTGTATGCAAAAGCCTCCAAAAATAAAAGAATTCTCAAGTAATAGCGATGGCAGAGAACGAGTATTCCAATCTACATGCAGGAATCTTAAGTATAACTGAATTCAGAATAATGCGATGACAGAGGACCAACGTTCCAATCTGTATGCAGAAATCTAGAAATATAAATGAATTCTCGATGCCAAAGGATAGTCGCGATTCAGGTTAGAATGACAATCAAGGAGCGTTCTAGTGCACAACTGAACTAACAGCAATTGCAGTTACAGTAGGATGCAAATAGTTATGTAAATAAAAATGATTTCTTTTATTTACCTTCCGAGCTGCACCTGACCAAGCTCGCCGACTCTTTTTATGAATACAGAAGATTCCCTTCTTGACAGCTCATCCTTGACATAGCGTCCCAGCACGTCTCATGAGATCTCTTCCTCCCTATTACACAGCCCTCACACCTAGCACTCTCGTTACAGAGTTGCAGACCCAAAATTAATAAACAGGAGGCACTGAGTTGCCAAGCCAGAAAGGAGAGGAAATGGGAGTTCACGCGAGCGAGGGAGGTGGAGATTTGATATAAGGAATATTGCCTTCAACTGGGGCTCCTCGCCAGAGTCCGCCTGGTAGCATGCACACCAGCGCGTGGCATGCATGCAGCCGATCCGTCTCCGTGGGCTCCCTTGTGCCATTGGACAGGCAAACGGCGGAGGAGGTCTTGGGTGTGAGGAAGGGCAAGTGTGGCTAGGCTGGAAAAGGCGGATGGAGGTGCCGATTGTGGAAAGGGATAGGAGAAGGTGACGGTGGAGTGGGAGACATGAGGAGGTAGGTAGGGTGGACGCGCGTCGAAGCCCGTGTGAGATGTTATAATGTTAAAAAATATATATATATATAAATAAATAAATTATTTTGGTTTAAAACTTGAAATAAATTGTTTAATGTTTAAAATTATCTAAATTTTAATTGTTATAAAATTTAAATTTAATTTATTTTGAAAATTTAATTATTTAAAGTTCAATTGTAGTTCTTTCAAATTGATATTTATAATATATATAAATTGCTAAGAATACGGTGGGGTGAGCATTGATATAATTGTAAATTTAATGCAATATATAATAGTTTTTTTTAGGTTGATTTAAAATTCATATAAATAAAAGTTACATTATGATTAGAGTCTCATATGTTTAGGATTAACTTTAATTAAACCTAAAGTTGATTAGAGGATTCAAAATTTTAAGATAAATTAATTTGAATTAGGTTAAGGTTAAGAGACGAATCAAGTTAGTTTGATATGAGGTCAAATGAAGTAGCATAGGAAGTTTCAGCTCGAAGTCGCTGCGGGTGTGGCCCCACAGTAGTGGTAGTCGTTGGTGACTGCTTACGCCGAAGGGAGGATGTGACGACATGCATTCGCCTAGGGAAAACTATTTTAACTATGACTCGTGACATTTAAACCTTAGTGTATCATGATGTGTGATAAAGGATTTTGTTTTGTTTATATTAGACAAGGTGAAGGTTGAGTTTATTCACATATTAATTATATATCAAATCATTGAGCAAGTGTACAAGGTACTAGGTCCTAACTAAAATAATAGTGGTTTGGTGTCGCCACCTTATGTATAGATGAACTCGAGGTTAAGTTAAGATTTACAAGGATAATAGCTTATTTAGAGGAGTGTAGCTATATATAACTCTTTGGAGTTTTCATATATATATATATATATATATATATATATATATAGAATAATAATAATAATAAATTATTATATTAAGTAAGAAGTAGAAATAAACCATTTTGAAGGACAATACGTGTGAGATAATCAACAAGGCGGATAGTCAATGGCAAGGCAAGTTGGAAACAAGACTTAGGTGACCTAAATATCTTTTGAATATATTTCAATTGACCCTATGCAAGGTAGAAACGAACAAGAATTTTGTCTCCTTAATCACAACGAAGAGGCCCAAGAAGGAAACTACTTGTAAGATGCCCCATGCATCAAGTTCAAGTTCTATTTTGAAAGAGGAATCTAACCAAGAGAAGAAGCCTAGTTGGGAGAAAGAAGTGCCAAAGATCCTAAATCTATTCAAGATTATAAAGTGATAAGGATAATGATCACCATCAATCCCTATGCAAGTGATAATGATGCCCTTAAGTTGAAACAGTAATTACAACTAGAAGTTAATTTTAATGTGCATAAAATTGGTGAAGAGAAAAAAAAAAATAATAATCTTTTCACCAGCTAAAGTTAGAATGCCATGCATTAACTTGTGGGAAGTTATGTTATTACTCATATGATTAGGTAGGAGCCACAATGATTGAAGGAGAAACTTTTAGTAATTCCATTAATCACTATTCTTATTTTGGGTTTAAAAAAATAAAAAATAAAAAATAAAAAATAAATAAAAAAATAAATTAGTTGTATAAAATATGTTAATTATAAGTTATTTTTAGATCATTAGATATTGGGGATTGTACCTATTTATTATGATAATCTAAGTGTGAATTATTTTGCTAAGAACTAAATTTTTGGATTAAGAGAAAGAAGGAGAGCATATCATGTTGAAATTCTACTACAAGGAGATATGGTCAAGCCTAATGAACTCAAAGAAAGCTAAAACTTAGAAAATGCGTTATATATTCTTTAAAGACAAGATAATGGATAGAAATCAAATTGCTTATAAAAGGGACAAGGTATCCCTTTTGAATCACATTATAGAAAACACAATATACTTAACGAGGAGATTGCATATAGAGCTTATTAAAAGACTACTAATTTAAGGGAAACATGGCTTTGGAATAAATAAGATAAGAAAGGTAAGTAATTAATGAAATGACATGAGTTTAAATAGATAATAAATGTAGAAAGGACATGGTAGGGTGTCTACAAATTGCAGAGTGGTCGCCCCTAATAATAACCTTTTTAAGACAACTAAGAGTCAATAATGTCTAACCCACAGTCTAAAACATAAATAACACATCAAGTACTCTGAAATTTGTAAATAACGATTATGTCTAATGAGCAGTAGTGCATTGCCAGAGTTGAAAGATGATGAATTGAGGTATTGTGGAGAATGATAGTCATAAAAACCTTGTAAAAAAAATAAAAATAAAAATAAAAATTCCTCCTACTTTAATAAATGTTACAATAGTTTTGCTATTGCTTATTACCGATAAGGAAATAATAATGTATGACCTTAGGATTTAAAGGAAATGAACCTTCTTCCCCTGAGAGAGGTATGCCAACCTTAAGGGTCCTTGGTAGTTGCGTGTTGAGTGAATACAAATTATGAGTTCTAAAGACCTCCATTTTAATCATTGATTATTTTATGCTAAGTTGGATCAATATATGCTTATGATGAAGACTTGGTTGTGTGACGAATAAACTGATATGGATGAGGTAACTCAAGGGATATGGTTATAGGTTAAAAGTATGCTGCTAAGGTGGACAGCACTTGATTAAAACCTTTAATAATTCTAGATATAATATGAGATTCGACAGGAGGATTAAATCTAAATGTTCTTTAATGAGATAAAGAAGTAAAACTATAATATAGCATCGACATGTCTTGTCAAGTAAATCCCAATGGGACCAGTATAAACCAAGGTCTGCTACCTACAAAGTCACAGAAACCATGCATCGAGACTTTCCCTAGCCATTTTGACCATAACTTCGGGACGAAGTTTCCCGAAGGGTGGGTGTATGTAATGCCCCATATTTTGATTCGGCATATTTATTAGTTAGACACACCATACTTTATTTCTTGTATATTCTTTTGAACTCAGCTCGACTGAGTAAACTATATTGGACCTCATTATATGATGTTACTCTGTCTTATGATTTCACCATGATTATGATGTTACTATGTTATGCAGTTATAATGTCATGATTATCATATGATTTCGTTATTTTACGATTACAGTATATGTTTATATGTTTTCATTAATGAAATGTGAAATATATGATTCGGTACGTGGATACCATCTTCTTATATGAATTATTGAAGTGTTATATGTCATACGCATCTATGATGAGCTAAAAGGATTGCATGAAATAAAATGATTTTTGATAGCATGGATCAATTGGCGATCAATGGGAAATGTTTTCTATAAATTTGTATTTTGCAAAATACTAACCTACAGGACACAAGGGCTATGGGATAGCCAGTTACTTGATCTAATATATATTAGAAAGGAAAAACATGTTCATACAGCAAACCTTAGCAGCCAAAATGAGGATACGATAACACAAACTGATAATCCCGATAGCAGCAAGTATGAGTTGATAAGGGCGTAGGCCCAGTATGTTGAGAGGGATGGATGTGTTTCCCACCCTATGTTTCCATGAGACCCGAGGTCGTGGGAGGGCCGTGCTGAGACACGCTCCCCATGTTGTTGTGATGACGATGGTCGGATGCCTGCTAGGGGAGGATAGGTCCGCTGTTCAGCCGACGCTATCGCTCTCAAGTTCTATGTGGTCAGATCGGTGAGTCCGACATCCACTGTTGTACTAGCAGAGGAAGGATAGGGAGGATGCTGGACGTAGGTTATGATGGGAGGATGTGTTAGTTAGTACTGTTGGGGGGTTAGTATTCCTTGATTCCGAGTTAGTGGAAGTAGGCACCCTTCCTTGTACATGATTGATTAAACTAATGTAAAGATAAAGAGAATGATGTGAAATCGTAAAGGGTTAACTGTTAAATAACCGAGGATGTTAAAGTAATTATACTATATATTATGCTTGCTCTTCTGCATGGGGGTAAATACTATTATTAGTTAGCAGGTATGCATAGGCGGAATGGGGTTTGTTTATAGTACATATCCGACATGTGCATACACTGGACATGCATGCACACCTTGTACGTGTACAATATTACTGGTATATAACATACTTGTCATTCTTGAATAGTAGTATAAATGTCATAGATAACTCAGTTAAGGATACATCAATCAACTTAGGTAATGAATGGTTAGGTTGTCAATGTGTAAATAAGTGAATTAGTAATTATATGAAAACATTGTAATAATAAATTAAGACAAGTGTCGTCAGTTAACATTGTCATAGGAGAACTGTTGTGAATAGGGTAATGATAGTGTCTAATTAATTAGTAAAATTGTTTAAGCCCTCACAAGTGCTTTGTTTATAAGAACAAGGATGCTATGTTGATGATAGGGTACTCATGTGATAAACAAATGATGTAAAAGACATCTTTATTAAATTCACCATTATTATTACCTTATGGGGATTTAAATTAATATTATTACCTAAAATTTATTTTAATAATACTACTACCCATGTCGTAACAATTGAAAAATAGGTGAAATTTAAATATTGATTAATGAATGATTAGAATGTGATTATTTTACATTTCTAAGTTAGACATAATAGGATAACTATTTTTGGAATGAACGTGATGTGATGGAAAATGGTTATTTAATTATTCAATGTTAATCTTGGAATTTAAACCTCAAGATAAGTGATCACGACGGATAAGGTAGACCATTAAGACACATCATGTCCAAGTTGAAAAGGGTCAACTAATTATATAATATTTTATTAATTACATTTATAACATTAAAAACCAAGGATGGCGAATAGACTTGTAATTAATGAAGCTTGTCCCGAATGGATAACCTTTGGGTGATAATTCCCACCGTAATAAATACTTACGACCGTCAATCCAAAACCAACTAATTTTTCCATGAGAGTAATTAATTATACATTTTTATAAAGAACCGTGTATGAATGAACTGGTGATAGGAGTAAATGTTGAGGGGCTCGAGAGGGGGATTTTGGGGCGGTGGAGTAAGCCCAAGATATTCTCGAGGAAGGGAAATTATATAGAGGGGGAGAGCTTGGAGAAAGGGAGAGGTTTTTTGTTTTTGGGACGGAAGAAGTTGGGAGAACAGAAAGTTTGGAGAACAGAAAGGTTTTGAGAACAGAATAAAACACTGCTCCCGGGATTATCAGATTGTGGGCTCGGGGGCTTGGAAATCCTTTGATTTCCAAGGGCCAGCAAGATAATAGCTGGTCGGTAGGGTGGACACTTCAGTTTGGCTGTCTAAGAGGATATACAACCTGCTACAACCTACGGTTAGCATCAGCATCAGAGCACTACAGAGGATATGCAACCTGCTACAACCTACGGTTAGCATCAGCATCAGGTAATTTCTGTGTTATTTACGTTATTTGATTATTATGCTTAAACTTACTGCAAACATGCATAACTTGCTATTTACTGAATTACTAAGTTGTGAAGCATAGGCTGGAACATGATTGTTGAAAAGAAAATAACGATATGTTTGTTTATTTTAAATTACGAATGTTAGGTTAATGAAAACACGACAGTACACTAAATATTATTCAGGCACATAGTAATTGTTAGAAATTTCCTTCCATACACTTGATAAAGTTTAAAACGTAGAAAATTAACTGAGAAATTTTACTTGGTGCTCTGCTGTAAAAACCAGAGCACTACAGTTTGTGGGATGTAAACCCTATAATGGACAATAAGCTTGGAAGTCTAGTGTTAGGGCTTGTCTTTGAGAGTTTTTTCTAGTGTGATGCAAGAAGGCCTAGGGTTTGAGTAATGTAAACCTTGGAATAAGACAAGAGTGTTATAGGAGTGAAGAAGACTAAGAGATTGCATGATGCAATCTTAGAGAATCTTCTAGACGACTTGTTTGATACAAGTGGGAGATCCAGGGTGGACTTGTTGGTTTCGACGCTAGCTTGTTGTTGGGCCTTGGAGAATCTAGGAGTAACTTGGTGAGATGCATTTCTAGATCATGATCGTGGTTAGGGTTTGTTTTCGATGGTGGATTCCCTAGATAGGGTTTGGACATAATGAAGTGTCCTTGCTTGTGACAAGTGAATAGGACTTGGTGTGCCATCTTGTGATGAATTGATGGTAAGTACTTGTATCTTCATTATGTTGTAATATGAAGTGTACCTTTATTATCCAAATATTGTGCATTGCAAATTTGAAAATCAAACTTATGTTTTTGGTGTTAATGAGTCGTTTTTGGCATGTTGATTTATCATGAACAATTAGTTAACTTTTTAAGTGAATTAATGAGCTAAGAAGAAACTAAATGGGAATATTTTAGGGTTGTAATGAATATGTTCTTCTAAAGTATATTCTAAACTTGATTTCTAAAGGAATTGAACCTTTAGGGTTGAAGCTTGAGCATTGATACCACTTGTCATATCCCAACCCAACAAGAACAATGTAGGAATGTCATAGAGGGCCTTTCTTTAATCCAAAACTTAAACAAAAGCATAATTTAATTAACTCTCTTAATAAGAAAAGAATAAATAAAGAACTTATTAACTTAATCATTCTATCTTTCAAATAGTTTAGTAATCATAAAAAAGGAAGTTAATCAAATCAAAACAAAAAGTCATATGTTCAACCTTGGTTGTAGAAGTCCCCCACTTGGTGCATGTCAGAACTTAAGATCTAGCTAAACTAGCTTACATATCTTAGAAATCAATAACATAGCACAATAAATAAGAACAGAAAGAGAACAAGGAAAAGAGTACACCAGATATACGTGCCAATTGGGCTACGTCCACGGGAAGGTTGTCTTCTATTATCTCCAGAAATCTCCTTCAATCTTACAAGAAAACAACTATAAATAACCTCAATACAATAGCAAATCTTGAGATCACAAAACCATGTGTCAATACTATCTATGAGCATATACCACTTTATCACTTGTTGTATCTCAGTACTTGTGATGTGACTCCCTTGACCCTATTATATACCAAGAGATGTGGAGGAATTACTCTCACATATTGCATGTGGGATAATATAATTCTCCATAATAACATCTCTTTATATAATGATGGATATCAGAAGTATACTTTACCATAATGTATATGGGATAAATGTATTACTCTTTTACATAAGATTGTGGATAACTTCCGACATAAAACAAAGACATTATTACCTTCCAAGGAATATAAATAATATATTCCAATACTCCCCCTTAATAATGGCTGGGAGAAAATCCCTCACTAAAACTAAGGAAGGAAGGAGTCATTACTGCTCCCCCTTGATGACAACTTCTAGAATATCCATAAGCTACAAAATGGAATTTGATGAAGAACAACCGCTTATCACTGAATCATGAAATTAGACACGAATCAGGTTGTACGATGAAATACCAACAAGATGCCCATATCTAAAGAGAAGCCTTCATGGCTACTAGATCCAATAGTAAAATGCTGAGAACATGTGACGCAATCCAACATCAAGGTGCCTAGATCACCACAAGAATCATCACAACCATAACTAATAGCTGAAGAACTTTGATATAACATCCACACCAGTGTACAGATACTTTCTAATGGCTGATACAACAGAACATGTGGCTAAGAACACCACAACATGTACAAAAATACCCAGATGGCCAATACACATGTGGATAGCATACATTCTTTCAATCGAGGTGCAATATAAATATCTGTAGAAGACCTCAAACATCGAAGAAACAAGACCCCAATAGTCTATACATCGAAAATGATATCATACAGATGAACATCATGACTTTAATGGTAGAACATGGTGCTTCATTATTTCTGGAATGAGATGGAAACATAAACAGAGAACTTATCTACACACGAACTTCCAAGATTAAAGCATACAAATATCATAAAAAAACAACATTGCTCATAGATAAATGAAAATGCTTATACACCAAAGGTTAGCAAACATCATATAAAATATGGCAACATGATATGATCAAAATAAAAGATTAACTTGCTCATTAAGGAAAATGAAGTTACTTTTACACATTAAGTGTCAGCCACAACATATAAATAGTGAGCCCAAGATTTACAAATGAGATTGTTCTTATAAAATTGATTTTATAAACATGACATAATTAGAAATCAACATGATTAAATATGATAAAAAAGAACAAATTAGTTATTAAGTAGCTTGTTAAAAATATTAAGCATTAGATGGTTTATAGCTATCATCATGACAAAATACTAGATATCCATGCCCTTAAAAAATGCCAATGCTTCCATATAGGAATGTGAGACAAATATATACCAAGAACAAGAAATAATCTCTTAATAAACATGATTAGAAGCAAAACCTAAATGCAAAAAAAAAAATGAATAACAGAAAACTGAAACACTTTACCGTATTGATCTGCAGAAACACATTAGAAAAAAAGCAAAGGAAAAGAAACTTTTACTTACAACCCTTTTGAGAAGTTCCAAGAAAAGTCACTCGCGGGTCTGCCAATAGGAAACTAGCGAATAAACACTGATACTCGCGGGTTCTGCACGACAAAGGTTGCGGTTACTCACAGGTTTATAATAGAGTCAGCTGCGGGTTCGCGGGTCTATAAAGGCGAAAGTCACGGTTCTGATCGGATGTTCTAGGGTGTATGCGCAGTAAAGTCGCGGCTATGTCGAAGCATATGCAGGTCTCTGCACAGGAGGGTAGCGAGTAGACTGAAGTAAACGCAAGTTAGAAATGAGAACAGCCGCAAGTATGTCGCAGCATACGCGGGTCTACTCACTGGAAGTCGGAGGTCTGCAGTATACTCTCGGGTTCGCAGTACGGAAAGTTGTGGTTAACCGCGGGTTCTGCGAAGCAAAAGTCGTGAATGTCAAGTTTGAGGCCGAAAACAGTGTCAAATCTGTCGAAGACGGAAATCTGCTTAAATTCTACCAAACTTGGATGAAAACTGTCGATCTGTCAACCGTAAGATAGATCTCCTTGAGGAGAAGTAAAAAAATCATATAGATCTACAAAAAAACATTCAAGAAATCCTTGAAAATTTTCTAGAAAAATCTACACAACAAGGTTAGAGTTAGAAAAAAAACTGCAGAAATATGCCCAGATCTAAAGAGAAGCGTAATGGCTACCAGATAGAAAGAAAATCTACAAAATAAACAATGCCCAAATTATACTAGTTATTGATTGAAAGCTATAGAAGGTGCTAGAACATAGCAACCAGCTCTTATACCATGCCAAAACTTAAGATCTAGCTAAACTAGCTTACCTATCTTAGTAATCAATAACATATCACAGTATAAGAACAGAAAGAGAACAAAGAAAAGAGTACACCAGATATACGTGGTTCACCCAATTGGGCTACGTCCATGGGAAGGTTGTCTTCTATTATCTCCAGAAATGTCCTTCAATCTTACAAGAGAGCAACTATAAATAACCCCAATACAAAAGCAGAGCTTGAGATCACAAAACCATGTGTCAATACTGAGTCTATGAGCATATACCACTTTATCACTTGTTATATCTTAGTATTTGTGATGTGACTCCCTTGACCCTATTATATACCAAGAGATGTGGAGGAATTACTCTCACATATTGCATGTGGGATAATATACTTCTCCATAATAACATCTCTTTATATAATGATGGATATCAAGAGTATACTTTACCATAATGTATATCAGATAAATGTATTACTCTTTTACATAAGATTGTGGATAACTTCCGACATAATACAAAGACATTATTACCTTCCAAGGAATATAAATAATATATTCCAACAGTGCAAACCAAGCTTTCATTCTTGATGCAAATCCAATCAATGTTGGTAAAATTCCCTCCAGTGCCCTTCCTCCCAACCAACATATAATCAAAGATGTCAAAAGTACACCCCCAAAGCAAGGGTATCAAGTTGAAAACCTAGGAGTAGCATTTCACTTTCACAACTACTAACAAATTACCAATATCAACAGCTAGGGACAAGTCCAAAAATAGGACATGCACATAGGCCAATAGCCCACCAACTACTAGATAAAGAATCTTGTTTATTTTATCAACACTCCCGATAATGCTATTGTGTGATATGAGCTCAACACTCCCCACAATGTTATTATGCTTCAAACTTCAATAACCAAACCAAGGTTCTACGTTATCAAACAAGACTATTATGTTCGCCCCTTCATCAATGCACTAATGCATAACAACAATGACAACACATAGTTCAACTTGGACTCTAGTAAAAATACCATCCCTTTTCTTCCACACTCACAAAGAAAATCTAAGCCTTTTCTTTCAACTCAACACCAAATCATAATGCACCAAAAATAACACTAAGGAACAATTAACATTATTTCCAATGCTCTCATCCCAAAAAGAAGAAGCCTCTTATCCAAATAGGAGCTATCTAAAATAGAATCTTAGGTTGTGAGGGTTACATACTCGAGAGTTGCTTCTATGGTAAATTATTCTCTAGGTCGCATCACTATCCCCTAGAGCTAAAAGCGCTAAATTGTAATTTAAATTAAATAAGTCAATTTCCATAGTTATCCCACCCAAAGTCCTCTCTTAGAGTGATCTAGGGTCTACATAGGCATGGACATCTAGGTTTGAGCATGAGGTCCCTTTTTTAAAAGATCAATATCCACAACAGTGATATATTATTCACATTGCCTATGACATCTAAGTATTATTAGTGCAAGGGTCACAAATTATCACTCAAAGGTAACTCAATATACTTGCATCTTGATTATTAGTTTCACTCAAGAGCATGAGGTCCCTTTTTTAAAAGATCAATATCCACAACGGTGATATATTATTCACATTGCCTATGACATCTAAGTATTATCAGTGCAAGGGTCACAAATTATCACTCAAAGGTAACTCAATATACTTGCATCTTGATTATTAGTGTCCACAAAAAATGTAATAAAATTGTTTGGGTTGCTCCATTCATTTGACTAATGTCAATGCGAGTCCCGAGATAGACTAAACAAATGTTAGGGAAGATTATGTATAAAAAAATCATAGCAAAGTGTGGATTTTTAAAACAATAATTAGCAAATGTTTTTCCAAGAAACACTAAACTACAATGAATTTCAACATGTTAATTACTCATCCATTATGTCATGGAAAAATCAACATTTGATATAGCATATGCATCATAAAGCCATAAAAATAATTATAAGCATCTAGTACATATTAACTAATAAAGTTCAAGCATAAGAGTCTGAACATAAGAAAGGTGTCCAAAGTTTTAATAAGCTCAAAAGTTGCCTCTACATACATGGTGTAATTAAGCAAAAAGATGTATTACATAAGAAATCTTTGATTCTTGCATAGCTATGTTTTATATGGTATAAAAGTATTTTTCCTTACATTATTCTGATCTTCTAGGTCTCATAGTCAATATGCCTTTGATTGTGCATCATGCTCTAGTAACATGCATCTGCACTATCTATAACAAATTTAGAACTCCTTTGCTCCTTTAGAATGTGCATATAAGAAGTAATTTCTGATATGTGTAAATGTTTCACATTAGGCTTGTGCCCACTCCATGCTTCTTTTGGTGTAAATTCCACTCTACTTTGATTGAACCCCTATTGATCCAATAAATACACAAATACAACATTCTATCAAGAAAAAATTTACATTATTCTATTTTAGCATGCACTACACCATATCATGAAATGCATGGCTTTATCTTGACAAATTTATTGTACCTAGAAATACAAGAGGTTGTGCACTACCTATCAATGCCTTGTTCTTATGTAACTATTGAATTCACTTGATTTGTACCCTTTACCACTTTCATATCTTAGAGCCTTTAGAGATTCTTTGGAAATCTAGTAAATACTTTAAAGTTTATGTCGTATGTGACAAAAAATAAATCCTTTTTGTTTTAGTCATCATTGAATGTCATGAAATGCAATGTACCTCTTTTAGATGTTTGACTTGTAGGACCACACAATTCAATGTCTACAATATCTAAGATTGAATTCTTATGCCACACCTTACCCCAAGAAACTACACACAAGCTTATGTTCCCAGGATACAAACATCAGAGAGATCCAGAGGCTTCTTTGTTTGTGGTGACTGTTATCACCTAAACTGTAGTTACCCCTGTGGATGTATCCATTAATGGATGGCAATAGGAAAGGGAAACTCAAAAGGTGCAACCACGATCACCTCAACCTCCAATAGATGGTTGTCACGCCAGTCGAGGAAACCTTCGCTTTATGGTATCTAGCCTAGACAACAAAGGGGGAGACCCGATCTACTCCCGACAGGAGAGATCAAAACCAAGACACCAAATCAAGTTAATACTAAGTGAAGTAAGGTGTATGGTTTATCCTAGACCTAAGGATGAAGTCACAAGACAAGTGAGGGGTTCAATGAGTATAGCTTTGGTTCATTGTTGATGTGAAAGTGACTTATAGTATCTGAAATGAGATCCAGGATTAATGTACTAGTCAATTGTGAGAAAATCCATTGCCTTGGGAACCGTGTCCAATGCAAGGTAGTTAAGGGGTTGAATTGGGGCTAACTAGTACAACTGACAAGCTTGATCATGATATATGATGACATCAAAGGGTTTAGTCCACCAAACGAGGATCAAACCATAAGTTAATCCAACAATCTAAGAAAGTTGAATTGACTTGAAGAGAGATCAGTGCGTTGGGAATTGGAATAATGGAGTCAAAGTGAAGTTAACTTGTGGTTGATGACTCCTATTGCATGAGACAAGTGGGCAATTAAAGTCTTGATGGATGAATAGGTCTAGATCTAGAGATTCAAAGTTTGACCTAAGTGGACCACAATCCCTTAAAACAAGGAATGCTATCCCCAAGGCAAGATTTGATGAAGTGACCAACTAGACCTAGGTTTTAAGGTGTGCCCGTTTCAAATCCACAAAAATCTCATGTACCCATGTCTTAGAAGTGGACCAACTCACTCTCCCAAGGAAGTGCGACTTTTCCCAAAGAGGGTTAAAAGTGGGATAAATGAATCAAGACAAGTCCAATGGCATCCAAACTTTAGATCCAAGTAGGTTGATCAAGTGAGAGTATGGATCTACAATTTCAAGGCAATCCGATGGCTAGATCTTGCTAGATCTGAGTTTAAAGATACCAAGTGGTCCAAAATGGGGAATAAATCCCTTAAAATGTGGAATAGGGCCCACAAGGTAGAAATCAGAAAAGTGACAGTGTAGGGGTAGGTTTTAGGATGTGTAGATTACGAATCAATCAAAATCTCAACTACCCATCAACTAGATCTAGGGTAACTCACCTTTCCCGAGGAGTGCGACCTCACTTGGAGGGGCTAAGTTGGCTTGGGAAGGGGGTCAAATGGAGGACAATCCTCACCAAACTATAGATCCGGGATGCCATGGATACTATAGAGGTGGGTTTTCAATATTACACCCAACAACCCACTAGATCTTAGTAGATCTGAGAAAATGTAACAATGAGGGTTTGAATTAATTAGGGTTTTATCAATTTATGTGTTATGTCAATGGATTGGATCAAGATAAGAGAAACAAACCTGTGGATCTTACCTAGGTAACCTTGTAGATGCCTTGATGATGATGTTCTATGCAAACCCGATCAATTTGAAAAGCTTTGAGGTAGTTTTCTATGAAGTCGATTTAGTCCAAGAAGCCAATGCGCCCTCTCTCCTGCACAACAAACGTCAACAATATCAGATTTGATGCAATCAAGAGATAAGACAAATGCCACAAGAGAAGTAACAGAAAGATAGCATAGATCACAATGATACTAATGATAACCACCTGATACAAGCGAATGCCAAAGAGATCGATTTGAAGAAGCCTTACAAAATCGCCCTAGTTGAAGTCACCCTCCTGTAGACAAGACAAATATTTCCAAAAAAGATAGATCTTAGCACAAATTCCCAAATGCTAGAATGCAATAGACTTTCCAATCACCATCTAAGAACACCAAATGCAAAGGAAACCACAAGAATTTCCACAAGAAAGTTTTTCTATACCAATAATCCAAGAGCCAAAGACCCCTTACAATAAGAAGCTCTCTCATTTAAATAGGAAGGAGAGGCATCAAAATCCTAACCACTTTTTGAATGAGTGGCTAAGATTAAAATATACAAATGTCTAATCAATGGTTGAGATGAGCTCAACAATAAAATACATGGATCACTAATAAAATATAACATAAGTGGACAAAATCGCCCTAGGAGAGGGGAATCCCACCATATCGTGATGACAAAATAATATAAGAAGCTTATGGTGGGTCCAAGGGGTAATTTTAGCCACCCTTGGTCAATCTCCATAGCATTATAATAATAAAATAGCCATCAATATACCAAATCGTGCCTCTATGGACAAATCGTGGGCCTCAAAAGGCCTCAGAAATCATTAGAAAGTGCCATAAGTGATGGATGTGGGTCCCGATGAAGCTGAAACTGTTGGAGGAGGTATGGAAGACATCAATCCATCATCACTGATCATCCCATGCCAAAACATTGCCTCAGTAGCCCAAATTGAATTCCTCAATAGCCATCTCTACCAATCTTGAAATGCCTCGGGAAGCGTGAAACTGCCCCAAACTGCCTCCTGGAGTGCCTGCGCTGTCAAGGTGAGGGCACCAGTGTGTCCGGGAGGGGGGTGATATGCTAAAAACAAGTGGCTGGACCACCCCCTCCAAGCATAATTCCCTAGGTCAACCAGATAAAACTCCTCTCTGCTCTGACAGGGTCTCCGACAGACCAAAACTGCACTGAGTCAGCCTACTGAGGCTCAATCATCACTGTAAGTGCCCAGAACTGAAAACAGACTGTCTCATTGGACTCAGAAGGTCCAAATCCATCCAAGATGTGTACTCATACACCATATGAGTCTCTGCATGATCATAAAATATATCCAATATACCGAAACAAGTGAAATAATAATAATCTGTAAATGATCAAATAATGTTGTAAACCATGTGTTAGCACTTAGATTTTATCCCGGTTGTAAAAGAATAACACCTAAGGTAACTTATTTCAAACCAGACTTTAGGTAGAAAACTTAGCCATTTTTTCCACCAGAGAGGGCTCTCTCACAAGATATACGTAAAGGCTAAAAATATATAGAAACACGCTCAAATTTCTCAAAAATGATTTACTTGGTTGAAAAGGAAACAAGAAACATTGGACATGGAGTCAACTTTCAAATATTTAACGTGCCAGCAAGAGATTTATACCAAATAGATTTCCACAGAGGCAAGATAGCAACCATATCACAGTCAATTTGATTTTGCAGGTGGTATAGAAAGAAATAATGACAATCCATCAACAACAGGCATCTAACTAGGATGAATCCATTGTCAACTTTGGAGAAATAATGGATACTTAAATGCGATAAAATGAGGCATAACCAGTATGAATCCCGATTTATTTCAAACGTTCATTTAAGCATAGAAGAAGAACATAATCGAAGATATAACAAATAAAGTAAACATGCACATATAGAGATGAGGGAAAATACAGACTGTAAAAATGATCAACACATAAATCTCTGGTCTCTAAAGATAGGTATTTCCACTGTACGACTTTCTATTATTCTATCAAAATCTGAATTCAAAACTTATTATCTCTCCAAGAGTTTCCAACCCTTTACATGTTTTTTACATATCAATATATAGAAAGACAACATATACCTAATATTAAATTCGAAATCTAACTGAAACTCTAAAAATAGAAACAGTTACAACTTCTTTTTTTATTTCAGGAAGTAAATTTGTTGAAAAATAGGCTTCAAAGCTCTAGCTGTATATCTCAGTTGGAGATAGCTGTGTAAATTTTGAGAGAGGTTTTTGTAGGTGGGAATGTGCTGAACAAAAGCCTCTTTCAGTTTCTGAAAATTATTCTTCATTTGGCGGAAACAACTCTTTGAAGTTAATGACTAAAACAGTAAACTGAAATTCTGGAAAATTGCCCTGTGAAGATGACTTCGATTCTCTTAACCCATAACACCTATGTAAAAACTGAGAGAGGTTTTTGAAGATTGGCCCGTGCTGAAGAAAATCCTCTTTCAGTTTCTGGAAATTCTTCTTCATTTGGCGGAAGCAACTTTTTGAAGTTAATGACTAAAACAGTCATTTCCAGAAAAACGTGTTCTAATTGTCCCATTTGATTTTCTCTATGGGATATATCCCACATTGGTTGAGCGGGAAATAATCGTGCTGTTTATATACCCCACCACGCACAACACTTAATAACACATAGCACGTGCTATTATACTCCTCTTCCTTGGGCGCTATACCTTCGGGAATGGTGGTTTCGCATCAGTGGAAGGTGGTTTATAATACCACCCTTTCGAATTGCGGATGGCTGTGACACTTACACGTGGATGGTGGTTTTTAATCCGCAACCACTTTATAATATTAAATTTTGAGCTAGTGAGGGATGCGGAATGGGTTATCAACCGTCCATCTTTTAACCATTCCACCATTTTAGAGCTTCACTAACTATTTTAGAGATTCACCAGTGCTTTATCCGCCTAATTTACCATATTGGCCAAATTTAGAAGCCCTGTCAATTCATTTATATGCTCTGCTAAATATAGAATTTTTCCACTAGCTCCTGGTCACAGCCTTTGATATTTTTCTGCCTTGATCGTGACCGTTGATTACTTTATATGCTATTACAAGGTACTTTATTTAATTCTTTAGCTCTTCTTTGGCGTGGCCAATGGTCATATGGATTTTTTTTTTTTTGGGACTTGGTGTCTTCCTCACCGAACTTAGGAGATATCACAACCAATTTTTTGGATTGGCAATCTTTCATTCACATTGGAAAAATACTGTGCTAACACCATGAATCATCATCATAACCCTGTATCTGCTGCATAGAATCATCATGTTCATAAACCATATATCATCTATCCATATCCTCACAAGGTCCAACCATCTCATGTCCTATGGTTGACCTTGGTCAAACTAGGTTTGACCAAGTCAACATGACCAAATATAACTCAGACCATCATCAGAAGCTGCTGCAAAGTGTTAAAGGTTAATGCATGCTCTACAATTTATTCAAATAACAATTATAACACAAAGTAATCATTACTGGCGATCTAAATCCAAATATATAATGTCATTAATTATTATTATTACTCAGACTAGACTTTCAGGACCATACTCACTTCATAGCTGTGATCAATTTGCTAGTGAAGGGTGAAGGCTAAAATAAATGGCTAGGCTAAGGGATGACTTGACTGACTTAACATTGTGACACTTTCGAAAAGGGAAAGGGAATACACACCATAGGATATACTGAATGAGCAACAACACAGGGAATGGCGGTGTCTCACAAATGGATGAGTTGTTTAAAGAAGGTTTATTCACTTTTAACAGATGCGCACAATCCATAATACAAATGAGGCCAGCAGTAATTTAGATATAACATTTAAGTTCCGTTGCTTTTTGGGCCCGAAGTTTCCATAGCCTTTGATCTATGTGTGTTTATAAACACATTGCATAGATTTACATTTATTTGAGGCTTTCTGCTGCAGGTGTGTTTTTAAGGCACTTGTTTACCTGAGCACTTCTAGGTGTGTCACAAACAGCTTGTTTACCTAGGTATTTTACATTTCCAAAAGATATACCATTTTATTTTCATGGCCATTTTCATTTGGCATGCCTTTCATTCATGTGTGTTGAAAAACACATTGCATGAACGGGCTTTTCATACAAGATATAGCATTTCATTTTTCCATATTTTGTATTCATGGCAGCACTAAAAGTTTCAGGTTTAGCCAACACAACTTTAGTGACTAGGGGGAACTCACAAGGAACTCCAACTCACCATAGGTAAGTTTTGTCACCAACTCAGAGCCAAGACACAATAAACAGGGAAGCTCATCCAATACAAAGGCTACAGTGGGGAAAAGATCCTCCATGTCACTAATCAAGTAGTAAGTCAAGGTGATAAACTAAAAGGTAGGCAATGGATGGATGAAGACAATGAATAATGGATCCAACACTAGCAAGCCAAGATATGGTGGAATGATCACCTCTATTCTCCCTAAGGAGGGTAAAACCGATGAGTATGAATAATGAACTTCTAAGTCTGAGTAGGGACAATATAATATATATAATAAGATCAACCAGGTCCACATATCTATATGATCGCCACATCATGACACTAAGTGCTTAGACATGCTATAAGAATAAATATAAAAGCACTATAACCATAACACAATGATATACCTGTTGAGTCATATACCTGAATGCTCATCACCTGAACCATCATCTGTCCTCTGAAACTGCTGCTGTAACTCTGGGCACTACTGACTGCTCTGTACAAATGGTATAATGGCTACATCGGTCATCTTTCTGAGTGTCCTGAGACTCAGTCATGGCATGGGGAATATATACTGCTGTCCAAAATCTGATAGTGATCCAATATAGATGCTCATCTCAGCATCTCAATGTAAGGGAACTGGTTGAATAGTGTACTAGAATCAAAAAAATAATGTATGGTATCCCGGCTACTATATATGTGATAACAGTGACCTATGAACTATCTTAACATTGTGCAACAAATATAAACTTTGAAACTGAGTTCCATACCTATAATGGCATACCCCAAGTCTTTTATTAATTGATGTTTCCGTTGTGCATTCTCCCTTTATCATCCAATCAAAACATGCCATCCTCTTGCTACGATATCATAAGTTTTCGATCCGTCTTTAATAAAGTATTTTCCACTATCAAATTCAACTTTAAAATTTAGTCAATTCCTCTAATTCCAAAAAAAAAAAAAACTTTTAAACCAAGAATGTTGAGTACTTTCTTTAAATCTTATGTATCGCTTATGCCCAACAAAACAAGGTAATCAACTTCACCTACAATCTCCAAAGTTTTGCCATTGTTAAACTTGATGTATCCAAGCACAAGATGGTTAAATTTTAAGGGAAATGCTTATCAAATGTGTGTAGTCTAAGAAATATACCCAACTATTATGAACTATGATACCACTGTGATATTAAGGGAACCCAAGAGCCCAATATGACAGCGCCCTTTTTTTTGTAAAGAACACTAATCATATCAGTGTGCACCAATCTTTAAGAGAAAATATCCCAAAAATTTTGACATTCAACTCTAATACTTAATGTGGCATGTTTCAATGACAACAAATACGTTAGAATAATTTCAGAATAAACTGTAGAATGACAGATAACATAACACGAGACAAACTCATGCAAGAAAACAAGAAAGTCTAATGTGTTAACTGAAAAACTGTGTTAATGCGCAAAAGAGTTACACCAGTGTGCAAATCAACTTTCATTGGCTTCCAATATTATAGTGTGCAAATCAACTTTCATTGGCTTCCAATATTATAGTCCCTAAAACAAACAGCTAACAATAGTGTGCAAATCAAGTCCCTAAAACAAACAGCTAACAATAGTGTGCAAATCAAGTCCCTAAAACAAACAGCTAACAACATCGTGGCTCTTGCAATGCTTTCACACTTGAAATCCTAAGGCTCACAGAATGCAAAAGACGATAACAGATTGTGTTGTTCCCTGCTTAAAGCTTCATTATAATAAACTCTACCAACATGTTCATTAACCTTTACATTCAAAGATCGATCTCTAGAAGTACACAAATAGTTTGGTGATCAAATCTCATTGGGTTGTTGATCATCATACATAATGGTTCCTTGAATTTGGGTTTACATCTTTGAGGTTGGTTACAATGGTTTCCTCAAATTCGGTGGTCATTATTGACTTGATTTGTGATCAAATAATGGTCTGAAAAAAATCAGCATCCCACACTCTAATCCCAATACTTTGTGATGTCAACATATGCACTTCGATCTGCTTCCTATCTGCATGGACCTAACAACTTCACTCCCAACAGAATAGCATTAAGCTCAACATTTGCATGTTCATGGTACTAGGATGATTCTTTTTCTTGCTCTGGCGTTGACTAAAGTGCTACACTTTGACAATATACTTGTGATTCAATGAGTTTCTCTTGTTGCAAGATTGTTTTCTTTTAATATATTATTTGCTACTATGTTGATGGTTTACCCTTTTGGATTCACCTCTTTCTATCTTATTGTCTATTCTTCCTCCATTGTAGGTTTTCAATTTCAACTTCTTGTCTTTATTGGAGATTCACTAGGCACTCCTTATTGTTGTTAGCAGTTATTATTTTGAGACCCATTAACTTATTTTGTTCCTGCAGGGCATTAACATAATTTCATTTCATTTCATTTCTATCTTCCACAACTGAGTTACCCTCAAACAGTGGAACCTGCAAAACTCCTTACCCAAGTCCCTTGGATTGATTGCATCTTTCTTTTAAACTGATTTAAATGGTGTAGGCAGTAAGCACTCAATGATGATCCAATAATAAACAGTAGTGACGATGGGCAGTGTCCCCTCTCTCGAGTGGCCTTAAAAGCATCCGAATATGTAGCAAGGTGACCTTAAGCATGCTAGGGTACTTAGTTTATGGGAGCAGCTACCCCCACCCACTCCTAACTCAAATATTGTAAACAAATGCTATCACCAAGATTCTCTTCCCCTAGAGATCCATGGACCTTGGATGTTAGGAAAGCATTGGTGAGGAACACTTGGCTTCCCCCTAGGATAGTCTACCTAGTCCTCTTATCCCACACCATTCTCCATAAGACATCATCAAGTTTAGCGTCAGTGCTTTCAAAGTGGTTAATGGGGCTACAGGTTCCTTTGATTCTAATGCAAATTAGGACTTGATTATTTTCTTGGCCTCCACTCCTAATCCATCCCAACCTTCTCTACTTTAAGAGTGCTTGTTTTTCCTTTCATTTTGCACAAAATGGATCTTTGCTTTATTCTCTAAGGTTTACCTCTTTGTTTTGTTATTTGGTACTTTTTCTTCTCTAGAGATGCCTTAGGCACTCCAGAATTGATATTGTCGCTCAATTTACTCTAGTCACATTGACCTAGTGAACATTAATTCTCTTTCTAGTCGGAATCATAAAGAAAAGAACTTGAGCAGCTTTAAAATCCATTACAACTTATTTTTATTAGAGATTAATTGGGGCCATTTTATAATTGGTTCATATATTTGAACAAACTAAAATACAATAGTCTCAGCAACATAACTTAAAAGTGACCACAAATAAATTATCCTATAATACTTAAAGTACAAACAAATTATCTTATAGTGAGCATATTTTAACCATCTACTTGTTTCAGCGAAAGTTAGTCAAAACGAATTGAGTGTATGTATCCTCAATAGAACTGTTTGACATAATCTTGTCTTGCAAGGGGCAAAATTCATTCAAAACATATCTTAATTAAAATGTGTGAAATGGACCTTGTTCCATAGCTAACAGAAACTCTTCAAACAAGACTTTTCAAGTGAGTAGTACCAGAATTGAGAGAATTAATCTGATATTTGGTGGGAATGTTAATTATAATAGTAAGCTTTCACAAGAGTTCACATGGTTCAAAGGATAGTCCATCACTCAACTGTAAATCCCCGTGCCTCTACCTTTATTCCCCTGAGTTGACATAGATGTGGGCAAAACATGATAACATATAAGATTCAGAATACAATCATAGTACCAGATTCCAACATCTTCAAATTTTATGCAATTTGAAAGATGTTTTTTGTTTTGGGAATACATACTTAGAAAAAGAGAAGTTTTTATAATTACAATCATTTCATGGCTGTAACAGTTCTAGTTATGTAGTTGTTTCTGATCCTGTTACATCAGATCCACCGGAAATATGGCTTCAAGTGATAAAATGTTATCTACCAGAAGTGCTGTTCAGGGCCGACCTTTATGCACATTCATTCAATGCAGAGGATTCAGCTTAGACCTTCCCTTCTAGTAAGAGCGGTGGAGATCTGAAGATTAAAAACTGCAGAATCTATCATCGTATTTCAATACAGCCACCTAACCCCGTGTTTAATTGCTGTGACAACCAAAACCACTTTTGTCTAGCAGTTGGTTATGCTCCACAAGTGCATGCCATAGAGCTCAAAGTAGCTCTTCCAAAATTAATTATCTTTTGCAGTATCACTCTTGTTTAGTCCCCTTGCAGCAAGAGAACATTTGCTGTTGTAACAAGTTTTTGTCCTAGGGCTTATTTTCTTAAGTCAGTCTAAATGCTGGTTCCTTCGAATCAATCCTACATTGACCTTGTCCTCAAAATATCTGTTCCTTAACAACTTGTAATGTTCAAGCAAATCAAGCAAATCTGCCTGTCCTGACAGCATGTAGTTGCCAGTTATTGTTATGGATCTGGCTTTATTATACTTATTATTCCACAGAATCAAATAGCGTATGGCAACATCATTTTCATTTTTGGGAGGAATCACCAAGTAGGACTGGTTCACAAAATGACTTTTCCCTGAAAGAATTTCACAGATAGCCACCACCCCATATTCTTTCAAATTCCCATTTTGCCATCCAGAAAGTGGGGAAGAGTAAAAACATGAATCATCCATCTTAGTAGAGAAATAGATGCCTTCCCCATATGCCTTTCCAGAAGACATGTAATTCGTTGTACTCAAGCACCGCAAGCCATTTCTGAAAAATTCAAGACAGACACACAAGTTTGTCAAATCCAAAAGACCAAATCATTAAAAAAGTTATACAAACTCATGAATTAGCGTAATCTTTACTACAGTTAACATGGTTAATAATTACAGTATAATATAACTCTAGCAAACACTCATATAGGATATGCCACTGCAATTCTGTAATAGATTTGAAAATAGAAAACAAAAAAAGCCTGACTTATTTGTAGACCAAAATGGCATATAATATATATTTATGCTATATTCTTCCTTTGATAACAACAGGGTCGAGCTCAATATTTTCAATAGGGCATACTAATGAGAGGGCAGACTTATCAAATTGAAGGACTATGGAGATATGTATGTTAGTTGAATGCTGTCACGGATTCCATGAAAAGTTTTGGAAACTATATATATTAATTTGATGCATATGTGAAGAGCCTTGGGAACATACGAAGTTGCATCTTGCTCTAAAGAAATATCATGATATGTAATTTAGTTAAACATAGAGTAAGGATATCCGTCTCGCAAGACAAAACGTCAATTCTTCTCGTTTTTCCAAAATATTGCTTGCACACAGACATCAAAAGAAGCAATACATTCTTAAAAGCAGCTTTTATAGCAAGAAATGTAGATCTTCTAACCAGCTTTGTACTTGACATAATTCAGACTAATCTATCAATATATTAATCATCCGATTTTGTACATGAGTCCTTATATTTTGATTTCAAAACAAAAATTAAGTGGTAAAACTGTGACACCCAGTCAGTTAGCAGCTAAGCAAATTCCAACTGTGAATTTGCAACTCTGAAAGCAATTCAGTACAGGTTTTCAACTTTTGATATTAAACCAAGCCACATTAACACGTGTGAAATATAGCATAGCTTGTTGTATCGTGTATATCATTAGAACAGTCTTGGCAAGTGTTAAAATACAATCTGCCTCAAAGGAGGCAGCCCCAACTTAGTTGTGGGTCAGAGGAATAGTTGCTGTTAGGAGATTTCTGGGGTGGAATGAAAAATCACATCCTGCTGTTGCTATTGGTGAATATTGGGAGAGTGTGGCATACAAAGGTGATAGTTTGTGTTATAATCAAGAGACTCGTCTTCAGCAGGTTATTAATAATTTAATTTGATTAATGCTACAGGAGACATTTCATTAGCTTTTGATGTCACCACTAAGGGGGTTCTGAATATAGCATGCACAATCAATATTGGAGGCTGATTGATCCTCAGGAAAAGCTAACTGATGTATAGGTATCGTGGCCCTCACAAACAAAAACCTACTTGGAAGACCATGATACAGATTCAACAAAAGCTAACTGTTGTATAGTTATAGTGACCCTCACAAACAACAACCTCCTTGGAAGATCATGATACAGATTCAACATGGACAATGGCCATTTATTCGTGGCAAGCCTACACAAGGATATGCATATATTCTCACACACCCAGGAAATCCTGTAATTTTCTTTGTTTTTTGTCTGCTTGATCCCATAAACAGAGCTGACTGATGCTTGTATCCCTACCAAACTTCATTGCTGTAGTCCTCTTAAGATTTCCATGCTGACAATTGTTAAGTTTTTACTTGTTTAGCATAATAACATTTAAAACATTTGCAAAAATAGGATCACTGAAAGAAAGACAAGCACAGCAACAGAGAGAACACAAGATTTTCCTCCGGGAAACCACGAGGGAGAAAACCCCGCAAAACTTCCTCAATATAGAAATCACCAAGACAGAATAAAACCCCAAAAACAAGATAACAACTCCTCTCCTCCAGTGAACTTCTTCTTTCTCTCTCTTGCGCACTTTCTTGAGTGAATTAGTGAGTGAGAGTGATGCCAAATGAGGAATTCGACTCCTCTATTTATATTCTTCAGTTGGGTGACTTTTTACCCTAACTGGGCCGACTTCTCCTAACTGACTGGGCCAACTTCACTTAGGGAGACTCAATAACTTATTTAATATAATTCTTGAGGGTACTATTGACCCGACTTACAAAGGAGGGTTTACATTGACTCTTTTGATGACCAATTTCATCAATGACATTTCCCGAAGAAGGAATAATAATATAATAAACAAATACAATTAGAATATCTTCCGCAGTTACATTTCTTTAACACTCCCTCTTAACTAGGAACGTATTCTACAGACATCAACATCAATACCTATACAACTGACTGGTGAATCTATGTATGTCATAGGAAGTTTTGAAACATCATATATTTGAAGCATCATCATTATCATCAATATGGAACTGCTAGATCATCATCATCAGCACAAAACTGCTGGGACATCATCAACATCATCATCAGCATATGAATACTGGAACAACATCATCATCACCAGCATGTGAATGCTGGAACAACATCAGTGTACATTTGGAACTGCTCTATAGTGGGTGTTGTTGTAATTGTAACTTCGGAAGATATTCCCTTGTATTTTATATTGTTATTATTATTGTATTTTATTTGTACCTCCGACGGAGATGTTTTTCCTCTGTTCGGGGATGTCATTATTATGCTTAGTCATTCTAGGTCATTGAGGTAAAAGCCTCCATTGTAAGTTGGGGCAATCGATCCCCAAAAGGTCAAATGTAATTGTATTATTGAGTCTCCTAAAGAAGTCGGCCCAGTCAGTTTAGTTAGGGCTGACTTGGTCAGTTAAAAGGTCACCCCAAAAGTAAAGTATAAATAGCGAGCAAGGCTCTCTCATTTGTACACACACTCACTCACTTGAGTTCGCATAAGTGAGAGAGAGAAGACAAGTTCGCATAGGAGAAAGAGAGAGAGTTGCAGAAGACTATCTTGTTTTGGGGTTTTCCATTTTGTGACATTATATTGGTGACGATTCTATCTCTGAGGAAGTTGCGGGGTTTTCTCCTTTATGGTTTCCTCGAGGAAAATCTTTGTGTCTCTTGTGTTATGTTGTGCTTGTTATTCTTTCAGTTAACATCCTAGATAATATTGATTAAAAGTAGTAAAACTAACAATGGGCACTCTGGTAGATTACACAGGCCTTGTCTGACTTGCTAATCCTTTCGAACCAAACAAGCCTAGTCAAACATACCAATCTACCAGGGACGAAACAACCTTTTTTGACTTGCTAATCCTTTTGGACCAAACAAGCCTAGTCAGACATACCAATCCCCCTAGGATCAAACAGGCCTTGTCAGGCTGGCATACCAATCCCTTTCAAGCTCAAACAGGCCTTGTCAGACTCACATACCAATCCTAGACTGCGCTGCCACACCACGATTCCAGGAAACCACATCATCATCATCACTCCCTCTTTCGAGGGAGGTCCTTTCGGACCAGACCAAGCTTGTCTCGAAAGTATTCAAACTTCACTTGAAACAGAGGCTTAGTCAATACATCAACAACTTGTTCCTCTGTAGGAACATACTTGAGCTTTACAACTCCCTTCTACACCATATCCTGGATGTAGTGATACTTGATTTCGATATGCTTCGATTTATCATGGAACACTGGATTTTCTGACATCTTGATACAACTCTAATTATCACAAAGGATATCAGTCACATCTATTTTGGCATCAAACAATCATGTCAACATCTTGCGGAGCCAAACTGCTTCGCTACAAGCTGAACATGCTGCAATGTATTCAGCTTCTACCGTACTGAGAGCAACACTTGTTGAAATAATGTATCTTCGAAGAATATTCTACTTGTATTATTCCTCCTTCGAGAGATGTCTTTAATGTAAAAGGCCATGAAAAAGTCATGACGTAAAACCTCCATTTTAAGTCGGGTCATTAGTACCCAAAATAATGTAAAATAAATATTAGTTGAGTCTCCCTAGAGAGGTCGGCCTAGTCAAGTTAGTGAGGCCGACCTAGTTAGTTAAATGTCAAGTAAAAGATAAAGTATAAATAGAGAGTGTTTCCTCTCATTTGCACCATTCACTTACTCAAGCATTGCACACTAGAGGAAAGAGGAAGATTGCGAAGGAGGAGGAGGATAGTTCTTGGCTCTAGACTTTGGGTTTTGTCTCTCTTCTTTATGAGACTTATTTCTTTGGGCATTGTACTTTGGTAATCTATATTGAGGAAGTTCTTGTTGGGTTCTCTTCCCCTTGAGGGTTTCCCAGGATAAATTGTTGTGTACCTTGTGATTGTGTGTCTTTCAGAGATCTTATTTATGTTGTTATTGTGAATATGTATTAAATGCTAATCAGTAGAAATCTAAGTTATTACAGCATATAAACTTAACATGGTATCAGAGCTAGATTGAAAAGAGTAGCTCTCACTAGGTAAATCTCTCTCTCCTTCTCCAGACAAGAAAAATTAGGGCTTCCTATTGACGAGGTATTTTTTAGTGCAAGTGACATTGGGAAGTGCACCTCTCCAAGGTGCATCTTTTGGCACCAAGATCGAAATTTTTCAGTGCCTAAATCTTCCAGAAAGTCAAACCCTAGTTTGACATGGGACCAGAAAAACCAAAAAAATGCAGTCCAGAATTTTGCGTCCAGTTTCAGGGGTTAAATCTTGGATTCTTCAGAAACTTATTGTACCAGCATACTCGCCTTAGTCAAGCGCATCTTTTGGTGAGTTTAGTTTTCATTTTTGAGAAATTTCAATTTTTGGTCTTTTTCAGCTCTTCGGGATAAGATGGCCCCAAGCACCAAGCTTGATGACAAGTTGGAAGGCATAGAAAATTTCCGTGCTTGGAAATACAAAAATTGGACACATTCTAGAAGAGAATGATCTTGCAAAGTTTGTTAAGAAAGCGTTATCACATCTATGTTAGCTGGAGCTACCATACTGCAGACTGTGTGGCCGAGGACCACACAGCCCTTTTTTTTCCAGATCAGAGATCGAGTGCCTTTAGAGGAGGCACACAGTTTTGTTCAGATTGCCCCGAGCAGACATATCAGAGGGGACGGATGGTTGTACAGTGGTCCAGACATGTTACTTAGCATCTACCGCAGGGTCACCCTTCCTTGCTAGGCTTTGATATGAGCCCATTGAGACAGTTGCCTAGTCTTGCTTTGATTGAGACTATCACAGAGTATTGCTGGTTTACTATGTGTGCCTGGATTCAGCAGAGATCCAGTTCAGAGACAGCCTCAGCAGCAGGTATATGGTGCCGCAGGTATTGCATTTGATGTTTATTGCTCATGATTGTTGGTTAGACTTGTTTATACATGATAGTACACTAACTTTGCATATGATGATTGATTTGGTGATCTAGCTAGTGTTATGATATGTGATTGGGCCCTTGGTGATGTCAGTCCACCCCTTTCTAGTAGGCTCCTGTATATGCACATCGGGTCACACCCCTACTCTTGGTATAGACTTGGTCACTTAGTCCCCCTAGGCTTAGTCCCCCTAGGCAGCTGACTTTGGATCCACCTTCACCTTCTCCATCCATCCGATTCATCCATGATAGTCTTTCCCGACTTGGATTCCGATTTGTGACCTTGAGGATCCCCTTCCCCACTGATCTCTGAGTATGCCATGATTCCCTGTCTATTGTGCCTCGGCTCTTTAGTGTGTGAGATGCACTCTCAAACCTGGGATTTGCTCCTGTCGGTTACCCCCGATGTTGCAATGCAGTTAGGATTGTGTAGCCTCACCGGGTGCTCCCCATTGGTCATCGAAGCTTGTATGCTTACCCCCATTACTTTGCAGTATGAGCACCTTGATTATATCTATTGAGATATGTATGTAGCCCAAAAGGGCCTTGATGTAAAATGAAGAAATGAAGAAATGTAGAGCAAGCCAAAAAGGATTTTGTAAATGTAAAATCTAGCCAAAAAGGGCTAAGTATGAAATTCATTGTAAAATCCATGCAATGTGTTTGTAAACACACATGGACATAGGTCAACCGTACATGTCAACATTTGTAGTGGTTATTTCCTCACCTAGTCCTGCGGGGCAAAGAGGTGAGAGGGACAAAGGACAAGCTCAAGATTGTCCCCTAGAGTCTCAAGTTACGGTTTGCCGGACACCCAGTTTGGCGGCTCTAGAAAAGAACCTCACGTAGTCTTCGGGCACGAATGTGAGTTGTGAGGTACTTGTTAGATGACCAGTGGCGGTTTCCTTGCACTATACTCATTTGTGAGGCACCGCCCTTCCCCGTGTTTTTGTCATGGTATGCTTATCTCAGTGGACCCTGCTTTCTCGAGTTATCCAAAAGGTCACATGATCTTTGTCCTTGTCATCCCTCATCCTTCACCTTGTATTCCACATCACCCAAAGTCAACTAGGTGGTCAAGTCTATAGGTTGTGCATAGCAGTTGAGTCTTTTGGAGGTGGTGGGCCCACCTCCCCTGGGGCCTTGTATTTTTCCGAGATTTAATGCATTTTTTATCACCATATTATCATCATATTGTTTTGTAATGTACTAACTTGTATAAGGAACCCTTTCACTTCATGATTGAAAACAAATATTCAGCTAGCACCATTGTTGACCAGATTTGACTTGGTTGACCAAGCCAAAAATGGGCCCGAAAAAATGTTGCGACCGGAATTTCGATTTTGGTCAATTATTATCTACAGGGGACCCATATGAGCCTCCAAGTGACAGAATGTAAAAAGATCGAGGCGTTTGTGAGATTTTTAATTATTATTGGTCATTGATGACCTATTTTAATTAAAAATCATGGATTTTGGGCAAATAATGCCTAAGTGATGGATCATGGTCGTTCCAGTGACCATTCCTACTATTTCTGGGGTCTACGATCACATTGCAGCAGACGATCCGGGCACTAGAAGTGGGTCAAAAGCCCAATTTACTCTAGCAATATAAACCAGCAATAAAATACATGGAAAATAAAAAATTGACAAAGGCAATTATAGCAAAGGGCAAAAATTAAAGGCTGGCTAATTCAAGGGTGATTTATATGGTAATGTTGGTATGTTTTCACATCATATTATGTATTGTGGGTCCCTCCATTGAACCAGCGCACTAGAGGAGGTCGAATTTTCCCATGGGGGCGTTTTTCCTCACTTGGCACAATTCGTTTTTGATGTATGGTTGTATGTGGGACCTTGTGTATTGAGTTGGGGGGATAAAACCCCATACAGACACCCCCCAACATTGTTTTATCTATTGTATGGCCCCACAATGGGCCCCTCTCCTCCACTTGTGCGTTATCCTTGGGCAATTCGCACCCCCTCTTTGAGATGATCTCCACCATTCGATTTGGCGGTTGGGGATTAGATCCCAGCCCTCCATTTTGGAGGGAATAGGGTTTTGAGAATGGCCTTTCTCTATAAGAGAAGGCACTCACTCCATTGTTGAGTCTCTTGGCATTTTGTAAGCTTGTGACTTGTGAATAGAGAAGCATTTTTCCTTCGATCTACTTGTGCATATGGTGACTGATTGTTTAGATGATGATTCTTAGCTTATTGTTGATGCATTGTTGAGTGTTTGTGCGCTATTTCCATCCATTTCCTTGGCCAAACGAACTGCAGGTGAACTGACCACTTGAAGGGGGACGCAGCCATTCAGCTGGCAGCTCCATATTGCTCTTTCTCTTCGGGGTTTCAACAAGGGGAAGTAAACTTACTTTGTTATCTTATTTCTTGTTATCACATATATGTTAGTTGGAGCTACCATACTGCAGACTGTGCAGCCGAGGACCGCACAGTCCCTTTTTTTTTCCAGATCAGAGATCCGATGCCTTTAGAGGAGGCACATAGTTTTGTTCAGATTGCCACGAGCAGATGTAACAAAGGGGACAGATGGTTGTACAGTGATCTAGACATGTTACTTAGCATTTACTGCAGGGTCACCCTTCCATGCCAGGCTTTGATATGAGCCCATTGAGACAGTTGCCTAGTCTTGCTTTGATTGAGACTATCACAGAGTATTGTTGGTTTACTATTTGTGCCCGGATTCAACAGAGATCCAGTTCAGAGACAACCTCAGCAGCAGGTATATGGTGTGGCAGGTATTGCATTTGATGTATATTGCTCATGATTGTTGCTTAGACTTGTTTATACATGATAGTACACTAACTTTGCATATGATGTTTGTTATGATATGTGATTGGGCCCTTGGTGATGTCAGTCCACCCCTTCCTAGTAGGCTCCTGTATATGCACACCGGGTTACACCCCTACCCTTGGTATAGACTTGGTCATTTAGTCCCCCTAGGCAGCTGACTTTGGATCGACCTTCACCTTCTCCATCCATCCGACTCATACATGAAATTCTTTCCCGACTTGGATTCCGATTTGTGACCTTGAGGATTCCTTTCCCCACTGATCTTTGAGTATGCCATGATTCCCTATCTATTGTGCCTTGGCTCTTTAGTGTGTGAGATGCACTCTCAAACCTAGGATTTGCTCCTGTCGGTTGCCCCCGATGTTGCAATGTAGTTAGGATTGTGTAGCCTCACCGGGTGTTCCCCATTGGTCATCGAAGCATGTATTGCTCACCCCCATTACTTTGCAGTATGAGCACCATGATTATATCTATTGAGATATGTATGTAGCCCAAAGGGGCCTTGATGTAAATTGAAGAAATGAAGAAATGTAAAGCAAGCCAAAAGGCTTTTTGTAAATGTAAATCTAGCCAAAAAAGGGCTAAGTATGAAATTCATTATAAAATCCATGCAATGTGTTTGTAAACACACATGGACACAGGTCAGCCATACATGTCAGCATTTGTAGTGGTTATTTCCTCACCTAGTCCTGCGGGGCAAGGAGGTGAGAGGGAGCAAGGGACAAGCTCAAGATTGTCCCATAGAGTCTCAAGTTACGGTTTGCCGGATGGCGGCTCTAGAAAAGAACCTCACAGAGTCTTCGGGCACGGATGTGAGTTGTGAGATACTTGTTAGATGACCAGTGGCAGTTTCCCTGCACTATACCCATTTGCGAGGCACCGCCCTTCCCCGTGTTTTGTCATGGTATACTTATCTCAGTGGACCCCGCTTTCCCGAGTTATCCAAAAGGTTACATGATCTTTATCCTTGTCATCCCTCATCCTTCACCATGTGTTCCACATCACCCAAAGTCAGCTAGGTGGTCAAGTCTATAGGTTGTGCATAGCAGTTGAGTCTTTTGGAGTTGGTGGGCCCTCCTCACCTGGGGCCTTGTATTTTTTCGAGATTTAATGCAAATTTTGATCACTATATTATTGTCATATTGTTTAGTAGTGTACTAATTTGTATAAGGAAGCCTTTCACTTCATGATTCCATACAGGTATTTAGCTAGCACCATTGTTGACCAGATTTGACTTGGTCAAACTAGGTTGACCAGGCCAAAAATGGGCCCGAAAAAATGTTGTGACCGGAATTTCAATTTTGGTTAATTATTATCTACAGGGGTCCCATATGAGCCTCCGAGTGACAGAATGCAAAAAGATCGAGGTGTTTGTGAGATTTTTAATTATTATTGGTCATTGTTATCACACAATCTCTAGCTACTTGTGGTAAGTATCCCAATAGGGATGGTAGAGGAGAACAGCCAGGAAGGTGTAACTTACACCGGACAAGGCTGCAGTCACTTTAGACAAGGCACTTGGCCTAGTCAAGGGGGAGACCCACTCGACCGGTGAGGGTCGAGACTCAACAATCAAACACCCTAAACCCGAAAAAGATGATCAAAGCAGCAAACAAGATGGATGACTGAAGGTGAGATTTCTTCCAGCCTAGTAGGATCAGGATCTTGAAATGAGGAGATGGTTCATGAAAGATGAAATTAGATCCGATACAAGTGAGTTATGATGAATAAATGGAAAATCTAAATGGCTGGAAACTAAATCAGCAAACAGAAAATTGCTAGAAGAGTGGTTAGGGACCCTGCCTATGGGGGAATGAAGCTCGTGATGATTTATCAATACATGGCAGAGATGGACAAGCAACTTAAACACATATTCCAGGAATTATAAACTTATTAAATGGCTGATTTAGTGCAGAAAAATTGGACCAGCAATAAGTGAAATGAACAACCCTAAGGGAATGGATTAAACAGTGGAAAAATGGACCTAGGGCAGTAGAAAAAAGACGTTTAAACTCACTTCCAGCTACTGATACTTGGTACTACACGGTAAAAAGATGTTACGAATCAGATTAGCAAGTACCCATAACCCCAAAACACACTCAACAGGATGAAAGAGAAAAACACCCTAGAGGGGCGTTTTTGGCAAAGTGACCAGTGCCTAAAATATGGGTAAATGGAGTCGGATTGCAATGAAACTTGAGATATGGCTATTTAATTAGATTTCATTAGCAGGTTTTAAAGCACTAAGGATTTTAATAGTTGAATTTTTAGTTTTGATTTTTTCCCTTAGTTTTATATGTATTTTCAGCTCAGCCAACAGATCAGAAATCTAAATTGAGAGTTGGACAATAGAGAAGTACCCGAAACGATGATGAATGGCTGAATATTGGTGAATACTAATTGCCGAATCCAAGTGATGAGCTACCAGCGTTTTCCCCGAGTGTTTGAGCCAGCCAAAGACCCAGTGCGTCCCGTCTACCTGCCACAAAAATGGAGAAATTAGATATCTGAAACAAAATAGCAAGTTAGCACAACAAAATGAAAGATAAATGATGAGGAAATTGAAAGACAAACAGCAAATCCAACTCCCTTGTTAAAATCATGAAGAAGAACCCAAGTGTGGAGCTCCCACTCCAAGAAATGTGCCCTTCCTCAAGTGATCTTCCAACCTGCAAATCGCTTTAGCTCTAGATGGTGGGGAAATGCACTAACTGACTTAGCAATACATCAATAAGTAGATATCAATCACATCAATATTCATCCAAGCACAAAGTCTCAAGAACTCTCCAAGTTTATCTCTATTAGAGCTCTAAGTGTTTACAAAAAATGTCCCAGAGAAGCCAAATGGAGTGAGTCCATTCTCTTATAGAGATGACTCACTCTCACAATAGGTTCCCCCCCAAAACGGAGGGTGAAGATCAATCCCCAATCATCAAAATCGAGTGGTGGAGATTGCTCCCTAGAGGGGGGTGTGAATTGCCCCAAGAGAAGCACACTAGAGGAGGAGAGGGGCCCATGTGCGGGCCATACATCAAACAAAGGGGTTGGGGGGTGTCTATATGGGGTTTTATCCCCCCAACCATATACAACAAGGGTCCCACCATCAAAAAACAAGGAAATGGAATTCCCCCCTAAGGAGAAAAACGCCCCTATGGGCCGAATCGAGCTCAAGTGGTGGGATGCCATGGAGAGGGCCCTACCAAGTGCCAATAATACATCAAACCTTACCAAAAATACCTTAGAAATTACCTTTACCATTGGCAACCTTTAATTTTTCCATTTGCCTATAGTTGCCTTAGTCAAATTATGATTTCCATGTATTTTCTGCTGGTTTATATGGCTGAAGATGAAAATTGGGCTTTTGACCCACTTTTATTGCCCGGATTGCCGAACCATCTGTTGCAATGCAATCGTAGACCCTAAAAGTAGTAGCGATGACCACTTGAACGACTTTGATCCATCACCTTGGCATTATTTGCCCCAAATCCACAATTTTTAATTAAAACAGGTCAAAGTTGACCAATAATAATTAAAAATTTCTCAAACGGTTCAATATTTTGCAATTCCGCCAATTGCATGCTCATATGGGACCCCTGTAGATAATAAATGATCGAAATCGAAATTCCGATCACAACATTTTTTCGAGCCCATTTTTGGCCTAGTCAACCCAGTTTGACCAAGTCAAATCTGGTCAACAGTAATGCTAGCTGAAACCTATATGCAAGCATGAAGTGACAAGGCTCAATTATACAAGTTAGTACATTACTAAGCAAATAATGATAACATGGTGATCAAAAATACATTAAATCTCGGAATAATACAAGGCCCTGGTGAAGTGGGCCCACTACCTCCAAAAGACTTAGATGCTATACACCTCTATAGATTTGACCATTTTGCTGACTCTAGGTGATATGGACAACAAGGCAAAGGACATCGGAGGACGAGGATGAAGATCATGTGAACCTTTGGACAACTCGGGAAAGCGGGGTCCACCGAGGTAAGTATGCCATGACAGAACACAGGGAAGGGCGGTGCCTCACAAATGGGTATAGTGTAGGGAAACCACCACTAGTCATCTAACAAGTATCCCACGGCTCACATCCGTATCCGAAGACTCCGTGAGGTTCTTT
The DNA here is from genome assembly GCA_027924585.1 of Larix kaempferi. Classification (NCBI taxonomy): domain Eukaryota; kingdom Viridiplantae; phylum Streptophyta; class Pinopsida; order Pinales; family Pinaceae; genus Larix; species Larix kaempferi. The sequence continues at coordinate 3,996,564 of BSBM01000893.1, forward strand.
TCTAGAGCCGCCAAACTGGGTGTCCGGCAAACCGTAACTTGAGACTCTAGGGGGCAATCTTGAGCTTGTCCCTTGCTCCTTCCCACCTCCCTGTCCCGCAGGACTAAGTGAGGAATAACCACTACAAATGCTGACATGTATAGCTGACCAGAATCGATGTGTGTTCATAAACACATTGCATGGATTTTACAATGAGTTTCATACTTAGCCCTTTTTGGCTAGATTTACAATTTACAATACAATGGCCTTTTTAGCCAGATTTTACATTTGATTTCTTCATTTCTTGATGTCTTTATTTCTTCATGGCCCTCTTCAGCTATATACATATCTCAAAATATATAAACATGGCACTCATACTACAAAGGTAATGGGGGTGGGCAATACATGCTTCGACGACAAATGGGGAGCACCCGGTGAGGCTACACAATTCTAACTGCATTGCAACATCGGGGGAAACTAACAGGAGCAAATCCCAGGTCTAACCGTGTATCTCACACACTAAAGAGCCGAGGCACAATAAATAGGGAGTCATGGCAAACTCAGAGATCAGTGAGGAAAGGGGTCCTCGGGATCGCAAATTAGAATCCAGGTCAGGGAAGAAGTGTCATGAATGAGTCGGATGGGTGGAGAAAGTGGTAATGGTGCTAAAGTCAGCTACCGAGGGGCTAAATGATCAAAGTCTATGCCAAGTATAGAGGACATGACTCAGCATGCATATACATAAGTCTAACTGGAGGAGTGGACTGACATCACCAAGGGCCCAATCACGTCACATCATAGCTAGATCACCAAATATATCATCTCATGCAAAGTTAGTGTACTAACAAGTATAAAGAAGTCTAATCTACAACATGAGCAATAATCAACATATGCAATACCTGTTGCACCATATACCTGCTGCTACTGAACCTGTATCTAAGCTGGATCTCTGCTGAATCCGAGCACATAATAAACCAGCACTGTACTGTGATAATCTCGATCAAAAAAAGACTAGGCAACTGTCTCATCAAATGGGCTTGTGTCAAAGCCTGGCAAGGAAAGGTAACCCTGTGGTAGATGGTAAATCCAACTGTCTGACCTCTCTGATATGTCTGTTAAGAGCAATCTGAACAAAAATGCCTCCTCTGAAGGCAGTTGATCTCTTGATCTCGAAAAAAAGTACTGTGCGGTCCTCGGCCGCACAGTCTGTAGTATGGAAGCTGCTGCCGACATAAAATGTGATAACATTTGGCTCCGACTGGGACAAGTGCTCTAAGGGAGAGAGTGCTTGAGAACCACAGAATCTCTGCTCCGTAGCACCCCTCTCGTCGTCATCAACGTACATGCACTCGCATGCTATCTGCATCATCATCATCAATGTGTACCTAATCCTGTAAAATGCAGACGCTATACCAATCTCTGCAGACCACACGTCAGGCCGCACAATATACATGTATAATAATCCAGTAAAACAAACAAAATGGTAATGCTGAAAACAATGATAAAATTAACTCTACAGCATTTAATTTTATTAGGCCGACACATGAGGTGTAACAAAGTGAAAAAGATAATTGAATGGAAACTATGGTACAAAAGGGTGCTAGAAAGTGAAAAGATGTTAAATGCGCGAGGTACAACCGAAACCAACAAAAATCAGCCGGTCGTCGGACAAAGATAAGGTCAATCCAAGGCGAGGGACAACCGGCTGGTGCTCTCAAGAGCTTATTAGCCGCAAAAAAGGAGGGGAGACTCAAAACTAGGTCAGGGAAAATCTTCCCGGGTGGACCCGGGAACATACTCCTGGAGTAGGTGACCGCTCACAGGAACCGAGAAGTAATGACCATCCTCAGTAGCCAGAAAGTATGAGTCCCTGTCGTGGATCTCAATCCGGAAGGGGCCCACCAGAAGCTCGGAGTGGTTGCCAACCATATGATAAAAGGCGTGGTGAGACATGGCAACCCAGTCACCTACAGCAAAGTGCCTCCTGTTGACCGAAGTTGGGTCAACACCTATGTCCCGGAACACTGACAACAGTGTGTTTTCGTCCTGGTCGGGGTGGAGGTCTCTATGGCTAACGTGGGAAACAAAACGGTGGGACTCCCCGTCGAGGGGGGTCACCACTTCTCCAATCAAAACTTCCCGAGGTGCCTCCCTCTCGGGGGCAAGGTCAGTCCGGGGACCAAAGGGTCTAGGATGTGTCATATGTATCTCAATCTCCCCAATGGTCCAAAAATTTGGGGGATGGGCCGACAGGCTGCAGGTTGATGGATGCGCGGAAGGCAGGGTGGAAGGTGTCGGGGTGGCATGAGTGCTTGATCCCTCTCCAGATGGGACCGGGATCTCTGTAGGCAGAAGGAAACTCAGGCACTGGAAAGGGCGCGGGGAGGGAGGTGGGGTATCCATGGGACCCGACTCGAACTCTCTCGTGATGTCCTCGGGAAGAGAGAACTCCTCCAGGAACACCTGTTCAGATCCAACACTTCCAGCCTCACTCCTGGGGACAAAGGGAAGGGGAAAGAAACTCCAATCAGACTCGTCACTCTCTTCCCCAGGGAGGTCCTTGGTAGGAGGCCCCTCAACAAGGTAGTCTGGGGGAGATGCTCTGGCCTGTCTGGCAATGTCATTGTTTATCAAGGCCAGTATCTCAGGGATAGACCTAAAACTTCTTTCCTCTACTGGAGGGATCCTCACTTCCCAGTCCTCCAGGGGAGGGGGAGTATCTTCACCACGCTCTTCCATCTCATGATCTTCCTCGTTATAAGCAGGGAAGTCGCGTGCAAACGCCCTCAACTCATCTCGCAGCGAGAACTCCAACTCGTCAACCTCAGTGATAGTGTAATCATCTAGATATAGCAGAGCTAGCTGCTGCCGGAGGCTCGGAGGATAGGAGTGCTCCGTGGGGAAGTCCTCCTGTATCCTCATAGGCTCAGGCTCCTCAGGAGCAGATGCTAGCTCTCCCTTAGGATGGTCATGGGTGAGTCCCTGCATGTCCTCTCCATCAGAATCCTTCTGTGGTGAGGGAGACGTGGGGGTAGGGATCCATCTGTCAAGTGCATGTCCCAAGTCTGCCTCATCATCTATGTCTTCTCTGTCATCACCGAAAGCCATGAACATTCCCTCCTGGCGTGGTTCACATCCCTCGTAACTTCTTCGCAAGGCATCCTCCATGCCCTCAAGGTGTCCCTCGTAGAAGGGCTCCCGGTACACTCTCACTAAGACCCTGTTGTCCTCCGAAATGGCATGCATGTCGTTTGAAAGCCCAAAATGCAACACACCAACTGGAATGACAACTCTCTCAGGAGAGAGGCCAATGTCACCACACTCCTCTCCTCTTCGCTTCAGGTTGGCTCTTCTCCAACACTAGGGGGGTATCCCTAAAATAGGATCGCTAAGGCAGGTACAATAACGTGCAAGGTGAATGGAAGAGGCTTCCTTAGAGAAACGGAAGTAACAAAAGATAGTTTTTAGATGGGTGATGGAAAAGAAAGGAAGATCAATCCTCAGGGAAAGACCAGTGCCAGTATAAGAGAGAGGCGAATGGAGTCAAAGGAGAACTCTAAAAGGGTCTTGCTGCCAGGTGAATGTAGTGACCAACCAAGAGCTCTTGCACTAGAGAATACCTGAAAGCCGCAAAACTTAAGAGAAAAACATGGGTCAAATAAAGTTGTGCTAGATTGTTAGCCTTCTATTCAGATGATCCCAGCTTAAAAATCGAAAGTAAAGAGCTAAGAGAGGTATTGCCTCAGACAAAATGAAAGATGGCATACAAAGAAAAATGGCATACAAAAGGAAAAAAGAGCTCTAAATTTATCCAAAGAATCCCGTCATGATATTTTTCATTTAGTTCTCGGGACAAAAACTCCCAAAAAATTTCCATCCGGTTTACAATGAAAGAGGTTGGCCTTTTATAGGCTCAAAACCTCACCTACTTTAAAAAATAATAAAACAATAAAGTGAAAAAAGAATATGCAACTGTCTTGGTCGCTCAATGGTGCCACATCACCAAAGCTGCCTACCAACAAAAACGACTCATCCAACACTTAAACTTTATGCAATGGCTCTTAATGGAGCAACGAGTGTCAATCTGTAGCTACTAGAAACTGGAGACAAGGCCGCCTTATGTGAACAGTTGTTTCTTCATCTAAAGTCTAAACAGACTTAAAGCCTAACTAAAGCGAAAACTCTCAATCAGTAAAGAGTGCCAGCTGTCATAATGTGATAAAAAATAACACCCTGAATCTTGGCGTTTCCAATGGATACGATTGACACGCAGCTACTCCAAAAGGTGCACTTCAAAAACCATGAAATCGGCGGACAGAGGAGAACCATGTGTGAAAAAACCAAAACCCCTTTCGTGGCTTAGACAGAGGAGACGTGATTTTATCGATCATTTAATAAAACACCCTAGTTATCATTTTTGTGCTAGCTGTCATAACCTGGAGATGAAATGGCTATGAGGAAATCGTGCTGAAGACCGGTGCTTTACGATGATAGCAACTGACAGTGAAAACTTGTGACATCTACACGTGTTGGATACTGATCTTTGTGAGCTCCGGTGATTTTTTTTAAACTGCTGTACTAATTGAACATGCTGAAACCCGAGCTCTGGCGATGAAGGAAACTCTGTATCAAAACCTTGGCCGTTAATATGACTGCGAGTTAAGATTTCTATGCCTCGGCTGTTGATTATAACCAGATTAGCTTTAATTTTTATGTGCCGACTATCTCACTGAACTCCGAATCTTGGCGGTCAATGGCCATCAGCGTCCTTTTTTAGAGAGCAAAAACACACGCTGTCGAATGAACACGACTTCAAACTAGCAGTGGCCCAAAAACTTACGTTCACGCCGGTTGCCCCCCGAAATCGACGGAGATCTCTCTGTAATTTGAGAGGTGTCACTGCAACAGCCGTCGAATTTGTGCATGAACACGACCTCGAAACATAGCAGTGGTCCGATAAATAATTTAATTATGCCCTCGATGGCCTCTGCTTTCCTTGTTTAAAAACCAGTGGCTTCATTTGAGTTTTGTCAGTGCACGATCTTGGCAAAATTCCACTAGTATGTGAATAAACCTGCTCCTGCAACTCGGGAGGTGATGGGTATGGCCCTGCTCTTGTCGAGACCGCTTGAGAAATTGATGGAGTGGCCTCCGATTTAAATCCGCCGACTGACATGGATCTTTTCAAATAAATTTTCTCAAGTTACAGGAGTTAGATGTTTTGCAGCTGCAGCCATTACAATTTTCTCCTATTTTCCACTACCTGTGTAAAAGATTTTACCCACTTCTGCTCCAACAGACCTGTTGACTCTGCAACTCTTCCCTCAACAACACGAATTGCAGAATTAAATACTATTGTATAAGCCTCGTAAGCAAAGAAGATGTTGTAGGGGCAACCTCAAAAGGCTTCAAAACCACTACATTTCCGGCTGCAATAGCTCCTATCAGTGGATCCATGGACCATGCCCCTCCTAGAATCTGTAAATAAATGTTGGTAACGAGCTGCTACAGGATTTTATCACTTCATTGATTTTGCAGGTAGATGGAAGCTTTTCTTTATCGCTGCAATCAATTACCTCACTGCTAGTCTCATCATTTTCCTGTCCACTCTTGCGAGTTCTTTCAAGATCCCTTTCTTCCTTGGAACTCACAAGTCATATCTTCATTGTGTGAGATGTCTTTATAATTGGGATCCCAACTAACAATTCATCTCTTCATTTCCAGTGCTGAAAACATCCTCCAAAATGCTGATGTGTTTAGAAACAGACATGACTGCTGTAGATGTTGTTCTTACCTCATCAAAAATATTTGAAATACGACAGCCTTTTACATTTTCCAAGGTAAGTCCTGAAGAGAAACCCTGAATGAATTTACAGATTTCAAACATTGAATCCAAAATGCATTTCATTCATTTTGCAGCTGTCCATATCAAACCCCCTCGAGCCATAAAAACCTGTGATGATCTGCGCGCTGTGCGTGGAAGAACTGCCCATCCTGTGGATACCCCTGTAACAGTGGGGAGATAACATCTGGCTCCAACTGCAGGACGTGTGCTCGCCATCGGTGAGTGCATGAGAACCCCAGATTCTCTTGGTTATCGCAGACCAATTCAAAACAAAATTGCAGAGTGGGGGGATGGCTCAATTCACATCCAAAACCCACATATTTATATAGAAAACAAACTGAATACTGAAAACATCAAACGCTCATGCAAGAGCTTTATTTTTCTACCTATCCTAACCTAACATGGGGCAACAATATGCTATGTATATTCATACAACCAGTGTAACCAATCTAGCACCTTATCCCTGCCACATTACTTTTTTCTGTGCTTATTTAGAGACAAAGATAGGGATATATAACAGGGATGCCCTAAAATCTGCTCACAAATAAAGCTGAACTGCAACATCAATTTGTTAGGACATAAGAAATCATCACAGTTCTGGTAAAAAAATTTGGAATATGCACAAGAATCCTCTACCCATTGACTGACTGGGCTCAAATACAAACCTCTACCATAAAGTTGCTCAAGCTGATCTGCAGAATAGGTGTTGTTATCTTCAACAATGAAATGAACTTGAGGCAGATTAGAACCTTCATCATAAAACTGTTTATGAACATTTTCGGTGACATAGAATTGACGCAGCTCTAACTTTTCATCGTGAAGCTGTTTAGAAATATGGGGCAACTTCACACTGTTTCCTGTTATAACAATATTAAGAGGCTCTTCAACAACATCTTCACACAAAGACCCTTTTGATGCTTCTTCATGGATCTGCTCTTTAAACTCATGATGGACCTGTTATCACCTAAGTTGTAGTTAACCCTATGGATATATCCAATCATGGATGGCAATAGGGAAGGGCAACTCAAAAGCTGCAACCACGATCACCTCGACCTCCAATATATGGTTGTCACGCCAATCGAGGCAACCTTCACTTTATGTTATCTAGCCCAGACAACAAAGGGGGAGACCCGATCTACTCCCGACAGGAGAGATCAAAACCAAGACACCAAATCAGGGTATTTCTAAGTGAAGTTAGGTGTATGGTTTTTCCTAGACCTTAGGATGAAGTCACAAGCCAAGTGAGGGGTTCAATGAGTATAGCTTTGGTCCATAGTTGATGTGAGGGTGACTTATAATGTTTGGTATGAGATCTAGGATTAGAGTACTAGTTCAATGTTGGAAAATCCACTGCCTTGGGAACTGTGTCCAATGCAGGGTAGTTTAGGGGTTGTATTGGGGCTAACTAGTACAAGTGACAAGCTTGATCATGATACATGATGGCTTCAAGGGTCTAATTCACCATGCTACAGTTAAACCACAACTTAATCCAACAATCTAAGAAAGTCGAATTGGCTTGGAGAACAACCAGTGCCTTGGGAATTGGGATAATGGAGTCAAAGTGGAGTTGACTTGTGGTTAAGGACTCCTATAGCGTGAGACAAGTGGGCAATTAAGGTCTTGATGGATGATTAGGTCTAGATCTAGGTTTGACCAAAGTGGACCACAATCCCTTAAAATAAGGAATGCTGTCCCCAAGGCAAGATTTGACAAGGTGACACGCTAGACCTAGGTTTTGAATTATTCCCATTCCAAATCTTCAAAAATCTCAAGTACCCACGTCCTAGAAGTGAGTCAACTCACTTCTCCAAGGTCGTGCGACTTTACCCAAGGAGGCCTAAAAGTGGGGTAAGTGGGGTCAAGACAAGTTCGTTGACATCCAAATTTTAGATCCGGGTAGGTTAGTCAAGTAGGAGTATGGATCTATAATTTCACGGCAATCCGACGGCTAGATCTTACTAGATCTGAGTTTGAAGATACCAAGTGGTCCAAAATGGGGATTAAATCCCTTAAAATGTGGAATAGGGCCCACAAGGTAGAAATCAGAAAAGTGACGATCTGGGGGTAGGTCATTGGATGTGTAGATCACGAATCAAGTGGAATCTCAACTACCCATGTACTAGATCTAGGTCAACCCACCCAAACTAGGAAGTGCGCCCTTGCTTGGAGAAGGCTAAATGCCTTGGGAAGAGGGTCAAATGGAGGCCAATCCTCACCAAACTATAGATCCGGGATGCCGTGGATACTATAGAGGTGGGTTTTAAATATCTTACCCAAAAAAGCCACTAGATCTTAGTATATCTGAAAAAATGTAAAAATTGGGGTTTTGATTAATTAGGGTTTTAAATATTTTAGACAAGTGGATAGATCATGGAGATAGAACTTACCTTGAGATCATAGCTGAGTAATGTGAATGAGATGCCTTGATGTTGAGGAAGATTCCCGCAGAGATCAAATGAGAGATTGTTGATTTTGCTTGCCAAATTGATGCCCTAGCCCACAAGTGCGCCCTCCTCTACCTGTCAATCCAAGGAAAATCGATTTCAATCAGAGAGGTCAAGTATGGAGGAAATACAAGTAAAATGCAATGATAACATAGAATAGAAGGTCTCGGGACAGTAATACTCCCTGTTACCAACGAAGAGATCCAAAGAAGAAGTAGGGAGAGTCTTCCCCTACCAATACTTCCTCCTCAAAGCAAATCGGCCTCCACCTGTAGATGCAAAAACGTGGTACAAAAGATATGGCAAACAAGATCTCCAATAACTCAGTGCAAAGGAAGAACCAACGAACGAACACCAAAAACATTCACCACAATACTGGAGATAGATGCAATTATTATTTTCTATTCCAATAATCCAGAGCCACAAGTCCCCTTTACAATGAGAGGCTCTCTCCTTTAAATAGGAAGGAGAGGCACGAAAACCCTAACCACTTTTTGAATGAGTGGCTAAGATTAAAAGATACAAATGTCTAATCAATGGTTGAGATGAGCTCAACAATAAAATACATGGATCACTAATAAAATATTATGTGAGTGGACAAAATCGCCCTAGAAGAAGGGAATCCCACCAAATCATGATGACAAAATATAATAAGAGGCTTATGGTGGGTCCAAGGGGTAATTTTATCCCTCCTTGGTCAATCCCCATAGCACAATAATCATAAAATAATCCCAAATGTACCAAATCGTGCCTCCATGGTCAAATCGTAAGCCTCAAAAAGACCTCAGAAATCCTCAGAAAGTGCCATAAGTGATGGATGCGGGCCCCGATGAAGCTGAAACTACTGGAGAAGGTGTGGAGGACCCCGATCTATCATCACCGATCATCCCATACCATAACCTTGCCTCAGTAGCCCAAATCGATTTCTTCAATAGCCATTTCTACCAATCCTGAAATGCCTCGGGAAGCGTGAAACTGCCCCAAACTGCCTCCTGGAGTGCCTGCGTTGTCAAGGTGAGGGCACCAGTGTGTCCGGGAGGGGTGTAATATGGTAAAAACAAGTGGCTGGACCACCCCCTCCATCATCAGTGCCCTAGGTCAACCGGATAAAAATCACATCTGCTCTGACAGGGCCTCCGACAGACCAAAACTGCACTAGGACAGCCTACTGAGGCAAAATCATCACTGTAAGTGCCCAGAACTGAAAACAAACTGTCTCATTGGACTCAGAAGGTCCAAATCCATCCAAGATGTGTACTCATACACCATATGAGTCTCTGCATGATCAATATATATATCCAATATACCGGAACAGGGCCAATAATAATAATCTGTAAATGACTAATCACTGCTGTAAACCAAGAATCATCATCATAACCCTGTAGCTGCTACATAGAACCATCATGTATGTATACATAGACCATATATCATCTATCCATGTCATCATAAGGTCCAACCATCTCATGTCCTATGGTTGACCATGGTCAGACTAGGCCTAACCATGTCAACATGACCCAATATAACTCAGACCATCATCATAAGCTGCTGCAAAGTGTCCAAGGTTAATGCATGCTCTACAACTTATTCAAATAACAATTATAGCACAAAGAAATCATTACTGGCGATCTAAATCCAAATATATAATGTCGTTAATTATTATTATTACTCAGACTAGACTTTCAAGATCATACTTACTTCATAGCTGTGATCAATTTGCTAGTGAAGGTTGAAGGCTAAAATAACTGGCTAGGCTAAGGGATGACTTAACTGACTTAACTTTGTGACACTTTGGCAAAGGGAAAGGGAATACACACCATAGTATATACTGAATGAGCAACAACACAGGGAATGGCAGTGTCTCACAAATGGATGAGTTGTTCAAAGAGGGTTTATTCACCTTTAACAGATGCGCACAATCCATAATACAAATAAGGTCAGCAATTGTTTTGATATAGCATTTAAGTTCCATTGCTTTTTGGGCCTGAAGTTTCCATAGCCTTGATCTATGTGTGTTTATAAACACATTGCATAGATTTACATTTATTTTAGGCTTTCTGCTGCAGGTGTGTTTTTAAGGCACTTGTTTACCTGAGCACTTCTAGGTGTGTCATGGACAGCTTGTTTGCCTAGGTATTTATTTTCCAAAAGATATAACATTTTATTTTCATGGCCATTTTCATTTGGCATGCCTTTCATTCATGTGTGTTTAGAAACACATTGCATGAATGGGCTTTCCATACAAGATATAGCATTTCATTTTTTCCAGATTTTGTATTCATGGCAGCACTAAAAGTTTCAGGTTTAGCCAACACAACTTTAGTGACTAGGGGGAAGTCACAAGGAACTCCAACTCACCATAGGTAAGTTTTGTCACCAACTCAGAGCCGAGACACAATAAACAGGGAAGCTCATCCAATACAGAGGCTACAGTGGGGAAAAGTCCTTCATGCCACTAGTCAAGTAGTAAGTCAAGGTGATAAACTAAAAGGTAGGCAATGGATGGATGAAGACAATGAATAATGGAGCCAACACTAGCAAGCCAAGGTATGGTGGAATGATCACCTCTATTCTCCCTAAGGAGGGTAAAACCAATGAGTATGAATAGTGAACTTCTAAGTCTGAGTAGGGACAATATAATATATAATAAGATCAACCAGGTCCATATATCTATATGATCGCCAGATCATGACACTAAGTGCTAAGACATGCTATAAGAATAAATATAAAAGCAATATAACCATGACACAATGATATACCTGCTGAGTCATATACCTGACTACTCATCAACCTGTACCATCATCTGTCCTCTGAAACTGCTGCTGTAACTCTGGGCACTACTGACTGCTCTGTACCAATGGTATAATGGCTACATCCGTCATCTCTCTGAGTGTCCTGAGACTCAGTCATGGCATGGGGAATATACACTGCTGTCCACAATCTGATAGTGATCCAATATAGATGCTCATGTCAGCATCTCAAATGTAAGGGAACTGGCTGAATAGTGTACTGGAATCAGAAAAATAATGTATGGTAACCCGGCTACTATATATGTGATAACATCTGGCTCCGGCTGGGACAAGTGCTCTGCTGAAATGAGCGCTTGAGAACCTCAGAATCTCTGGTCCTCGAACTCCACTACTCGAATCCACGATCCAGCACTCTACCATTTTGCTTCCAGCTTTTATTTTTGCAACCAATTTCTGCATTCATAAACATCAAAAATACCTCATGCCGCATGTGTGGGAAAAATATAAAACCAACTGTAATAAAATCTATCCTATGTCAGAAATATAAATGCATGAAATATAAATGCAGAATGTAAATTAAACTACTAACATAACTTGCAAAGTTTGAGATTTATTGTGCAGGAAAAAGAAAAAATGACAGGTACTCAATTAAACTAGGAGCTTACAAAGGAGCTTAGAAACAAACAAAAAGGTGCCATACTCAATGGCTAAAAAGACTAACTACTGCCCAAGTAGGCTTATTCAGTTCCTACCTACTCTAATCTAACCAGTCATCACAAATGTTAGGTAAAATCATAAATCCAGTGCAACCATTCATCAAATAGGTTAATGATTCTTATTTGATTTTTGATAATAGAACAAGTCAAGATTGGGCTAAAGATCAACAAATTTAAGGGCACAGTCTTCTTGATTTGTTCATAAATTGAAGAATGGTTTGAATGATGCAATATGAAATTATGCCAAGGAGAAGACTGACTGATGCAAACATCCTCCATCAAAGAACTGATAGGATCATAAAATTTATGCAAGTTAAACTCAAAGATGGATAGAGGAAGGACATAAGACATGTGATTCGATTCATTTTCACACAAATTAACTTGCTCATTTACTTCTCTTACATATTCAATTTGATTCTCCTTGGGACTAATGATCAAAAACCCAAGTGGGGATAAATTAAGGCTTAAAAGACAGAAAATCAAAGTCAGACCCACTTGATGCTCAAAAATGGAGAAAAGATGGAATTGATCTTTAAACACCTTTTCTAGCCACCAAGAATGACTGATATCTTGACAACAAGCATTATGGTTCCAAAGTGACTGAAAAGGGAAATGAAGTGCTTTTTCTCCAAACATGTAATCATGCTTATACTTCCTATTAAAAATTTCCAAGGCACAAGATTGACTAGAGCACCAACCCAAAGATGATTGAAAGAGTTGGGAAAGGAGGGTGGGTTGCAAATATGAAAATTCTCCCAAATGAATAGACAAGTTTGACCTTGGATTTTGATAATAGAAAATATTCTTTATTCTAGGAATAATTTCAAGCTTTTGATCAAATTTAATATTTACAACCTGAGGACAAGATTCTAATTCTAAAAAATCGATGAACCTATCTTGACTAAGGATGGAAAAATTTAAAGACTCATTATAAGAGGTGGAACAAAGATAAGAGCATCTAGTGTGATTCATTATTTCATCTTCATCTCGAGATTGAAAATCTATTGATTGATCATTAAATTCATATGAAGATAAATGATCATTTTTATTTAATTTGTCAGGGGGAAAATTAACAAGTTCATTTAAAACACCCTGATTATTTGCACAATGATCATGTGAAGTCACCACTAAAGGACCTTGGTCGATGTCCCTACCTTCTTCTTCAATAAGTTGATAAGGAATTGAATGATATCTAAAAACATAATGACTAATGAGTTTCTCTGAGGGAGAAACTTCAGTAGACCTGTTAACTAAAAGCTCACCCTCAGAAATTCCCTCAGGATCAGGACTAGGGCTACCTAAAAAGCGATTTGAAAATTAATGGTTTGTACAATGATTAAAGATTTGACTTTCGATTGACTCAAAAGTAGAAGACTTATCATCAGAAGAAATTGGCCAGGCAAAGTCATCTCCGGATGTTGACAAATCACTTGATATTTGATTGTTAAATGATTCCACAATAGGATCGGAAGGGGAAAGGTTTTGATCTTAGATTTGATTTGAAAGATACATATCATCGAATTCACTTCCCCATTCTTCTAGGAATTTATTTTCAAACATGTCATAACCAGAAATGCTATTGGGTTTCAAATTCGAAAGCCAGAGACCAGCTCTTTCTTTGAAAGATGAAGCCAATAGTCTCATACACACATCCTCATGGGTTATGGATGACTCTTTAATAATTTCCCTAAAAAGTTCAAGATGTCTTTTAGCAGAGATTTCATAACTTCCATCGAAAATAGGCAACCTTGCACATGCTTGATGAGGAATATGATGAGGATACCCAACAATTTTTGAAAAGTCAAAAACTTTTAAACGACCAAAAGTTCTAGGTCGCTCAGAAGCAGCCATGGATAATAATTTTTTATTTTTTTATTTTTTATATTTATTTTTAACTTCAAGAACCTGAAAACAAAATGATGCACCCCATGGGTTCTAGCTAATGATAAGACCTGTCTAAATTATAGTGTTATAGGGATGTAAATGAGCTCGCTCCTCAGCGGAGTCACGATTGGGAGTCGCCAGGTAGATTTAAACTCTTCTACCAAGATATGTGTTGTTGTATATGCAGGAGAGAGTGAGTAAAGACTACTAGCTCGTCCGAGCTAAGCCCTATGCCTTCAATACCAAAATGCTAGGCAAGAGAATGGGAGGGCTTTAAGAAAGGTATGTCGAACCAGGGTAAGCCTATGCCTTCCCCGGCAACGGCACCAAAATGTTTTGCAAAGAGAAGGGGAGGAGAGCTTTAAAATAATATATCGAACCAGGGTAAGCTTATGCCTTCCCCGACAACGGCGCCAAAATGTTATCACTTAAGTTGTAGTTACCCCTATGGATATATCCAATCATGGATGGCAATAGGGAAGGGCAACTCAAAAGGTGCAACCACGATCACCTCGACCTCCAATATATGGTTGTCACGCCAGTCGAGACAACCTTCACTTTATGTTATCTAGCCCAGACAACAAAGGGGGAGACCCGATCTACTCCCGACAGGAGAGATCAAAACCAAGACACCAAATCAGGGTATTTCTAAGTGAAGTTAGGTGTATGGTTTTTCCTAGACCTTAGGATGAAGTCACAAGCCAAGTGAGGGGTTCAATGAGTATAGCTTTGGTCCATAGTTGATGTGAGGGTGACTTATAATGTTTGGTATGAGATCTAGGATTAGAGTACTAGTTCAATGTTGGAAAATCCACTGCCTTGGGAACTGTGTCCAATGCAGGGTAGTTTAGGGGTTGTATTGGGGCTAACTAGTACAAGTGACAAGCTTGATCATGATACATGATGGCTTCAAGGGTCTAGTTCACCATGCTACAGTTAAACCACAAGTTAATCCAACAATCTAAGAAAGTCGAATTGGCTTGGAAAACAACCAGTGCCTTGGGAATTGGGATAATGGAGTCAAAGTGGGGTTGACTTGTGGTTAAGGACTCCTATAGCGTGAGACAAGTGGGCAATTAAGGTCTTGATGGATGAATAGGTCTAGATCTAGGTTTGACCAAAGTGGACCACAATCCCTTAAAATAAGGAATGCTGTCCCCAATGCAAGATTTGACAAGGTGACACACTAGACCTAGGTTTTGAATTATTCCCGTTCCAAATCTTCAAAAATCTCAAGTACCCACGTCCTAGAAGTGAGTCAACTCACTTCTCCAAGGTCGTGCGACTTTACCCAAGGAGGCCTAAAAGTGGGGTAAGTGGGGTCAAGACAAGTCCGATGACATCCAAATTTTAGATCCGAGTAGGTTAGTCAAGTAGGAGTATGGATCTATAATTTCACGCCAATCCGATGGCTAGATCTTACTAGATCTGAGTTTGAAGATACCAAGTGGTCCAAAATGGGGATTAAATCCCTTAAAATGTGGAATAGGGCCCACAAGGTAGAAATCAGAAAAGTGACGATCTGGGGGTAGGTCATTGGATGTGTAGATCACGAATCAAGTGGAATCTCAACTACCCATGTACTAGATCTAGGTCAACCCACCCAAACTAGGAAGTGCGCCCTTGCTTGGAGAAGGCTAAATGCCTTGGGAAGAGGGTCAAATGGAGGCCAATCCTCACCAAACTATAGATCCGGGATGCCGTGGATACTATAGAGGTGGGTTTTAAATATCTTACCCAAAAAAGCCACTAGATCTTAGTATATCTGAAAAAATGTAAAAATGGGGGTTTTGATTAATTAGGGTTTTAAATATTTTAGACAAGTGGATAGATCATAGAGATAGAACTTACCTTGAGATCATAGCTGAGTAATGTGAATGAGATGCCTTGATGTTGAGGAAGATTCCCGCAGAGATCAAATGAGAGATTGTTGATTTTGCTTGCCAAATTGATGCCCTAGCCCACAAGTGCGCCCTCCTCTACCTGTCAATCCAAGGAAAATCGATTTCAATCAAAGAGGTCAAGTATGGAGGAAATACAAGTAAAATGCAATGATAACATAGAATAGAAGGTTCCGGGACAGTAATACTCCCTTTTACCAACGAAGAGATCCAAAGAAGAAGTAGGGAGAGTCTTCCCCTACCAATACTTCCTCCTCAAAGCAAATCGGCCTCCACCTGTAGATGCAAAAACGTGGTACAAAAGATATGGCAACCAAGATCTCCAATAACTTAGTGCAAAGGAAGAACCAACGAACGAACACCAAAAACATTCACCACAATACTGGAGATAGATGCAATAATAATTTTCTATTCCAATAATCCAGAGCCACAAGTCCCCTTTACAATGAGAGGCTCTCTCCTTTAAATAGGAAGGAGAGGCACGAAAACCCTAACCACTTTTTGAATGAGTGGCTAAGATTAAAAGATACAAATGTCTAATCAATGGTTGAGATGAGCTCAACAATAAAATACATGGATCACTAATAAAATATTATGTGAGTGGACAAAATCGCCCTAGAAGAAGGGAATCCCACCAAATCATGATGACAAAATATAATAAGAGGCTTATGGTCGGTCCAAGGGGTAATTGTATCCCTCCTTGGTCAATCCCCATAGCACAATAATCATAACATAATCCCAAATGTACCAAATCGTGCCTCCATGGTCAAATCGTAGGCCTCAAAAAGACCTCAGAAATCCTCAGAAAGTGCCATAAGTGATGGATGCGGGCCCCGATGAAGCTGAAACTGCTGGAGAAGGTGTGGAGGACCCCGATCTATCATCACCGATCATCCCATACCATAACCTTGCCTTAGTAGCCCAAATTGATTTCCTCAATAGCCATTTCTACCAATCCTGAAATGCCTCGGGAAGCGTGAAACTGCCCCAAACTGCCTCCTAGATTGCCTGCGTTGTCAAGGTGAGGGCACCAGTGTGTCCAGGAGGGGGGTAATATGGTAAAAACAAGTGGCTGGACCACCCCCTCCATCATCAGCGCCCTAGGTCAACCGGATAAAAATCACATCTGCTCTGACAGGGCCTCCGACAGACCAAAACTGCACTAGGACAGCCTACTGAGGCAAAATCATCACTGTAAGTGCCCGGAACTGAAAACAAACTGTCTCATTGGACTCAGAAGGTCCAAATCCATCCAAGATGTGTACTCATACACCATATGAGTCTCTGCATGATCAATATATATATCCAATATACCGGAACAGGGCCAATAATAATAATCTGTAAATGACCAATCACTACTGTAAACCAAGAATCATCATCATAACCCTGTAGCAGCTGCATAGAACCATCATGTATGTATACATAGACCATATATCATCTATCCATGTCATCATAAGGTCCAACCATCTCATGTCCTATGGTTGACCATGGTCAGACTAGGCCTAACCAAGTCAACATGACCCAATATAACTCAGACCATCATCATAAGCTGCTGCAAAGTGTCCAAGGTTAATGCATACTCTACAACTTATTCAAATAACAATTATAGCACAAAGAAATCATTACTGGCGATCTAAATCCAAATATATAATGTCGTTAATTATTATTATTATTCAGACTAGACTTTCAAGATCATACTCACTTCATAGCTGTGATCAATTTGCTAGTGAAGGTTGAAGGCTAAAATAACTGGCTAGGCTAAGGGATGACTTAACTGACTTAACTTTGTGACACTTTGGCAAAGGGAAAGGGAATACACACCATAGTATATACTGAATGAGCAACAACACAGGGAATGGCAGTGTCTCACAAATGGATGAGTTGTTCAAAGAGGGTTTATTCACCTTTAACAGATGCGCACAATCCATAATACAAATAAGGCCAGCAATTGTTTTGATATAGCATTTAAGTTCCATTGCTTTTTGGGCCTGAAGTTTCCATAGCCTTGATCTATGTGTGTTTATAAACACATTGCATAGATTTACATTTATTTTAGGCTTTCTGCTGCAGGTGTGTTTTTAAGGCACTTGTTTACCTAAGCACTTCTAGGTGTGTCATGGACAGCTTGTTTACCTAGGTATTTATTTTCCAAAAGATATAACATTTTATTTTCATGGCCATTTTCATTTGGCATGCCTTTCATTCATGTGTGTTTAGAAACACATTGCATGAATGGGCTTTTCATACAAGATATAGTATTTCATTTTTTCCAGATTTTGTATTCATGGTAGCACTAAAAGTTTCAGGTTTAGCCAACACAACTTTAGTGACTAGGGGGAAGTCACAAGGAACTCCAACTCACCATAGGTAAGTTTTGTCACCAACTCAGAGCCGAGACACAATAAACAGGGAAGCTCATCCAATATAGAGGCTACAGTGGGGAAAAGTCCTCCATGCCACTAGTCAAGTAGTAAGTCAAGGTGATAAACTAAAAGGTAGGCAATGGATGGATGAAGACAATGAATAATGGAGCCAACACTAGCAAGCCAAGGTATGGTGGAATGATCACCTCTATTCTCCCTAAGGAGGGTAAAACCAATGAGTATGAATAGTGAACTTCTAAGTCTGAGTAGGGACAATATAATATATAATAAGATCAACCAGGTCCATATATCTATATGATCGCCAGATCATGACACTAAGTGCTAAGACATGCTATAAGAATAAATATAAAAGCAATATAACCATGACACAATGATATACCTGCTGAGTCATATACCTAACTACTCATCAACCTGTACCATCATCTGTCCTCTGAAACTGCTGCTGTAACTCTGGGCACTACTGACTGCTCTGTACCAATGGTATAATGGCTACATCGGTCATCTCTCTGAGTGTCCTGAGACTCAGTCATGGCATGGGAAATATACACTGTTGTCCACAATCTGATAGTGATCCAATATAGATGCTCATGTCAGCATCTCAAATGTAAGGGAACTGGCTGAATAGTCTACTGGAATCAGAAAAATAATATATGGTAGCACGGCTACTATATATGTGATAACAGGACCCTAGGGATGAGGGCATCATACTCTCTAGCAAGTTTTTCAATCTCGTCCACAGTTCCATCATGCCAGTGGAGGAGAAATCTCTCAAAAAACTCTGCCAATGAATCTATGGATTCATCCAAAAGACCAAAGAACCAATTTTCTGCATTTCCTTCTAAAGTTAAAGTAAAGATGATCATAAGGTCATCCTCACAATAAACATTGAAATCGACCATCAATTGGCAATAAGAAGCAATGTGATAGATGGCTGAAACATCATTATTTCCATGAAATTCTGGAAAAATGTCATGCACTTTTTCATAGTCATAGCACTCATTAGGAAATCCATGGATTTTTGAGAAATCCAATGGGGCGTAAGCTTCGTGCAAAAGAGCAAGATGTTGTTCTTTTTTATCGTCCATAAGTAAAATTTTGAGATACTAGATCTAAAACATGCATGTAATCATACCTCATACCAAACTGTGGAGTCGCCAAGGTCAGCTTGAAAGCCTTCCAATGGGTGTGCTCACCTCTACACCTAATAGGATCTTCAAATCTGCAAAAGGACAAGGGCTCTATCCCTTTGTGGAGTCGCCATGTGAGAGGAAGAATCCCACAAATGTCGTTTTAATGAAACATAGTCTTCAAATTTCGGGAACTGGACTTTGTCCCTGGCAACGGCGCCAAAAATGTTGTCCTATGAAATGGCATGCGTGTCGTTTGAAAGCCCAAAATGCAACACACCAGCTGGAATGACAACTCTCTCAGGAGAGAGGCCAATGTCACCACACTCCTCTCCTCTTCGCTTCAGGTTGGCTCTTCTCCAACACTAGGGGGGTATCCCTAAAATAGGATCGCTAAGGCAGGTACAGTAACGAGCAAGGTGAATGGAAGAGGCTGCCTTAGAGAAACTGAAGTAACAAAAGATAGTTTTTAGATGGGTGATGGAAAAGAAAGGAAGATCAATCCTCAGGGAAAGACCAGTGCCAGTATCAGAGAGGGGCGAATGGAGTCAAAGGAGAACTCTAAAAGGGTCTTGCTGCCAGGTGAATGTAGTGACCAACCAAGAGCTCTTGCACTAGAGAATACCTAAAATCCGCAAAACTTAAGAGAAAAACATGGGTCAAATAAAGTTGTGCTAGATTGTTAGCCTTCTATTCAGATGATCCCAGCTTAAGAATCGAAAGTAAAGAGCTAAGAGAGGCATTGCCTCAGACAAAATGAAAGATGGCATACAAAGAAAAATGGCATACAAAAGGAAAAAATAGCTCTAAATTTATCCAAAGAATCCCGTCATGATATTTTTCATTTAGTTCTCGGGACGAAAACTCCCAAAAAATTTCCATCCGGTTTACAATGAAAGAGGTTGGCCTTTTATAGGCTCAAAACCTCACCTACTTTAAAAAATAATAAAACAATAAAGTGAAAAAAGAATATGCAACTGTCTTGGTCGCTCAATGGTGCCACATCACCAAAGCTGTCTACCAACAAAAACGACTCATCCAACACTTAAACTTTATGCAATGGCTCTTAATGGAGCAAACGAGTGTCAATCTGTAGCTACTAGAAACTGGAGACAAGGCCGCCTTATGTGAACAGTTGTTTCTTCAACTAAAGTCTAAACAGACTTAAAGCCTAACTAAAGCGAAAACTCTCAATTAGTAAAGAGTGGCAGCTATCATAATGTGATAAAAAATAACACCCTGAATCTTGGTGTTTCCAATGGATACGATTGACACGTAGCTACTCCAAAAGGTGCACTTCGAAAACCATGAAATCGGCGGACAGAGGAGAACCATGTGTGAAAAAACCAAAACCCTTTTCGCGGCTTAGACAGAGGAGACGTGATTTTATCGATCATTTAATAAAACAACCTGGTTATCATTATTGTGCTAGGCTGTCATAACCTGGAGATGAAATGGCTATGAGGAAATCGTGCTGAAGACCGGCGCTTTACGATGATAGCAACTAACAGTGAAAACTTGTGACATCTACACAACGTGTGGGATACTGATCTTTGTGAGCTCCGGTGATTTTTTTTTTAAACTGCTGTGCTAATTGAACATGTTGAGACCCGAGCTCTGGCGATGAAGGAAACTCTGTATCAAAACCTTGGCCATTAATATGACTACGAGTTAAGATTTCTATGCCTCGGCTGCTGATTATAACCGGATTAGCTTTAATTTTTATGTGCCGACTATCTCACTGAACTCCGAATCTTGGCGGTCAATGGCCATTGGCATCCTTTTTTAGAGAGCAAAAACACACGCTGTCGAATGAACACGACTTCAAACTAGCAGTGGCCCAAAAACTTACGTTCACGCCGGTTGCCCCCTGAAATCGACGGAGATCTCTCTGTAATTTGAGAGGTGTCACTGCAACAGCCGTCGAATTTGTGCATGAACACGACCTCGAAACATAGCAGTGGCCCGATAAATAATTAAATTATGCCCTCGATGGCCTCTGCTTTCCTTGTTTAAAAACCAGTGGCTTCATTTGAGTTTTGTCAGTGCACGATCTTGGCAAAATTCCACTAGTATGTGAATAAACCTGCTCCTGCAACTCGGGAGGTGATGGGTATGGCCCTGCTCTTGTCGAGACCGCTTGAGAAATTGATGGAGTGGCCTCCGATTTAAATCTGCCGACTGACATGGATCTTTTCAAATAAATTTTCTCAAGTTACGGTAGTCAGATGTTTTGTAGCTGCAGCCATTACAATTTTCTCCTATTTTCCACTACCTGTGTAAAAGATTTTACCCACTTCTGCTCCAACAGACCTGTTGACTCTGCAACTCTTCCCTCAACAACACGAATTGCAGAATTAAATACTGTTGTATAAGCCTCGTAAGCAAAGAAGATGTTGCAGGGGCAACCTCAGAAGGCTTCAAAACCACTACATTTCCGGCTGCAATAGCTCCTATCAGTGGATCCATGGACCATGCCCCTCCTAGAATCTGTAAATAAATGTTGGTAACGAGCTGCTACAGGATTTTATCACTTCATTGATTTTGCAGGTAGATGGAAGCTTTTCTTTATCGCTGCAATCAATTACCTCACTGCTAGTCTCATCATTTTCCTGTCCAC
The DNA here is from genome assembly GCA_027924585.1 of Larix kaempferi. Lineage (NCBI taxonomy): Eukaryota > Viridiplantae > Streptophyta > Pinopsida > Pinales > Pinaceae > Larix > Larix kaempferi. The sequence continues at coordinate 4,018,211 of BSBM01000893.1, forward strand.
TCTTGCGAGTTCTTTCAAGATCCCTTTCTTCCTTGGAACTCACAAGTCATATCTTCATTGTGTGAGATGTCTTTATAACTGGGATCCCAACTAACAATTCATCTCTTCATTTCCAGTGCTGAAAACATCCTCCAAAATGATGATGTGTTTAGAAACAGACATGACTGTTGTAGACGTTGTTCTTACCTCGTCAGAAATATTTGAAATACGACAGCCCTTTACGTTTTCCAAGGTAAGTCCTGAAGAGAAACCCTGAATGAATTCACAGATTTCAAACATTGAATCCAAAATGCATTTCATTCATTTTGCAGCTGTCCATATCAAACCCCCTCGAGCCATAAAAACCTGTGATGATCTGCGCGCTATGCGTGGAAGAACTGCTCTTAACTGCCCATCCTATGGATACCCCTATAACAGTGGGGAGATAATAAATTGTATCAGATGGTTGGACAAATGTAAAAGCCAAGCCATTGATAAATGTGCTTGGTGTGTCTGCTACTAGTGCAGTCTTCCTTTCGGCCCATGACTACTCAGATAAATTCAAGACCGGCATAAACATTGCGGAAATCCTACTCAAAAACATTGAAGATATTGGTCCATACAATGTCATCCAAGTCATTACCGATAATGCTGCTAATTGTAAGGCAGCGGGAGCAATCATTGAAGATAAATACCCCAACATATTTTGGTTCGGGTGTTTGGTTCACACATTGAACCTTCTGATGCATGACATTATTAAGTTGAAGGAAAATAATTACAAATGGATTGGTGAACTGTACAAAAAGGGCAATCACATGATAAGATTTATTACCAACCATAGCAACCCATGGCATTTTCCGCACTCACTCAAAGTTAGAGCTATTGAAGATAGAAAAGACTAGATTTGCTAGCTATTACCTCACTTTCAGGCGCCTTTTGAAGGTAAGAGAGGCATTGGCTAGCATGGTATCAAGTGAATCATGGCAAATCTTGAAAGATAGGGCTACATCCACATATGGCAGGCTTGATTTTCAGGAGGTGGAGACAACCATTCTTGATGGTCAATTTTGGGCAAGTTTCAAGTTTGTTTTGCAGTTCACAAAGCCCATTTTTTACATGATTTGGTTTGCAAATACAGATAAGCCGGTGATTGGGGAAGTGTATGAGTAGATGGATAGCATGTTGGGCCTGTTGCCGCTTGGTTCCACACCTGGGGAAAACGCAGCAGAAGTCTTCAAGCTACTGGTGTGGCCTTGGGGGCAAGTCAGAGTCAAGTGCTGTCACTTGGGACTCGACTCCTCCGTCTAGGGTTTCCTAGCGAAGCCAAGGGGGGTGGACCCTAAAAATGAAAAGAAAACTAAGGCGTTTAATCTAGGAGTTAGGAAAATATTTTTGAGAAACCAAGACAAAACAGCATATACTTTTGTGAAATAAAACAATCATTCATCATTTACTCCCATTCACTATAATCATCATTCATTTGCACATTTGTCAATAATATGAAATAACATTAACCAAGACCAATGCCTTATAATGGAGTCAAAAACAAATGCATGAGCAGGAAAAGTAGATGATGTGCGAGTGTTCTTGGTTTATTTTAAAATTAATGTGAAGGTGATCTTTTTATTATGGCAGGTGGGTTCCCAATATATGCAAGGTACGAGGGAACATGTCCGGAATTTTTGAAGCGTGGCTTCCCTCTCAGGCTTGGGCTGAATCGGAGTCTCAAGGAGGTGTTCAGATGTTGTACCAACGAGGGCAAACCTAACAGTTTCCAAGAGGTCACTACTCAGTTTTGTCCCAAGCCTTCTGAGAAATTTCCCCACGACGGCAAAATATTCGTGATGTGCCGGATTTTCACATAAAGGATTTTTATTTTGGGCGGTGTTAGCTCCTATCACTAGTCATCTCCCCCTTTCTGATGTGTACCAACTGGATCAGACTGAGCTGCAAGTCGGCCACAGAGCATACGGGAGAAGATCTTGGTATTTTTTAGAAAAATTTTAAGAAACCAAAATTTTATCTTTTTAAACCCCAGGAATCTCTTTTCAGGCACGTATTCGGGCAAGCCCTTATACAGAAACCCTACTTCAGGAAACCAAGGGGGGCGTTTTGAGTTTGTAAAAAAAAATGGAAAAACTACATTTTGAGTGAACTTGTGGCCCGCCAGTGGAACGGACCAACAAGGTTAATTTTAACCCTAGTTAATTTTATTAAATGCCGAAAATAAAAGAAGTAAACTACTCTAAAAAATCACACCATGAAAAGAGACAACACAGGCCACCCCTGGGGGGACGGGGTGTGGGCGTTGGCTAGCCCACTTGCTCTCGTTTAATAGTCTTTTACAATGATCTAAGAAGTGCCCCAGTCTACTTAAAGTGACTTGGTGGCTTACAATTTTGAGGGAAAATTAACCGGTTTTACAAAAATATAAATTTTGGTCCTCCGGATTGCCTGGATCCTTGAAATTTCGGCAGCACCTCCTCCTACCTGTTCGTCTTTTGATGCAAACCAGCAAGCAATTATTAGTATAAGATGCCCAAAAACACTTTAAGAGTGTCTTTGGAACACCTCCTAAAAAACCCAAAAAAATCTCTAAGTGAAAATCTAAGTAAAATGCAAGGAAATAACCAAGTAAGACAAGCAGTGAGGCTTGTTTACTTGGCATCTTTGCAAGCTTTATGAGCTGCAAAATACAAGCTCTAATTAACAGCCAGATATACTTTAAAATCAGAACTAACACTACTCAACAAAACTTTGAAAAATTTAACGATTTTTTGCAAGTTTTGAAAGAAGTAAAGATCTAATCAGTCAAAAAATAAGAGCTCTAACAAACCACCAGACTAGATTCTTCTGAAAGTAAATCCTGATCTATTTTAAATGTTAACGATGGTATATAAATCAGAAAATACTTTTCTTATGTAACCAGTAACCAGAGCAAACTTTTTTGAAATAGAAGGGAGAGAGAGAGATGGAGCAATTTTTTGTTGAATAAAACCGAAACTTTGGAGATCCTTTCCGGTGGTGAGCTGAGGGACTGTATCTGCATAAAAGATTAGATAAATAGAAGACACAAACAAGTTCTCCAACCTATCCGCCTGTGACAACCTGTAAAAACACCACAACTTGCAACAAAAAGATCAAATGTAGATAAAACACATAGTAGAAATTTGAAGAAAATATTCATAAACAAATGATATATTTAAATCTGATCTCTACTAAAGCGTAAAATGAAAGACTAAGCAATAAACAAATTACTCAAACTTTCCTCATAAACCAATACTGATCTTTCCCTAAGCTATACTTGATCTTGAAAAAACAAAATGCATCAATACAAGTTACCTCATTTGAAACAAGACATTCATCCACTCACAAAGCCCAACACCATAAGTGACCTCCAAAGCCTTTTATTAATCAAGAATGCTAAAAGTATTACAATGATAAGTTCCTTGCTATCCAACTCCCACTCCCTAACAATGGAGAGGAGCACACAATTTATAGAAAGCAATAGAGTGGGGCGCCCATGTGAAGGAGATAATGGTGGAGGGAGTAGCACCAAACGTGGAGGAGAAAGGGCTGCCCATTCCTCTATCGTAGCTGCCCAAGAACGCAGCAGTAGTCAGCTGAAAAGAAGCTCACATGACAGCCCATGTTTTGGGCTGTCATCTCCCCAAAACGTGGGCAGCCACTCTAGCAAAATGCGCCCAAGTCAAGCAAATGCGCCCCTCACACATGGGCACAAGTTTCTCCCCAAAACGGGCTGCCCAAACACTAAGCAATCAGCCCAATATGCTCCTTGAATGATGCTGATCCAAAACTGACCCTCATTTACTCCAAAATCTTTTTTATTTTTTAAGCCATTTTTTCAATTTTTTGAATTTTTTCATGACTTTTTTGACTTTTGGGGTTTTTTGGCCAAAGGAAAAAATTGAAGCACCCAAACATTAGAAAAAGTGGGTTTAGCGGTTAAGGGGGTGCTCTGAGTTAGAAAATGAGCACCCCTAAGGCAAAAAATACCTCCAAACGCCCCTTATAGGCCAATTACAAATTTTTTAATTGAACCATTAAAAAAAAGGCCCAATTTACGGAAAAATTAAACTTTGCCGAAAATTAAAAAACAACCTAGGGGGACTTAGGACATGTCCATATGACTCAAAATTAACGCCTAGCATGTTCATATACATTGACCCATAGACTTTAACAATCCCCTAAGGCCCGTCAGCCTCCCCAGGCATTCCAGCTTTGAAGGAGCAGGAGAAAAACCAATTAATTATGTTATGCACTAATGCAAGACATAATAGATAGGTGAAAAACCTCCTTGGAATACCTGACTTAGCCAAAAAGTCCTAGGGAACCAAGTCTTTTACAAAACACCATGCTAGTACGTTTTGTTACAAACCCCGCAGGGCCATGGACATGTGGAAAAAAGTTAAAAACGGGGGCCTTTAAAAGGACAGCTGGATATCAAATCACCAAAAATGAACATGTATCATGTTCCACTCTGCCCGCTCGCTTGATAATCCAACCAAGTACAACTTAGTTGGTAACAAGGCCAAATTAAAGATATTGTTGAACAAAAAGATCCCATCCTGTATGACCATATTCACAAACATGTAGTCAAAAGGTGGGAACATCTCAACGTTCCACTGCATGCCTTAGCGTATGTATTAACACCAAAATATTATTCTCCATCTTGGTTGGCCAAACCAGCACCTAGAGTTGGGGCTAGGAGAAAGCCCCACACAGATCCAGAGGTACAGGTTGGGTACATGGCTGCTACAGACAAGCTGGTCCCTGATGAAGAAGATTGTGCCTTACTGCATAGTGAATTAAGCAAATACCTCAGTGAAATTGGTCCGTTTGGTACTTTGCATGCTAGAAAAGATCGAGATAGGGCACCTCCTATTGAATGGTGGAACATGTATGGCTCATCATGCCCATGCTTGCATAAATTGGCAACCAAAGTTCTTTCAAAAGTGGTTAACAGTTCCTCTGAAGAAAGGTGTTGGAGCACCTATAGCTTCATCCACTCAGTGAAAAGAAACCGATTAAATGAAAATCGGGCAGAAAGCTTGGTTTTTGTACATTACAACTTGAGGTTGTTGACTCATTACTATGAGCAGGCCAAAACTGATAGATCATATATGACTTGGGACAACAATCCGGAGGAACATAACTTGGAGGATGGAGCCTTAGCTTTAGAGCGCTTGGAGGAAGAGTTTTTGGGCGATGAGGATGACCAATGACCATTACAGATGCACCATCTCCTACCTTGTTTCCAGATGCACCATCTTTGCCTAGAGGTTCAACTTCAACTTCACAACCCTCATCTGCATCAGTGAGAGGGGGTCTTGTAGGACCAAGTCTTGGACGTGGCTCAACATTGGTGGCTACTGGGGATGATAGTCCCACTCCCATTGTTCCTAGACCACGGGAAAAGAAATTAGAAATTTCCCGTGGCAAGAGGAAACATCCATAAAATCTACTTTTGCACTCTTTTCTTGTTTACAGTGCTTTCAAAGTTTCAAGTCTCAAGTTTCTGCACTATTGACTCTTTTATATTTATTATGGTATATTTTGTGAACATTACATGGCAATTCAAGTTTGAAGTTGAAGTTGAACATACCTTTCAAGTTCACTATTTGCAACTTCGCATTATTGAGTCATTAACTGCATAAAAGAATATCATGATAAGTTATAACTCTTTGGTAATGAATATGATGCTTTGTGAATTGTTTCAAGTTCAACTTTCATTTCATGGTATGTTATATATTGAAAATTTGAAGTTGTAAGGTTGATATTATAGATACTAGTAACTAAAGTCTAGACCTATGGTTGACGAATTCACTACTATATGATTGATGATTGATGAATGATGTTATATGGTATTATGGTTTATTTCATGTTTTTATGCTTTCCAATGAGTTTCCATAACTAATTCAACATTCTACAAGCATTTGTTAACATATATGCATCAAAATATATAAAAAATATATATATTATATAAAAAACGCTCCCAAACCGGAAGCTTTTGAAAATTTCGCTTTTCGCTCCCGCTCCCAAGTAACCTTGGGTTGGAGGATTCATCAGATGGATGTGAAAACCACTTTTCTGAATGGTTTTCTACAGGAGGAGGTATATCTGGAGCAGCCACAGGGCTTTGAGATTCATGGGAGAGATTCTCATGTGTGTAGGCTAAAAAAGGCCATGAATGGTTTGAAGCAAGCCCCTTCGGCTTGGTACTCGAGGATTGATTCATATTTGCTTTCGATTGGGTTTTAGAAGAGTGAGGTTGATCCCAACCTATACTTCATTGTGGTTGGAGGTGATCTGCTCATTCTTCTGCTATATGTTGATGATTTGTTCATTATAGGAGGAGAGCACCTGATTGAAGCATGCAAGAAAGATCTTGCTTCAGAGTTTGAGATGACTGACCATGGGCTGATGCATTACGATTTGGGGATGGAGATTTGGCAGGAGGATGGACATATTTTCCTAGGGCAAGGAAAATATGTTGCCGATGTTCTGAAGAGATTTCGAATGGAGTGCAGACCCATGTCCACAACCATGATCACCAACTGGAAGAAGCTTCATGCTTCTGAGGGAGAGTTGGTGGATCCTACTTTGCATCGTCAGCTTATAGGTTCGTTGATGTATTTGGTCAACACCAAACTAGATTTGAGTTTTGCGGTGAACACTCTCAGTCAATTCATGGTGGATCCCAGGAGAGTGCATTGGACTGCCGTAAAACACATTTTGAGATATCTTGCAGGGATAGTAGATTATGGTCTGGACTACAAGAGGTCAGACAGAGTGGGCTTCGTTGGTTTCACAGATTCAGATTGGGCAGGCAGGCTTCGGATCGGAAGAGCACTTCCGGTTGTTGTTTCAGTTTGGGCTCGGCAGTTGTGTCGTGGTTCAGTCGGAAGCAAAAGTCTGTTGCTTTGAGTTCTGCAGAGGTTGAGTACATGGCAGCCAATCAGGCTAGTTACGAGGCATTGTGGCTTCGCAAGTTGATGGTTGACTTATTTGGTCTGGCTTCGCAAGTTGATGGTTGACTTATTTGGTCAAGAATTGAGGCCTACAATTATACATTGTGATAATCAGAGTTGCATCAGGCTCTCTGAGAATCCGATATTTCATGACAGGGCAAAGCATATAGAGATCATATATCACTTCATCGGGAACTACGTTCATAGAGGAGTTGTTGAGTTGCAATACATTTCTACTGATGAGCAGGTGGTAGACATTCTCACAAAGTCTTTGGGAAGAGGAAAGCAGATTTATTTTAGAGACAAGATGGGAGTGGTGAAGAACACCTTCCTCGGTAAGAGGGAGTGTTGAAAATTTACCAAGGAAGTGTCGTTCACCTTGTGTTGCCTTGGGGTGGACAATAACACTTTAATTGTGGTCCCTAGCATGTTTTATAAAGTGAGATTGACTTTATAATTATAAAGTCACTTTATAACATAAAGTTGAGTTATTAAAGTTTTAAATGCGACCTTAATGAGAATTAAAAGGTGGGTGAGCATTAATGTCACATTCAATATTTAAAAAGTGAGTAAATGCTTTTTAATGAGAAAAGTGAGATTTAATCTAGGCCCTAGATCTCATTTGGTTATGTTTTGATCTTGACCATTAGATTTTAAGATGGAGGTTACTCAAACAAAAAGGCTAGGGAAAGGAAATTCTAATTCATTATTCACTTTTGCTTCCATGATTTTTGGAGAGGAGAAGAGCAAGAGAGGAAAGGTCGATTTGGAGAGAGAGGAGACAAACTCTTGCACAGAAATCAAGAAGATTTGGCTAGGCACGATTTCCAAGGTAATGGGCACAAATTTCTAGAAGACCTTACAACAGAAATTAAGCACAAATTTCGAGGAAGTACAGGCACGGATTTCGAGGCAGTCGTACTGCATTTATTACAATCCGTACATGCACAGAAATCGAGGCAGCAAGTACAGATTTTGAGCAGTCCATACAGGCATGATTTTCGAGATAGAAGGTACAGTTTTTATACAGTCTATACAGGCACAAAAATCAAGGAAATTGTTTGCACGTGTGAGACCGTACTGCACAGTTTTCAAGGCAGTCGTACAACACAGTTTTCAAGGAATCCGTACAGTAGTCTGTCAGTGAGATGTTGGCACAGTTTTTGAGAAGGAAATAAAGGAGATAAGTACTGTTGTATTTTTTGTGTAATTTATCTGAAGAAATAAAAATCTCTCTCTCTCGTCAGATTTTTCCTTAGGGGTTTTATCCTGGACCAATTTGGTCAAAAATTCTGAGTTAAAATTTTATGTGCATGGTTGTTATAATTTTCTAATTAATAAAAGTTAGGCTGAAAGTTATTTTTCTGAGTTATTTAAACTGAAAGAATTTCATGTGTTTCAAGCAAAAACAATTTTTTATATGAGAAATATATGCATGTTGGGGTTTGGGCATTAAACTACATGCAGAGAAGGCCTACCTCTTGAGAGGTGGCGCATCCCTCTTAATGTGCAAATCCAATCCAACTCCACTACAACTCGCCATCATCCAAGTTAACTCTCAATCATCTAGATTGCGCCGTCTCTTGGATTTGCGCCCGCCCCCCCCCCACTTTGTAATACTCTATTTACAAGAGAGGTTTCTTCACCATTCAGGATGAGAAGGTGGAACCTCTGCTCTTATGCTTTGTACATCTTTTGTGAGGAATTTTTTAATGAATAAAGGTTTTAGAGACAAATCGTGGTGAGGTTCTATGGTGTGTGGATGATCATGTTTTAATGCACTTCATGAGGTAATCTCTATCTTTACTTTCTTGCACTATGATTGTTGATTAAATACTGGCTTTTGAAGGAGAATTAATTCTTAGTAAGTATTATCACATCCATAGTAGTCGGGGGCTACCATGATTTCAGACCAGTTTTGAGCATATTTTTGAGTCAGTCCTTTAATGTGGTATGTATGAGATTAGTAGTTGATGAGCAGTTTATTTATGATCACTCATACTTCAGCAGACCCAGAGCATACATATTTTTCAGTCTCATGTCAGGACTGAGCCTCATGACCCCAGGTCGACGACTAAGTTAGCCATTCTCTTCCATTCAGAGCAGATATGATGACAGTGCACATGGTTTGTATAGCAGTAGTGTTCCAGTGTTATTTAGTGGTTCAGATTACAAATATAGGTATATTACTCAACAAGTATATGGTTTGTGCATTTGGATATTTCACATTATGCTCGTTTGCTTATCTTGGTAGCTTGACTAGGTATAGGGTGGTCATGCATTGGCGATATTTTATGTTGTTCTTATTGACTGTTTAGAATAGAGGTGATTCAGTTACTCTAAGTAAAAGGTTCTTGTGTATACTCGTTGGTCATGCCCTCATTATAGTATGGACTTGGTCATTCCCCCATAGGGTCTTTGCTAGTCATGGCTTCATGTTGTCACTTTCCCCATCCTTCCGTTATTACCCATTCTTGATTTTATCCTGACTTACACCTTAACTAGTGATATCGAGGACTTCCCCACTTATGCCTCTGTGTTGGATAGACTCCATGTTTACCTTGTGTCTTGGCTCTGGAGTGTGTGATTCTAATAATAGTGATTGTTATCCTTTAGTCCTCGAAACCAAGTATGCCTAATAAAAGTGTCTTTAGATGCTAGAGCATCGGAACTTAAGTGTGTCATATCTAAACGGATGTTAAGTCAGCAAAAACACTGTTGCTAAGCACTATTGCAAATAAATTAAATGTCTACTGTAGCTAGTTGGTGGCCATGGGACAAGTACTCATCCTTCGTATAATGTAAGGCTATTTGCCACTACAGGGCAACAGGGTGGTCACTCCATCGCACCTATGGACAGTGGCGGGTAATGGAGGTCATACCAAGTCACTATATGAGGCCCGCAAGGCTATTCAGGGCACCTGCTCTTGGAGGTTGACTAGTGAAAGTTGATCTAAAGTCAAATAAAGTTAAATCTTAAAGTGCAAAGCTGACAATCAATTAAATTGCTATAAAGGTTGTTTGTCTAGAGTCTACTAGAAGCAGTCTCATCACTCAACCCATTTCTGAGACACCATTGTTCCCTTTGTGTTTCTCTATCCAGCATATGTGTAGGTGGTCTTCCCCTATTCCTTTATCCGAGAGGTCACAGTGTTGAGGTTGTTAAGTCATACTCTTTAGCCTAGCCTTGTTTTTTCCGCCTTCACTCGTTTCTAGCAAAATGGCGACATCCATAAATGAATATACACTTGAGGTTCTTGTTTAAAGTAATTGGTTGCTTTGATCTAGACTTATTAGTGATGATTTATATATGTAATCGCTAGTTAAAAGCCACTTTATGATTTAGTCTTGCTATCAATATAAATAAGGGAGCATATCCTATCCATTTGTACTTGCAGCATCAGTTATTTGCAGCCTGAGTCATTATTTTGATCAGTTTTGACCTGGTCAACCCAGTTTGACCAAGTCAACAGCAGGATCCGAGATGAGTATGACCGATGATGTTCGAGATTGATTATTCATGGTACTTTGGTGCCCATTAGATGGTTCCATGCTTCAGACAGTGGTTTCACATGATGGTTTGGTATATTTTTATTATTATCAACAATTATAGACCATTATTTTTTATTATTCGGGCATGAATGAGCTTACAAATGATTATCTTGATGATCACATGGTGTATAAGTACTCATTACTACTTGATTTGGACTTTCTAAGTCCATAGGGACACTCAGTTTTCAGTTCCAGGCACATACACTTGATGTTATGGTCCGTTCATCACTTTGCAGCAAATTGCCATATAAAAATGGCATGTGCAGGACTTACAGAGACTATTATCTTTCTCCTAGGGCGTTGCAGAGGAGATATGGGGTGCAGCCACTTGTTTTTACCATATTCCCATATCCCCGGATGCATTGGTGTAGTCAAATAGGTGCCCGGAGCATGTGGAAGTGAGTTATAGGCATTTTTATCTTTTCAAGGTGATGTTTCGGCAGTAAAAACTGGAAGAATGGCTAACAAAGGAAATCGATTTGGCTTAGTGAGGCAAGGAATTGGCATGGGGTTTATCTGAGATTTGTTGTTGATGCATTCTACACCTTCCGACATAATCTTCATCGTCAGCAGGGTCCACACGTCCTCCTAATCATCCATGGGGGTGTCATCTTGTATTATTGGGGACACATGTCCTAGTGACTTTAGTCACTTTATTATGTATCTTGTATTTGTTGTATATGGGGCTTGGTTTAGTGAAGATGTTATTACCTCCTAGCCACCCCAACATGATGTTATATGGTCCTAGTGATATGTCATGTCATACGTCCCCCCTAGGACGTCATTGAGGGAAAACGTCCCCCTCCTTTTGAGTGATCCATGTATATTGTATCCGGCTCTTATTAGCCGTTGATCTCACTGTATTATCTTTTGATCTCAACAATCATTTAAAAAGTGGTTAGGGTTTTGGTCTCTCTCGATTCTATTTAAGAGAAAGGACCCCTCATTTGTAAAAGGACTTTGGCTCTTGGAATATTCATAATAAAGAGATTTTTGTAGAAATTCTTGGATCTTCTTTGTGGGATGTTCTTGTACTTGATTGGAAAGTCTATTTCTCTTAGCATTTGAGATATTGTTTGTGGATTCAAAATATTTTTTGAAGATAGTGTTTTACTGCAGGAGGGAAACTTCACTTGGTCGTTTTTGTGGGCTTCCCTAACTCATTTCTCTTGAAGGCATTGTGTATCAGGGGGTTTTCAATAGCACCTTAGATCTTTGATATGCTCTTTGATATTTCTTATGCATTTACAATCCATTTTTTATGATCATCAAATCTCACTTTGGTAGTTTGCTTGTGGAGGAGAGAGGGGTGCACTACCTTCCTTGGGCAAATTGATTTCACTTGGAGACATCATCAAATTGTCTCAAATTGATCGAGAAGGGATAGATCATCATTTCCAAGGAATCTACAAGATTTTTTGGGTAAGATCTACTCCAAATATTTTGTTTTGAATTTCTAATCCATTGGTCATTTGATTTTACTGCTCAAACCCTAACTGCTAAAACTTCTAAAAATTCTCTAGCTCAAATAATTTGGAATCTTGGCGAAAGATTTATGGGTTTTAATCTTTAGGCCTAACCCTAAGTGGGTCTCCTAGGGTGTCACCCTTAAGGGACTCCATCTTGCCCAAATCCCTAGGCACTGGTCTTATGCCTCACACCCTCCTTGACTTAGCCTTTGAGTTGTTTGAGGTTCCATTTTTGCTTGTGAGACAAGATACTGTCACATCAATCATCACGCTCTGCTAGAAAGCCCTAATTCATCCAGATCTATCACCTTGGACCATTTTCCAAAGATTAATTCACATTTCCCATGGCAGTTAGATTTTATCATTTATCCCAACACTTATATCCTAGATCTGTTCTTGATTTCCAAGTCATTGTGATTAAATTATTTTGGGTTGAAATCTTATCTCTCTTAAGCCTATGCAATGACTTCATTCCTTAGATCTAGGGTTTTATATCCATCACCTTACGTATACTATTACTTGATCTGATCTGGTGATTGGGTTAGATCTCTCCTGCCGAGAGTAGATCAGGGTCTCCCCCTTTGTTATCTAGGGCTTTGATAGCATAAAGTGAAGAGTGCCTCGGTTGGCGTGACAACCAATTTATTTGGGGATCGAGGCCCTCTCAGGTCACCTCTTTAGTTGCCTAGTTCCTCTACCATCCTTGATAGGATCATCTAATAGGGGAAACTACAAGTTGTGTGATAACACTAAGGTAAAGTAGTGTGATTTATGCATCCATTGCTTTTCTGTCAAGTTGCAATAGATATATTAGATTAACATGCCATTTTAGTTTAAATGCTTGTTTATGAATATCTATCGTAGTTTACACCAGATGCTTTTAATATTATTTTGCTAATAATAAAATCAAACAAAGATAAAATTAACCGCCGTGGTCCAACCCAACTGTTGGGCCATTGACTCACTCAGGAGTCAGGACCTCACATTTCAATTTTAACAATTTTCTCTTGTTTACACTTTATCACACACACACAACAATTTGCTTTCAATTTTGTTTTAATAAATCTGGCATTGATCTCCTGAGTACGACGTTGTGTAAGGGCTTGCCCGATAAAGCAATGTTTTGAAAGAGATTATTTGTTGTTAGTAAAAAGGATAGAAAACATTAAAATTTTGTTCTTTTAAAACGAACGCAAGCTTATTTTCCCAGTATGCTCCGGACCGCTACGACTTAGTGCGACCAGTTGGTCAATCTAGAAAGGGAGGTAAGCATTAGATTAATAGGGAAATCCACATAAGTTAATTTTTGAGGATTTGGGAGGTCGCAAAGGGTGATTACCACAAAGTCAGGGAGCTGATTTAAGCAAGTTATGCCTCGCCCCGTTGGACACTTGGTAAAGATGCTCTAGTGCTCAGTCCAAGAAAGCTAGTCTTATTAGGACAAACCAAAAATAAACCCACTACCTTAATTCACGCATTAATAATTAAAACTGACAACAAGACAACTGCAATACATTCCCGACATTGTAGCATCATTTTTACTTCTCGACACTAGTCAACACTTAATATCGTTTATTTAAATCAAATCTACAATGTCATGAATGTTCTTCAAATTTACATGTTGTTTAATTCACTGCAGAAGTCTATGTTTCAGTAATCATTTCATCACTTTTAACTCCTAGATTAGTTGTTTTCTTTCCATAGATTAAACACCTTAAATTCTTTTTCTTTTTAGGGACCCCCCACCCCTTGGCTTCGCTAGGAGTTAGCCTAGACGAAGGAGTCATGTTTCGAGTGACAACACTTGAGTCTGTCTTTCCCCCAAGGCCACACCGAGCGGCTTGAAGATTTATGACACGTTCCCCCCAGGTGTGTATCCAGGCGACAACAGCCCACATGATTCAACAACCTGATCCAAGTCAACTCTGAGTCAACATAGAGATTCGACATATCAGCATTGACTTTAGAAAATGACTTGACTTGAAAAAGCCTTTGATAGACATCAACTTTATAGGTTGTTAAAGAAGCTTTTATTTTTAACTGAAAATAGTTTTTCTTGTAATGGACAATTGGTGTAACTAGGTTAATCCACATCAATAAGTTGAATTCACAAAATGACTTGACTCAACAGAGCCTGCCACGAGCATCTTTTTTTTTTTAACAAAAACGGTTAAGAAGCTTTTATATAAAAAAAGAAAAATAAAGATTACATAGTTTTGAAGACAAACTGATCCCAAGAGAGTACTACATCCATGACTCCTTGTTCATCTTCAGCCATTCTAAACTTATCCTGATACTTTCCTATTCTATGGAGACTGAATCTCCTTACAAACTACCCAAGAAGGATCTGGGCTACATCTACTATTAGCAAGACCAAAATTGTTGTTGTCCTACTTCTTACATACATCTCAATACAATCCAGAGATTAACGACTTGAAGTTTGTTGGCTTCTTGTTTTTCTTGGAGAAGTTAAATTTTCTTTTGGCTTCAAAGAGGGTGAAGCTCCTTTTTTCTTTTTGCCGACTTTGGTCCAATTTGATGGCTCGACAATGGCTTTGAGAATGGGCACTGCATCTTCGGGTGAATCCTGTGGGGCTGGACTTTTCGGGTCCATCAGTTGAATTGCACTATCTCGTGGAGCTACAGGTGGATCTTTGTCAATGGCGGGGATCCTTTGTTCTTCTAGAGTGTCCTTTGATTTAGCCTAAGGAGCTTCCTTAGTTTGTGATGGAGCCTCTTCGGAAAGATCTTCATTTATGCTAACAGTATAATGCTTGGAGTTTGCTCCATCCCACCAAGTGGGTTTGCGATGAAGCTTTTTGGATTTGGGGATCTGAGAGGCTTTTGGGCAATCTTTGACAAGATGTCCAGTTGCAAAGCAAGATCTGCATCTGAACATCACATTTTCATAATCTAGCTTTTGCACCCACACATAATCCTTGCTGGTCAAATGGATCTCAGCAGGAAAGCCATTGTTGAAATCCATTTCCACACAGATGCGAGCAAAGGTAGTTTTGATGTAATCCTTTGTTTCTGGACTTCGATCGTAGAAGGAGTCCAACGCCTTGCCAATAGCTTCAAGCGAGGCAAAGTTCCAAAGATGCAAGGGCAAATTTGGAAGCCGAACCCAAACTGGAGCAGATGAGATCTGGTCAGTAGTTGGGTCAAAAAGAGGGCTCCAAGGTTTCATAAAGAGCCCCGAACTTCCCCAAAACCATGGACCAGAATCAAGAATGATCTGTCTTTCCTCAAGAGAATCAAAATCCCCAACAAAAAAACCCCGAGCAAAGGGATAAATAGAATTTCCTCATGAACAAGGGGTTTCCATACCTCATAAATCCACTTATGGAGATCAACCAGGCGAGGCCAGAACCCATTGAAGCGACAAACCAAAGATGATTCTACAAAATTCCTTGCTTCAATCAAAGATTCCTCCACAACCGCAATGGAGGGCGCTGGTACTTCCTGAAAAATCAAAGCCGGCTGGCCGCAGGCTGCCTTGCCGAGCGAGATCGGGATCGAGGGTCCCCGACTGGAGGCAACTGAGAGGAAGTTGGCCGCCATTCTTGCACCCGGCTTCCGAAGGTGCAGGGCTACCTCACGGGCACCGGCCGTCTTCAGAAACCCTAGTGCAAGCTAGCAGCGGCCGTCGACAAGCTGTCCGAGCTCACTTCATGCATGGGCGCGAGGACTAACTATATGAATTCCACTGGCATCTTCTTTAAAGGTTGCAAAATAAGTTTTTTATTTCTAATTAAAAATATTTTCTTGTAATGAAAAGTTGTATAAATGCAACCCTCCACTCCAAGGGAAGGGATCCAAATACTTGATTTTAACATTTGTAAATGAGGTTCAATATTTCAATCTAGAAATAGAAAGAGGACATAAGAACTTAGAATTCAGGATAGTGATACTTGGAATTATAATTCCTTCCCTATAGATATGAATGAGGTTCAAAATTTCCATTGAGAAAGAGAGAGAGGACATAAGAACTTAGAATTCAGGATAGTGATACTTGGAATTATAATTCCTTCCCTATAGATATGAATGCTCCAGTAAGAGACTTGTCTAAGGGAAGTTGAGCTCTATAGTTGTGCATCATATTGTACCAATTCGTTTGTAAACTTTCCTTGTTTCTATACATGAATCCAAACAAACATTCTTAGCTGATGTGAGTGTTGAAATTGCTAAGGGTACACGTGTGCACCTTGAACTGTGAATTGATTTGACCTACTGAGGTTGATCTTAAAATTTAGGTATCAGGATCAATCTTGTGATCAAGGATGAATTTGACTATCCATCTGGCATGAGAATTCACAAGACTTTTGCTCATAAAGTTTGGTATTAGATCTATTTAAGGTTTTATGATGATCTTTACAAGGTACATTAGGAAATAGGAGGCCTTGAGAAATGAACAATTGAAGCGATAATCAAGAAAATATTATAATTAGACTGATCCTAAAAGGAGGAAACCCTAAGCTTATTTTGATTTGGTATTTTATCACATTGCTGAATGTATTTATAAAGTTTTGGACTAGGAAATTTTATTAATGAGATTTAATTAAGCATTAAGTTAACTCATATTTTGAGGATCATACTAGTTTCATCTAGTAAAGGTATATCCTTGACGATATATTGGCAATTTGGAATCATGGAATTGAGCCAAACAAGGCTATTCACTAGGATAGATTTCAAAAAAGCCTATGACAAGTTTCAGTAGCCATTCATTCTATACATGCTTTCAACTATAGGATTTAGGAACTTTTTTACTAGTGCAGTCCAGACTATATTCTCCTTTCCAAAAACTTGCACCACCATCAATGGAGTTTGATCTACTTGTTAAGATTAATTAGAAAAAGTTATTGGCTATCTTCATCACCCTATATTCTTTAAGCAAATTCCCCGGGCCATCTAATTGCAAAAAAGGTAATAGTATAAATCAAATTCTCTTACCGAGTATGGCAAAGCAGACAGGTATTGTTGATTCAGCATTCCTTTTAGAAGATGGCTTGTGATAAATTAGCAGTCCAAGATAGGCCCAAAGAGTGTTTAAAAGTATCTCTGATTCTGCTTATTCTGAACTTACTGCACATCTTACATGCAATAAGGTTATTTTTATTATCCCTGTTGTCTCTCAAAACTGGCATGCGTGTGTTGAAGCCCAAAATGTAACACACTAGCTGGATGACAACTCTCAGGAGAGAGGCCAATGTCACCACACTCCTCTCCTCTTCGCTTCAGGTTGGCTCTTCTCCAACTCAAGGGGGGTATCCCTAAGATAGGATCGCTGAGGCAGGTACAGTAAACGGGCAAGGTGAATTGAAGAGGCCGCCTTAGAGAAACAAATGTAACAAAAGATGTATTTTGAATGAATGATGGGAAAGTTGGGAGGATCAATCCTCGAGGGCAGGCCAATGCCAGTATGTCAGAGGGGCGAATGGAGTCAAAAGAGAGATCAAAGGGCCTTGTGTCATATGTGACTGAGGGGGAAAGATCGCATCATTGAGCAAGCCCTGCTCAGTCTAGTGTTTGGCAATCAGAAAGAGTACTTCTTCTCTCGCTGCGGGAGGTGCGCTATGCAAACCAAAAATCAAGATTGCACAATCAAACTAGATTAAATACAAACATCAATACCTGTGTATGCACGCTCACAAAGGGAAGAAGAAAGCGGAATGCCAAGAGTTCTTCGCCAAAGGGAAGAAGAAGGCAGCTGCTAAGAGTTCTTCACCTTCCAATGTGGTGGATTGTCACCCTTCTATGGCCTCTTACACGAAGAAAATAGGAAGCAGAAACTGGAACGCTCACACTCATGCAAAAAATCACAAGCTCACACCACAAAAATACTCAGATTATCCAAAGAGGCCCATGACATTTTTCATTAAGTTCTAGGGAAAGAAATTCCCAAAAGTTTTTCCATCGTTACAAAGGAAATCCCCCTAGTTTAAATAGAGCACAAGATGCATTAGGTCGCCCTTATTAGGGCTTGCAAGGATGCTAGACAAGCGAAGCATGAGTAGAAATGAACTGTCACTTCCAAGAGAACTCGAAGTTTAACTCCTATACAGCCCAATAGATCGTCATATCTAGCAAAGAACTCTTTCAAACTATAAATCTGCCATCTTTAAAACAGAAACACGCCCAGTCCAGACTTGGAGTTACTGCTGCCGGATTTTAACAGGGGTTCAAACGTGCCAACTTGAATTTTAACTAGATACCCGAAAGAGAAATTCGAGTTAGCTTCAAATACCAAAATTTAATTCTCAAATAGTCTTTGCCACGTACAGGATAGATCTATCATTCTGGCCGCCACTTGTGCCTACGTGAACTTCATACCTTCTACTGACCCACTGCTTCATGCTGCCACGTCACAAAAGATCCTCAAAAATTTGACTTTATCTAGAGTTTAACTTATGAAAAGGAGCTCCGAGCACTAGAGTTTCCAGGTGGACCGATTTCAGTGTTCTTGGAAAGCAATTAAATGCCACGTTATGATCTTACCCGAATAGAGCCAAAGCACAACTGTCAAACAAAAAATGCAATGCGTTGATGGATAATCTCCTTTCAGTCGGCCGCCGATGAGACCGTGGGTTCAACCCGTGTCTATGGCCAGCAACGTGAAATTTCATTTCCTATATTCGGCTGCCAGGAGAACCAGTGATGAGAGCGTAACCCTAGCCAGAGTTGTCAACCGAAGTCGATTCATCCCCCATGAATTTGGCTGAATGACCGCCGATTTAATTTCAGTTGGGTTATTTCCTGAAGCTCGGCTCGATATCGATGGTAACTCCGTATCAGAGATCGGCTGCTAATGAAAACTCCGAGGGATACTTGTCGAGATCACCAAACCGCAAGTTTCCGGTTTGAAACTATGCTTTCTCCTCGGGCTTGAATACAGAAGCCCTGCCACGATTTAATTTTAAAAAATCGGCTGTCCCGACTGTTGAATGCGTGCGCTGGTGTGAAAAGCTACTCCGAAAATGACAACGAAACTAAACCCAGTGGAGACCCCCGAGCTCTTAACTTTCGTTATGCTAATTATTCTGAACACAGAGCACTGACTCAAACTCCGTCTCGATCTACTGACTGCCAATGAAGGTAGGTGAAAATTCCACGTAAGCAAAGCACGTTTTTACTGCTCGCTTTAAACACTCCAAATGATCGTAAAGCTAACTCCTAGCAGCTGCGAAACGCTGGATACCATCAGTGCAAATCGGTTGTCAATAAACCTGGTGCGCTGATGACCCGTGACTTCCGATGCTGTGAAACGGTGTTGGCATAAAAATGTTGAAATTTCTGTGTGCAAGCACGATTTCCGATCCAAGAACTCTCTGCGTCATGGAGATCCCCCTTGCGCCCTTTACAGTTTTGCAATTTGCTGATGGTGACAACTGCTCTGAAAACTGAACATACCCAAGAGCCCCATAAAAAATCTTGCTGTTTCGTTATAGTTTCGGGCTCTCTCCATTCGAATTGATAAAAGGAATGGCGATGACGATTTACTGTCTTGCTCGTCCAGCATGACATTATTGCTGATTTTAGGAGGTTCACGGGTTCCTGATGAAAACGCAGAGCGGGTTCTGTCATCCGTTGAGGTTGAGAATACCATATTTGATATTCGAGTTCTCCACCAAATCCAATATTTGACCTGGTGTCATTTCTTTGAAAACAGGGAACCGTCATCCAGACTTGGGAATGCTCGCAACATCCAACATCCTGTATCAATCAAATGGCCGCCAAGGAACTACTGAAGGGAGGAACAGATCCTTCATTTTAATACTTCTAAAAGAGATTTCTGATTTGCTTGAACCTTCATTACTTTCCTCCGTTTGAATTATAATATAACAGTTGCCTGAACCTTATGGGGAATCCCAACATGAGTAACTCTTTATTTGACAGTGAGTTTCATTTGACTGCCACATACGACGAGTGCAAACCAAAACTCATGTATTATATACTCCCTAGCATCCTCTGTAAAGAATGATCTGGGACCGGGGGTTTCCGTCAAAATCCACCAGTGTGAGCTAGGTAGAAGGCTGTTTTAGATAGCTTTGAAAGTCCATCCTTTAAGTATAGGTGTTTTGAGTGCATCAAACTGTGCACAAAATGTCAAAACAACAGCATCCAGTGCAATCTGGTGCTAACAATCTGTATTATTACCTTTGCGTATTCAACCCTTCCAAAAACTGTGTTGACTACATACTGATCCCCTCGGCAAAAATGCAAAATCGCTGACAGGTGATGTCCTGGCTACTCAAAATGCAAATGCATTTTTGAGGGGTAACAATCCCTTTTGTACAAATGTTCTCTTTTCTATATAATATAAGACATTATTTCTAAAAAAAAGTGAGCATGGCCAATTGTTAGTAACTGGTCAATTTTGTCAATGACTCTTTTTTGGCACTCTCAGAGGAGGAGTTCATAAAAGAAGCCATGCATTGTAAGAAACATTCAAAAAAGCTTCAAGCTCCAACATTAATTGGAAAACACTGAATGTTTTAGATATAGTAAATTGTAGTACCTTGATTGGTTGCCTAAATTTCAATGCACCTGAAACTCAACCTAAGCAAATTAAATTTTTAGGAATTCCTGTTGGCTTCATAATGTCACCAACAGTCCTATGCCAGCACATTGTCCAAAGAACTAAAATGAAAATAATATAGGAATTAGTAAGACAATGTCATTAGTTGATAAGTTTCAAATTGGTATAAAAGCATTAGTAGTTAAGAATGTTTACTATTCATCATGCTAGATGTCAGTCGAATTAGGCTTATGATTAGTTGGCTCAGTTGCTCGGATCTTTTCTATGGGCCAATTTGGAAGGAAAAGGAGATTTTATTGTGCAGTTGTAGAGTTGTGGCACTGTTAAAGAATCGGGTGGTCTTGGCATGATTGATCTCAAACTACAAGAAGAAGCACTCTATACCAATTGAATAATTAGGGTCATCAATAGGAATGAAGTATGAAAAGTGCTCATTAAGAACAATATTCTAGAATGCATGCCATATGCAAGCTAGAGTGTAAAAGCTTACAGATCCACAATCTTTCACAAAAATGCCTTTCAAGCTAAGTTGCAGGAAACACAGGTCTAGCACCCATAAACCCGCTGAAACACTGAAACGCGTATGGTAAATAACGGAAACACATTTCCCATGCAGGAAACACATCCGTACAGACAGAAACGCATTTCCATCACATTTCCTCTCCTGTACGATGTGTTTCCCGTCAAATAAAAGCCCGTCACTTAAATACCAGTCTGTAAGGTCTCTTTCCGCCCACAGATTTCAGTAATTAAGGGTTAATACATTAAATTTTAAAATAAAATTTAATTCTAGATGCTTTTAATTAGGTTGAAGAATGTCATAAAGAGAACATCACTTCATTCTCTCCTACTCAATCAATCCCTAATCCCAACAAGAGGGCTGACTTGTGTTCATGAGTAAAATGTCACATTACATGTATGATTTAAATTTTATCTGTATCATTTATCATTTATCACTTGGCAATGTTGCTTGCAGCTAAATGTAATTACTAATTTCTGGTTTATGTTTTATAATAATTTTTTCTCATTACTCATATAATATATATATATATATATGTGTGTGTGTGTGTGTGTGTGTGTGTGTTGAGCGAAATGGTTATGCAAAAATGATCCCTGTTCTACTTTAAGAATGGGTTGAAACTTTACAGGTTCCCAAGCTCTCCAAATACTCTAGAATACAAATTACTTGAAAGTTAAGTTGCACGAAATGGGGAAACGGGGACAAAATGGGGAAATGAGGAAACCTTCAAATTGATTGTTTCATTGTTTTTCATGATTGTTAATATAGCAGGGACTAGCAATAGTTCCATGATGTTAAATTTTGAGTAGGGTTAGGGTTTGATACAGAAAAATAAGAAATCAAAGTACTTTAATGCAAAATTACATTTAACAAACTAGTACTGAAATGAAATAGTACAGCAGTAGCTTTAACAAAACATAATTTTCATCTCTTTCAACTTTCCAACTTAAACACTACCAATTGGGTCACCGTGTTAAAGTAATCTTCAGTAACATGTAATCAGTAATAGCAAAATAACTAACTTGTTTAATTAACAATAAAGGAGAAAAGCAAGGATACTTACCTGGGGTGTGGAACCCTTCCTATTTTATACTCAGAAAATTTTACTTTTAGAAAAGGATTGTACCTCTTAGAGGCCAGTCAACACTAGGAACTAGCTGACCCTAGTAGAGGGTAAGTACAAACCAGAGAGAGAGAGAGATGATAGGTGTAGTACAATCAATCAGGGATTGTCAATGACAGTTAAAACACAGTACAAGACCCAATACCATAGTTCTGAACTTCAAAAACAAAACAAAAAATTTTACAGACAAGTAACACAATGAATCAGATCACAGTTAAACTTTAGCTCAGAGACAAACCCTAAATAGTTCTTAGCACAAGGATCAAATATAGATCTGGTCAAAGGCAAGTCTCAACAAGTCTCAGCATAAACCATAAGTCAAAGGCTTAGTCTAAACAATCTGTGGTCTACATTAAATGCACTGTCAGCATACATGTCTAGACCAAAACAACTCATGTCCTCTACAGGTGTATACACAGCAGGGTTAGATCAGACCCGATGGCCTCATGGCCTTCACAAGTGTGCTACCAATAACTGAAACAGACCCTAAGGTCTTACGGCCACCACAAGTGAGCAGATATATAAAAGAACAAACCCTTAATCAGCAGATCGGAGCATATAACAGGCTGATGTGTCCTTCACAAGGCATGCGGCCTTCATCAAAACTGAACAGCAGTCTCACAAAGTTATAGCCCCCTAAAACATACTTCACGGGTAGCAGTACTATAGCCCAAGAGATCACGGCTAGGTCAAAATGCACAGATTAGTCCTCAATCAAGACAAACCAACAGCTCGAGTTTTAGTCAGCAGTTTAGGTCACCATAAACCAGCAGGTTAGGCCTTCCTAAAGTCACGGCTGAGATAGACTGTGTCACGGGAGACAAATTGGGTAGCAGTCAGGTTGGAGAGACCTCAACTGGGTCACAACTGAAGCTAGATTAGATCCGAGATCCGAGATTAGATCTGAGATCTGAACCCTAGATTAGATCCGAGATCCGAGATTAGATCCGAGATCCGAGATCCGAACCCTAGATTAGATCCGAGATGTTCCATAGGAGAGCAGCCTTCAAACATGGATGTGCAAGCAACGGTACAAACCCTTAAGCCTTTGACGTCAAGCAGCAGAATAATCAGATCTGAGATATGGTGATGAGATCATGTTATTGCATGACAAATGATGCTTCAATTAAATAGATCTTAGAACCTTGTAGAAGATCAATAATTAAATCCTTTAACTGAATTAGGGTTCCACTAAATTAGGGTAGTACCAATAAGTTTAAAAACAATAAAATATAAAAATGACTTGGTGGGTACCAACATTTATCGTCAAAATAAAATATAATTATGTCTTAGGTAGGTGCCAACTCATAAAGGGTTAAGACATAAGAATAAAATAACATGAAATATAAGTAGGATCATATTAGGCGAGGGTACAAGGACCAATCAATATGGTACATGTCAAAACCATAAAAAAAATAGAGGTGGGTACATGATCCATAACACTAGGACCAAGGGGTGTACCATAAGGTGAGCAAACAACCATAGTACCCATAAGACCAAAACATCAAGGTATAAATCAAAACAACTCAATGTGGGTAGAAGACCCCACTAACCACAAGTCAAAGACAAGGTACCACAAGACCAATAATCAACAAAGTGTAAGGACCAAAAGTAAATCAACCAAGGTGGGGAAGGTACAACCAGTCATCTCTCTCTCAAATGTACAAATGTTCCATATAACCTGAAAGTTCATCATCACTGTATAAGGAAGCGTCCACACTAGATGATGTGATCATGTGGTCCTCTAGACTGCTCCTTAGGTCAAATGCTAGTGGCTCCATCAAGGGGTGGCCAGTCCCTTGAAAAGACCATCTAGCTCAACCATCTCGAAGACCTAGGAGAAGAGGACATCACACATCATCATCTTGGTCCACTCACCAAAATCCATCCGGTTAACTGACCAGGTATGTCACTGCAGGAACTACTTGGTCCTCGTGACCAAGAATCTGCCTCGTCCCGGACCAGGAGGTCTCTGTCTCAACCTGCAGGACCTGCTTGGTCCTCGTGACCGAGAAAATGTCTGGTCCCAGACCAGAATACCTTAGAGACAAGTAGGGGCCCTAGCTACATGCTAGGGACTTTGCTGTTAGTTTTTCACAATTTAATTCAATATGATCTAGGATCTTATCTGAGAGAACAACATGCACAACATATCAAACACAAGAGACAAGAGACACAAAGCATTCACCGGGGAAACCATAAAGAAGAAAACCCCGCAGCTTCCTCAGAGATAGAATGAGCAATAATACAAAACCCCGGAACAGAGAGGTGGTCTCCAGCAGCTTCTTCCTCCTCCACTTGTGCGAACTTCTCTTTCTCTCACTTGTATGAATGAGTGAATGAATAAATAGAGAGGTGCTCCTCTCTATTTATACTTTACTTTCACTTGCCTTTTACCCTAACTGGGCCGACTTCTCCTAGGAGAGTCTAATAACCCCTTACAACTTAACTCTGGGCCGACCCCACTAGGGGAGTCTAATAACCTTATCAAATACAATAATAGCTTTCCCGATCGAAAGAATGAAACCTCTCCGTCGGAAGTACAACGACATATGAATACAATAAAAAATATACAAGTGAAAATACATTCCGAAGTTACAAATACATCAACACTCCCTCTTAACTAGGAAGGTATTCTCTTGACACAGTTCATCAGCACAAGTCTTTGTCACTGGATCATCATCAAAGCTGGATCATCGTCAAAGCTGGATCATCATCGTCATTACTGTTGCTATCTCGACCATCAATCTCCAATCTACTCATTATAGGAATTTCTACAAAGCCGGCCCTTTTTCATGTTGGATGTAGGCCTAGCCTCCATGTAGGTCTTCATCATCTCTACGAGCAAGCCATCAAGTAGGTACATCTCAGGACTTATTATATGCCTTTGCAAAACCTGCAAGCTC
This sequence comes from Larix kaempferi, assembly GCA_027924585.1. Lineage (NCBI taxonomy): Eukaryota > Viridiplantae > Streptophyta > Pinopsida > Pinales > Pinaceae > Larix > Larix kaempferi. The sequence goes on from BSBM01000893.1 coordinate 4,043,291, forward strand.
TCCTAGGACTGATTATATGCCTCTGCAAAACCTAAAGGAGCATCCCAAGATTGATTATATGCCACCGCAAAACCTGCAAGATCTCCCAGGACTGATTATATGCCACTGCAAAACCTGAAGGAGCATCCCAGGACTGATTATATTCCACTACAAAACCTGCAAGATCTCCCAGGACTGATTATATGCCACTACAAAACCTGAAGGAGCATCTCAGGACTGATTATATGCCTCTGCAAAACCTGTGTACCCTACTGTCACCTCATCATCTTTAGATCATCTCATCGTCAACGGAGCACAGCCCAGATGCACATAACATAGCACTTACACTCACCGACATGGGAGGACCAACCTACCACCATCTGTGAAAGGCTCAGCAATTACATCAACGACCATGGGAGGACTAACCTACCACCATGTCGGAAAAGCTTCAGCAATTACATCAACAACCATGGGAGGACTAACCTACCACCATGTCGGAAAAGCTCGGCAATTACATCAAACGACCATGGGAGGACTAACCTACCACCATGTCGGAAAAGCCCGGCAATTACATCAACGACCATGGGAGGACTAACCTACCACCATGTCGAAAAATCCCATGTGCATCTACGTCTTCTGGACTCATCACTTCCCCTTGGAAGGAACATCAATCTGAAGTACACCAAGCTTCTCTCTGAAGATTCAAACTTCACTCTGGCCAACGGCTTGGTCAATACATCGGCTATCTGCTCGCCGTCACAACATACTGGAGTTTCACTGCTCCTCTTTGCACCATATCCCTGATATAGTGGTACTTGATCTCAATGTGCTTCGACTTGTCATGAAACACTGGGTTCTCAGACAACTTCACACAACTCTGGTTGTCGCAATGTATACAAGTCTCGTCCAACTGGAGATCAAACAAATCAAACAGTAGCTTCCTCAGCCATACTGCCTCACAACTAGCCGAACAAGCTGCGACATACTCTGCTTCGGCTGTACTCAGTGCCACACAGGACTGCTTCCTGCTAAACCAAGAGATAACACCTAATCCCACACTAAAGCAGCACCCCAAAGTGCTCTTCCTATCAATGGCACTACCTGCCCAATTCGAATCAACATAACCCTCCAGGTTAATCTTCTGATTCGCATCATACTTTAGCCCATAATCCACCATACCCTTCAGGTACCTCAAAATATGCTTTGCAGCAATCAAGTGAACATGTCTCGGATCCGTCAGGAACTGGCTCAATGCATTCACAGCAAAACAAATATCTAGTCTCATATTCGTCAGGTACATCAAGGACCCAATCATCTGACGATACATCGTGGCATCAACCAACTCTGATGAAGCATCACTTAATAGCTTCAAGTTCGATGCCATAGGTGTGGCCATGGTCTTGCAGTCCATCATCCCGAACCGCTTCAAGATCTCTACTGCATACTTCCCTTGTCCAAGGAAGATTCCATCTACACTCTACCACACCTCCATGCCTCGAAAATAGTGCATCATACCCAAGTCCTTCATCTCGAACTCGGCAGCAAGCTTCCTCTTCATATCAGCAATCAACCCATCCTCACCTGTCACAAATAGGTCATCTACATACAGTAGGAGTATCACTGGATTGCCTTCTTCAACCTTGTAGTAAAGGTTGGAATCCGCTTTACTCTTGGTAAATCCCAAACTAGTCAGGAAGTTGTCTATCCTGCTGTACCACGTCCTGGGTGCCTGTTTCAACCCATACAAGGCTTTCTTCAGTTTGCACACGAGTCTCCCTATCATGTGTCTCAAACCCAAGTGGTTGCTCCACATACACTTCCTCTTCTACTACACCATTCAAGAACGTTGTCTTGACATCCATCTAGTGTATCTTCCATTTCATCACTACAGCCAGAGCAAGTACTGTTCTGATGGAAGTGTATCTAGCTACAGGTGCAAATTTCTCCTCATAGTCTATCCCTTCTTTCTGGGAGAAGCCACGTGCCACAAATCTTGCCTTGTGTTTCTCTATGCTGCCATCTGCAGCATGCTTGATCTTATAGATCCATTTGGAAGTCACAACAGACTTCCCTACTAGTCTCGGGACCACATCCCAGACATCATTCTTCATGATTGACTGGTACTCCTCGATCATGGCATCCTTCCATTCTTTCTTCTCAGCTGCTTCCTCATAGTTGGAAGGTTCTTTGTCAATGATGTCACACAGCAGGGATACATAACTAGAGAATGGTTTCGGTCTCTTGCTTTCTCTATGCATTCCTTCTGGAGCGCCATATCTCTCTGCATCTTGAATTGCTTCTCGTAACCATGTTGGTTTCTTCTTGTGAGAATTCTTCTCACGGGGTGGATCTACAGGTTCCTTTCCATCTCATGTTCTTCATATTCTTCTGGAATTACTCCTTCCATTGTTGTATCTCGGATCCTGGGAACTTCAGGTTCTTTAGTGTCTTCTTCTTGAATTCGTAAATCTTCTAGCTGAATCATCGTCACTTGTTCTTCGAAACAAGTCTCTCTTGTAGTACACGATCTTTCCCACAAGTCAATTTAGTTGCGTGATTAGAAACATTTCATAATTTTTCAGAACAAATTCTTATGCATAAATACATAGTTCACACAGTCATGCAACTATCTTAGCCAATGATTCAACACAACATTCATCCATATCCCGTATTCATACGGTAACTTCCTAGATGCCTTCCATCTCTACCAGAACATTGTTAAGAGTGTGCACTACTCCCAACATGTTAGCAAAGAGGTTTCATTCTAGATAAGTAGCAATGGAATGTTGTACAGTACCATAGGCCACTTACCCATTACTTGCATATTAGTAGTATCTTGTTCATTAATGCAACTTTTCTAACATGCATAATATACATCCTAAATCTAGGAACATAAGTATGACTGAACAACATCATTTAAATAATCAGATATACAAGGAATGGAAATTCAAATACTTATCTTTATTTGGTTGTTAGGTGGACTCCCTCTTGATCTTTGCTTCCTTGCAAGAACTACTGGAGTCTCCAACAGAGTGTTCTTCATCGTCTGAATCTGAGGTCCTGTGCCTTTCTTGATTTATTCATCAATGCTTGTCTAGGTCGTCCCTTCAACTTGTACAAGCCTCCCTCTTTCTCTCCAATCACAACTGCATCATCTATGGTCTTTCCCTTTGGCCACATAAGAACTTGGCCATCTACAAATGCAATCCTCATACCTTTTGCATCTAAAGTTGATATGGAGAGAAAGTTCTTCTTTAGTCCTAGCACAAACAGGACATCTTTCATCTTCATAGACTTTCCAGAGTCTAGCTTATAAGAGGCTTCACCACTTCCTTTTATGTGATACTGGTAGTCATCTACAAGTTTCACTTTGGGGGGTGACTCATGTTCAGATAGGTTCATAAAGGATTCCTTAAATCCTGTCATATGCTTGGAAACCCCACTATCTATAAGCCAATCATTGCTTCCATGTGTAACAATCCCTGTGAGGGAAGAGATCAAAACATACTCTTCATCACTTGAAGAATCTTCACTTTCTTCTCTGGCTCTCTTCCTGGGAGGTTCATCATCCTCTGCAGTGTGAGCATGATGTCTTCTCTTGTTGTTCTTCTTCTTGTGGGAGCTGCTTTAGTTCCTGGGACAATCTCTAGAATAGTGTCCCTTCTCATCACAAGTATAACATCGAATGTGAGAAAGATCTCTCATGGATCCTCCAAAGTTCTCCCTTCGATTCTGGTCGTGGTTTTTACCCTTCTTGTGATGATGATGCTCCCTCTTGTTGTTATTCTTCCTAGTGTGTGTTGTGGGAGCCTGGTCTTCATTCCCCATCTTTTCTTCTCGAGCTATAATTCGAGCTTATTCCTGTGAGCACTCCTCCCACAGCCTACTGAATGTGATGAGCTTCTTCCTAGCACAAATTCCTTGATGAAGGAATCCCATGACCTAGAGAGACCATTCAAGGTGGTCATCACTATTTCTCCATTTTCTATGTCTTCTCCCACAGCTTCAAGTTGTTCTTCTATCTGAGAGACCCTTGTAAAGTAAGAATGCATGGTCTATGTATTTTGAATCTTCACATTCTTCAATTGGTTTCGCAATGTCATCTTTCGATTTATATTCTTTCCTTCAAACAGCTTGGTCAAGGAATCAAACATCTCCTTGGGTGTCTTTAAAGATGACACATGTGGTATGAGATGGTCCTTGATAGAATCTGCAATGATCCTCTTGGCCTTGACCAATTTCTTCTTATGTAAGGCCTTATAGCCTCATCTCCCTCTGGAACTGGAACCTCTTCACTTATGTAGGTGTCCAATTCATTCTCTTCTAGGATTAACCCAATCCTCTACTTCCATGCTCGGAAGTTATCAACCCCTTCAAGCTTATCCTCAAGCTTGGTGTGGTGAGACATCTTTGATGAGAAACTCAAATGGAAATAAAAAAGATTTAGGTCTTACCACTTGATTTGCTGAAACTGGATCTGGAGCTGGCTAGGGTTTGACAAAGAAACCCTAAAAATCCAAACTTGGAATTTCAAACTTCTGTCTGGATAGAAAGATGTATTTGACTGAGGCGAGCAAGCTGGTGTGCTTGGATTTTGAAAATTCCAAAAATTGACCCCTCAAAAATGACTTGCGAATTTCAAATCTACAATTTCTGTCAATTTATGGTTTTTTTGTTTTCTGGTCCAAAAGTCAAACTAGGGTTTGACAAATCCCGAGGTTCTACCCAACCAAAAAGTTCGATCTTAGTCTCTAAATTTCGATTTTGATGAGGAGAACAATCCTATGCTGAGAGCACTCCAAAATTCCACTTCTGTCAAAAGCCCTAATTTCCCACAGTAGCGACAGGCCAAAAACTGAAAATGCTCGGAATTAAATTATGTTTCAACATAAAGATGCACCTTACTTAGGAGAGTTGGCCTAGCCTCCTTTTGTTGATGATCTGTGGAGAGAGACCCAAAAATTAAGAAGCCCTAGCTTCCGCAGCTACACAGTGTCTTCTTCTCAGGTTAGCTCTGATACCATGTTAGTTTTTCACAATTTAATTCAATATGATCTAGGATCTTATCTGAGAGAACAACATGCACAGCATATCAAACACAAGAGACAAGAGACACAAAGCATTTCACCGGGGAAACCATAAAGGAGAACACCCCGCAACTTCCTCAGAGATAGAATGAACAATAATACAAAACCCCAAAACAAAGAGATGGTCTCCAGCAGCTTCTTCCTCCTCCACTTGTGCGAACTTCTCTCTCTCTCACTTGTATGAATGAGTGAGTGAGTGAATGAATAAATAGAGAGGTGCTCCTCTCTATTTATACTTTACTTTCACTTGCCTTTTACCCTAACTGGGCCGACTTCTCCTAGGAGAGTCTAATAACCCCTTGCAACTTAACTCTGGGCCGACCCCACTAGGAGAGTCTAATAACCCTATCAAATACAATAATAGCTTTCTCGATCGCAGGAATGAAACCTCTCCGTCAAAAGTACAATGACATATGAATACAATATAAAATATACCAGTGAAAATACATTCCGAAGTTACAAATACATCAATATTTGCCATGGCATCAACTTGCTTGGTCCCCGACCAAGAACCCCAGGAGACAATTGGGGGCCCTAGGGTACCTTCTAGGGTCTTACTCTTTTCTCTGCTTGGTTAACTTGACCAGGAACCCCATTTAACTAACTAGGGTCCCATCCTCTGTGAGCATGGGTCTCACAGCTGCACTAACTTTAACATTCGCTCTCAGCAAGAGAGGCATTCTCAGCAACACTAAGCTTGTCGAGGACAGAGGCTTAGACAACACTCTGATGACAACTGCAACATGTTCTAGACATGGTGATACTTTCTCTCAGTATGTCTCGACCTGTCATAGAGTACGGGATTTTTTGAGAGCTTCAAAGAGTTCTAAATGTCAGCAAGTACCTTGATCTTATAGATCCATTTGGAAGTTACAGCTAACTTCCCTTGTTATCTGAATATTATCAACTCAATATCTTTTATCATAGCATTTTTCCAAACCTGATGTTTGGCTATCTCCACATTAGTGGATAATCATGAGTCAATGACATGGCTCCCACTGGAGCACCCTTGGAACCTCTCAATAGGCTCCTCAATGAGATCAACTAAAGACTCCTTGGCCTTCTCCCTCTACTTCTCTGAATGAGATGTTTCATAAGCTTCCATTTCTGAGTCACTAAAAGACTCACTGGAATGATGGAAGATCACATCTCTACTTTCCTTTTCTGCAATCCCATTCTGCTTGGGATTAAAGAGCACAGATGGCTCCCTCTTGATCTCTGAAACTTGATAGGGGTCTTTCATTAGAGATTTAACAACATGTCCTAAGACCTTATAAAGGTCACCCTCACGGACACCAATCTCAATAGTTGAGCTCATATTTCCACCTTTAGTCCATATGAGTGCTGTTATCACATCTATGTTAGCTGGAGATACCATACTGCAGACTGTGCGGCCGAGAACCGCACAGTACTTTTTTTTTCTAGATCAGAGATCCGATGCCTTCAGAGGAGGCACACAGTTTTGTTCAGATTGCCCCGAGCAGATGTATCAGAGGGGGACAGATGGTTGTACAGTGGTCCAGACATGTTACTTAGCATTTGCCACAGGGTCACCCTTCCATGCCAGGCTTTGATATGAGCCCATTGAGACAGTTGCCTAGTCTTGCTTTGATTGAGACTAGCACAGAGTATTGCTGGTTTACTATTTGTGCCCGGATTCAGCAGAGATCCAGTTCAGAGACATCCTTAGCAGCACGTATATGGTGCGACAAGTATTGCATTTGATGTATATTGCTCATGATTGTTGCTTAGACTTGTTTATACATGATAGTACACTAACTCTACATATGATGATTGATTTGTGATCTAGCTATGTGATTGGGCCCTTGGTGATGTCAATCCACCCCTTCCTAGTAGGCTCCTGTATATGCACACCGGGTTACACCCCTACTCTTGGTATAGACTTGGTCATTTAGTCCCCCTAGGCAGCTGACTTTGGATCCACCTTCACCTTCTACATCCATCCGACTCATACATGACAATCTTTCCCGACTTGGATTCTGATTTGTGACCTTGAGGATCCCTTTCCCCACTAATCTCTGAGTATGCCATGATTCCCTATCTATTGTGCCTCAACTCTTTAGTGTGTGAGATGCACTCTCAAACCTGGGATTTGCTCCTGTCGGTTGCCCCCGATGTTGCAATGCAATTAGGATTGTGTAGCCTCACCGGGTGTTCCCCATTGGTCATCGAAGCATGTATTGCTCACCCCCATTACTTTGCAGTATGAGCACCATGATTATATCTATTGAGATATGTATGTAGCCCAAAGGAGCCTTGATGTAAATTGAAGAAATGAAGAAATGTAAAGCAAGCCAAAAGGCTTTTTGTAAATGTAAATCTAGCCAAGAAAGGGCTAAGTATGAAATTCATTGTAAAATCCATGCAATGTGTTTGTAAACACACATGGACACAGGTCAGCCATACATGTCAGCATTTGTAGTGGTTATTTCCTCACCTAGTCCTGCGGGGCAAGGAGGTGAGAGGGAGCAGGGGACAAGCTCAAGATTGTCCCCTAAAGTCTCAAGTTACGGTTTGCCGGACACCCAGTTTGGCAGCTCTAGAAAAGAACCTCACAGAGTCTTCGGGCACGGATGTGAATTGTGAGATACTTGTTAGATGACCAGTGGCGGTTTCCCTACACTATACCCATTTGTGAGGTACCGCCCTTCCCCGTGTTTTGTCATGGTATACTTATCTCAGTGGACCCTGCTTTCCCGAGTTATCCAAAAGGTTACATGATCTTTATCCTTGTCATCCTTCATCCTTCACCATGTGTTCCACATCACCCAAAGTCAGCTAGGTGGTCAAGTCTATAGGTTGTGCATAGCAGTTGAGTCTTTTGGAGGTGGTGGGCCCACCTCACCTGGGGCCTTGTATTTTTCCGAGATTTAATGCAAATTTTGATCACCATATTATTGTCATCTTATTTAGTATGTACTAACTTGTATAAGGAAGCCTTTCACTTCATGATTGCATACAGGTATTCAGCTAGCACCATTGTTGACCAGATTTGACTTGGTCAAACTAGGTTGACCAGGCCAAAAATAGGCCCAAAAAAATGTTGCGACCGGAATTTCGATTTTGGTCAATTATTATCTACAGGGGTCCCATGTGAGCCTCCAAGTGACAGAATGCAAAAAGATCGAGGCATTTGTGAGATTTTTAATTATTATTGGTTACTAATGACCTGTTTTAATTAAAAATCATGGATTTTGGGCAAATAATGCCTAAGTGATGGATTAGGGTCATTCGAGTGGTCATTCCTACTATTTTTGGGGTCCACGATCACATTGCAGTAGACCATTCGACAATCTGGGCACTCTAGGTGGGTCAAAAGCCCAGATTACATCTTCAGCAATAAAAACCAGCGATAAAATACATGGAAAATCAAAAATTGACAAAGGCAACTATAGCAAAAGGCAAAAATCAATGGCTGGCAAATAAAAGGGTGATTCCTAAGGTAAATTGGTAATGTTTGACATGGTACTTGTACATTGTGGGTCCCTCCATTGGACCAGCTCACTAGATGGGTCGAATTTCCCCATGGGGGCGTTTTTCCTCCTTGGAAAATTCGTTTTTGATGGTTTTTGTGTATGTGGGACCTTGGTATAGTGACTTGGGGGGATAAAACACCCTATAGACACCCCCCAACCACATTGTATGTATTGTAGGGGCCCCACAAGGGGACCCCCTCTCCACATGTGCGCTCTCCTTGGGCAATTCGCGGCTCCATGAGGAGGCATCTCCTCCATTCGATCTGATCATTGGGGATTAAATCCCAGCCCTCCATTTTGGGGGGAAACTTGTTGTGAGAGTGGAATTTCTCTATAAGAGAAGGCACTCACCCATTGTATCATTCTCTCTTGGCATTTTGGACTTGGAATAGAAGAGACGTTTTGTTGCTCTTGCTTGGTTCTTGTGTGATACTCTCTTGGTATTGTTGATTGCCATACTATCTTGATGCACTAGTTGTAGATTGTGCATGTTTCCAGCATTGTATTTCTCACCATTGTTTGCAGCAAGCACAAAGTCTTGGAGGAGGGTGCACCATTTGGCTGCCACTGCTGCTCCATTCTCCAGATTGGTAACACAAGGGAAGTGTTTTTGCTATTTCAGCCAAGCATTTTCTCTCATCTTTTATTTGTATTGTTGTAGATTTCACTTGCTTATCATACTAATTTGATTTATTGTCCATTGGTTTTGGCAGGCAAGGAGGACGAGTTGGTGGGGGTTGAGCAAGTCGATTTCAGCTGGGGACTTCTACAACCACTTCTATTTGATCTTTGGGACGTACAATCTCATCAAAATCAGAGATATCAGCTGGTTTCAAGTAGGTGTCTCATCTTCTTCTCTTGTATTTCCATTTCTAGTTTGTTGAAGAGAGTAAATTTACGTTAAAACCCTAAAAATTAAAATCTTAAAAATCAATCGTTAGAATTAGTTTTTCTTGCAAACCCACTAATGAAATGTGCTTAAAACCCCATATCTCAAATTTCATTTGATTCCGACTCCATCTACCCACTTAACCAGGAACTAGTCTTTCACTGAATTCGCCCCACTTGGGCAAACTGGCCAATCACGCTGTTGGGTAAATTTTTGGGTTCTAGGTACTTTAGATTTGGTTTCAGAACGTCATTTTACCTTAGGAAAATCAAGTAACATTGGCTAGAAGTGATTAAAAACGCTAATTATCCACTGCCCTAGGTCCATTTGTCCACTACTTAACTCATTCCCTTGGGCAGTTTGACTTCACTTCTTGTTGGTTTGTATTTCTTCATTCTAAATCAGTTATTATTCAATGTATGATTGCTAGAAGATGTGTTTCAATCACCTAATTTGTTGCTGACATGTTTGAGTAGTCATAGTGAGCTTCATTCCCCATAGGCAGAATTTTTGGTCACTCTTCTAGTTAATTTCCATTTTCTGATTTAGTTTCCAGCCTTCTAATCTTTAAAAAATTCATCATTTAACACTTGTAATCAAATCTGAGATCGTTTCATTTAGTCTATTTTCCTAATCTTGAATCTCGATTTCACTAGGTTGGAAGAAAAATCACACTTAGGCATTCACTTTGTGTCTTGCTCTGCTTATCTTTTGGGTTGGGTGTCTGATTGTTGAGTCTCAACCATCACTGGTTGAGCAGGGTCTCCCCCTCGACTTGGCTAAATGCCTTGTCGAAAGTGACAATAGCCTTGTCCGGTGTGACTTCCGTTCATTGAGTGGAGGACTTGGCCGTTGTTGGTTACACCTTCCTAGATGTCCATCATCCCTATTGGGACACCTCACTTCAACAGCTAGAGTTTATGTGATAACAAGTGCCTTTCCTTCTGAGAAGGCTACAGAGAACCCCTTGCCTTCTAAAATTGCCACTGAAAGAACATTCTTCTTTAAACCAGAACTCATAAAATTTCCTCAACATGAATTAACGTACCTGAATCAAGTTTTAAGGCAGTTGAACCAACTCCTTTTATTGCATAGGTACTTCTATTTCCCATCTCCACTTTCACATTGAACTTCTTGGCCTTGTAACCCACAAGAGCCCTTTTGTATCCAGTCATATGCTTGGTGGCCCCACTATCAATCCACCATGAATCTAATGAGTTGGAGATGGATCCTGAGAGTGCTGAAACCAAGATGAACTCTCTTTGATCTTTTTCTTTGGTCTCGGCCTTAGATTTCTTTTTTTGAGGTTCTTCCTCTTATGTAACAGCTGAAGCATGATACTTCCCTTTATGCCATTTCCTGTTAGGAGGATTTCTAAAATCTTTTGCATAATGACCAAGCTTGCTACAGTTATAACATCTTACTTTTGAATTATGAAAGTGCTTACCTTGAGGTCTCTTACCTTTGTTCTAGTCCTGAGGGAAGCTTCTTCCTTTCTTTGTCTTGGCAGCAAGAGCATGATTCTTTTCAGCAGGAGACCCAGATCTACTCTGGATTCTGCCTTCTTCTAAGCAGTCATGCCACAACCTATCAAAGTTTGGTTGTATTTCTCTTCCATTCACTGCTGCAAGAAATGTCTCCCAAGATGTGGGAAGATCGACCATCTACTGTTGTTTGAACAAGATCATTGTCATTTACTTCAACTCCAATTGCCATGAGTTGATCTCTTGTCTAAGCAATCTTTGAGAAGGAGGCAATTGATTCCTTCTCCTCCATCTTCAATGAACGAAGTTGCTTCTTCAAGACCCTCTTCTGAGTAGGTGCCTTCTTCTCATAAAGATTTGCTAGAGCATCAAAGCATTCCTTAGTTGTCCTTAGAGGAGCTATCACAGGGATCAAATCATCTTTAACTGAGTCAAAGATGACCCTCTTTGCTTTAGCTTGCTTCTTCTTGAATGTTGCTCTTCCTTGGGTTGTTGTGGGCTCGTCCACAACCCTAGTGACCAATTCATCCAAGTCATTCTCCTCCAAAATATTCAAGACCCTAGCCTTCCATGCATTAAAGTTTGAGGCCCCTTCAAGCCTACCTTCTGCTTTCACTGAGTTAGAAGCCATCTCAAACCCTTACAATCCACTTTCCAAGTACACTTGTAAACCTATAGTCAAGTTGATTAGGACACAAACCCTTACCTTAGGATTTATGTAGATTCTATTAGCCTGCAAAACAGAGTTAGCTACAAGACCTAAGCTTTGATACCATGTTAAATTTTGGTTAGGGTTAGAGTTTGATGCAGAAAAAGAAGAAATCAATGTACTTTAATGCAAAATTACATTTAACAAACTAATACTGAAATGAAATAGTACAGCAATAGCTTTAACAAAACATAATTTTCATCTCTTTCAACGTTTCAACTTTAACACTACCAATTGGGTCACCATATTAAAGTAATCTTCAGTAACATGTAATCAGTAATAGCAAAATAACTAACTTGTTTAATTAACAATAAAGGAGACAAGCGAGGATACTTACCTGGGGTGTGGAACCCTTCCTATTTTATACTCAGAAAATTTTACTTTTAGAAAAGGATTGTGCCTCTCTGAGGCCAATCAACACTAAGAACCAGCTGACCCTACTAGAGGGTAAGTACAAACCAAAGAGAGAGTGATGATAGGTGTAGTACAATCAAACAGGGATTGTCAATGACAGTTAAAACACACTACAAGACTCAATACCATAGTTCTAAACTTCAAAAACAAAAAAAAAGGTTACAAACAAGTAACATAGTGAATCAAATCACAGTTAAACTTAAGCTCAGAGACAGACCCTAAATGGTTCTTAGCACAAGGATCAAATATAGATCCGATCAAAGGCAAGTCTCAACAAGTCTCAGCATAAACAATAAGTCAAAGGCTTAGTCTAAACAATCTGTGATCTTCATTAAATGCGTTGTCAGCATACAGGTCTAGACCAAAACAGCTCATGTCCTCTACAGGTGTACACACAGCAGGGTTAGATCAGACCCTATGGCCTCACGGCCTTCATAAGTGTGCTACCAATAACTGAAACAGACACTAAGGTCTTACGGCCACCGCAAGTGAGCAGATATATAAAAGAACGGACCCTTAATCAGCAGATCGGAGCATATAACAGGCTGATGTGTCCTTCACAAGGCATGCGGCCTTCATCAAAACTGAACAGCAGTCTCACAAAGTTATGGCCCCCTAAAACATACTTCACGGGTAGCAGTACAATACCCTAAGAGCTCATGGCTAGGTCAAAATACACAAATCAGTCCTTAGTCAAGACAAACCAACAGCTTGAGTCTTAGTTAGCAGTTCGCGTCACCATAAACTAGCAGGTTAGGCCTTCCTAAAGTCATGGCTGAGATAGACTGTGTCACAGGAGACAAATTGGGTAGCAGTCAGGTTGGAGAGACCTCAACTGGGTCACGGTTGAAGCAAGAGCAGCAACGAACCCTAGATTAGATTCGAGATGTTCCATCAAGAGAGCAGCCTTCAAACATGGATGTGCAAGCAACGGTACAAACCCTTAAGCCTTTGACGTCAAGCAGCAGAATAATCAGATCTGAGATATGGTGATGAGATCATGTTATTGCATGACAAATGATGCTTCAATTAAATAGATCTTAGAACCTTCTAGAAGATCATTAATTAAATTCTTTAATTGAATTAGGGTTCCACTAAATTAGGGTAGTACCAATAAGTTTTAAAACAATAAAATATAAAATATAAAAATGACTTGGGTGGGTACCAACATTTATGGTCAAAATAACATATAATTATGTCTTAGGTAGGTGCCAACTCATAAAGGGTTAAGACATAAGAATAAAATAACATGAAATATAAGTAGGGTCATATTAGGTGAGGGTACAAGGACCAATCAATACGGTACAGGTCAAAACCATAAAAAAACAAAGATGGGTACATGACCCATAACCCTAGGACGAAGGGGTGTACCATAAGGTGAGCAAACAACCATAGTACCCAGAAGACCAAAACATCAAGGTATATATCAAAACAACTCAATGTGGGTAGAAGACCCCACTAACCACAAGTCAAAGACAAGGTACCACAAGACCAATAATCAACAAGGTGTAAGGACCAAAAGTAAATCAACCAAGGTGGGGAAGGTACAACCAGTCATCTCCCTCTCAAATGTACAAATGTTCCATATAACCTGTAAGTTCATCATCGATGTATAAGGAAGGGTCCACACTAGATGATGTGATCATGTTTTCCTCTAGACTGCTCCTCAGGTCAAATGCTAGTGGCTCCATCAAGGGGTGGTTAGTCCCTTGAGAAGACCATCTAGCTCAACCATCTCGAATACCTAGGAGAAGAGGACATCACACATCATCATCTTGGTCCACTGACCAAGATCCACCTGGTTAACAGACCAGGTATGTCACTGCAGGAACTACTTGGTCCTCGTGACAAAGAATCTGCCTCGTCCCGGACCAGGAGGTCTCTGTCTCAACCTGCAGGACCTGCTTGGTCCTCGTGACCAAGAAATTGTCTGGTCCCAAACCAGAATACCCTAGAGACAAGTAGGGGCCCTAGCCATATGCTAGGGACTTTTCCATGGCATCAACTTGCTTGGTCCTCGAACAAGAACCCCAAGAGATAGCTGGGGGACCTAAGGTACCTTCTAGGGTCTTACTCTTTTCTCTGCCTGGTTAACTTGACCAGGAACCCTAGTTAACTGACTAGGGTACCATCCTCTCTGAGAATGGGTCTCACAGTTGCACTAACTTTAACACATGACATGCTAAGATGGGCAATCTCCCCTTCTTGTGCCTCTTATGTTGGAGAAGAATCTTTTGTGTACTTGTTTTGTAATTTTCTGAAAGCCGTAGTACTTTAAATTTAGATTTCAGGTTTGATGCAGAGCATCCAGACGTTGGGAGCAACGACTAGTTTCAAAGCGAGCCTAACTGAACTTCAGTTGAACGCCTTGTGCCGATTTGGCTGATCCGAAATTGTAGGGATATGCTGAGTTTAGTTGGCCAAAGGAATTACGGGTAGCGTGAATCCAATATAATAAAAAGAGACTGAGATGGACAGAATGGGCAGCGAGTAGTAGATTTTGGGTAATGTTTTATGTAATGAGTCCTGTGAGTAGGTCTAGGGACTGTAAGTTTTAAATAAAATATTCTGGGTGGGTGAAGGTCTGCGTGGTGTTTCTCGGCAGGCCTGCGTGTTTTTGTTATTTGATTGTCCTCTGTTCAGTGGGAGGGTCATGGGCCAGCGGGCTATCTTTCCCTGGTTGGTTAAGTTTGTGTAATAAAATGGGTGGTCTGGCGTGCGTGCCCCCTTTATTCTTCAGGTAACTTTTGTTCATTAATAATATGAGTTTTTGTGGCTTTCAGAAGAGTGTCCCCCTATTCATTTTGTTGTGTTCTGTAGTTATGTTTGTTGATTTTCAAATGTGAGAAGAAGCTGCAGCTGAGTGTCTGCATCATTTTGGTATCAGAGCAACCCACAATGGCCCAGAGAGAAATCCATTGTTGCAGGCTTACCGATGCAGACTTAGCTACCGAAACTGGAGAGTTGGTTCGAGAGGAGAACTAAGTGAGCTCGGAGGAGCCAAAGAGTTGGTTCGAGAGGAGAACCAATTGTGCTCGGAGGAGCACTAGGTTGCACGGAGGTGCATTATTGTTACCAGTGGGTTTGGCTATGGAAAGCCATATATGATATTGTGAACAACTTAAGAGAGCAAGTTGTTGAGAAGCCAAAGAGAGATTGGCAAGTAAAAGTTAAAAATGGCAAAGGAGAAGCGGGTGAGCCAAGAAGAGAAAGAATGGATTAGGGCAGAGATACAAGCAATTAGGCAACCAATCAAAGAGCGTGATGAAAGACTGCAGAGAAAAGCGGGGATCCGACCCACACGAAGGAGGATAAGGGCCTTGGAGGAGAAAGAAAGACATCAAATTGAAAAAAGAGAGTTTTTAAAGGGGGTCTCAATTGTGGAAGTGCTTTGCTACCCAGAAGAAGGTGAAGCACTTAAGGAAGAATACATAAACACTGAGAATGTTTGTGTTGTTCAGAGCACGCAAAAAAAGGCTAAGAAGATTGAGCATGTAGAGACCTACATAAATTGTTAACAAAGATTACATTGTTCATGGGGAATACATTGATGAAGAATAATATAGTGTTGCTGAGTGTTGTTCGCCGAGATGCACACCAGCAGCAGAAATCTTTCGAAAGTTGTTCCCTCACTACAAGTGGGGAAAGTGTGGCCTTGGGGGCAAGCAATGAGCCAAGTACTGTCACCTGAACCCCAGCTCCTCCGTTTAGGCTAACTCCTAACGAAGCCAAGGGGGGTAGTCCCTACAAAGAGTTTACTATGGCTCAATGTGTTTTAATGTTTTTAGTGTATGGTGATGCAGATGGGTGTTGTTTAGGAGTTTTTAAAGATGAAAGATCACAAATCTACTTTTAAAAGAAACACAAGGTAAAGTGCAATCCACGTTGCGAAGCAGTATATGAAAGACTTGCGAAATAAATAAAAGCATCCACTGATAAATCACTTAAACAAAGGACAAATGGCCCCAATTAATAATGAAAGTGTAAATAAACCAGTGCCTTATGGAGTCAATGAACTGTGTAGTGTTTGGGGGATGCTGAAATGCAAGTCTCAAGTAACTGTTCGTGAGATCATTGTGCAAATTATCTTGGTAAATTAAAAGTTTTAATGGTCTTGATTATTAGGCTAAGAACAACAAGGTAAGCAATCGACCGGAAAGGTATACCTTCAGTGGCTTCCCCTCTGATGGTAAGACGGACCGCCCAGATGTCAAGGAGTAGGTGTCTAAAGAATTAACCACTCCGATGTCTAAGACATCGGTAATTTCCGGCTCCACCAGGTTTAGGAACTTTGCCCACTACCTAAGTGTGTCTCGAAAAAGCAATGCCGGTTCGTTGGTTGTGGGGGTGAAAATTTTATTATGTTATCAAAAATTATCAAATCCAACACCTTTCTGAGTACTAGCCCAACCTTTTCAAGTTGGCAGAGCATATGGGTGTCAGATAGCAACCAAGATAAATTTATTAAGGGGATGTGAGTTGGAAATTTTATTATTATTAGAGCACACAGTTCAGCTCTCCGACAGAGAGTGCTCTTGACTTTGTCTTATGACAAGGTTCAAGAGACTTACCTATTCTATATGCCTAATGCAAGGAAGATGCAATATTAATATGCTCTCCGACAGAAAGTGCTCTTGACTTGGGTTATTGCAAGTTTAAGAGGCTTTGTTCTTTGTTAAAAATAGAGGCAGATTGTACGCAAAGAAAATGCACGTTTTCCAATGTAAACAAATAATGAAAGGAAAAACAAATGGGAGAGAAAAGACAAGGCCAAATCAAGCAACAAACCAAGAAATAAACAACAAGGTGGGATCAACCTTGAAACAAGGTGACCACTAGAACCACTAGTCCCGAAAACCTTCCAGCTAGTTGGATGTCCGCAAGGATGCTAATGGGGAAAGAGAAGTAGCCACAAAATTATGTGGCACTTGGGATCAAATCCCAAGCTACTTTCTCAAGGCAATACTTGGAAGAGAATTATTCCAAGTACAAAAATGAGAATTTATCTAGAAAATTGAAGCAAAACTAAACTAAAGAATACACCAAAACACTCTTCCCCAAACAGGGAAGAAGAAACCAAAGTGTGGGAGGCCTTATCCCACCTAGCTTTTTTTATTAATGAATTTACAAGTGCCTTTGGGAATGAAACCCTTGAAAGGTCTTTTTTGAGAGAAATAAAGCAACTATGGAAACAATACTTAGGAGCCCTTAATGGCTTTTACAAAGGAGAGTGGTTTTATATCTTCATGGTTATCATCCTCTTCATTGATTTGGGATCTTCTTATTGGTTCAGTTTTCCTCTTCGGGTTTGCTCTTCTTCTTGTTGGTTTATTTCTTCTCAAGTACCTACAATAAAAGTTAACTTCAAGCACCCATTAGCATTAGTCAAATCAAAGCATTTAACTAAGTCTAAGATCTAGAAATTGCAATCTAAGATCTATATGCAAGCAACAAGCTAGTCTATATGCCAAAAACAACTTTTAAATGCAAGTTTTAAATTTTAATGTGAGATCTAAACTAAGTATAAAATAGAAACTTGACAAGCAAAAGCAAATCTAGTCTTAGAAATGAGACCTAAAATGCAAGTATGATGTGATAATGCCTAACTTTATAAATAGATCCAATGCAAACAAATCAAGTAAACTAGATGCCAAATTTAACTAAAAGCTTTTTTCAAAGAAATGAAATTACTAACTCACTAACTCCTTAACAAACTCATGCAACTTTAACCAAAAGATAACAATTAACAAATTCGTTTTGTGTTTTTTTTGTGTGTGAAACTAGGGCTCTAAAGGAGGTGGACGAAAGGGAAACTTTGAAGACAAAAGAAGGGGAACGAAAAAGAAGATAGTATGGCTAAGGAGAGGAGGGACGAGAGCTAGGAAGGAAAGGAAGACTAGAAGGAGTGGAAGGGAGAAAGGAAGGGAGACGAGAGGGAGATGAAGAGAGCAAGGAGAGGATGGAGGAGGCAAAAACGAAAGGAGAAGAAGCCAAAAAAAGAGGTAAGACGAGAGCTAGAAGGAGAGGAAAAAAGGTAAGGGGAAAACAAGGGCAAGGAAAAAAGACTAAAGCTAAGGCGAGAGGAGCTAGCAATTCAAGGGCAAAAGACTCAAGGAGAAGAAAGGAAGGCTTGAAGAAAAAGTCTTTTAGAACCGAGGTGATCAAGTTGAATAAAAAAAAAAGGTTTTGTTGATGAAATATTTGAGAAGAGCTCTTCCTAGCCTTCTTTAGATGAAAGATTTGAGACTTTGTCATCACAAGGTATTAGATCAAAGCTTGAAGATGAAGCATGGGTTTGATGCAACCGAGCTCTTACCCCTCTTCACTTTAGCAACACCCAATCACAATACATATAACTCAACCAACAAGTGAGATCAACAATACGAGTATGCTAGAAAGATCAAGACTAAATCAACAATTTGTATAATTGACTACTCATGCCCACTTAGTTCTTGATAAATTTTGCATAAACAACCAATTTGAGACTACAAATGGCTATTCTATTGTGCTAAAAATAGCCCTCCTAAGCTAGCAATTGATCATACACTTTGCAAAATTCAGAGATGAGTTTAGAAAAGATGTCACCTCAACAAGAGATGAAATCACACCAAAGAATGAGAGCTCATGGACCTCCAAAGTCGAATTCTTTATTTCAATATAAAGCCAAAGCTTGTTACAAATTGTGCAGAGTAATCTTACATCAAAATATCCATGAAAAATAGAGCTAAGAGAGCCTCTATTTATACAAAAACTAGAAGCCTCGTCTACCCTAATTCGAATTGGCTCAAAGGAAGCCAATAGCACTAGTCACCAAATCGAAATTGCCATCTAAAATCAATCATATCCATGTCAAGCCAAGCCTTGGAGTGCAACTCCACCAATTAATTCGAGTAGCATTGAATGGGATGAGGAGGTGGCCTCCACCTTGGCAAGGCGCCCCTCATCTCCACATTGGAAACTTCACCATCCAACAGATTATTGCCATGTGTAAAATCGAGCTCCAGAAGGGAATATACGTGAGGATAAGGAAGTAATGCGTGAGCTCTTCAAGGAGTTGAGGTGAGTGAATGTAGGGGTATGCTTTGAGTTACAATGAGAGCCAAATCCTTGTGATTGCACAACTTAAGGAGGGCACTTACCAAGGCATTAAATGCAACCAACCAACCCACTCATCAATTTACACATCATCAAATCGAGCTTTGCATGGATGAGGGCGAGTTAGCTTGAAGGAGATTTCTTGTGCTGACTGTATACTTGACTGGATGATGACTGAGATGATTGGAATCTTCATTAATGCCCAATGCCATGTCAATTAGCCTTTTATTTTATTCATTTTGGATTATTCTGGAGAGATTTGGATTATCTCCAAAATATTCATTTTTAATATTTTAATTAATAATTTCTCTGTAACTGAGTTTTTTGAGAAATTATTAATTATGAGGCTGAATTGACATCCGAAACTTAGGATAAACTGGTCCGAGGATCATGAATGATTTTTGGCTTAAGGTTGGAGCCTTCAATCACTGAATTCGGATCCCGGATGACTGACATATTACAAATTGAAATTTTTCCATTTAAACTATGGAAAAATTTATTAAAATTTAAAAAATAATTAAAAACCCAAAACCAGAGGACCCGGTAAAAAAATTTCAAAATTTTTCTGAGGGTCTTATGGACGTAGGACATGACCAAAACCTATTCTAATAGTGTCTAGTAGGCTTATATACATCAGTTGGACTCTAACAACCCCCCATGGCTAAAATTTTCAAAATCGGGCATTCCAGCTTTGGAGGAAGCGGGAGAAAACCTCATCGATTATAGCTCGGCTATAGGCAAAGTATAGTTGACAAGGGAAAAAACTCCCTGGAATACCTTAGTTGCTTAACCAAGTCATGGAGAACCGAGCCACTCAAAATCCTACTAGTACACTTTATTACAAACCCCGTGGGGCCATGGTCATGCCGACTGAAAAACAAAACTGACTAGCCAAAACTGGCTAGGCAAAAAGGATGGATCATCTGATACACTAGAATACAAACATTCATCATGTTTGTCAAATGGTGCCTCTTCAGATAATCCAACTATGGTACAAAAAAGTTGGTAACACTGAGCACATGGGAGCAAAGGAGGAGGAACAAATTCTTCCATTGTTGGAAGAACAAATGGTCGGGCAATGCGTAAAGAGTGTGGCTGAAGATGTAGACAGACCATCAGATTGGGATGTTGGGAAGGAAAATGGTTCCTTTAGTGAAAATGAACCTGACAAAGTTGCAGCAAAAGGGAAGCTAGCTGATTATTTGCAGCTCAGGCATGTGGTAACAGAGGTGCCAAGGAAGGAGATTGAACAAGGGGCAACAAATAAAAAAGGCGGTGTTCCAATTGTTAATGCAGTTGAAGACCAAATAGCTATGGGGGAATTGTTAAATGTTTATGAGCATAGAACTAATGACAGTCTGAAAAATGAATTTATGAAGACAGATGATTTAAACCAAGGTTGGTTGGTACAATTGAGTACATGCACGAAGGATTATATGCGGAAGCTCAATGCTATCATAACAAAAACAGGGTGGTTGTTGTTGATTAGACTGTTGTTGTTTTGGGTTCTGTGGTTGTATTTTGATCAATGGTGAAAATGGAGGAAAACATCTATGAACCGGGAGGTTCATATTTTCTGTCAACGTGGGGAGAATGATGCGGAGCATCCAGACGTTGGGAGCAACGGCTAGTTTCAAAGCGAGCCTAACTGAACTTCAGTTGGACGACTTGTGCCGATTTGGCTGATCCGAAATTGTAGGGATATGCTGAGTTTAGTCGGCCAGAGGAATTCTGGGCGGCGTGAATCCAATATTATAAAAAGAGACTGAGATGAGCAGAATGGAAAGCGGGTAGTGGATTTTGGGTAATGTTTTATGTAATGAATCCTGTGAGTAGGTCTAGGGACTGTAAGTTTTAAATAAAGTATTCTGGGTGGGTGAAGGTCTGCGTGGTGTTTCCCTGCAGGCCTGCATGTTTTTGTTATTTGACTGTCCTCTGTTCAGTGGGAGGGTCATTGGCCAGCGGGCTATCTTTCCCTGGTTGGTTAAGTTTGTGTAATAAAATGGGCAGTGTGGCCTGCATGCCCCCTGTTACCAACTTTTTGTACCATAGTTGGATTTTCTGGAGAGCCGCCATTTGACGAACATGATGAATGTTTGTTTCCAGTGTATCAGATGATCCAGCATTTTGTAGCTAGCCAGTTATGGTTAGCTTGTTTTGTTTTTTGAGTCGACATGACCATGGCCCCATGGGGGTTTGTAATAAAAGTGTGCTAGTAGGATCTGAGTGCCTCGGTTTCTCATGACTGGATTAAGCAACTAAGGTATTCCAAGGAGTTTTTTCCCTTGTCAATTATACTTTGCTTAAGGCGAGGTATAATCGATGAGGTTTTCTCCCGCTCCTCCAAAGCTGGAATGCCCGATTTTGAAAATTTGGCCATGGGGGGTTATTAAAGGCCAACTAATGTATATAAGCCTACTAGACACTGTTAGAATAGGTGTCGGTCATGTCCTAGGTCCATAAAACCCTCCGAAAAAATTTTTACTGGGTCCGTCGAAATTTGGGTTTTAATTATTTTTTAAATTTAATAAATTTCTCTATAGTTTAAATAGAGAAATAATAATTTGTAATATGTCAGTCATCCGGGGTCCAAACTTAGTGTTTGATGGCTCGTTTCATAAGCCAAAAATCACACATGACCCATGGAGCAGCTAAACCCAACTTTCGGATGTCAATTCCGCCACGTAATTAATATTTTCTCTGAAAAGTCATTTACAGAGAAATTATTAATTAAAATAATAAAATTGATTATTTTGGAGATAATCCAAATCTCTCCAAAATTAATCAATTTGATTAAAATAAAGGGCTAAATGACATGGCAATGAGCATTTAGGAAGATTCCAATCAACCCCAAGCCCATCCAGTCATCCATCTAGTCACCAAATCATTATCCTTTCAAACAAATTCGCCCTCCTTCATAAAAAATCGATTTTATGATGTGTCATTTGATGATTGGGTGGTAGTTTGCATTACAACTTGAAGTGGGCGCCCTCATGACTCACCCTAATCCTAAGCTTGGCTCCCTTCATAATTTCGAGTTTGCACCTACCTATCCACCACGTGTTATCCTCACAACCCATTCGCATTTGCTTTTTCCTCACGTCACTCTTCCATGGCTCACATGGATTCTAGTTGGGTTTCTTCTATTGGTCAAGCTCCCACGCATGCACTATTTGATTGGCTCCTACAAACTCGAATCCTTACCTACTACTCTCCACACGCCATCCATCATCCAACTCGCATTTATCCTCAAACTCGAGTCCATACCTACCAAGATTCACGTCTAAGCCTTATTGGAACTCGTTTGTTGGTTAGTAAAATCGTTGATTGGCTTGGTTCCCATGCAATTACGATTTAACACCTACCTTTTGCCACTTGCCATCCCTTGAAATAGCATGCAACCTACCACAACCCACTCGTATCTCCACTTGGATCACGCCTTTGCTACCCTAGCTCGCCTTTCCTTGTTGTACGTTGCCCATTGGATAGTGCTTTCACTCCCAACCTACCCCAAAGTCGAGTTTGCCACCTCATGCCAATTCCACCTACCATGAACTCGACTTTGGCCATGTCTATTGCTCCAAGCTCTCTCATAATTGGAATTCGACCTCATACTCACCACCAATTCGAATTAGGCCTAGCTTGTGGTCTTTTGCTATAAAGAGAGGCCCATGTTGGGTTATTATCTCATGGATTTTTGTGCATCGAAGCTCTGATAAAATTGTAAACGCTTTTAATTGAGAATAAAGTTGAGACTTTGGAGGTCAAAAACGTGGAGGCTATTGATGTGCTTGCTTCACTTGATATTGAGGTGATATTGTTTTACATTTCATTTGAGGTTCTTAAGTTGTAGAACATGTTCATGATGGCTAACAATCTAGCACAAGTAGCATGTATCTAGATCTTTTCACTTGAATGTTTTGTTTCAATTATATTATTCATGCTTAAGGTTATTGCAGGTATATCTTCACTCCATAAACGAGACCAAAGGAGCTTTAACTTTTTTGATTTGGGAAACAAAGAGAGTTAGATCTTCTCCATCAAACTTCTAAAATACATTTTTGGTTACTTGTTACTATAGGCTTACATCTCTTCTAGCCTTCTACTTTGCTCCTTGAATTTTTGTTTTGACTTGCTAAGCCATTTCTAGCCCCTCTAGCCTTGACCCAAGATTACCTTGCCTTCAAGCTATAAATTAGAACTCCATAAGGTTGAAGTTCCTTCAACCTTGGGGAATAACTTGGGATTTGTTCCCTTGTGCTCTCTTCAACACTCGTTGTCGGCGTATCACCGGTTAACCGGAGGATTTCCAAGGCGGTGTTTTTTACCATCTCAAGTGTTCCACTTGAAGCCCTTGCCCTAGATCTGCTTCTCCATAGGTTTATCTTCATCCTAGATTTCGTCCCACTTCATTTTTTGCTTCCCTAGCTTGCATTCGTCCCTCCTTATCTTCTCCCATTTTTTCCTCCTCTCTTCCAAGCTTCTCCTTCTCCATTCGCCTTTCTCCTCTTGTGCTCTCGTCTTACCTCCTTTAGCACCCATTCCTCTCTTAAGTGCCCCCTCGTCCACCTGCCAAAACACAACAAAATACAAAACATTAAACAAGTTAGAAGTTGGTTTTGTTAGACTTATTTTATGAGCATAGATCTTGTCCTTTGATTGAAGTAGATTAGATCTCAATCATTTTGCTTAAGTAGCTCCTAGTATATGCTTTAGAAATAGTATTATAACTTGCATCTAGTATCTATCAATAAAAGTTCTTAGCTTTATTTCAAAGACAAACACATTGGCACATAGGATAGTGTAAAATTTTATGGTTGCATGTTCATTCCACCATATTTTGGGGCATTTTAGCTTGCTGGTCCGTTTTACCATATTAAATATTTTAAGACAAAATCTCATGCTTTTCCATGTTTTAGTCCTATTTTGCAAACTTAGACTTGGTTGTTCAAAGTTTGATTAGATTTCTAACGCTAATGGGTGTATGAGTTGTTGGCTTATCCTTGTGGTAGGATTGTGAGAAGAGAAAGATCTCTTAAATTAAAAGATCAAATCGAAGAGAGAAGAAGAACTCAAGCATCATAAGACATATTCCAAGATATTTCTTCCTATCCTTTGTAAAAGCCATTAAGGGCTTCGATTCTTTAATTTTTTATAAGTTGTTTCTAGGTAATCATTAAAGACCTTTCAAAGATTTTCCCTTGAGGCACTTGTAATTGTTTAAATAAAAAAATTTAAGTGGAGGAGGCCTCCACTTTTGGGTCATCTTCCCCATTTGGGGAAGGGTGTTGGGTCTTGTGGTTGGATTTAGCTTAGATTTACATTTTCATGCTCTTAGTTTAAATTTTGCTTCAAGTAAGTCATCTTGTTTATATTCCATATTTACTTACCCCCATGCTCTCCCGAGTAGGGTCTTTGACCTGAAAGAGATTCTTGGGTAGTTTAGCTTCACTGCTTGCAGTTATTTTTGTCTTGTTTCTCTTCCAATCCTTGACCAGAGAATAGCTAACTTTGGGATCGTATCCCAAAGGCCACATAATCTTGTGGTAGCTTCTCGCTCCCCCATCAACTTCTTGTGGACATTCAGCTAGCTGGAACGTTTCCAGGATTGGTGGCTTCTAGTGGTTGGTCTTGTTCGGAGATCAATCCCACCTAGTAGTTTAGAATTTGTGTGGTAGAACACTAGTTTTATTTATCTTGTAAGCATTTTTGTTAGTGGTAATTTATATCTTGTGATAAATACTATGGTTTAAATCTGTTTCAAGATTAAATATACTGCTACTACTTTCTTTCTGCTTCATAAAATAAACCAAAGTCTCTTGAACTTGGCCAAATCCAAGTCAAGAGCACCCTCTATCGGAGGGCATTTTAGTTTCTTGCATTTCCCTGCATTAGGCATTGTTAATCTAGCAAGTCTCTTGAACTGTGGTCATAAGACCGAGTCAAGAGCACTCTCTGTCGGAGAGTTGAACAGGGCTTTCTAATAATAAAAAAATTTCACTCACACACCCTTTAATTAATTTATCTTGGTCTCTGTCCTACACCCGTATGCTCTGCCAACCTGAAAAGGTTGGGCTAGTACTCAGAAAGGTGAAAGACTTGATAATTTACAAGTGAAAATCTAATTAAAACTTTCACCCCCACAACCAACCAATCCGGAGTTGATCGATAAGATAATTTCAGTGGGTAATCTCTTAGTGAGGGCGCCGGTATTCCATGTTCAGCCTCTAGTTTGCTGGCTTGCATTGCGCGGCCTCGCTAGAGCACTGGGTGGCCCGACATGTCCTTGAACGGAGGCACTTGATATTATCTTTTCCGGACTTTCTTGAATACCCTTGGTTTTAGCCCTAATAATCAAGACAACTAAAACTTTGAATTCACCAAGATAAGCTGCATAACGTTCTCACAAACTTTCAATTCAAGCACTTGTATCAAGTTTTCACAATTCACATTAAATTCTTGACTCCATAAGGCACTGGTCATTTATCTTATATTTTGTTTGCCTAAATATCAACATCGGAGTGTCTGCTATATTTTGTGAAAAGTGATTTACTTATTTTCCCAAGTGTATCTTTCATCTTGTATTTGCAACGTGGATTGCGTTATCTTGTCTTATATTTAAGTTATAATTGTCTTTCATCTCAAAAAACTCCTAAAAAACACCCATCCGCATCACTACATCAAAAACACATAAATACACGAAGAGCCTTAGACAACTCTTTTATAGGGACTACCCCCCTTGGCTTCGTTAGGGGTTTTGCCTAAACGGAGGAGCTGGGATTCAGGTGACAGCACCTGGCTCATTGCTTGCCCCCAAGGCCACACCTCTCCCTACTTTCCAGTGAGGGAGACAGCTTTCAAAAAGTTTCTGCTGCTGGTGTGCAGTTTGGCGGACAACACCCCTTTTATTCTTCAGGTGACTTTTGTTCATTAATAATATGAGTTTTTGTGGCTTTCAGAAGAGTGTCCCCCTATTCATTTTGTTGTGTTCTGTAGTTCTGTTTGTTGATTTTCAAATGTGAGAAGAAGCTGTAGCTGAGTGTCTGCATCAAGGTTTCTGCAATTCCATGATGAATGCTCTTACCACTCGGAAGGAGGTGTTGCTAGGGGACAACTACTGTTGGGTTTCAGAGTCTCAGTTTACACTTTACACAGTAGCTTGTCAGAATTAAAATGCTCTACTTTATTTGGAAGACGCAAAATAATGGCATGCTTAATGATACCTCTGTGTGAAAATTGTTGAGTTGTAGTGACTATTTTTACCTCATCTCCAATTATGCTTTGCAAATCTAGAATCCAACAGAAATGTGGCAATGGGGCTTGGCCACCTAAGGATTTTGATTGGCAACTGAAGAAATGCCTATTTGTACAAATAGGTCCTGCCAGATGTCAGATGAGGGGACCTCCAAAAGATGGACATGCAGCCATAGCCAATGCTGGCGAGGTCACATGGCAATTTTACTTCCAAAAAAAATATGTAAAACGAGTTTAATTGACCTAAATTAGGTTTTATAACTCCTAAATACTCTTAAATAATCCTTGAATATCATTAATAGGCCTCAAATCACTTAATAAGGGCTTTATTAAAGGCCTTCTCTATTAGTTAGTCTTAATATCATTATTATAAGGAAGTAGTTTAACTTTAAACATGTTCTTTTGAAGTCTTATAGGCCTAAAAGGGTGGCAGCCATCTCTTAGGTTATTTAATCCCCATTCTCACCATTGTAAAGGCATCTTTCATCAATACAATTGATATATTTTCAAGCATGAGGAGCATTTTTCATTCTTAACAATTTCAAGCTGCTGTTTTTGTTTAAATTCCATAAAAAACATATAAAAAGAAACATAAAAGTTTCTTTCCTCTCTGATATTCATTTGCGAAATGAGATGCCACAGACTACATGCAGAAAACAGAAAATAATAGCAAAACAAATTACCTTATAATAGAGTACCAGTTACATGCATGACTTCCATGGAATGCAAAGAGTGATCCTTCTGTCATCCTTCGATGATTAAAGTACTGCTCCCTCTCATAATTATAAAATACTGCAAACTGGTAGAGAGAAGTTGGCACATTCAATCTGATATTCTCCTGAAGGATATGCATTGACAATCTGTTTGTAAACAGCACATATCTAAGAACATTGTATGGAAGCCATACATTTTCAGCATCAGAGAAATTATTCCTTTTGAAATTACCAGAATTAGACAGGTGTGTAAGCCATGATGCACCTAGCTTTAACATTAATTCAATTTCACCGGTACATTCTTGCATCTCCGCAACTGAGGGAAATGAATTTATTAAAGAGTGTAAGAGATGCAAATCTTTATTATCTACATATTCCTTCCCTGCATTGCTAATTACGCTTGAGATTGTAGATTCTATTGATTCTAGACATCCAATGCTTCCACTAGATGTATAGTTGCTGAAAAATCCAGAACGCTTCCTAATTTCCCGTGTTTTTAACAAAAAGGCTGGATATGGTTCAAAAACATCACGGTGGCTTGTCGTTGCATCTGCGGCAAGGGAAAGTTCAAACTCAATCAACTCTGAATTCTGCAGTTCTTGCAGTACCGATACTCCAATACCCACCTCTTCAAACCTATACAAGCTGATAACCAAAGAGCACAAAGTTAGTCCCAAGCTTTAGAAATGAAGAGAATAAGTACTATGCTAATTCAATGCAACAATATAAAATAAGGATTTTGATTCTGGTAATCACCATGATATCAGATATACTAGGCTATTCAAACACTAAGGTATCTATATGTTTTTGCAACTTATTTTTAGCTTATTAATAATTATTAATGCTTCAAATATCAAACAATTGATGAGGTATCTATATGTTTTTGCAACTTATTTTTAGCTTATTAATAATTATTAATGCTTCAAATATCAAACAATTGATGATATCATGCTGCTGACACACAATAATTATCCTGACCCAGAAGTATGACTGATCCATAATGGATCAGGTCTGAAAAAATGTTAGAAAGAGGCCACGTTGGGTCAGACATGTAGCCCTAACCTAACTACCTCTGGGGCCTTTTAAGTAGACAAAAGCCAGGAAGGAAAAGACAGCAGGAGTGACAGAGATGAGGGAAGAAGCAGAAGGGAGAAAGATATTGTCAGCCAAGACACAGGCTAGGAGATTGAGCACTTGCAAGTTGTTGCCACAGATAGAGCACAAGACATCTTGTACCTCTTTATACTTTGTAACTTAAATTTTGTTTCATTCTCTTCCCAAGTAATG
Source organism: Larix kaempferi (assembly GCA_027924585.1). Lineage (NCBI taxonomy): Eukaryota > Viridiplantae > Streptophyta > Pinopsida > Pinales > Pinaceae > Larix > Larix kaempferi. The sequence continues at coordinate 4,071,699 of BSBM01000893.1, forward strand.
TATGTCTCGAGTTTTTTATAACCCAGAAAGGGTATTTCTCCAGTTCAAACTTCAAAAGTTTATGTAGTCTGTATGCATTTACTTATGCTGCTGTGATTATTTCTCTCTGACATTAACAGAAGTCTGCACAGTATTTACTATTTAGCTGTATATAGCAGAGATTTTCATCTACAAGTTTTTGCTTTGCTCGGACTGTGTTAGTTGTAGCGATTTTAAATGTCAGATAAGTGTTGCAGCATTGTTAGAAACTTAGATCCATGAAAACACATGGGAAATGTCTAAACTCAGTTGAAGGGCTGTGAGTATTTTCACTCCAGTTTCTGGGTTCATATCCCAAAAAAATTTCAAATCAATGGAGTCAGAGCACCAAGTTCCTGATTAACTGTGGCTAGGGGACATGTATTTCTGAGGCTCTGTATGGATAAATACGATGGTACAGTGCAAGCTATGGTCATCCAGACCTTAAAGAACATGGACACTTCTTAGGCACTAGACAAGTATCTCAGGAAAATCTTGGGCAGAGCCAGAGCAAGAGCCAGAGTAGAGCCTGAGCAAGAGACTAAAACAAAGAAAGAACCAGAGTCGGGTCCTCAAATTATTGAATTTTGGGGGTCAAAAAGCTCCAAAGTGAGTAGGTCTGATCCTTAATGATTGCTGCCACGGCTAGGGTGCAAGACATCTTGTACCTCCTTGTATTTTGTAATTGAAACTTTGTTTCATTCTCCTCCCAAGTAAGATATAAGTATGGGGTCTTTTTTTCAACCCGGGAAAGGTTTTTCTCCAGTTCAAACTTTTCTGTGTAGTGTGGATGTATTTACTTATGTTGCTGTTGCTATTTCTGTCTGAAATTAACAGAAATTATGGACACTGTTTAGCAGTATATAACAGAGTTTTTCACCCACGAGTTTCTTTTGCTCAGATTGTGTTAGCTATAGTGATTTTAATGGCAGATAAGTGTTGCCACACTGTTAGTTCCACGAAGACACACACAGGAAATGTCAAAACTCAGTTGAAGAGCTGTGAGTGTTTTTGCTCCAGTTTCTAGGTTCATATCCAAAATTAGACCAAAGACTGGACCCTCAAGATGATGCTGTCCCCAAGAGTCGTTCTCCTGCTGATTTTCAGTCATCATTAATGAGCTTTTCAAAAATATATAAATGCCAAATGGTCAGTGTTCCACCTACATTTCCTTATATGAGTAGGACAGCACATAAGTTCTGTCTTATTACTCTAATAGATTAAGACAGGTAGTGCACCTTCTCTGCCACACTTTATCGAATACTTGCAATGGTATGAGTAGGGCTAGCCCTTTCATCCAGGTACGTAGAGGCAGATTAATGGGCTTTTATTGTTCAGATTCCCATCTGAGCTTCATTGTTGAGTCCTCTTGGAAAGAATGATTTGGAGACTCATTGGGGTCACCAGGACCACTATGAGCTACATCATAAACGGGTAAACCATGATAAGAAGAATTAGGTGGACAGTGCAGACTTCCCAAGCCATAGTGAGTATGTGAGTGCCTAATAAGCATGGAGTTATAACTTTTGAGCCTTGAGCTTTCCCGATTCAAAATCAAAACCTATTTTAAAATAAGAAAAACAAAAGGGTATTTTCTTTTAAAATGACCGGAATCTACGAATAACAGTGTAGTCTATAGCAGGAAAATCCGAAAGAAAGAGGCAATGAAAAGAGAGAATACCATAATTCTGCATCACAGTACCACAACCGAGAGGATGGTGGAAGGTCCTTCCTACAAATGACACACCATTTGCTCAGGTTCTTCAGACGAGTTCCTAAGAATGTCAGGAGGCCAACCAGGATGTTATTTGACTCGGCAACCTGCCCTGTATGATCAGCCCTATTTTCACTTGTAGAACATTCATAGAAAAATTCCTTCACCAATTCTGGCACCAAGACCTGAGGCCCATACTGATAAACTCTAGAAGGGCAGCATTTGCCAATCGCATTCCTCAATCTTTCATCCTCTAGTCCATCCATCACCTTTTGCTTTGAAGCTTCAGCCTGCTGAATCTGATTCAAGCTCTGTTTCACTGAAACTTCGACAGACCGAAAGGAATTCACAGAAACCTCTTTTCCTGCTAGATGTCCAAAACTCATATCAATTATCATAGGACCATCAAGACAGAATCCTAGAGCTCTGGTGGCCTTGTCAGAACCCATGATCTTCTTTAATTCCATTTCCAGTTGAACAGATGCCAAACATGGGTTCAGCGAAACAGAACACCATGGTAATATGCTATCTACAGTTGAAGGCTGCTCTTCACATTGCAGTCTGGCAACTTCAGCTAATTTTCTCAGGTAGGATACCAGCTTTAGATGCTCAGCTTGTTCAGCTCTATTCCTTTGATTTTCAGGCTTCCTGCATTTGTAATACTCAAATACTTGCAGTATTGTGTCAAATACTCTATTTAGACAATCAGGCCCAATTCTTACTCGTTCTAGCTTCTCAGTTAGGGCCAGAAGAGTTTCACTCAAGCGCCCATCCACTTGTTCTTCTGATGTTATGGCCGTAAAAACAGAATCAGAATTCAAGCTATCTGAGCAAGCAGAAAGAGAATGGTGGAAAGTAGAGGGTATAATTACGTCGATGGTGTACCCTCCGATCTCAAGTTTGGCATATTCATTACTGATTCCAATTACTTTCATGCCAATCTTCTCCACGTCGTCCCTGTTTTGGGTTATCCATGCGTTGATCGTTTCCTCCATGTTTGCATTCAGAACTTCAAATTTACTTTAAACTCCAACAAGACTTCTGAGAAACAGTTCGTAAAGAGATTCAGAACGCCATGATTTCCTGTAGCGACCACTATAGAGGCCTAGTTTTATCAGAAATCGCTAAATTCGGCCCCATCAAACTCGATTCAAAGTACCACCACCATCTTTCCACGAGCATTACAGTTGGTCTTTTGTCTTGGAGTGATGTGTGTACTTTCTATGCTACCACGGAGAAGTGGACAGCCGCCCATCGGTCAAGTTAGCCCTCTGTGCCTTCTGAGTTAAGTTACGTTTCGTTTGCCATGAGATCTCTATGCATATATGCTCTTAAATACAAGTCATGCCATATTAAGAGGTGTTACTGGTCAATCTGTTTTGAGTGTTAACCCATGTTAAGTTGGGGTTAGATTACTTTTAACAGATATTTATGATAATTCATAAAGAAAGCAAGATATTTATGATCATTCATAAAGAAAATAATATTTTTTTGGAGGTTTATTATCAATGTACATATATCCAAACCAAAACCATTATGAAAATCTCACCCCTAACTTAAAATTAATAATATTACTATTTTTAAAAGAAAGTTCTTCTTCATTTTTAAATGTCCATTTATTATCACGTGTACATTAATTTCTTTTTCTATATCTGTAACATATTTTTCTATTTATGACCGGGACTATCTTCTCAATTTACATTTGAAATTATTATTATGGGCTTTTTAATTATGAAATCTTTTTAAATTTAAATTTATTAAATCATTTTTTTATTGACTTTTTCTATTTAGGAGGACTGTTTTTCAGAATTATTATAAATTAGCACACCATTATTCATGCATCAACATACTATTTATTTATTTATGTATAGTTAGTTACTAGTTATGGATTCATAGCTATTAGTTATTTTTTATATTTTTTTTAATAATTGTTTATTTAGAATTTGCTATAAAATCAATATAGATGGTACACTTATCTCATCCCGGTGCAATCTAGGAATAGCATAGGTAGTGTAATTATTACCAGTACGGCCATTTAACTTGTTGCACCGAGTGAAACTAGGTGCTCTACAGCCCAGTATGGGGGAGATGTTGTAACATGTGTGATGTAACTCACGTGATGTAACGTTTGTTACTAACAAAATAATTTTAAAATTTCATGTAGGCTCATAAAATAAAATAAAATAAATTATGGAAAGTATTTAAAAAAATCTATGTTGGTTTATAAAATAAAATATTATGAAAAGTAATTAAAAAATAGATATTCATTTGTAAAATAAAAACTTAAAACTTAAACCCAAATTTATCAATCAAGAGAGATCAAATTTCTTGAGTTTAAATTTAAAAAAAGAAATACACCTCAAGAAATTGGATCCCTCTCGGTGCTTCATAGATACAGGTTTAAGATGGATGTATGCTCGTGGGAGGTGAGCACATAGGTCACAAGGTAAGTGTCACCAAGTCACCTGTTCTCCATTCTCCATTCTCCATGCATAGTTGCATGAAGTGTCCATTATTCATGTATCAACTAGGAGTTATTTTATATTTTTTTCTTTATAATTGTTGCACCGAGTGAAACTAGGTGCTCTACAGCCCAGTATGGGGGAGATGTTGTAACGTGTATGTAGCGTTACATCTAATAAAACGTAAAAAGTAATTTTTTTATTGCACCAAGTGAAATGAGGTGCTCTACAGCCCATTATGGGGGAGATGTTGTAACGTATATGTAGCGTTACACATAATAAAACCTAAAAAGTAATTTTTTTAAATAAAAAAATAATTTAAAAAATTCATGTCAGCTCATAAAATTAAAAATTATGGAAAGTATTTAAAAAAAATCCATGTTGGTTCATAAAATAAAATATTATGAAAAGTAATTAAAAAATAGATGTTCGTTTATAAAATAAAAACTTAAACTCGGATTATAAATCAAGAGAGATCAAATTTCTTGAGTTTAAATTTTAAAAAAGAAATACACCTCAAGAAATTGGATCCCTCTCGGTGCATGATAGATACGGGTTTAAGATGGATCTATGCTAGTTTATTTCAAATTGGGAACCACTACCATAAAATCAATGTGGACAATACACTTGTCCCATCATCGTGGAATCTAGGAAAAGCATAGGCCCTAGTCCACCACAAATTCTAATATATAAAATCGTGTAATTGCGCCCAGAGGTGCTCTACAACCCAATATGAGGGAGATCTTGTAACATGTGAGTGTTTGTCGAGTGTTTGTCGAGTTTCTTGAGTGTTTGTCGAGTAACAAAATAATACAAAATAAACAAAAAAGCATAATACAAAGTAAAAAGTAATAAATATTATGTCGGCCATAAACAAAAAAGAATAATACAAAGTAAAAAGTAAATATGAAACTTAAACTAGAGACTTTAGAGCTTAGGATTAGGTGGTAAATATTATGTAACAAAAAACAATAATACAAAGTAAAAAGTAAAAATGAGACTTAAACTAGAGACTTTACTTTTTACTCTTAATACAAAGTAAAAAGTAAATATGAGACTGTAGAGTGTTTATCGAGTATTTCTCGAGTAACACAATAATACAAAGTAAACAAAAAATAATAATACAGAGTAAAAAGTAATAAACATTATGTCGCCATAAACAAACAAGAATAATACAAAGTAAAAAGTAAATATGAAACTTAAACTAGAGACTTTAGAGCTTAGGATTGGGTGGCTCAGGTATTGCACTCAAGGAGCTATTCAAAGAGAGGTTTGCACATTGGGTGATTTGATCTCTCTTGGTGCTTGATAGAGCTTTATTGGCCAATTAAGTATAAAATCTTCTTAAATGTAAATGTATTAAACCAATGTTTATTTTTCCCTTTATAAAGAGGGTTTTCTTTTAGAATTATTATAAATTATTGTTATTAGCTTTGACGTAAAAAATCTTCTTAAATGCAAACTCATTAAATCAATGTTTATTTTATTTTATTTTTCTTTAGAATTATTATTGAATAATGTTAAATATTATATGAATTTTGGATGGATAAAATTGTTATTTTAATGTAAAAAAATGATGCAACATCATTAAATGTCCCTTATTACAATTAGATTACGCAATCTCAATATTTGATATTTATAATTCTTTCCATTTAAAATAAATTTTGTATGATCTTAAATTAAAATAATCCATATCTCTTCACATTATTTTAAACCAACATAAATCCATGACGTATCCAAAATGTGTGTCCAATATTAATAATATTTTCCTTTGGTTTTAAATTTTAATTAAAGTAAATATTTCATTTTTTAAGTGATATGTTATTGAGTAAGGTGCTTTACATCTACAGGGAATTAAATGATGTAGCAGATGTTTTGTCAAAAGAAGCTTTAAACATGCAGGAAGGCTCCCTGTGGTGGAAAGAATGGATCGATGATCAGTTGGAATCTTCTGGTTCATCTCTTTTTTTCTTTGACTAGTCTTCTTTTTGTTCTCAGCCTGTTGTAGGCTAGTACTTTGCTTTTCTGGAGGATCTAGTTGCAAAATAGTTTTTTCAGTTATGTTATTTTTGTTTAGCTTCAAAAAGAACATGACTTTGATGTTGGGAGGTCAAACAGAATTTTGGATTATGTTTATATTGGTTTTTGTATGGAGGAGTACTTTTTTATTTACAATAATAGCAAAAGTACAGACTTTTTTCTTCTTGAAAGAAAAGGTGCTTTACAGTCGAGTATTGGGAAATCACCGAGAGTAGTGAGGTGCTTTACAGCCTAGTATTGGGAGATGTTGTAACGCGTAAAGTTATGTAACATGTCATTTCCATTAAAAAAAATTGCAAATAATGTCGGCTTAAACAAAAAACATTAAATTATATTGTTTTCATCATAAATGAAACTTAGATATATCAAGTATTGGGGAGATGTTGTAACACTTAACATTATGTAACATTGTGTAACATTATGTAACATGTTGTTTCCATAAAAAAAAAAAAAAAAAAATGCAAATGATGTGGCCTTAAACAAAAAAACATTAAATTGTATTGATTTCATCATAAACTAAACTTAGATATATCAAGCACGAGCTAGCTAAGCAAAGGATTTTTACTCCCTTGCTTAAAAATCGGGCTATATTTCATTTTGTTTACTCTTGTTATCATAGTTATATTTGGAAATTTTGTAATGTCCCTTTTTTTGAAATTATTTAAATAGTGAAATTTTCAACTTTTTTCCCTAGTTTGACCTTTGACTAGTTTTGAGGTCTAGTTCTCCAAATTGCTCCAAATGCTCCCAAATATTCAGAGAAGGTGTATGAATGATATTAAGACTTGATTATGATGTTCATGGATGATTTAGGACCATCAAAAGACTTCTACAAACCCCTTTAAGATTCTGGCCAAAGTAGGAGTTTTTACTAGCAATTTGGGGTTCAAATCCCCCCAGGGTAAATGTTGAATATGGCTCTCCAAAAGCGTCCAAACCCACTTGAATTTCTGAACAGAGGCAGAGGATGTATAATGGACAATATTAAGGTCTCATGTGCATCATTATTTAGTTTGTGAAGTCTATTATAACCCTCTCCCAACAACTACAAAATCACTAGTTTCGACCTTGGGGAAATGGCATTAAATCTTCTTCAAATGGTATAAAACTGAGCAAGATGACTCCAAATGCTTAAGTACTGAACATGAAACTTGTGCATCTCATTAATGACAGTCCATTAATTATAAATACATCAGATAAATTCTCTTCCATTCGAATTCATCAATATTTCATTGTTATACATCAAGATAGTGGGGAAATGGCACCATTTGTTCATTAAAAATCAAATTTACATCATTCCAATTGGATTTTCGACCTGGTGCATTTTTTAGTGTGAAGAACAGAGTATATGCATCTTATTACAAAATAAATGGGGCATTAGAAGCTCCCCAAAATAGTACAATAGTTCCCCAAAAGAGTACAATAGCTCACCAAAAGCGCCCTTCCTCAAGGATCAAGAATATGCAAAGAAAACTAGAAATGGTTGGAGGAATGAGCTACACTAGAAGAAACCACGAGTTGTCCTGTAGCTTACACCTACAAATAAAGAATCCATTAAAGCTCCAAATGAAAGGTATGAATGGAGTTTCCAATTACGAACAAGGATGGGAATCTTTCACCCTCGAAATTGGTGCTAAGGCAAGTAGAGTAGCACTCCACTAGCTCTCCTCTCCCAAATGCAAAATGCAAATTCTAAAAATGATCAAAATCCATTCTTCTTCCTCATGACATCCTTTTATTAACTTCATGAGGCCTCCTAAGGTCGAGTTTCACTTCATGGGCTTCCTCCAACTCATCGTTGTGGTTTAGTAACTCATATGACACTTGTCTTGCCTCTTCATGCTCCAAATCTTTCCCCAAGTAGAATGGTTGCCTCTAACTCCCTAATGCGCCCTCTTTGTGGCTATATTTAGCCCTGACATGTCAGATTTGTCATATTCTGCAATCAGGTCTAAATATGTCATAGAATCTTTATCATTAGTTGTCATAGAGTATAGGGAATATCCTTCCAAGTGGCACACATTGTCTTCCTAACCTCTTCCTCTCCCCATGGGAGTTACTCCTCTTCACCAATTCGACTTCCTTAGCTCATGAACTGCCATATGAAACTTCACCATCCTCCAAATATGTTGCCTTACCCATAGATTCGAATTGGATGAAGTGCATGCCAAGTGTGTGGAGGGAATCTAGCCACCCAAGGGCTCCATAATCCTCCAATTGTCTTCATGACCCAATGCCACATTATTTTCTCAACATTTATTATTTATGTGACCCATTTTAATGTGAATATGGTAAACCAAAGTTATTTTGGGTCCTATAGCTGCTTCACTCCAACTTTTAATGCATCCACCCCCAACCTAGGAAACTAGTAATTTTCCTCCTTGGCAATTATTTGACCCTTAACATCAATTTGACAAACTCTCGTGAATATGGCCAATGAGCTTAGGCCATTGTGACCCAATGCAAAATTTGGGACATGAAATTTTTTGTCTTAAAGACTGCTACAGTACTCAAAATAGACGCAGGCTAGCTAAGCAAAGGATCATCAAAAACTCTTGCTATAAAGCTTTGAAAGTCCATTTTGATAAACTCATGTTTTATTGTTGGTCGGATTTCCCAAGTGGTTAACCAGCCTAAATTACTCTATATTTTTCATTTATCAATCCAAATTACTTATACTTATGAAAAATTTCTTTGATTAATTTTAAATAACTTATCATATTAATAATATTTATTATATTTGTATTTATTTTAATACATTTAATCATCCATTTATTTGAGTTTATAAATAAACTTTATATTGAGAAATTTTTGACAAGTCTAGTAAAGATAAAGGACAAGGAGGACTCTCTCTTTAGGTCAAAACATAAAAATGGTCTTTTGGTCAAAACATAAAAATGGTTTTTACACATTGAAGGAAGGATATAAGGCTTTAATTGAGCAAGGTGGCTTGCAACCATTGAAATGGTGGTGGAATGAGACATGGCATTTTAAATGTCCTTCTAAAACTTGAACCTTCATGTGGATGTTACTTAATAACAAAGTCCAAACTTGGGGCATTATTCAAAAGAGGACTTTTGCAAATCTACGAAGTTGTAATCTTTATCAAGATTAAGAGGAGACAATTTTTCACTTGATCATGAGATGCCAATACACTCAAAAGGTCTAGGTTGAGGTGATAGGTATCATTGGTCTAACAGATATATGGACTGGGGATTCCATTTGAAGAATGACTAAAAAAGTGGTGTGATCATGCAAGAACAAAAAATTTTAGAGTTATTCCACTTATTGTGGCCTGAGACATATGGTTGGTTAGAAATTTATTAATATTTGACCACAAAATGATACACCTTTTGGTTGTGGCAATGTAAGGAATCAATATAATGAGTTATTCTAAGCAACAAATAATTGTTAAAATTTTGAGAATGAACATGGAAGAGGCTATTAATTGTTAAAATTTTGATGGAACTCCCACGGGAACTTCAAATAAGCGATATTGGTGGGTTATTACAAATCTAAAAAATACTCTATTAGTTTCAAAATAGGAATTAGTCAAGATCCTAACAATCTATTATTGTAGCTCATATAACTTTACATTTAAATGTTGAATTAGTTAAAATAGAATGATATTCCTTTTAAATTTAAAAAAAAAAAATCTATGTAATGTGAGACACTTACTTTTTCGAAGAGAATTGAAAGTTGTTAAGAGGTTTGACTATGTACCGTCTTCTTCATTAAGCTAAGCTCTCCATCATAATAAAAGTTTTTTCTCGCAAACATTACCTAAACTTGCACCAACTTCAAAACCTATTCATAGTGACTTTCTTAATTGGTTTTTAAAGAATTTAATAAGTTCAACTTGCACCAACTTCAAAACCTATTCATAGTTGACTTTCTTAATTGGTTTGTTTTAAGAATTTAATAAGTTAGTAAGTAGATAAATTTAATTTTTTAAGTTTATTTTTTATTATTTTTAAAAATTTCAACCATTTTGGTTATCTTAAAATTGAGCAAATTTACATAGTTAAAGTTTTTATGAATCAAGTATAACTATGACTACTATAAGGATTACTATTCATTCTCCGGTAGGAATTTTCAGCTATTATCACAGACCATTTTACGAGGACAATGAAACACTGAATTGATCTACCACGAATTTGTTTGTTGGGGGAGATGAGGGATGGCTGCTCGCTGAATCGTTCACCGGGAGGCAATCCACAGGATATTGGTTTTGAGGACCGGTCGCTCTGGACGCGTATCAGCGCTGTCCTGGACACATACTGTCGACTAAATTCAGGGTTATGAATATTGCAGTGATTTTGCTGGCTATCAGACTTCAACAGATGGTAATCTGTTTACTGTAGACTGGATGTTTTGAACAGAATTAATTTTGGTTATCTGAGAGGGTCATGACCTTCATTATTTGAGACTCTATATAGACGAGATACAGGCTGGGTTATTACAGCCATATCATCATTTTTGAATCCATATGGGTTTTTGATGCGGGAAGTATTGACAGTAGTTGATCAGAGATGGTCAATAACTAGTCGGAATGCAGGCTGGATGACAGTCATATCAACAAAGGAATTTTTGATGTAATTAATATGGGATTTAATATGTGACAATGTAGGGATCTTAGTGATCCTTTTACATGTGCAGAATGTAATTTTGTTCCTATTCTGAAATAAAATTACGAATTTTTCCGAGGAAAAAAAAAACTATGACTACTACAAAATTCCTACTTAATTTTAGAAAGAACTTCCATTAAAAAGAAAGTGAATTTTTCCACTTACTAACTTCATTAACTAACATATGTAATTAAATGAATAAATGTCAATGAAAGAACCAAAATGTCGTGAAGAAGAAAAATACTTCCTAATATGTGAATCAATTATTCATGCTCACAGAGAGAATGAACCTTGGTAAAGGGCTTGACCTACCACCATTTTCACTAATGAACCACAATCTCACAACCATATGTATTGCCTCAAAGGATGTTACTTTGGTCTTCTACTTGTGGTGTTGTTATATTGGGGTTTGAGAAATCATTCCTTAGCTCCACAATGTAGTAAGTTAATCTTGTAGCAAATGGACCCTTTTTCTAGTCATGAATCTAATAAGAATATGGTAGAAATTCTAAGCATGCATGGTGTATGGTGGAAGAATACCCTTAGGGATTTTACCTAATTTTGAATTATCCTAAATCATCAATAAAATGGAATATATCTCCAAATTAATGAGAACTTTTAATTTATGAATTAATTAATTCCAACATTTGAAAATCTGTTTGCTATAAGATTACAAAGCTCCTTCAAGTTTTTACATTAAGAAAGCCATACAATCATTTGACAGGGATTTAGAGGGCTTAAGAAATCTTGGAAATCATGGTCCTTACAATGTAACATTTTTCTAGATCTCATATTGGATTTTGTAGAGATCAACCTTAATCGTGATTTACCTGACAAGATGCTCATGGAATGGGTTAATCTCACTTTTACTGGATCATCAGTCTATGAAAACAAAACGTACATATGTAGATCATGTCAACAAACTGGACACTTCCAAGAAGCATGTCCATCTTCCCTGATATGTTCTCCATCTAATGGCCTCATGAGATATCCCAAAGGATGGAAATCAACGAAGGGAAACATATTTAATCCAACCTATAAGCAACATTTAAAGCCACCCCAAGCAATATTGGTAGAGAAAATGGCTCAATCTGAATTGGAGAAGCCTATTCAAGCTCCCCTCAATAGTGGGGGGAGAAATACTAAGTGTTAATGCCATCGAATCCATTTAGAGGTTTAAAATGTCTCGATAAATTGGACAATCTTTCATGGATAATGTGACAAAGATTAGTTCCAACCACCTTGAGCTTATGACTCCTTATGGTGAATTAATCTATGTTCCAATGCCACTAGCCCATGTCAATATAGTCAAATGGATCAATGTGTGAAAGAAAAGAGGATAACAATATCTACATAAGAGAAATCACAACATGCACCTAACATGTAACTTCTTTATCTCTTTGTAAATCATTAAAGTTGTGCTTGTCTACGTTATTTGCTTTTTGGTATGGTTCATAGTTATGTTTTGCATCCCTGTAGATATACAATTTTCTCAAAAGATCACAAGATTTTGCTCCCTTATGTTAAAGGTACCTCGAAAAAGATTGTGAGAATTCTATGAAAGAAACATATAAAGACTATTTTTCAACCCCCTGATACCATCATAAGACTTTTCAAATCTGTTAAAGACCCGGTATATCCTCAACTTTGTAAAGGAGTACATCGTAGCCCCTACTCCTGTGGTCTCTCCTATATTGGTGAAACAAGTAGATATTTCTATGTTGAACTCAAATAACATAAATTTTCCATTATGCATAATCGTATTAAGACCTTGGGCCTAGCAACACATTTGAGACTAGCAGAACATTTGAGCAAGATTAATCATCTTATATGTGAGTACGCTATTAACTTAGCTCAAGAAGATCACTTATCCAAATGACACGCAAGAGAGGCCATTGAGATTGTGAAATACAGTTCAATTGTCTTAACTGAGACGATGATTTGAAAGTTAGCAAGCCATGGCTCCCTATCCTTCAAAACATTTATAGTTAAAACTCTCCTTTGACTTAACCTCTAGTTCACTTTTTGATGCCTTTCATCCTTCCTTGCTCCTTATTATTACTCTTATTCCTTTCTCTCTGTGGTGCTCTTGTTTTCATAATGTTCTCTGTCTCCTTCCCTTTATTTATTTATAAAAAAAATTCCTTTATTTCTTTTACCCCCGCCCTGCTTTTTATTCTTTTCTTTTATTAGTTATCTCTCCCTTTATTTCTCTATCATTTTTCTCCTTTCTTTTTCATCCTTCCTTGCTATTATGTTTATTCTTTAAATCTTTTATTCTTCCTTTTTTTTTAATCCCTCCCCAATTTTTATTTTATTTTATTGTTATGTGCATATATTTTTATTTGTTTGGTCTTTATGTTTGTTTTTTCTCTCTCGTGAATTTTTTGAGTCGGCCTAATTTTCTTTTACCTTTGTTTTTAGGGTTTGTGTTTCATATATTTTAGGGTTTTTGCTTCATATATTTATATCTTCGACAATCTCTTGTCCTATTTGCATCAAGCTTATCTTTTCTATTAATTGTTCCATCCTTCCTTGTCCTGATGATGGACCGCGTATCACTGGTCCAAAACGTCGACCTAGAGATGTCAAACACAGTGAACCCAAAAACTATTATAAGCAATATCACACATTGTGAAAGCCTTCAACATCAAGATATACAAGTTATTGTTTTTTCTATTCACTCACATGTTCCACCCTCTCAATATTTTTTGTATATTATTACATGTTATCTTCTTTATTATAAAAATATTTCTTATTGTTGATTGGGTCTAGCTCGATTGGTTGTGGGATGGATTGTTATCCTCCCCATCAAGGTTCTATTCTTGTAAGTGACATGTTGATTTCATAATGAGTATATTGTTGTAACAACTTTGAGCCCCCCAAAAAATCTTATTTATTCATTTTTTTTATTATTTCTTAATAATTAAAAATGTAGAGAAACGAGAACCCAGAGAAAGTTTGCAGTCAAGAAATGGCACAATGGTAAAACAAGATTTAGAACAACAATCACATAAGACACATATTTTACGTGGTAAAACGTGGAGAAGAAGTTAAGGAAACATCAATGGGGCAGATAATGGTATTCTTATTGCTCATAGGTAAAGATTACATATGCGACAACAAGCTTACACAAAATTTGCATCAATTGCTCTCAAGGATACATTAATCTAATAAATTCAAAATAAATACTAGCGTTTCATGAACTACCATTGTTTCATGAACTGCCATCGTTACATGAACTGCCCAGGTAAATATGGTTTAACCATAAAAAACTCACCATGGGTAATTGTTGTCACAATTCCAACAATATCCACCTTGACAACAATTTAACGCATACCTTGCCCAAGATCATTCATCACTTTTTCTGGAAGCCAAGATAAGTCAAACACCACCACATCTTCTCTAATAGTACTGGTTTTGTAAACATGTCTACATAATTTTCTTGTGTATGGACTTTCAGAAGGGTTGTTGCACCTCCATCAGAACCTGAAGTAGATGTCATTTTGTCCAAATCACCTACAAAAATGAATCAATATATACATAAACTGAATCATTGCATCCTTGATAGGTGATACACGAATTACTTGTGCCTCTAAGATAACAAAGCACCCATTTCACTCTTGCACAATGCTCTTTACCTAGATTTGCTAGGTACCTACTGACAACACCAACTACATGTGAAATATCTAGTTTTGTACATACTATCCCATACATTAAACCTCCTATTGCTCTAGCATATGGTACACATGTTAATTTTTGAGCATTAATTCAATATACTCTAGGATCTTTACTGAGAGAATAACATGTACATCATACAAGTATAACAATGCATATCAATCACACCAAGCAATCACATGAGACAATAGACACACAGAGTTTCAATGGGGAAAACCATAAAGGTGAAAAACCCCACAACTTCCTCAGAGATAGAAAGAGCAACGATACAACCAAAGTACAAGAGATAGTCTTCTCCTAGCAGCTGATCCTCCTCCTCACATGTGCGCCACTTTCTGAGTGATGGAAGAGTGAGTAATGAGATGATCAAATAGAGATCTCCCGATCTCTATTTATACTTGTCCTGTCCTGCCCAATAAACCAGTGGGTCCGACTTGTCTACCTTAGCCTAATAACCCATGGTTACATTTAATCCAGGCCGACCCCTTACTAGGTGGTCTAATAACCCATCAGCGAGTTACAACACTTGCGACACTTGTCAATACAAATGACGACACTTCCTTATAGAGGAATAATACATCTCTATAGGAGTACAATAAAATACATAGATGAAATACATTCCAAAGTTACATATACATCAACACTCCCTCTTAACTAGGAAGGTATTTCTCGACACAGATATGCTAGCACAAGTCTTCTTCTCTGGATCATCATCAACGAATCATCGTCCTCGAATCATCGTCATCGTCACTGCTGCTGCTATCTCAATCAATCTTCAATCTACTCGTCATAGGAAGTTCTACAGAGCCAGTCCTTTTTCATACTGGATGTAGGCCCACCACCTGTAGGTCTTCATCATCATTGGCCATATTGTGGAATCCTCAGGACTGATTACGTGCGTCAACAAAGCCTCGAAAGAGCATCCTAGGCATTTTACGAGAACACAGCTCAACCTATTGGATCTCCCAAGATCTTTTACATGTGACTGTCACAAAACCTTAGAAGAGTGTCTTGCCAAGCAAGATCTCTAAAGAGCATATGAGGCATTTTTCATCCTGTCCATATCTCGAGGAATTATTACATGTGACCCCTACCACAAAACCTTAAAAGAGTGTCTTGCCAAGCAAGATCTCTAAAGAGCATATGAGGCCTTTTTCATCCTGTCCAAATCTCCAGGACTTATTACATGTGGTCCCCACAAAACCTTAAAAGAGTGTCTTTCCAAGCAAGATCTCTAAAGAGCATTTGAGGCCTTTTTCATCCTATCCAAATCTCTAGGACTTATTACATGTGGTCTAGCAAAACCTTAAAAGAGTGTCTTGCCAAGCAAGATCTCTAAAGAGCATCTGAGGCCTTTTTCATCATGTCCAGATCTCCAGGACTTATTACATGCTACCCTTGCACAACCTGTCCACGGCCACAGAGTATCAACCTGATACTCATCATACATCGTCCTGATGCACATGATCATCCTGATCATCATCACTGCATCGTCCTGATGCATGTCATCTAGAGCAACATCCTGAAGCTCATCATCCATGATCATCCTGATCATACAATGCATCCACCTTATGCATACCAAGTATCTACTTGATACATATCATCATACATGATCCACCTGATCATACAATGTATCCACCTGATACATACACAGATACATGATCCACCCGATCATACAATGTATCCACCTTATATATATCAACATACATGATCTACCTGATCATACAACGTATCCACCTGATACATATACAGATACATGGCCCAATCACCCAACATGATGCATATACATATACATGATCCAATTGATCATAACAAGCATCCAACATGATGCATATACATATACATGATTCAACTGATCATAACAAGCATCCAACATGATGCATATTCATATACATGATCCAACTGATCATAACAAGCATCCAACATGATGCATATACACATACATGATCCAACTGATCATAACAAGCATCCAACATGATGCATATACAGAGCAGTAACTGGAGCATCGTCCTGATGCTCATCATCCAAGGCTTACATCCACAGCCATGGGAAAGATTCTCCTCTCACCATGCTTGGAATGGCTCCTGCAAATGTTTCCATCACTTCTTCCTCGAAGTGTCATCAATCTGAAGAACACCAAGCCTCTCTCTGAAGTACTCGAACTTCACTCTGGCTAGTGGCTTCATCAGCACATCTGCAATCTGCTCATCCGTCACATCATACAGGAGCTTCACTGCTCCTCTCTGCACCATATGCCTGATATAGTGATATTTGATCTCAATGTGTTTCGACCTGTTGTGGAACACCAGGTTCTCAGACAACTTCACACAACTCTGGTTGTCACAAAAGATACCAGTAACATCCAACAGGAGATCAAATAACTCAGACAGTAGCTTCCTCAGCCATACTGCCTCACAACTAGCCGAACAAGCTGCAACATACTCTGCCTCGGCTATACTCAGTGCTACGTAGGACTGCTTCCTGCTAAACCAAGAGATCACACCTGATCCCATACTGAAGCAACACCCAGTTGTGCTCTTCCTATCTGCAGCACTGCTTGCCCAATCTGAATCAACATAACCCTACAGGTTAAACTTTTGATTCGCATCATACTTGAGCCCATAATCAATTGTGCCCTTCACGTTCCTCAGAATATGCTTTACAACAACCAGGTGAACACCTCTGGGATCCATCAGGAACTGGCTCAATGTGTTCACCACAAAGCAAATATCTAGTCTCGTATTCGTTAGGTAAATCAAGGACCCAATCATCTGATGATACATCATGACATCAACCGGATAAGATGAAGCATTACACAAAAGCTTCAGGTTCGATGCCATAGGTGTGGCCATGGCCTTGCAGTCCATCATCTCGAACCTCTTCAGGATCTCTACTGCATACTTCCCTTGTCCAAGGAAGATTCCATCCGCACTCTGCCACACCTCCATGCCTATAAAGTAGTGCATCATACCCAAGTCCTTCATCTCGAACTCGGCAGCAAGCTTCCTCTTGGTATCGACAATCAATCCATCCTCTCCTATTACAAACAGGTCATCCACATACAAGAGTAGTATCACAGGATTGCCTTCCTCAACCTTGTAGTAAAGGTTGGAATCTGCTTTACTCTTAGTAAAACTCAACTGGATAGAAAGCTATCTATCCTACCATACCAATTCCTAGGAGCTTGATTCAAGCCATACAAGGCTTTATTCAACCTACACACATATGACTCCCTGTCATGTGTCTCAAAACCAAGTGGTTGCTCCACATACACTTCCTCCTCGACTACACCATTCAAGAAAGTTGTCTTGACATCCATCTGGTGTATTTCCATTTCATCACTGCAGCCAGAGCAAGTACTGATCTGATGGAGGTGTATCTGGCTACAGGAGAAAAAGTTTCTTCATAGTCTATTCCCTCTTTCTGAGAGAAGCCACGAGCTACAAATCTCGCTTTGTACTTTTCTATGCTGCCATCTGCAGCATGCTTGATATTGTAGATCCACTTGGAAGTCACAACAAACTTCCCTTCAGGTCTTGGGACTGCATCCCAAACATCATTCTTTATGATCGACTGATATTCCTTGATCATGGCATTCTTCCCGAATCCTAGTAACTTCAATATCTTCAATAGATAACTTTGTCGTTGAACAAATGTTGTAGTCCTTCTTTTGTAGGTGATGGTATACGATCTTTCCTACAAGTCAAATTCAATTGGATGATTAGAAACTTCTCATATTTTCATAACAAAATCTTACACATAAGAATATATGTCATACAATCATGCAATTATTTTAGCCAATGCTTCAATACAACATTTATCCATATCCCGTAACTTTCTAGATGCCTTCCAATCTCTACCAGAACATTGTTAAGAGTGTGCACAACTCCCAACATGTCAGCAAAGAGGTTTCATTCTAGATAAGTAACAATGGAATGTTGTACAGTGCCATAGGCCACTTACCCATCACATGCATATTAGTAGTATACTGTTCATTAATGCAATTATTCTAATATGCATAATACACAACCTAAGTCTAGGAACATAAGTATATACATTATTGAACAATATTATTTAAACAATCAGATATACAATAAATGACAATTCAAATACTTATCTTTGTTTGTTTGTTGTGTGGACTCCCTCTCAATCTTTGCTTCCTTGCAGGAACTACTGGAGTGTGCTCCCTCTTGATCTTTGCTTCCTGGATTAGCTGTCCTTGAACTTATATCCATCCTCGATCACTATGCATGCTTACGAGTATCATCATTGTGTTATCCTTGAGATCTCATACATAATCATACATTCATTAGTATACTATCAAAACAAAATAATCTTAAACATGTATAGTCATGATCATTTAAAACATAGATAATAAGCATTATCATTCAAGGTTTCAGGGAAGACTTCTCTTACTCATGCATATTCATATTTGACTATAGAACTCTTCTGGTTAGTCATATCATCAATCAAGGTAAGAGACATA
Source organism: Larix kaempferi (assembly GCA_027924585.1). Classification (NCBI taxonomy): domain Eukaryota; kingdom Viridiplantae; phylum Streptophyta; class Pinopsida; order Pinales; family Pinaceae; genus Larix; species Larix kaempferi. The sequence goes on from BSBM01000893.1 coordinate 4,090,725, forward strand.
ATATGCATAAACCTTAGATTACTCAAACTTGTAACTTCATGAGTAATCATTATCAATCATACAAAAGTATAAGATCCGTTGATATAGGAAAAACATACTTGGTCATCATATTTGCTAGTTATGTCTAGCAATGTTTTCTTGTTCTCTTCAATGACCTACATAACTCATAAGTTAACCTTTGCAAAACCAAATTATACATACCTCTATGTGATCCATGACTATGGATGAATCTTTGTCTTCATGTCACCATAGCATGTTCAGGTTGTCCCTTCAATTTGTACAATCCTCCCTCTTGCTCTCCAATCACTACTGCATCATCTATGGTCTTACCCTTTGGCCACATGAGTACTTGGCCATCTACAAATGCAACCTTCATGCCTTTTGCATCCAATGCAGATATGGAGAGTAGGTTCTTCTTAATCCCAGGTACATATAGAACATCTTTCATCTGCAAAGACTTCCCAAAGTCTAGGTTGTAGGAGGCTTCATCACTTCCTTTGATAGGATATTGATAGTCATCCCCAAGTTTCACCTTATGGGGTGACTCATGTTCAGATAGATTTGCAAAAGATTCTTTAAACCCAGTCATGTGTTTGGAAGCCCCACTATCAATAAGCCAATCATTACATCCATGAGAGATAGTACCTGTGAGAGTAGAGATTAGAGCATATTCATCTTCACTAGATGAGTCATCACTTTCTGCTCTAGTCTTCTTCTTGGGAGGTTCATCATCCTCAGCCGCATGAGCATGATATCTCTTCTTGTTTCCTTTCTTCTTCTTGTTGAAGTTGTTGTCCCTTTTGTTCTTGGGACAATTTGCAGCAAAGTGTCCCTTCTCATTACATGTGAAGCATCTCAGATCCTTCTTACCCTTTTTAAGAGGTTTCTTGTGATGAGAGTGCTCCATCTTGGGATTGCTTCTTTTGGTGTGAGCTGTGAGAGCTTGATCTTCACTTCCAATCTTTTCTTCTTAGGATACAAACCTAGCCTCTTCTTGTGAACATTCCTCCCACAGTCTACTGAAAGAGATCAACTTCCTTCTTGCACATATTCCTTGAATGAAGGAATCCCATGACCTAGGTAGGCCATTCAGAGTGGTCATGACAATTTCACCATTCTCCACCCTTTCATCCACAGCTTCAAGTTGTTCCTTGATCTAATAGACCTTGGAGAAATAGGATTGAATGGTCTCTCCATTATGAAGCTTTACTCCTTTCAATTGATTCCGCAAAGTCATCTTTCGATTTATGTTCTTTCCTTCAAATAGCTTGGTCAAAGAATCAAACATCTTCTTGGGTGTCTTCAGAGATGACACATGTGGTATGAGATGGTCTTTGATGGAATCAACAATGATTCTCTTTTCCTTGACCAAGTTCTTCTTATGCAATGCCTTAGCCTCTTCATCTTCTGGGACAGGGATTTCTTCTTTTATGTATGAGTCCAACTCATTCTCTTCTAGGATTAACCCAATCCTATACTTCTAGGCTCATAAGTTATCAGCCCCTTCAAGCTTATCCTCAAGCTTGGTGTGGTGAGACATCTTTAAAGAATACTTCAAAAGGAAATAGAAGAGATTTAGGTCTTACCACTTGATTTGCTGAAAACTGAATTTGGTCCCAGATTAGGGTTTTCCAGAGAAACCCTAAAAATTCAAAATGTGAATTTCAACTTTTTGAAACGATAGAAAGATGCGCCTTGATGAGATGATCAACCTGGTATATTCAGAATTTGAGATATGCAAAGTTTCACCCTTCATAAATGCCTTTTAGTCTTCCTGGATTCACTAGGGAGGACCTTGAATTAGGGTTTGAGTTTCCTGGAGCTTCATCCAACCAAAAATCTCGATCCAAATCTCTAAACTTTGATTTTTCCAATAAGCTTCCAGCTATGTCCTCAGAATTCATAAATTCCTATTTGTGTGGAAACCCTAAATTTTAGGGCCAAAAATGAAAGTGCCCAAAATTGAATTCTGATTGGACAGAAAGATTCTCCTTGATGAGTGGAGTCAATCTACCTTACTACTTTTCCAAAATCTGTGGAGAGAAACCCAATAAACAAGAAACCCTATTTTCCGCCACTGCACAATGTCTTCTTCTCATGTTAGCTCTGATACCATGTTAATTTTTTAGCATTAATTCAATATACTCTAGGATCTTTACTGAGAGAATAACATGTATATCATATCAAGTATAACAATGCATATCAATCACACTAAGCAATCACATGAGACAATAGACACACAAAGTTTCACTGGGGAAAACCATAAAGGTGGAAAACCCCACAACTTCCTCAGAGATAGAAAGAGCAACGATACAACCAAAGTACAAGAGATGGTCTTCTCCTAGCAGTTGATCCTCCTCCTCACATGTGTGCCACTTTCCGATTGATGGAAGAGTGAGTAATGAGATGATCAAATAGAGATCTCCCGATCTCTATTTATACTTGTCCTGTCCTGCCCAATAAACCAGTGGGGCCAACTTGTCTAACTTAGCCTAATAACCCATAGTAACATTTAATCCAGGCCGACCCCTTACTAGGTGGTCTAATAACCCATCAGCCAGTTACAACACTTGCAACACTTGTCAATACAAATGACGACACTTCCGTATAGAGGAATAATACATCTCTATAGGAGTACAATAAAATACATAGATGAAATACATTCCGAAGTTACATATACATCAACAACACAAGACATATAATCATTCTCTTCTTTATTACTATGACATAAACTTGAAGAAAGCTTGAAATGGGAATCCAAAGGGATATTTATTAGTTTCACATAATTCATATTGAATTTCATGAGTATCTTCTCCACATACTTCTGTTGTGATAACCACAACTTACCATGTTTCCCATCTCTATGTATTTATATGCATATAATTTGTTTTTGCTACTCCTAGATCCTTCATATCAAATGTCCTAGCCAACTGAGCCTTCAACCTACTGATCTCAACCATGTTTTTGCTTGCTACAAGTATTTCGTCAACATATAATACCAAGATAATGAATATACTATTTTCCAAAATTTTGAACTAAACACAATGTTCATACTCACTTCTTATAAAATTTGGCTCACCGTGATGGAATCAAACTTCTTGTACCATTGCTTGGGAGATCAAGCCATACAATGACTTCTTGAGCTTGCAAAAAATATTCTTCTACTATCCCGAACATACTCTTCTAGTTGTTGCATATACATTTACTCATCCAAATCTTTGTTAATGATGATTTATGGACAGTAGGATTCCACAATCTGTATCTGATCCGTAAACTGTCGTGGATATTCCAATGGAGCAGTTCGTCACAACAAATCTTACAACTTAGTTCTTTTTATTAGCATATTTCCATTGAATGCTAAATAATAGGAACTGAAAGTAAAACAAATAGAGCAAAGAAATACACAATATACACAATAACAAAAGATTTATCTTGAGAAAACCCACTATGTGGAAAAACCCATCCATAGATGAGGACTATGCTTTGCTCTTTTATATAGAATGCAAATACAAAAAAACTGGTACTTTATATGGAGTTACATATGACTTTGAGGCCAAAATGGCTACTACAGGATCTCCTCCTTCCTTTGTTATGCTCTAATATCCACCCCCATGTTCTTTCTCGACTACGGAACAATGCAATAACATCAAAAGAATGTCACCCCTTCTTCTCCTAATGACCCGATATTTAACATAGCCTGATAGTCATCTAGGGTTAATTTTTAGGGTTTTTTTGCATGCCCCGATTCTCGATTAGGGATAGATTTTTCGACCTTCAATAATGTTCTTGAAATTCTACACATGGCTAGCTTCACATGTGTGGAAAATGAGAGCTAACGTGTAATCCAATCGGTACCATGTTGGTAAACTAGATAGGTCAACTTGTTGGAGATATAACTTCGTCATATGGAATCCGTTTGAGGCGATTCTTGGACCATTGGAAAGGTATCAGAGTGTAAAATCATGTGAAGGGACATGGAAAAATGATAGACTTTTGACTCCAAGAAAATCACTTAGACCCTCAAACAGGCCTCAGAAGGTTATGGGCCCCAAATTTGCAAAGTGAGACATGCCCCTAGATTGGGCCCTACAAGCCATTTCATCCAATATTTCAACCTTGAAAGCACCAAAATTGATGACAAATTATATATTGATCAATTATGGATTATTATCACTTGACTCCATCATCAAAACCAACAAATATTTACTTCTATGGTGTGGGGCCCAACTTAGAACGCTATTTTATAGAAATAAGAGCATAAGCACCACAACCAAAAATTGAGTAATCGTAAGAATGACATGTCCATACATATTTAGGAATCTTACAATTTATTGCAATTGATGGTGACCGATTTACTAGATAGAAAATTGTGGTTTTATGCCTTTGATCCTAGCTTCCTTGCAGTAATTTTCAAATTCCAAAGATGTGGACTTGCCTCCATTATTCATTTTTAAGCACTTGATTGGCCTACAAATTATCTTTTCAGCCAAAGCTCTAAACTACTTAAATACATGAAACACATAGACCTACACCTTTCTAGAGTAATAATTGAGAATGCCCTTACTGGTATGACTAGCTATTTTAAACTCCTCTCTACACTGCTTCCCAAAAACGCAATGCTTGCATAAATTCAAATTCAAGGATTTTAAATCTGGAAGTAACTTATGGTTTATCAATAACTTTATCTCTTTCTCGCTCATATGGCCCAATCATTGATGACATAAACGAGTAGATTCATTTGTTTCCTCAAATACCACCATTGCTTCATTTATTTCAGTACTCCCTTCTAGTCTGTAAAGGTTCCCAATCTTTGTAGCCTTCATTACCACCAAAATGACCTTGGACACTTTTAGTGCTCCGCCTTGACAAGTAAATTTATAACCTCTAGAATCCAAAACTCCCAAGGAAATTAAATTCTTATTGAGTTATGGTATATGCCTTACCTCAATCAACATCCTTACAATGATAAAAATAAAATAAACAAGAAAACCAGAAAGAAGATGGCGGAATGAGGGCAAAAGCCCGAGCATATTTATTATTCACATGGACATAGATTATATACAATGTTTACACATAACTACCTTCAACCGTCAAGTAATGGTAAGGTAATTAGGGATTTATGATTAGGGACAATATTGCTAACAACCCCCCCCTTAATCATAATTCCATACAAAAGTATCAGCTAGCAACAAAAAACTAGTGCAAGAGTCGATAACAAGTCCATGTCGATGAAGATCCACCTAAAAATGTGCCAAATGAATGTCGCAACCAAGTTTGAAACTCATTGTGCAGCAAATGAGCTAGACAACCTGCAAGTGTCCACTAAAGTGAACCCAAAAACTGATGAGAGAAAAACCCTGAAGAGAACTGAGTTGGCTTCACAGTACAACACATCTCATAACCTGAAAATGCCTGACAAATATTAATGTGCCAAGTAAAGATGTAAGATCTGAAGATCATCCCTGAGTGAACAAATAAATTCACAAAAATGCTCTCAGAAAATGACACAACAAAAAACTATCAAAAAAATGTTGACGACAGAAGAAAAAAAAAGTGTCATAAGGCATCCAAAACCTGTATCCATAAAAGTCCTATCGGTAGCAAACTAGGTGAATCATTGGTACTATCTCAAATCTATAATCGAAAGTCATCAATCATCAAACCTAAATCCATCATCTTGAAACCATAATCCATCCTCAATCATGATAACCTGTAAACAATCCTCAAAAGTGGACTTCGAAACTTGAAGTCAACAACCTCATCAATGTCCCCCCTGTCAATTGAAAGGTGATAAGTCCTGAAGCAGCTCCCCCTTAAAGAGAAAAGGGATAATCAAATTGTCTTTGAGCGGAGTCTGAAGACTCAATCTTCAACTTAAAAGACTATAGTAGAAATGTGGGTCCTGGTCATGCCCTGTATCATCAAATCCTGAATCAAAACACTCATGTACATATGCAGTAGTAAGATCATCAATCAAACATGTTTGTACCTGTGTATGGATCCGACTGTATGATCGCTCTAACAACTTGGATTCCGATGACCAGTGCCAAGTACATAACCAACCAAAATGCACCTTTTTCCTCTTAATTTTTGGTTGCTTCCAACACTTATCTGAAACATGATTTTTCTTCCCACAAAAACAACATGGGTGAAGATCAAAACACCGGAATTTCTGATGTCCAACTCGGTGACAGGGTTGGCACTGTTTAGGTTTTTCGTTCAACAAATCATCATCATCACCAATACATGTATCATCATCCTCCATATCAACATTTGCATTAGCACCCTGATCAACATTTTGTACCTATTCTTGTTCCATATCATCAACATTAAACAAAAATCCATCGCTCACAAACTTGATTGGTTTTGTATAAATAGGAATATGAAAAAGGTCCTCATCAACCTTTTCATAGCCTAAACCACATTTGTTCTGTTTAAATTGAACCTCGTCCCAAGTCCGAACAAAATTATGGTGTTCTTTATGGTCATCATTTAAATCATCCACTTTATCCTCTTTGTTGTTAGTGTCATCAACCAAAACTATACTGAAATGGTGCTCATAACCAACAGGTACATGTTTGTTCTCTGATTCCTTAATGACATCATCTTTATCAATTTCATTTGATTTACTATCAAACAATGGACTATTCTGAAAGAGATTGAAATCAGGTTTTTGATGTCGAACAAGACTTAATTCATTTGATAACAAGTTGTTTTGAACTTTTAACATGTCCACCTTTTTGTTCATTAGGTGCAAATAGGTAACAACATTTGTAAGCGTCCCTTTACTTATACAAATTTGAGATTCTGAAGCGATTGTGATCAGTGCATGTAACTTTTTGAATAGTTCTTCAATGTAAGTCATTCTTGAAGTGGATGAAATGTTCAAAGCACTTTAACCATCAACAAATCTCCTTACAACTCCATAAATAAATAATATTTTGCCACCTCAAAAATTGTTCACACCTCAAAATATTAAAACAATGGTAACTACTGCACCACCATCAAAACCACCATGAAGAGAAACCATGCAATGAATACAAATACTACACTCCTCAAAATAAGAGAACTATAGGGGCTTAGCCTTGACCCTCTTATAATCTCATCAAAAAGAAATTGACCTAGCTTTACTGTGTTCTAATCAATTCTTGGAATTTCAATTTTACAATGTGAGGAAAAACATATCAACTCCACACCTGCTTCCTTCCTGCTTGATTTAATTGATATAAAACCAATTAATATTGTTTGTCAAAATTTAATGACTTTGGCCACTTTTATAATTCCTCACATATATTTGAACTTAAACACATGGAAGATATTAAAATGAGACAACTTCTTTTACATCGTCAAGTTTCCTCCGCTTAGCTTCAACTGAAATAACCTTGCTCTTCAAGTTTCTCTGCAAACAATCACACACATCCAAGATCGTTCTTCCCTTTTGATTTGTTTTTGGACTTCAATCTTTATCTATCGCACTTCTATCTCAGGAAGGTTCATTGTTCTCTTACAAACTGGTCGTTGAATTCGACAGTCACGAATATGCCCATGACAATCATCAACACGTATAGTTAACACAAAAGCAAAACTTCGAAACTTGAAGCTCTAAAGAGACGTTTGATCAGTCTCAAGTTGTTGTTCTCTTCAATAGCACAAAAAAACAACAACCAGAAAATAATAATATACAAGCTTGAAACTTCGATAATCTGTATCTATGCAAATAACTCCTTTAACAGCGGCGGCGACAACTCTTCTTTATCGCCAGTTATTCCTGTCATTGACTCTTTCAGGCCCACGACTCAACAATCTCTTGGTTTTTCCTTCAACACTCAACAATCTCTTGGTTGTTCCTTTCTCCATGGATGATGGTTGATCAACATTGATACCTCGATCCCTCCTCAATAATATGACAATTTTACTGTGGAGTTCTCTACAGCCAAATATCTGCAAAACGTGAACCAACTGAGGGTTGACAATAATCTACCACATATAGGATCTTCATGATCTTGCTTCTCACAATGATTTTTCCTTCACTGCCACCATTCGATAGCTGATTGTTCACCCTTTTCATTTCTGTTGGTCTCTGCATACAACACGGACTGCAAAAATGCACTCGAGGCAGAATATAACAACCTATTCTATGATATGGTGATTCTTGTTGCTCAAAATGGAGATAACGCGCATGTCTCTAGAAGAAAGGTTAGAGTATGCTTTGAAAAAGCAACAGATTGCTTGATCAATCTCTGTTGGCTATGAGAGATCATGGGTGACACAAGGATACACTCAAGAAAATAAAAATAATTGCAAAAACTAATTCCTTCTCACAAATTTTGAAGGCCGAGGTTGCAATGGTTAGCCATCCCTTTGTGGTGTACTAGCTCCCCGACGGCGTATTTCTCTGCATCTCAGCTTCTTTTGACAACCCTCTCAACAATTATCACCAGCAAGCTTACACGCATTTCTTTTTCATGCTCATTAACCAATGTGACCAATATTTTGACCTTCATGGTTCTAACTTTTCAAAAAAAATCACTCATAATTTTGAAGACCACCATCCATCATAAAAGCTCTGATAAGGACAAAGCAAGGACAAACCCATCTGCCCATCCACTCTGATAAGGACAAACCATGAAACTTTTACTCGAAACTATGAACTCCATGTAGACTGGTGATACCAACACTAATATTTAGATATGTTCTCCATTGGATGACTTGCAGCAATCTTGCAACAATTATTTGAGCAGCTTTCTTCACATGCTCCATGCCATCAAATTATATAACATCAGGTCTCTTATTGCCAGGCCCATTAGGTCATAGCGGCTCTGATATCACGTGATACAAATAAAATAAACAAGAAAACCAGAAAGAAGATGGCGGAATAAGGGCAAAAGCCCGAGCATATTTATTATTCACATGAACATAGATTATATACAATGTTTACACATAACTACCTTCAACCGTCAAGTAACGGTAAGGTAATTAGGACTTTATGATTAGGGACAATATTGCTAACATACAATACCATCCTAATAGTCTTATAATAAACATTGTTTCCCATAAGAATAGCATTGCCATCAATAGCTTGGTAAAAAGGAAACCAACTCCTATGTGGACATATGTGATGTGAAGCACAAGAATCTAATAATTTTTCTTGATGATATTGTGAGATATTACAAATAGATAAATGTTCATCAACCATACCTAAACTTGTCTTAATCATATTTGTTTCCTTTGTGGAGTCATCCTTGGATTCTTACCTCTTTCAACAATCTTTCTTGAGATGCTCCAATTTGTTGCATTATCAACATTTTTGCTTACCCTTTCTTCTTTTTAACTTAGATCTTGATGTGCCTCTTATATTCCTCCCTCTTTCTATGGATCAACCCCTAGCCACCATTTGTTATGGTGTGGAGGTTTCTGTATTAGAATTCGTTCACACCTCCAAGTATAATAAGGCTCCCATAATTGTATTATAATCAAGAGTGTATGCTGTGCCAAGGGTAATAGAAGTGACAAGTGGTTTTGAGAATCCCGAGAATCATGAATAAAACTCTTGGGACAAATTTTTTGTGGAGTCTCAGTACTGGGGAAGAAGGGTGGTGGAAATCAGTCCTGCATAAGAAATATACCCAAACAAGAAGAGCTATAATCATAGATCATGATTTCCCAACTCAACCATGTTCAATTATATGGAGTTGTTGTAAAGCATCTAATGAAGTGGTCAAAGGAAGTGTCACTTGGCTGCCTGGAAATGGAAGGGACATCAAAATATGAGAGGACAGAATAATGCATAAGCCCATGTTAAAAGAAAATCTTCAACTACTTCAACTTCAAGTATGGATGAAGAGTAATAATTTAATTCATCTTGAGGATATTGTGATTCGGAATGATGAAGGCTATTGGACATGATGGAAAATACAAAGCCTCCCAAATAATTTGATGCAACAATGGCAAGAACTAGTCCTTCATTTTTCTCGGTCATCACCTATAAGACAATGTGTTCATGACAATAGGGTAGGGGGATCAAAGTGTATAAATTATTCGGTGAAAGAAGGGTGTTTTAATCACAATCAATTTCGTTGCATTCTTCCTCGAAGTTTTGTTTAGAAGGCTATATGGAAAAGTGACTTCCTACCAAAAGTTAAGTTCAATTGGATCCTTAATCATGGTAGAGTTTTAACTTTTGAAAATATTCAAATAAGATGATTTGTTGGAGGAGCCTAGGTCGGCCACCCGACTAGGTCCTCCAGTCAACCACGTCGTAGAAACATGTCGAACCATTGTGTTGGTCACTACATGTCGTTTCGGTTAGTGAACTGACGGGTCGTTATGTAATTGCATGTCAACCATATATATAGGCTCAAGAGCTGGATACATGAGTAGTAGAGTAGATATTGTAAAGTAATTATGTACGTATTCTGCTGAGTAATAGAAAGACTTGTTGGTTCCACCACCATTACTTATCTTTGTTCTTATCTGTATAATTGCTTATTCTGTAACATGTATCGTTGGTAACTATGCAATCCACTTAACTACAACATTGGTTTTGTTGTTGGTGATACATGCATAGGACGATAATGAGCATGATCAAGTGATATCAGAACATGAGATAAATGAATGGTGGGAGAGAAAGATAACAAACTATTTGCAAAATATGCTAGAAGAAACAAGTTGACTATCACTCAAGTAAGGGAGAAATTCTTTTCTGAAACACATGAAAAGTTTGTTGAGTCCGTTTCATTTGCATTGAAGAAGCTCCTAGATGAAAATGCCTGTAGATGAAAAAGATCGATAGCTGTTCGACAAATTAACCAGTGGAGGTCACACAAATCTGTCTGAGTTCTGTGAAAGAATTGCCAATGAGTTTTGCGAAGAATGTGCAATTGAGGAACGAGTACCGGTCGATAGCATAAGGAAAATATTATATAACTACATCACCGAGAAATTCCTTTGTTCTTTACCAAAGCTTCTGTTTAAATTCTTGATCAACAAGGGAGTAGTGCATATTGTCGAACCTCGACCACTATTGTTACCGCCACTCCGAAACATGAACTGGGAAGAAAAGCAAAGAAAGTGGGAAAAATTCGTGAAAGAGTGAGAGTGGGAATACTTCCTAAGCAAATGAATTGCTGCATCACCCAATTTCTCTAAATAGATTTAGGTTAGCAATGGGGGGGCATTCAACCACGTCCTGATGGAATAGATGAATAACGATTGACCGAAGAAAACACGATATGGCCAGCAGTGAAAAATCCCAAAAATTCGACAAAGATAGATAAGTGATCCACGAAAGCACTCTAGATATCCAAAATATTGAATGATAAAAGAGGAGGAAGAGGCGTGAGGATTTCAGGGAGCAATCTAGTGCGCTCTAGAAAAAATGAAGGTCGGGTGTAGTGGCAGATGTAGAAGGAAATCCACCGGAGTTGATTTTAGCTCAACAAACATAGGGCGTTGATGAAGACCTATCACCGATGGATGAAGATCTGTGGATGGAGCATGGTAGCGCTCTCCAGGTGAGTATACCCGAGGTTATAACTCCAAATTCCCCACTACATCTAACTTAGAGTGCCCAAGTACAAGAATTGTCAAAGAAGATTTAGGACTTCATGCTGTCCAACATGGAATTTGGAGTCGACGGAATGATGAAGGTAATGAGGTCGATAGATTATTGATCCATAGACCACAAGAAGGGAATTCAGTTGCTTTTCAACCCGAATTTTCCAACCAAAGTTTTCATCTACTCTATTCAGATCGTGAGAAAGCGCCCCCCCCAACCACTTCCAACATTGAGTGATTTGTCGAGTAAGTTGGGAACTCCGAAACGAAGTACAATCCAGATAGAACCGAACTTTACCTAGGTATGGACATAAGCTATAGAATAAATTCGACACCCGACAACCAACAAAGAACCGACCGAAGCCAGTGATATTGTTGTCGAAAGCAAAGAACGTGCAGTAACTCCTACACATCAAGAAATAATACCTGTTGAAAACAACTGTAAGAATATTTATGTCGCTGGAAGTGATCCACCATCACCACCAGTTAACTTAGAAGTCGAAATTACAACATATATGACACACACAACGACACACCTTCCCTTCTATGAAGGCAACGAAGATCCAAGAAGAAACTGGTTTGTTTGTGAGTCAATATGGGAAGCTAATACCATTGTTAGCGAAGATCGACAAACAACATAATTTGTTGGATCTCTCCGGAAAAGAGCTCTCACATGGTACATCACTTATAAAGAAAAACACCTACCACATCAAAGGCTCAGATAAAACATCAATTCTTTTCTTTCTTCAACACTCCAGATGCAAAATTTCTAGCTGCTAAGAAATTGAAAACAACTTCTCAAAAGCCAACAGAAACTGTCAGGGACTACGACAGAAGATTCAAAGACTTGCTGAGCCAGATTGAGTATGATATTGAAGAACCTCTATTGATCCAATGGTCTGTGGCTGGTCTACTATAGAAAATTAGAATGCACATTTGTTTACACGAATTCACTACGTATGAAGATGCATTGACAAAAGCATTACAAATAGAAATGGATGGCGATTTTCCTACAGTCCTTGTCGACCGACGAATTGAAGAGCAACCAGAGAATATTAAAAAATCCATTCATGAAATCAGTCTTAGAGGAGCCGACCTATGGTGTACAAAATGCTCAACAGTAGGCCATACGAAATATTATTGTCGGCAAGATGATCGCCGACAGGATGTCCATTTCATAGAAACAAAATGTTTCTGCGGCATTTGCCAAGAAAACGACACACATTCAACAAAATATTGTCTCTACAATATGAATAATGATCAAGCTCGTTGGTGTGCTATATGTAACATAAAACTTATTCCACGACATAATGTATTTTAAACTTAAAGAATAAATAGAATTATCACGCAATTTATCAGGCCAATATTGTCGACGAAAGAAATGATAGAAACAACAGAAACGATGGAAACACAAGATACCAAAGAAGCGACGACCGACAAAATGAAAACTTCAATCGACGAGGAGGATTGCAAGGTCGTGGAGGAAACACCGGAAATTGATACCCTTGACCACGTCGACGACTGCAATGCTTTACATGCCGAAGTAAAGAACATCTTTTTGCAGACTGTCCCTTCAAGGATCAGACATACCTCAAATTTTGTATGAAGTGTGGGGTGGGTGATTACTTCTTGGAGGATTTCTCCACCATACTTGAAAATATTACTAATAAAAATAATGTTAACATCTTGTCTAGTGTTCCTAATTCTGATGTTGTTAGAACTAAGAATCTTCAGATTGCAACTCATCAGGGAACTAAAATTGGTGTTGATAATCCGCAAATTAGTAAAATAAAAAGTAAATATGACTATCCTAATCCAATTGAGAAGAAGCACTTATATAATAATGCAACAAAAATATTTCAAGAATTATCATCCTAAGAAGACAGTGACGAATCTCGACAAAGAAATATTAATGAACTTGTCAATTTAATAACTAAAGAAGAAGTTGTCGCAAAGTTAATAGAACTAATGCATAACATTAGAAGTAATTATGTCGAAGAAAAACAAACTAAAAATCTCTATCGACTAAGTCAAAGAGATAAAAATGATGCAGACCCACTTGTCAACTTAGAAATTGAAGGATGCTTTGTTCAACAAGTCATTCTCGACTTCAGATCACAAGCAAAAATCATGACTCGAGATACTTGGGAACAACTTGGTCGACCACAACTACATGAGTTAGGCATCTATTTAAAATTAGTCGACCAAGGACTAATTGAACCAATTGGGGTATGGAAAATTTTTAACACATCCATCAAAGGTATAACAACACGAATTGACTTTGAAATTATCAATCCAAAGGAAGGTTCCAGTTCCTTTCCTACCCTAGTTGGCCAACCATGGGGAATAAAGATGAAAGCTTCAATATCCCTTGACAAAGATAGGCTAAAACAAAAAGTAAATGGGAAGAAAGTGATTGTGCCCATTCACCCATCACAAGGACATCACTATACAGAGCCTGTCGATGACGATGTTGAAATTCGACAATTATATCAAGTAATGAACAAAGAAGACTATGCTGAACCTAACACATAAGGAGATACCCACCTTGGGAATTCTGCATTAGTTGGGTATAATTTAGATGTTGAATGACACAACTCACAAATGCAGAACTATGAATTACAAGCATGAGAATGTTGGACGATTGAAGTTATCCCCAAAAATAAAACTAAACAATGCTTTTTTGCCTCCGTCATTCCAAAGATTTTTGAAAAAAAATCAGAGAATATCCGACACTCACACTGGTGAGAAACGAGTCGTCGGGTATTCCACCGCTGAGATACAAAGAATGAGAATCACCCTCATTCCATGTCGAGGAAGTGTCAAAGAATATCAAAGAACAAGGTTGACTTCAGAGTTTGGTCAAAACCTTCACAAGTCAAGATGCAAGATGGTGGGATACACATCAGTCGAGACTTCAGACTTGGACTACAACATCGACATACTTTGTCGAAATATTTGGAGGAAGAAAACTCATGGCACAAGAAAAAATTCCATTTTCACACAAGGCCAAGATCCTGAAAAACATATCGACAACTGTGAAAAAGAATGGAAAAGATTAGGCTATAGAGACGAAAGAACCCAGCCACACCTTTTTCCAAGTACACTCGACGATTTACCAAACAAATGGTACAACATGGAAGAAGCAAGAGGAGAAACATTTATTTGGAAAGAATTAACAGAAAATTTCATCAAATATTTCATATTTTCTCCGCAGGTTGATCTATTAAAAGAATAAAGCAGCGAAATTAAACAAATTCTACAATCAACAAGTAGCAAAATATCATCAGATAATCAACGACTTGACCGAAAATTTGCTGCATGTAACAATATCAAGTCAACCAAACTTCAACATTCGACAATATTACAAATGGAAACGGAAAAAAACAAAAAGGAAAAGTTTCCAATGGAAACGAGAATATCCAGATACAACAAAGTTGGTCATAACAGTTTTTAATGTTGAACCTTTAGAAAAAAATGACCCCCAAAAGGATGACAAAAGCATATTCCCCCCGACATTTACACAATTCAAAGAAGGTGAACGACATATTAATGAAACCAGACCACCCAAATGGATGGACACACAAATTAAGATCAAATAAATAGATATATCTAACGACAACAGACCCAAAATGGCTAAGATAGGAGATTACTGGAAAGAAGAACAAACAACGGAAATTACTACCATCCTAAAAGAATTCCAAGATGTCTTTGCATGGGATTATAGAGATCTGAAAGGACTTGTCCAGGAAATGGGATAAATAAAGATCGACATCAAACTAGATGCAAAACCAATCAAGAAGAGACCATACAAGCTCGCACATAAATACAAATAAATAATCAAGAAATAAATAGACAGCATGCTTGCCACCAGAATTATCTATCCCATTGATCAATCAGAGCGGGGAAGCCCAATGGTCGTTCAACCTAAGAAACATGACCCGAAACGACTGTGAATCTGTGTCGACTTCAGGGAACTCAACAAGGTAACGCTCACAGATCCATTTCCGACTCCCTTTGCGGATGAAATTATTAATGAAGTTGCAAGACATGAATTCTATTTGTTCACAGGCGGATTTTTCGGGTATAATCAAGTACCCATTGCCGAAGAAGATCAAAAGAAGACCACATTTGTATGAAAATTCAAATGATTTGCATACAAAGTGATGCCATTTGGATTGAAGAATGCACCAACTATGTTTTCTTGAATAGTTGTCAAAGCGTTTCAAGAATATATCTACAAAACCATGGCCGTATATTTTGACGATTGGACGATCTACTCTATGCTGAGGGACCATTGCACATGGATAAGACTTATGTTAAAAATATGTCGATAGATCCAACTATCACTAAATATCAAGAAATGTATATTTTCCACCCCGATAGGAATCCTACTTGGACATGTCGTATGTAAGGAAGGTATAAAAGTTGACTTTGCAAAAATTAAAGTAACCCTCAACCTAAAACCACCAGTTAACTCCAAACAAGTCAAAGTTTTGCTAGGACATACAGGGTATTACAGAAATTTTATCTGTCACTAATCCAACATGACATATCCATTGAAAGAGTTGATGAAAGAAGACCAAGAATACTAGTGGACAAATGAGTGCGATACATCATTCGACATTTTTAAAAAGGAAAATAGTCGAAGCTCCCATATTAAGGTTTCCAAACTAGTTGATCAAGTTTCATGTACATATTGATGCTTCGGGGATAGTAATTGGCGCAATCCTAAATCAACCTGGAGATGATGGAATGGATTACCCCAACGCCTACAGTAGAAGAAAATTAAATAAGGTAGAAAGGAACTATTCAACTACTGGGAGAGAAGCACTAGGAATGGTATTTGCACTCCAAAAATATCGACATTATCTAATTGCCAATCCTTTTGGGTTTTATACAGATCACCAGGCATTGAAATAATTAGTCAATAAAACCTTACACCATGGAAGAATATGACGATGGTTGCTATTATTCCAAGAATTCGAGTTTGAACACTAGTACAAAATGAGAGATAAGTGACTAGGCGACTAAAAAAGTTAGTCACTGCAGTTTTTTCAAGGGATAAATATCCAAAATACAACAATTTTAAGTGAGACAACTAAAAATGACTAATTTAGTCACATGATAAAATATTGACTAGATAACAAGTGACTAAAATAAAAATGACTGGCATAAATGACTAATTTAGTCACATGAATACAAATAATGACTAAGAATATGAATTAGTTGTTTATGTTAGCCAGTTTTAGTAGTGGATCACCCCGACAATGGAAAATTACAATTTTGACAATGAATTTGTACAATTTACTAAATTTTAACACTGCAAGGTCCTCAACATACACAGTCAATCTTGTTTTCGTTCCCAACATCAAGCTACACCTATCTACCTACATCATCTACCTAATCACAACTAACTTACACATCCTATCCTTTCCTCTCCTGGACTACCCTGAAGTGTCAAGCCATGACCGGCTCCAGCTAGAACCCGTCAGCGGAAGTGTTGACTACATCGACCAAGCTTCCCCAGCAGGAAACCACCAGTCATCATCACACACCTTGTGGAGCGTGACGTAGCACAACCCTCCCATGACTTTGGGTTTCGGGGATAAATGGTGGGTAAAGCCTCCACCCCCTTAATGGAACAAGGGACTATGTCTACCTGACATAATAACTGCGTTGCACTTGTACTCAGTTTGGCATCGTATAACCAATCTGGGTGGTTGAGTTTCCTGAAACCCTACCCCACCCATACATCATAATAAACAACATAATAATCATGCCAAAGTAAATAATGCATCACCTACATACTGTTTATCTTTCAGAGTCCATGTCCCCGAGGCTCTCCCACCTCGTAGGATCCATCTATCACTGAGCCATTTTAACCTGTAAGTTAGTCCTCGACATACAATCTAGAATATCGTGCACAAATCCTCAACATGTACACACACATTTCGTCATAACATAACAACAATAATCAATTGATTGTATTCACCATGCACCTAGTATAATATTCTTTCGTTCAGCAAATAACTTTAACAGTATCCACGTACCCATCATTCATTAACTTGCATATATGAGACATAACTAACACATGATACATATCTAACATGACTATGTATCCTAATACTAACATCACACACACACACACATATATATATATATCGACAAAATGATAGAACCATATGTCCACAGTGTCGTCAAACTGACGAAGTCTCACAATCAAGCAAATACAACATATAACAATAGTTTAGGTAGTAATGTCAAAATGGGGCGTTACATACACCCACCCTTCAGGAAACTTTGTCCCGAAGTTATGGCCAAAATAGTGTGGGATAATCACGATGCATGATCTGTGTGTCCTCCCAGGTAGCAGAACCTAGGCTATACCTGCCCTACTAGGCCACCTCCTGATTATACATAACAACATCTACAAAATTTACTCATTTAATCATATTGGAGGTGTTCTTATATTGTGTTTAACATTTGCATGGGTTGTTGGTTTGACTATGCATGGTTCATTACCATACTTAATCCATAAAATAGTCAACATCCTTGTTAAATTAAATTAATTTGTACATTCTATAATGTGATTCATAAGAATACCTTGTCTTATATATATAACTTTTAATATGATTCTAAGCCATTTCCATGACTCTTTAATCAGATCTCATCTTTAGTTAACTCCACTTTGACATACGTCATTTCTCTAAATCAAGATTTATTATTAGTGATAAATTATGAAGCTATCATGCTCTTTATTTAAAGGTTGTTGGTTTAAATGATACACCCTCTGAGAATGTTGTTTAAATATCATGGAGAAGTTTCCATATCATCATTAACAGCTTTTTCCAGTTCAACTAGAACTCATCTTCTACTGTGTTTCCATTTACCTTGTAGTCCTTACATCAGTGTCCTATGTTTGGTACTATTTCTCTAACTATCCCTTACCTTGACATACCCATTTCCTTCATTCACATATCTATGTTAATCCACTAATCCTATCTACTCTATTACTTTCAGTATCTAAGTTACACTTATTAGTTCTTTTTATTATAATCCATTAATTACACAAGATGCTGACTCTTACTTACTTGTGCACACTCACATTATAGTCCTTACTCATCATTACTTATACTGCATTAACAATACTCTCATCATAATATGCAAATGAGCTCATTTATTCTTATCACACCATACCAAATACTATGGTTGTTGCTCACGTTGTTTAACCCCTTTACTTATCTTAACGGTCATTTGTCATTGACATGCCTATAATTGATATGTTACAATTGTGTTGTTGTAGTTTTTAAACATACATAAATTCATTTAATGTCCAATATCACTTGTCGTGTGATACCTTTTATTACTCATACATGAATAGGAGAAAGCTTGAAACTAACACATCATCAACAACATATGCCAATATGAGTTACTTTAGGTAAGCCAAACTAGGCACACTCAACAATGTCCTTCAAAGTCACCATATAACCATACTTAAAGCTAATAATTAGGTTAAAATCAAGTCAAATTCATTCCAAAATCCCAATTATCCATTAAGTAAGCAACTACTAAGTCATACATCACACACTATTTTCCCATCAACGTATTACATTATGTACCACTTTCAAAAAATCTGACTTATGCATCTTGCGATATATCATTTTTGTTGTTGTTTAAAACTTAAATGATAACATAAGGTCATCCCTTCACAGGATAGCATCACACCCTCACAAATTTCCTCCTAGCATGACTATCTAGGTTCCTCATAAAATTTTACAATTTTACAACCCCATCTATTTTTGATCAACTTTTAATTCATCCTTATAGAGTGAAGATGAAGATCATGTATTTACTCGACGTACCCAACTTAATTTTATGTCCTACCATGACTTGACGAAACATGCACATATCCTTCTATTGCAATATTCTCTTTATTATTACTGCCAACTACTTTAGTTGTCACAATCTCTCACTAAAATATCATATGTCATTATACTCTTACAGTTAGGGACTAAGTTTGTCCAAATTGCATTTATGTCACCTTAATCTTTTGCTTCCCCGATACCTCTATGGATAGTGCATTCCATGATTTATGATTAAGCCACTTATATTCCATTGTCTACATAAACACATTTACGAAAAAATTGTATTGCTTTACCCCATAATTATAGTATAATTAATAACTCTTATATATGTTTTAATTTACAAATTTATAATTATAATTACAAAATAAAGAGCATGAAAACTAAGGAAACTTGATTTATTTATTTATTTTTATTTTTTTTGTTCATGGCAGTGGGAGGATGTGGGGAGGTCGTGTGGCCTTCAGAGCACACTCCCCTTTTTGCATGGCGGTGCAATGGATGGAGTGGAGAGACCGCGTGGTCTCGGGAGGTGGCCCAGTAGGGCAAGTATAGCCTAGGTTCTGCTACTTGGGAGGACGCACAAATCATGCATCGTGATTATCCGACACTAGTTTGACCATAACTTCGGGACGAAGTTTCCTGAAGGGTGGGTGTATGTAACGCCCCGTTTTGACATTACTACCTAAACTACTGTTATATGTTGTATTTGCTTGATTGTGAGACTTCGTCGATTTGATGACATTGTGGACATATGGTTCTATTATTTTGTTGATATATATATGTGTGTGCGTGTGATGTTAGTATTAGGATACATAGTCATGTTAGATGTGTATCATGTGTTAGTTATGTCTCAGATATGCAAGTTAATGAATGATGGGTACATGGATACCGTTAAAGTTATTTGTTGAAGGAAAGAATATTATACCAGGTGCATGGTGAATACAATCAATTGATTATTGTTGTTATGTTATGAAGAAATGTGTGTGTACATGTTGAGGATTTGTGCACGATATTCTAGATTGTATGTCGAGGACTGACTTATAGGTTAAAATGGATAAGTGATAGCTAGATCCTATGAGGTGGGAGAGCTTCGGGGACATGGACTCCGAAAGATAAAGGTATGTAGGTGATGCATTATTTACTTTCACATGATTATTATGTTGTTTATTATGATGTATGGGTGGGGTAGGGTTTCAGGAAACTCAACCGCCCATATTGGTTATACGATGACAAACTAAGTACAAGTGCAACGCAGTTATTATGTTGGGTAGACATAGTCCCTTGTTCCATTAGGGGTGTGGAGGATTTACCCATCGTTTATCCCCGAAACCCAAAGTCATGGGAGGTCCGTGCTATGGCGCGCTCCCCAAGGTGTGTGATGATGACTGGTGGTTTCTTGTTGGGGAAGCTTGGTTGATGTATTTGACACTTCCGCTTACGGGTTCTAGCTGGAGCCGGTCATGGCTTGACACTTCAGGGTAGTCCAGTAGAAGAAAGGATAGGATGTGGAAGCTAGTTGTGATTAGGTAGATGATGTAGGTAGATAGGTGTAGCTTGATGTTGGTAAGCAAAACATGATTGATTGTGTATGTTGAGGACCTTGCAGATCTGTGTGTCGTAACTTAGTAAATGGTATTATTGTTCGTCAGTTAATTATACTTAAGTAAGTGATGTAACAGTTAGATTATGTTAGGACTGTGTCAGTAAACAGTAACTTAATTGGTTGATTGATGTGTGTGATTTAGTATTGTTAGTGTACTTACGTGAGGTATGTAAGCAGTAGCTACGCTTACATAACTCGCCTACATATTTATAAATTGCATGAATTAACACTCAACTATAATGTTTAGGCATTAATTACATTATTACTACTTATCTAACCAAGAGATTTATTAATACGTCGAGTTAGTAAATTAATGATTAAAATAATGGAATAGGTCAAATGAGTAACTAAATGTTAATTATTTTCGATTAATGTTAGTAATGTGGATAAATGTTAATTATTCTCGATTAATTTTAGTAATGTGGATAAATGTTAATTATTGTCGATTAATGTTAATAATATTGATTAATGTTAATTACTGTCGATTAATGTTAATAATGTTGATTAATAAATGAGTTACGGCTAACTTAGGTAGTAAATAATGCATTTGGTTAGTAATGCTTAATTGAATGTTAATGAGTTTAATTAGTAAAGACTAAGGGTTAAAATGTTAAAAGGTGGTTGTAATGTTAGTAAGGATAATATTAACTTGGAAGGGAATATTAATTACGTATCAAGCGATATTAATTAATTAATTAAAATATAGGGATAAGGTTTAATTTTTATATTACTTAATTAATTATAATTATGTCGTCGTTGTTTAGAACCATGGTGTAAATTATAAATAAAACCTTATGCCATTAATAAACAAGTGTTAAATTGTATTTGAGTTAATTAATAAAAATATATTAATTAAAATTGTAAATTATTCAATCGTAAAGTCAACAATGATAAAATAAATTAAATAGGTTAAGATTTATTTAATGAGGAGTTATGGTTGGCAGGTGACCCCTACCAAAACATTTTTATAATATTTTAATTATTAATGAGAGTCATGGGGATGGGCTCAAGGACTGACTTGGGAGTTAAAAACATCTATGTTGGAGATAAGGTATTAATGGCATGGGGAAAGAGTCGGAAAAGGAGGATGGGAATAAGGTCGAGAGGAGAAGGGGGAGAAGGGTTCTTCTTCTCCTTGGAGATATTTTACATAGAAAAGGGAGCAGAGATAGAAATGAGAATAGAAAAGAAGGGGGTTCTTGTTGGAGAGTTTGCAGAAGGGAAATACTGGTTGGCTTGTACTCGGTTTGGGCTCGGGGGTCCAAAGGGGTACCTCTGGAGCTGGGTGGTTGGTGAGACCTCGCTAGTTGGAAAGGTGGCATACCAGATTGTCTGTTCGGTTGAGTTTCAAGGGTTTGAGAAGACTTTGTTGTAGGGCTACAACAGGGCATACAACAGAGTTGAAAGGGAGCAGTGAAGGGATCTACTAGCTATTTTGAGGTATTTTCCTACAGGTATAAAATGCATTTCTACCCTGTAAATTTTACTATTTCAGGTTATGATGTTAATGAATTATTGTAAAATTATTGTAAATAGGCACATGTACATATATGTTGTTGAACCTGCAAAATAGTGAATGTTAGAAATAGATAATTAATTAGTAAAATTATATTGATTTCAAACTGTAAATGTGAATGACTTATATTTTACAGACATGAAAATTTAAACATAAGCTAGAAAATATAAACAAAATAGAGAGTATGGAAACTAAGGAAACATAGGATTTATTTATAAACTTAGTAAAACTAGGACTGGGATCCTACACATGGTATCAGAGCTTATTTTCTAATTATAGTAAATTATTCAATCGTAAAGTCAACAATGATAAAATAAATTGAATAGGTTAAGATTTATTTAATGAGGAGTCATGGTTGGCATGTGACCCCTACCAACACATTTTTATAATATTTTAATTATTAATTAGAGTCATGGGGATGGGCTCGATGACTGACTTGGGGGTTAAAAAAATTTATGTTTGAGATAGGGTATTAATGGAATGGGAAAAGATTCGGCAAAGGAGGATGGGAATAAGGTTGAGAGGAGAAGGGGGAGAAGGGGTCTTCTTCACCTTGGGATATTTTACATAGAAAAGGGAGCAGAGATAGAAAGGAGAGCAGAAGAAAAGGGGGTTCTTGTTGGAGAGTTTGCAGAAGGGAAATACTGGTTGGCTTGTACTCTGTTTGGGCTCGGGGGTCCAAAGGGGTACCTTTGGAGCAGGGTGGTCGGCGAGACCTCTCCAGTTGGCAGGGTGGCATACCAGATTGTCTAGTCAGTTGAGTTTCAAGCGTTTGGGAAGGCTTTGTTGCAGTGTCTGGTTGGTTGAGTTACATGAGCCTCTTCCTTGCGACACCATTGTGGGACGACAAGTATGCCATACAAGGATGAACATAATTCCCTTGTTTCATGTTGATAAGGCTGGCCAAATCCCATCTCAAGGAAAGTGGTACTCTGTTACTGAAGCAACCGAAAAGTTTCCTCACCTTCACGAGCAAACAATGGGGTCCATTTTTTCTTAAGGAAGGAGGTCTGATCTGCATCGCAATTGGAAAGTCATAGACTTTGATGCAACTTCGACAAGTTTCAACTCGACAAGTTATCTTCGACAGGTTCCGAGTTCAACACAACTCCAACGAGTCTCGACTTCGACGCACCTTGACACATTCACACCTTCGACATGTTCAACAACCTCACAGTTCGTGACATCGATAAGCAGTGTCGACATGTGACTAGCGACTGTTGAACTTCGACAAACTGTCTCTTTGTCTTCCAGTCGACTGTAACGGTTGAACTGTTGAGGCGTTCTAACTTATTCTTTGTAACTGAACGTAATGGGTAGGCACCCAAGCGTCTCAGAAACCTATATAAGCATGTATACTATTGTAACATACAATCAATGATCTTACCTACTTACATCTAATAGAAGTTCAGTTCGCATTCCTGCATATTGTATGTGCGTATTTGTGTTTATTTGTTGTAGTGTAATCCTGCTTATTCTTAATTGCTTCTGCCATAACAAAGCCGACTCATTCAGTCGAATTGTTGTCCCCCTTGTGCTTCCTGGACACTACCCAGATCACCCAACATATGGAGCTACGACATTATCCCTCTATTCTTAGAAAAGTCGTAATTATCCATTTTAGAGCTTACCAACTCATGGCTACCCAAGTTAGAAATCTGATGTCTTTTGGCACCTAAGCCGAATTATGTATTAGGACCAAGAGTCCCTTATTTTACCCACCATGTTAGCAATATGAAACCTCATGACCTTGTCAAACTCTTATTCTCGCCATCACCCAAGGGACTCTCGAACGTTTTGCATTTTGTGCTATTGTGTTTGCACACAACTGCTTGGGTTTTGAGTCTAATGCATGTTGCAGTTAGCCACTTGCCTCTTATCTCCAATACATTCTCCTGATACCTCTTTCCTTTGATACTTATTGCAATCACATCTTGCTAACTTGACCAAAGAGGACATGCTTCAAGAGCATCCACATCCTACACTTCCTTTTTTGTGTTTTTTGCATAAGTATGTTGTTAAATTTTTGACCAAATATGATGAGCTTTGAACTTTAAAACTTTAAGTGTGGAGATACTGAATACTTGAATCAATGAACCATTCAATAACATGAAAAATTCAACCATAACACAAGATGTACCCATGGGAAAACTCTCAAAACAGTGAGGATGAAAAACCCTAACAAATATTCAAAGTATAATTATGATAGATAGCAGAGAATGTCTTTTACAAAATAGCAGATTGCTTTCAGAACCCTAGGTGCTAGATAAGAGAGAATACTGAGCAATGGAGAATAGAGATCAACTATATCAACTTGCCATGTTCCCAACACATTAATAACAAGCAAGAATCACTTCCATGCAAGCTGTACCGAATGGTTGCATGGGTAATGGTGCATCACATGCAAAAACTGCGAATTTCCTTCTTGGAGAATTATCTTGCAAAAATAGAATTGCCTTGCCTTCAAGGGAGAAGAGAATTTGCTTCACCTTTTTAATTAATCAATCCTGTATAACATATTTATATATTCTTCACATGCATTGGATTCTATTTTTATCTTCTGACTTCATGATGAACTTCCCCTCCATCTGGATGAATCAAACTTGCATGAAGAAGAGTGCCCCACTTCTCATGTAGTGCATTAACTCACTTAACTGAGTCTTAGGATGAACTCGCCCCTTAACTGAAAGCTTCCCCACCTAGGTGGCTAACTTAAATGTCGTCATGCAAGTGCCGCAACTCAAGTGTCTTCTTTTAGTTTAACATAAGTGTCATCATGCAATAACACTTAGTTAACTAGATCTTCTTTGTTATCACTTAGTTAACTCTCTTTAACTAATTCTTTGTTGTTAACATCATTGTATTGATTAATTCAAGTTCTCTAATTGACTGAGGCATACATTGTGGCTTTAACTGAAGCTTAACAATTCGAGTTCACTTAGTCATCTCATGAGCAATTCAAATTCTCTTTTTCTCTTTGCATTTATCTTTATCTCTTATATTTACTGCATGGTCAATATGTGTTAACTTTAATTATCTATAATATCATATTATACTTAGAATATTCGTCAGATGATGTGATCATATTATATTATTGTCAGACCAAATGATCATATGCTAAAGTAATTCACTCTAGAGGTGGCCAGTCTCTAAAGGAGACTTAATAGCAATCAATGACCATGGTTAGTAATACATCACATAACATTAATGCTTCAACATGCAAAGCATATACCTCTATAATTGGAAGTCCACCCCATGGGTACCTACTATAACTAGAGGTCCACATGAGAATCTGACTTGACACACAAGTCTCGAGCCTTGTCCAACAAGAATTTACAACATCATCACTTTGATACATAGAAGCATTCACCTCAACACATGAGGAATGACCTTTACAACAGAAGGCTTAGTCATTCTTGAATCCAACTCAAGAATCTACTCCAAGTACTAGAGTCCAACTTAGGCTGACTACCTCAACACACAAGGCCCAATCTTGGCTACAAAATGTTGTCTTGGAGAATGACTTGTGATGCTGTAAATTTAACATATGTTATGTGTACTTGGAACGTAGTTTAACACCATGCGATGCTCGTCTTCTCCAATGTACTATGGAATTCTTTTAGTCATTTTGAAGCTTTATAATATGAAAAAGACACTAAAAATAAAATATTATAAAAAGAGAGAGGGGGAAAGATCTCAAATGTCATTTATTGTATTGTAGCAAGTCAAGTCATACTTGAACATAGCATCGGTGTTGAGTCTCTCAACAAGTTGGGTTGTAGGGGGCATCAGTTATATATCAAATCGACACTTCTCCATCCATGATGACAATTCAAAACACAACACTCAAAAGTGTCACTATTCACTTACAAAAAGGACATGTATGGATGGAAGATCCTATGATTTGACCCTTAGTGATGGCCGTGATCACAGGAAATGAGATCCCAACATCATTTCAGTTAATTTTGAGAGTTGTAACCACAAAAGGGAAAGTTTGTGCCATGCATGCTAGTAGAGTGTGAATCATTCACACATTTCTCTTTCATTGTGTGCAAATGCATTGAAAAATAACCATTCACACCTTGCACACAAACAAGAAGCAAATCATTCACGTGTTAAATTTTTAGAATTTACTTCAATCTGATCTAGGATCTTAACTGAGAGAACAACATGTACAGCATATCTACAGCATATCAATCATGGAGACAATAATGCAAGCACACAAGAGACACAAAGATTTACTTGGGAAAAACCATAAAGGTGAAAAACCCCAATAACTTCCTCAGAGATAGATAGAGCAATGATACAACCAACCATGAGAGATATAACCTAGTAGCAGATCCTCCTCCTCCATAAGTGCGCCACTCCTCCTTGAGTGCATGAGTGAGAAGTGAGTGAGTAAATAGAGTGCCTCCCGCACTCTATTTATACTTGACTTGACTTGCCTTTTTGCCTAACTCATGTAGGCTCGAACTTAACCACATAACATAATGCTGAGTGGGCCGACCCCCAATAGGGTGGTCTAATAACCCTTTGACCCACATTGCCGACCCCCAATAGGGTGGTCTAATAACCCTTTGACCCACATGACTTATACAGGGCCGACCCCAAACAAGGTGGTCTAATAACCCATCAAGTATAAGTTACGACACTTACAATATAAATGACGACACTTCCTTATAGAGGAATAATACCATCTCTATAGGAATACAATATACATATATGTGAAATACATTCCGAAGTTACATATACATCAACATCACGTGTTTCCAGTGAATTGGGCACATTTTCCCCATAATTTCATGAAAAGTTATAAAAAATTGAAATATGGGAGTTAAGGAAGTTTTACAAACCAAATTTCCCGGTTGCAACTCCATAAACCACTTGGTAACCATTTACAACTATTTCCTTCTCACATAAAAGGGAAATGAAATTTTCCAGGAAGGGAAAACTAGATATCCAAAGTTATGCTAGAATAATCACTCACATACCCTTCATCCCTATCCATCATCAATCCCCGTTGTTGACCCCTTGTATCCCTAAATATTGATGTACCGTCCTTAGGTAACTTCATCCCTAACATACATCTAGTAAAACAAAGTGGGATCGTCAGAGTGCATGAGTAGAGAGACTTGAATATTCAAATTTGATAAGGTGTCGAACATTGAGAAGGTAAAATTGGACTTATTTCATTGCTATAATAGATATTTGACATCTTTCCCTCCCCCAATAAAGTGGTCTTGTGATTGTGGTTTGACATCAAGAATGTTTTGTATCTTATATTGAAATCAAGTAGATAGTTCATGTTCTTCTCGTTTTCATTTCATTTGCATTCTTTATTAAGTGTCAAATTGTCTTGAGAAAGGTTGGCTGTTGGTTTTGTAGGTCAGTGTTGGGCATCAAGGAACAAATTTGGAAAAGGATAAAGGAGTAGCTAGGACAACCTTCGAAAAATGTACACACATGTTGTCTCCCTAATCTATTTTTTAGTTAGATTTTCTTGTTGAAGTTTGTATGTGGTCTTATGTGTGTGTAAGAGTCTAAATATGCCTGTAGACATAATCAATTAAGTTGGTCTCATTTGTTTTAGTACATTAGTGATATTTCCCTAGTCATAATATTTAATTATGAACAACACACCCTGAGGAGTGCTAGATCTTGACAACTACAACCCTACTAAATAATAGGGGATTCAAGATCTAAAAAGAGCTATCTAGAAGAAAGATCTCATTGGTGGCTCTAAAAAATTTCTAAATGGAGCTAAAGGAATTCACATAATTGTATCTAAATTTTCATCACTGTAACCAACATTACTTGGATCATACATGAATCTACTCGAGGAGTGGCTCCCATAAGAGACTTAAGAAGGACTGGAAAGAATCATAATTGTCCAAGTCCTTCAACCAAAACTGGAATACTGGAACCATCATTGTGTACGATTCTCAATGATGGTATAATGAGTTGGAGTCGAGCATGTGAGGAACTACTAAGTCAATAATATCCTTGCTTAGTCCAATGTGACCTATTAATGGAAAATGGAGCCAAAGTATACATTGCCTCTAAACCAAGCCCCTAGAATAAATGTGTTGATGTTGATAGGAGAAGGTCCATTGGAAGAAAAGTATAAATAAGCCTTTGCAAACCAACATGAGGTATGATACAAAAGATAGCAAACGAGAATGCTTGTGACCTTAATGGGAAAACAATGGCATTGATGGAAACATGAATTAGGGTACTAATCCATCGTGACCCATGTGGGTGGAGTACTATTGCTAGGTAAGGGCAAATGCAAAGGTAAATTGGCTAGGCCACTTTCCCAAGTGGGGGAGGGGGATGGGTTCCTAAAGACACATTCCATGGGTGGAAAACAAGCCAAAGGAAACATCATCAAAGGGGATATGTAATATAGCTATTAGTTTGAATATTATACGTGAAGCATTAGTGATTCACTTATTGAAATAATACCATAAAAAATGGTTTTTAAAGAAAATACCTACACATGAAAATAATACTATAGGATAAAAGTGCATATGAAAATGAAACTAACAATGTAGACAAAGTATGAGTTCTTGGGATTAATTTGTTTGCATTTGAACTTCAAGGGGAAAAGGGGCTCTTGAATGAAGTACTTATAAAAAAAAATTCCTATCATGATGAAGAGCTCAAAATGAGGAAGCTAGAAATAAACCAGATCTAAAAACTCATCTTATACAGAGTCTCCAGATACTTGCATCGAGGAGAACAACGTCTGAGGCTGCTTGGCTCGACTCCTGTGACTCAGCTTGCTCGGCTTTCTCAGATTCGCTCGCTTTGGTGATCTCTTGGGAAAATTTTGAGCGGGATCAACTCCTAGATCCGTAGGCTTATCATATCGGCCTTCTCCACGACGATCGTGGATCTGGTGCCCTAAGGGCCTCCAGCCATGGCATCAGGAGGATCAGATCCTCCTCTTTCTCACACCCCTCCTGAGATTACTACCTTTAAAAAATTGATCGTTGCACAAGGGAAGCACCATGTCTCATCTACACAACGGAAATTTGTCAAAAAGTTGGTAGGGATCCCTACTGTAGCTCTCCTGGCAGAGAGACCCTAGAGAATCGCCTTGAATCTCTCGGATAAGCGTCTGATAGGAAAATTTACTGGTTTATGGCCATCCCCAAAAGCCATAGACTCTTGGGTGAAACGAAAATGGAGACCTCTCACAGAAGACGATATTAAGAGCTATCTAGTAGGCAAAAGATACTTTGTATTCCTTTTCGAAAGCGCTGCGGACAAGGATTTGATCTTTCGGAACGAGCCCTATTTCATGAGGCCACAAGGCCTATATATGAACAAGTGGACCCTTTGATGCCTTGAAAAATCATAGCATCAATCAACAAGGGATTCTCCCCAGTGAGCAAGCCCAATTAGATCGCTCACCGTTTGGTGTGGGGAATCCGTCTGGTTAATGGTTCCGGCTACCGTGTAAGATTGTAAAGATTTGTTTTGCTTTCACTGGTTGCAACCCGATCCACCGTTTATGTATTTTATATTAAAGAATGATATGCAAGTGCTCTAAACTAAATGCATGCAATAAACAAATCTGATCTAAACTATTTAAGCTAATTTAACCTATCCTTGCAAGGAGCAAATCAAAGGTATGAGCAATAGACTGAAAGAAACATCTAATGATTTAAAAGATAGCCATTTAATCAGATAAATACATTTCCAGCGGAATATGAATGATATCAAAGATAACTCTGATTTAGTTAAAACCTCCCATTACTCATAAAGCACAGAAATTTTGCAAAATAAATAAGATCATTAATAGAAGAGAAGTAGTTCACAAAAAGCTAGGAAAGATCTCACTGAATGTATATGAAAAATGTAGAAATAATTCGGCAATCATCCATCACAAATCCAAGCAAAACGCTGCACAAGCTTTCACAGGCCAACATGGTTTTTCTTATTCATGTAGCAGAAGTAGTTCTCATACACTAGAAGAGTTTACCTTCACCTGCCAAAAGTCCTTCTATCTTTCTCTAATCAGCTATATATAGCTTTACAAAATGCTCCAAGAGCTGCCACCTATACCCTAACTTTCCAAATTCTTTTAATTTGTCTTGTAGTGCCCGATTTACAAAAAGAATAAAAACCCTAGAAATATTACAAAAGGAACGGGAAAGAGATTCCAAATGTCACTTTAATATTGAAAATATACAAAGGCCGACAGAGAGCGTGCTGGATTTTAATTAACATATAAAACAAAATATGGATTATTCCTGAGCTGGCGCCTTTGCTATCTCGGGCGCTTCTGCTATAGCCGATACTCTTGTTGGAACTTATGTCACTGGTGCTGCTGGTAATCCCTATGAAGCCGATGCCCCTGCTTCTGCTACTAATACTTGATGTGCTTTTGCTATCAGTGCCCTGTCTGCTTCTACTATATACCTCACCCAGAGACTAGTTTCTCTTATGGCATTGTTTGTATCAAGGGGGAGCATAGTTTTCAGAGAAAATTCATGCTTGGCAAGCTCTTCTTCGAGCTCAACGACTTCTGCTGTTGTAACCTAGAGGATTTCTTCTAGAAGATGTGCGTGAATAGTATCTTTGCCAATCCAATGGTGAATATCTTCAGCAGTCAAAGCATTCACTCTCTTTATGTAATCTATTTCAGCACTTAGCCCATCCCTTAGCTCAGACAAACGTCGGGCTTTGTTTGGAAACTCTTATATAGTTCGGGGCATTATCATCTGGAAATTCTCTTGGGTGGTTCGTATCTTAAGATACAAACTTCCACACTATTCAAGAGTGACCATGGCCACTTTGTTTAGCTTCACTCCAAAATCTTTGCAAAAACCCAAGAGGCAGGCATCTACTTTGAAATCAGAGACGGATTTAAGAGGGAGGCTTTCGGGGAACTCCAAATTTCCTTCTCTCAATTCTATGTGCCTCTTAATGTCTTCACTAATGCGTATATATTTCCTTCTGCGCCTAGTGGCTTCAGCATTTATTTCTTTGATTCTAACCACCACTCCCTTTAGCTTGCAGATTTCCTCCGTTATGAGTTCTTGAATCCTGTGTATCCTCTTCAGTATTTTTCAAGCCTGCTCATAAAAGGGAGCCAGGTCATGAATCTTGCTAGTTGCGAGTTCTAATTGTTGTTCTAGCAATTCCCCGCCTTCTTCCAACTTCTCTATGTTCTCCTTTAAGTCATCGATCTGCTGAGCAGTATCAAATTTCTCGGACTCTAGCTGTAGGTTCTTACTTTCAAGATCCCGCTTCTCTGCTTGCAAGGCCCTTATTTGTATAACCAAGGCTCTCTTTTAAGCTTCCAGGTGCTGAAATATTCTGTTTAGTTCTCCCTTTTCCGACACAAGGGTGTCGCATTTCTCAACCATCAAATTTGTATAATTTTGTTCCTTGACCAAAGTTTCCTGCAACTGGTGAGCTTTATTCTTTTCTAATTCTAACTCGGCCCCCAGTATATGGACATTATCTGGTGTTGCTTGAACAACAGCTACAAAGATAGATGCTATGAGGTCAAGAGCCTTCTGAGTACCTTGCATGACTGTGGTTTCATGCTTGGTAATGACATCTGGTCAAAAAGGTCTCTTCATTCTGGTCACTGTCTCCTTAACAATGGATTTTCTCTTCTTGTTGTAAGCGAACCTTTCCCATTGGGACACTGTACAACTCTTTGATGGTGTAAAAGGGACAAGTTGGAGGTCTCTTACGGGGAGGTTTATATCCAAGTCTTGTGTTTTAGGGCTCATTGGGTCAGCATCTTCTTTGGATTTCTTTTCCTCTTCCGCTTTTCTTCGCGCTTCTTCTTCCCCAGCCTTTCTCAGTGTCTCATCTTCTTCCTGTTTGGAAATTCCTTCCAATATAATTCTCTCTTCCTTTTGAACTCTTCGAGCTTCATCTTCTACTGCTTGGACTCTTAGAGCTTCTTCTTCTTGAAGTTTATCCTCTTTTTCTTTATTGGTTCTTTCCTCAACTTCCTTTTGGATTTTCTCGGCTTGTTTCTTGAGCCTTTTCTCTTCTCTAGAGAGAGCTTTAGCGGCTCCTGAGGTGTCCTTTTCTTGTTGTTGTTATGCTTCCTTGACAATAGTAGAGCTAGAACTAGCTCCACCCTTATCGAGTTGGAAAATCCGTAGCTCGATCATATTATTAACTCCTCTGTACACTTCTTCATCTTCATCATAATAATGAGCGTAATCAAAGTGGGCATGAATCTCCCTGCAATGTTCTGCAGCTTTGCCTCATCTATCATTCCTCTGAAAGATCCTTTCCCCAAAGTGAAAGTCCCTCAGTTCTGAAATAAATTCTTCTATTGTTGCAATCTTTGAAAAATTGTAAGCCCCAACATAAAATGGTAAAGGCGGGAAAGAGGCCTTCTTTGCCTTGTACAAGGTACTACCAAATCCATCAAGGAAAACCTGTCTCACTACCTCCTTGTGGACTACGTAGTCAGTAGCATACCTAGGTAGGATATATGGGGGTTTAGAGCCTCCATACATTCTTATGTAGGTGCCTCTTGGTGAAAAATAGAAATTGCCATAGTTCTCCAGGACTTCCATGGCATTCTCAGACAAGCAATTAGGTTCTTCATTGATCATTAACTCATATAAAGGTATGATAAACTCCTCACAAATGAGTTGGTAGTGCATTTTGTAGTTCTGAGCCCAAAAGAGCTTGTAAGCGGTGTATATTGGGGTGTCGACCTTCTTCCAGTTACAAACTAACTTTGGAAAGGGGCACTTCGCCACAATACAGTCTATCAAGTAAGATGGCATGTAAAATTCTGCCTTCTTTGCCACTAACCCTTCTTGTGCAGCAATTATGGCTGATGATAGGCTGTCTGAGAGAATATCTTCCCAATTAAAAATTGTTCCTCTGAACGCTACATAGTGGATGATGGGGACCCATTGGAGCATAAAAATAGTACCATTGGGCCTACCAAAGATTCTGCTAAGCATGAAGGAAATCATTCTGAAAGGAGGCCTTAGATTCCGAACCTCATACTCATCACTCTCCTTCTTTTTGATCTGTTTTCCTGAGATTAGCAACTTTCTGGCCATCTCTAGATTATCCATCTTGATTTGTCCTAGCCATTCATCATCAAGCCGCTGCTGAGCCTGGGGCAACTTGTAATCAGCTACAATATAGTATGGATGAAAGGATGCAAAAGCTTCTCCCTTATTGTCCGAAAGAACCCTTGTCTCAGCATTCGCGTGCTGCAGGATCCATCCAATTACTTCTGAGCATGGGAAAAGCTCTGGGCGTGTGGCTGCTTTGGATATGCAGGAGGTTCTGATGTTCCGGTATAGGTATTCTTCCTCGAGAAGTGCCTCAGGGATGTCCTAGTCTCTTATCATACGATATATGTCTCCCCATTTGACTTCTGGAGGAACACCTGCAGTGCACTTGGTGTCTTCGAATAGAGTTTCTACTCTCGTGTGAGCTAATCCTGGCTCGGTCGGCTTTGCTTTTCTTTTGCCACCTTTAGTAATTTTGACTTCAAACCTGTTAAATAACCATGCAGAGGTAGATATAAGAAAAATTATAATCCTAACATCAACAATCTAGACTAGCATTCTGCACATAACATCCAGTCTTAAGAATACGTCGATAAACCCTTGTGCGGATACTATTTGATTCCCCTTTAACTAAAAAATCCAACCCAACCCTTCTAACTCCGTTTGTCTATCATCAAATTATAGTTTTGTAATTCCAACCCGATATGATTCTTATCCTCTCAATTTTCAGATTAAAAACATTCATCTACATATTCTACTTCGGCTTTTGGAAACAACATAGTGATTCTGAGCCATATTGCAACTATGAAACATAATAATAATGTGGTCCTATGATAACAATATGTTTCATAATATACAAATGGAGTCAAAAAAAGTAGCAGGACGATACCAAGGATTCTCTTGAAGAGGGTGGACGAGACCGACTTAAACTCAACAACGTTGGTAACTTCCGAAACGGGACAGAGGCATGTCGCAGACCTTTTTAACAACTATGTGACAATTGATTATGGCCCAGGAAGCTTTGAACTTCTATGTTCCTACGAAAATGAAACTAGGCTCGGTTGTGTTTAGCTAGATAGGGGCGTTGTTCGGTCTTGGCTGTAATGAAACTGAATAAACACCGCAGGGTCTAAAATGGCTTGGATAATCAAATAAAACTATGACTACGACGTTCACCTCAAAAAGACAAAGAACTACCCATTACAATTCAGGATACCAGGTTCGAAAGGTACCAACCTGATAGGTTTCGCTTGGATTGAGGATGGTAGCGTCGCTGCAAGGCTGGAGAACACGGAGTAGGTGCACTCAGTCTCGAATGGGATTGAACAATAGACCTCCAATCAATTGAAACAATGAAGAATAAACGGGGTTTAAACCCTACTTATAGCGTTTAGAAACATACGAGTCATTAATAGGGTGGTTGTATAATTAAAATGGGGTTACTACTGCGTACGGAAGGGGTCAAATCGACACATTTGGTATTAAGTGGGACCATTGAAAACAGACAGATTCCGCTAACTCTCCCGACCGTTGCAGCAAGAACTTTGTGAGTTTGTACCGCCGTTGTGGGAAGGTTAGTTGAGTTCTTCTGCAAATGAAGCTAGGCACTTCGCCATAAGTAGGGTGTTAAGTCACGGATCAGACGAGTTAGCTGACTCCATCCGCCGTTGCGGAACATTTGGTTGAGTTCTTCCGCCATTGCGGAAAAGTTGGTGGAAAAGGTTCCGGAAGAACTCGTACCACTTTTCCGAAAGATAGGGAAGCTTCGAAACTGAGCAAGGTGATCCGCCATTTCGGAAGGACTTAGTGAGATTCTCTGCTGTTGTAGAAGAGCTGCGCGAGTTATTCCGCACGATTTTTGATTTATTCATTTTCTTTCGTTGCGGCAGAGTTGCCTGAGTTCTTCCGCAGTTTCGGAAGAGCTGGGCGGGTTTTTTCGCTATTGATCAACTTACCAATTTGTTTCCGTCGTTGCAGCAGAACTCGACGAGTTCTTCCGCAGTTTCGGCGCAAAAGTGTGAGTTTGATTTAGTTAGGAAAACAAAAGCAACTTCAAAGGAAGAAAGCGCCAGGATTTTCTCTAAAATAAACTAAGTAAGGGAAAGGTTCTGATGTCTTTGACTTCTAGGCAAACTTTCCTTCTCTTAAAAATAAAGGAGGGGCCCCAATGTTTACAAAAAATTTGGGGGGATGTTGCAGCAACAACAGGACCCCTGATTTTGACCCTACCCAAGACATTCCCTCAGCAGTCTTGGTCTGGGTCAGGCTACCCCATCTTCCTTTACATTGTTGGAACCCGAAATCCCTAGAGGCCATAGGGAACACATTGGGGAGATACATAGATAAGGCGAAAAAAAAGACCAATATACCTGTGCGCGGATATGTGTAGAAGTATATCTAGAAATAGGTCTACTAGAGGCAATAAATTTAATGGTTATAGATTGGTCCCACATTCAGGAGCTTGATTACGAACATATCCCTTTCAAGTGTAGACACTACCGAGAATACGGTCATTTTTCCCGCCATTGCAAAAAATAAATCGAGGAAGAATCTGAAAAATATCCAGGAGAACAATGGAAACCAATGAAGAGGCAGGCCGCGGAAAAACCTACTTCCAAGTCAAAAGAGAAAGAAAAACTAAAAGGGTTAATGAACCACTCAACAAAAAAGAACAAATGGAAAATGTAAGGCATAGGGAAGATCCTTCACGAAATCAATTCAAAATCCTTAGAAGTTCGGACGAACATGCTACATCCAAAGAAAAGTAAGAAGGAGAGTTACAAGAATAAGGCAAGGAAAAACAACCGACCCCATAGAAAGAGGTAACTTCCTCACCTTCATATGCTGAAACGACTAAAAGAAAAACTACAAAGGTGGTTTCCTTCCTAGAGGAAGACTTCTCAGAGAGATCCTCAAAGAAAGCTGGGAGGAAATCCAACAAAAAAATAAGAGAAGAGGAAGCTGAAAAACACAATATTTAAGGAAGTTAGGGAACCATGGACATGGCCTATGGGAGAAATACCAGATACATGACCCCTAAAGGCGGTCCTCCACCAGCAAATAGTAAGTATTGAACTTGGTCTCTTGTAATTGGAGAGGACTGGGGAACCCCTCGAAAGCGGACGTGATAAAATATCTCCTCAAAATCGAAGCAACAAACATCCTCATGCTCCAAGAGACAAAAATAGAAGAGGAAACTCTTCTAGCAATGAGTAGATCTAAATGGAAGAAAAAAAATGGAAAGGCTATCAGCGCTAGAGGAACCTCTGGAGGGCTAGCCACGTTGTGGTCCGAAGATAATTTTAAACTGGAAAGTTCCTTTTCCACCCAGCACTAGATCTACACGGATCTATACCACTTACAAAGTAAGTTAACTTTCTCTCTATTTAATTTATATGTCCTTGTCAATCATGCTGAAAAAAAGAGTGTTGGGATACCCTATCAGATTTTTTGGAGATTTATAAACCACAGAATATCATTCTGGTTGGGGACTTTAATCTAGTAATGAATTCAAAGGAAAAGAAAGGGGAAATAATGGAAGAGATCCCATGTTGCGACAGGTTGAAGAACTGATGTAGCAATGGGAGCTAGTGGACATAAATCCCAAGTGGGGGATTTACACTTAGTCAAATAAAAGAACGAGAATGCATCACATTGCAGCGCGCCTAGACCGTTTCTTAATCGAGACCTCAACCCTTATTGAAAAGAAAATTAGTCTTTCAAAATTTTTACCCAATCTAACCTCTGATCACACGCCTATTCTTCTTTATCTAAGTTATGAAGAAGATCTTGGACCGATTCCCTTCAGGTTCAACCCTTTATGGTTCAACCAGGATGGTTTTATAGAGGCTGTCAGCAAATCCTGGGACATTCCCATATTGGGATCTGTAAACTACGTCTGGGAACAAAAGTTAAAGAACACTAAATAGGCTCTAAAATCATGGATCAAGAAAGCGACTAAGGGACACACTGATCACAAAATAGACATTGTCCAAGAACTGATTTCCTTTCAGTTGGAGATGGAAGAACATGACATAGTCACCTCAGATCTTATAAAGGAACAATAGATCCAATCAAAAGTATACATAACTATCTGTCTCAAGGAAGATGAATGGAGAATGAAATTGCGCAGTCTATTGTTAAAGGCCGGTGACCGTAATACAACTTACTTCCATCGCCAAGCAAAATTTGTAATCATATATCAGAGATAAAAAATGATGATGGTATAGTGGTAAATGGAATGGAAAAAATAAAAATAGTAGTCGAAGACCACTTCCAAGCATTGTATACAGAAGACAACTACTACGATGAGGAAAATTCAACTGACTTGCTTGTTCATATACCAAATAATATCTCCACGATGGACAATCAAAATCTCATGAATCCTTTTACCGAAAAAGAGATTACCAAAGTTATTTGGAATATGGAGCCAGATAAATCTCTGGGACCGAACATGTTTACAATCCACTTTTACAGAGCTTGCTGGTCCATAATTAAAGCAGATCTCTTCCACATGATCAGAGGTTTTCACAAAAAATCCAAGATGGGAGGAAACACTAATTCCACATTTCTTGCTCTGCTAGCCAAAGAAAGGAATCCAGGCTCCTTCGAAAGATATAGATCAATATCTCTCTACAATGCCTCTTACAAAATTATCTCTAAACTTCTATTTAACAGGGTCAAACCTTTGCTCAACAATCTGATCTCTCCCAACCAAGGAGGATTCATCAAAGGAAGACAAATCCTCGACAACGTGATACTTGTATAGGAAGCAATGCATTCCAGTAAGCTTAGAAAAGAAATAGGAATTATTATAAAAATCGACATGGCGAACGCCTTTGATCGTGTCAAACATTTGTTTCTATACAAAGTATTATCAACATTCAGCTTCAGAAAAAGATTCATAAACTTGGTGAAAGCTTGCATTAATAAGCCTTGTATTGCTTCTTTAATTAACGAAAGACCAACTAATTTTTTCCAGGATACGAGAGGAATTCTCCAAGGGTGTCCCCTATCCCCATTCCTATACATTTTGATGGCGGACTCAATGAGCAGGAAGTTAGAAGCTGCTAGAGTCATAATAAAAATTCCAGGTATAAGATTGGTTAATGGTATAACCTCCCTAAATCATGCACTCTTTGCTGATGATTCCCTTTTAGTGGGATGAGCCTCTCTAAATATTGATAAATCCTTTAAAGAGATTATTCAGAGTTACTGTCAGGCCACGGGAGATCTTGTCAATAATATAAAAAACGTTATTTACGGATGGAATGTAGATCAACAAACTATCCATAGAATAGATCACTTTCTAGGGTTCTCGGGTTCTACAACTTGGGATAAAATTAAATATCTTGGGATCCCTTTAACTCTGGGAAAACCAAAAAACTCTATTTGGAATGAATTCATTAGTAAGATGAATTCAAAACTCCATGCCTGGGGGGGATATTGGCTCAATAATGTAGGGAAACTTATTTTGATAAAATCTGTGTTATCTTCTCTACCCATCTATCAATCCACAATTCTTATGGCTCCCAAGGCTATAACGGATCAAATATTCCGTCTCATCAAAGAATTCCTTTGGAAAGGAGGAAAATGAAACAAAAAAAAAATCATTTAGTCAACTGGGACATGGTCAAAAAACCGTTGAAGGAAGGAGGTCTCCAGGTAAGAGATCCGCATCTGGTTAACCTGGTGTTGGGTGGAAAAATCCTTTGGAAAATCTACTCTAATAGAGCCCATCCAGTCAGTAAAATTCTATGGAAAAAATACTTAAAAGGTGGATCCATATACAATATCCAAATCGAACATATCCCTCGAGGGACCTCCATTTGGAATTTATGCAGATCAGGAATAGTACAATTTAAAAAAAAACTGTATCGCATACCTGAGAATGGGGCAAAAACTAACTTGTGGAAGCACATAATTATGGACAACCAAATGCTGGATGGATATGATTCTCTCTCAGAGATTTGGGATTTGATAAAAGTAAAAGGTATCTCACTGGGATGATATTGGGAATTGGCTAGATTGGACGCTGCTAACAATTCCAGACAATATGATAAATCAGAAGAAAATGTTGCTTCAAAATCTCAATGGGCTGGCCCCTCTCCACAGGAATACAAAAGACAAATGGGGATGGGGGCCCTCAGGAATCTACACAGCGAGCCAAGGTTAAAAAGAGTTACAATCATATCATATCTCTTTTCATCCTCCTTCTCTATGGAAGATCGTCTGGAACCCATTTTTCCTCCCAAAGATAAACTTCTTCATTTGGTTGCTAATGCATAAGAAAATTTTAACTGGTGAAAATATTGAAAAACATGTATTCAAACGTCCGCACAGATGCTCACATTGCTGTAGTATCTAGGAAAACATGGGACACCTCTTCTTGGAATTCCATTCACGATTTAGGTCTGGACCATTTTCCTTCATAAGCTGGAAACGCCCATACCTACTCAGAATTCACTTTTAGATCTTTTTACCTTCCGACAAAGTAGTTATGCTAGTTCATATACAAAAAATCCAATGTGGAAAAACGTCTGGTTATCCATCCCAAAATACATTTGCTGGAAACTCTGTCTATCTCAGAATAGAAGAATTTTCAAAAATCAATTCCAAACTCCATACCAGGTGGCTGTAAAGGTAAAGGACAATCTACTGGAAACATTAAGAAATCAGGAAAAAGAGCTAGATTGCTCTCTAACTTTGACTAAGAGGAATTGGATTGTAAGAATAGTAATAAAAAATAGAGAAATTTGAACAAAGAATGGAAACTGAATCAACATGGACTTTGAGATTGCCGGACAAGGAATTTAAAATATGGTGGAAAATTCAGGATTAAGCTATGATATTCTTTGATGGTGCCTCCAAAGCAATCCTGGAGTCGCAGGAGCTGGGGGGTGGTTTATTCTCCTAGAGGAAATCATGTACTTAATTTTAGCTGGGGTTTAGGCATTTGCTCTAACAATAAGGAAGAAGCTCTAGCGCTTTTAAAGGGTTGTCAGCTGGCTATGAGAGAAGGTTATAAGGAAGTTCATATATTTGGAGATTCACAAATACTGATCAATAAAATGAACACAAAGGAAAAATTCGACAATCTCAAGATAAATAGGATCCTCGATAGGATTCGCAACACTCTCCAAAAATTATCCAAGGTTCAAATTTATCACATTTTGCGAGGATCTAATAAGGAAGCCGACAGGCTGGCCAACATTGGTTTCAATATTGAACAAGAACAGTTAGAAACCAATAAATATTTAGCAAAAAATCATCTCATTCCTTAATTCATGAGTAGCATAAAAACAAGCAAGATCTCCCCGTTTCGAGGTCTATTGGTTCCTCATTGCGTAGAAAAAAGCAGAGGAATACGTGGAATCATCCAGAGGACTGTGTGGAACTGGTCCAAAGGTCAGGATTGAACTGCCAAAGTACAAGAGGAGATCGACATTAACTCAGATCGATGTGAGTTCTGGAATAAGAAGAGCACACTGAAGGATGCTCTCATCATAGAGGATAATGCAATATTGTTATTAACTTAAAATTGTAGCTTCTTGGTTTTTTATTTATTTTGTTGAATCGGACGCAGAAGATCGAGCCCAATAATAGTCAGCCTCATGAAGGTTAACACATCCTAATTAACATGACCAGAATGGAAGTCTAGAAGCTATTCCATTAAGCTATCACTGGAATTCTTTGTAATCTGGTCGATTGTGACCCATTTTTTTTCTTCTTTTTTAAATATATCTTGTCCGTTTTTGTGAAAAAAAAATGAGGAAGCTAGTGGTGTGAATGATGTGTCAGACAAGGATAATTTGAAGCTATATGGGTCTAAGATAAATCCATAAAAAACTATAAATAGGGTGGGACCCCCCAAATTCACAAATCATTTGGACGAGTTTGAGTTCAAGGTGACCATGTGGCCCAAATATTCTAGGTTTAATATCTTGCGATTTGTTCATCTAATTTTCATTTTATGAGTTCTAAGTGAGAGATCTCAACCCCCTCTTTAATTTCATTCATCATTAATTTTTTAGCTTAGTCTCTCATGGGCTTGGTCAAATCCCTAGAAAATTTCCACCTAGGCACATGGCTATCAAGTATTTTCCTGCACACCGTGCAAAACAAAATCCTCAATAGTTGCACCTAGCACGTAGTTGTGGGTTCTTAAGCTACAAGAAACATATAATCAAGATGACCATGAAAGTGGCGAACGTGAAACTAGAGAGTATTGACAAGTAAGATAATCACAACATCATATTCCACCTAACCAATGCATAAGCCACTTACATGGAAGATCAAATACAAGGGGGAATAAATGACCAAATATAGTGAGGTGAGATTTTGACTGTAATGACACAACATTGGCGAAAACGATGTAGCAAAGAGATTTATAATTTATATGGAAATACAAAAAATAAAACCATAAGGATCCTAAACAAATATGTACTAATGCAAAAAATGAACAAAAGAACATAAATATATACATTACAATTGAATGATGCAAATGGTCATGTGGTTAAACTTTCTTCAATAATAACCCATTGCAAGGGTTCATGAGAAGTTCACCATTATAACTGATAAGCAAAAACACCCCTTCTCCCAAACATCAATTGATGATGTACAGAACTTTCCACAGGGATTCAAACTTTATACAATGAAGGGTCTCATGGGCATGGTCTAAGGTGGAGGTGTCTAGTATAACTTCAATGAACAAATAAAGGGAGTGGATATCACACTTAAGTTCAACTACCACTATGCCATGGATGAGATGGAAAGGTGTAAACCAAGTGGTAGTCTTAACCAATGTCATATATGCCCTTAAATCAAAAAATAAAATATGATTCCAGTTAGATTTGTGCTTGTCAACATTCTATTGGAGCATGGTTTTGAGAATTTTATTGATGAAATCAAAGAGGACATTCCCTTGTAGATAATAGGCTGGTTGAAATCAACGCTCAAAACCCTAAATGTGCATCCAACTCATGTTAGACCACATATGTCATGTACCCATTAACCTTTGTCCATTGTAAAGGCTATGGGGTACTTTAATTTCACCATAGAATTTTGTCTTCTAATATCAACGTCATTTTTAATAGTTGACTTTAGATATGAATAGAGGAATAAAGCTACAACCCATTTATTTAATTTTATTCCTAAAAAATCATGTAATTATGTTTATATCCCTAATCATGGTAATTAAATTGATATACACATAATTGCCCAAAATATGCAATACATAAATGCAAGACAATAATAATCCAACATGGAATTTCATAACACATTTAGAACCCTTATCTTTATCATAAATAATCCCCCAACTTGATGCAAACAAAGGACGTTCCTCCTAGCCTTAGGATCTCAGTCACACTTAGTCTTTCTATTACAAAGGCCACCCCCATGTTGAGGTTATCATTCCACAAGGGTGAAGTTCCCAAGGCTTGGATCTAAGTCTTCTTGCTCAACCCATAACCTATAAAACTCTTTGTTATAAGAAAACCTTCTTCATATATCTGAATCAACCAACACTCTTCCCCTTTAGATTGCACAACACTAGGAGTGGAATCCCCTTCTTTGCAAGCAATCCCTAGGCTATCCCAATCCTCTTCCAATTCTCCATCATAAGTTGGCTAGAGAGTATCACTATTAGGATTCCAATGGCCAGGTTTCCTCTTCTAATCGACCCAATAATTACTAGGACCAATTTCTAATGGCAACTATATCAACATGCATGAACATAAAGACCATCCAAATAATTTTCCTCCCCTCTTACTCACCAATCTCATACAAGCAATAATGATGCAAGAATCCCTCTCTAATCCCAATTTAGAAACATTATATTTGCATGTTAAGAAACCTCCATGTTGTCCTCATGAGGAGCCTAGGTTCCCCCCTTTAATCATGTGACATACTTAACCCTTCAAATTGGAGCAACATCAAAATATACATAGATAAACAATGCTAGAAAGCCGCGATTATAGTGAATAATAATTGATCAAATGAAATAGACAAGAGAAACATTGCATGGATATATTTTGTATTATGATAATAAAATCTGGAAGCAATGTTCACACAACTTGTAAGTTTGGGCAACCTTTCACTTGAGTAGAGCTCCAATACAATAATTCCTGACAAACAATCCATATCCCTCTAGCTCTTTAAATAGGATTTAAACATCCAAAACTCTAACTACTTGACATGGTCAAATAATTATTTGAGTACCAACTTCCTAGTTGTTCTTAATTAATAGATTTAACCTTTTTACATTAATTGTTCACTACTAACTACTCAACCTTATTCAAAAGAGATGGCCACATACACTACTTGACTAACTCCTAAAGTAATGACATTAGGGTAGGACCCTAAAATTCCCTTCCCCTTGGAAAGTAGTGTTGTCCTCAAGACTGAAGGTGAGGAAATTGTTGGGAAATCCCTTCTGGTTCCCATGTGGCACCTTCTAGTTGTATATACTTCCACTTGATCAAGGATTCTTTGATTGTAAACCTATGTAATTGACATTCCATTGAATACAATACC
The DNA here is from genome assembly GCA_027924585.1 of Larix kaempferi. Classification (NCBI taxonomy): domain Eukaryota; kingdom Viridiplantae; phylum Streptophyta; class Pinopsida; order Pinales; family Pinaceae; genus Larix; species Larix kaempferi. The sequence goes on from BSBM01000893.1 coordinate 4,134,822, forward strand.
AATTCCAACTGGAGCCAAATTGATCCTTCCTCATCAAGTTCTCATAAATTGGTTTTCACTTTACAATTGAATCCCACCAATTTTTTAAGGTAAGATACATGGGAGATTGGGTGAATCTTGGACCGATCAGGAAAAACTAGCTTATAGGCCACCTGTTCAATGCATTGGGGTATCATGCAGTGTCCATAAAACTTCAGAGCAAGCTTTTGGGGGATATTGTTTTTTATAGATATTTTCTTATAGGATTGTAAGTTGAAGAAACACTTGATCCCCTATGGCAAGTGAATGCTTTGAGTGATCAGCTAGTTTTTTCATTCTATTTTGAGCCATAACCAGTTGTCCTTAATGGTGTGTAGAATATATACTATGGTGTCCACAACATGAACCTTGGAAGTTCTTGGTAAATAGAAAAAAAATTTACAAGGGATTTTGGTCATACACTGCTTCATATGGGGCCATTTTGGTAACACCATGATATGTGTTATTATAGCACCATTCTACAAGATAAATCCATTGCATCCAATGGTGTGACCTATCCAATGCAAAGCATCTCAAGTATGTTTCCAAGAACTTATTGATTGCTTCTATTTGACCATCTGTTTGGGGATGATAGGCTATTCTGAGTTTCAACTAAGTACCTTGAATTTTGAATAGATTTTGCCAGAAATTTGCTTGTGAATGTAGGGTCTTAATCAGATACAATGGAATTTGGCATACCATGTTTCTTTAAAATATGATCCACGAAGACTTGTGCTACTAGTGACAGAGTAAAACAATGTGATAAAACATAAAAGTGAGCATATTTGGATAGACAATCAACTACCACCATGATGAATTATTTATCGCCTGATTTGGGAATCCCTTTGATAAAATCCATAGAAATATCATTCCATATATGGTTTGGAAATGGAAAGGGATGCAAAGTACTATAATACTTCATTGTTTCACCCTTGTGTCTTTGAAAAGTGTCATAGGCCATTACAAAGTTGTGGATGTTTGTTTTCATGCCTACCCAAAAGAATGAGAACTTGATTTGTTCATAGGTTTTATGAAATCCTGAGTGGCTTGCAGTGGGAAATGAATGTAAATCCTCTAAGGGTTTATGTTTTAAGGCCAAATCTAGGGTGAGAAAAATGTGCTCCTATACCTCAAGGTATCTTGAATCCAAGTATACCAAGTTGGGGGGTTGGGGTCTTCTTGAATTTGTTTGAGGAGTTGCTTGATGGTGTCATTTTCCATCCATTCTTGACATGCTTCCTAATTCCACCCTAGAGTTAGTAAGGATAATGCAAAGGGGGATCCCTCCTCAATTTTTTGAAACAAATCATCCATCACCACATTTTCCCCACCTATCTTAAATATGATCTCATAAACCTACCCCAACATCTCAGTGAGTCACTTATGTTGCTCTGGGGATGAAAATCGTTGCTGTAGAAAAAATTTCAGACTATGATGGTCGGTCTTGATCTAGAAACACCTTCTAATTAATTATGGGCTCCATGTATCAACTACATGAAGGATGGCCATCATCTATTTTTCATCTATGGACTTCCCTAAATTCCACTCAAATATTTTCTTATTGGTGAAGACTAAGGGGAATTCACCTTACATCAAGACGCCTTCAAGGTCACGACTAGAGGCATCACATTCTAAAATAAAAGTCTAAGTGAAATTAGGAATTTCTAAAAAAGGCTTAGTTCACATATAATCCTCTAAGGTGGTGAAGGCCTACTTAGCTGCATCGTTCCAGTGGAAGTATATTTTTAGTAATGATGTGGGAGGAGCTACAATTTTACCATAAATTTTCACAAACTTTCGATAGTAGCCAATGAAGTCCTAGGAATCCCTACAATGTCTTGAATGTCTTGGGGCATGGCTAGTTTTGCATAGATTCCATTTTAATAGGGTCCACTAATTCTCCATCTTGACTGACAATATGGCCCAAATATTCAACCTTAGTAACCCCAAAATCACGTTTTGAACGTTTCACATATAACTCGTGATGCCTTGATAATGTAAGGCACAAGCAACATGATCGAGGTGGATTTCGCATGTGGGGTTGTAGACCAAAATATAGTCAAAGAAATGGTGGAGAAAGGGTCAAAATATCTTTTTCATGAGGCTCAGAAAGGTGGATGGAGCATTGCAAAGGCCAAAGGGCATGACTAAGAACTTATAAGGACCTTCATGGGTGTGAAAAGTGGTCTTGGGTATGTCGGATTCTTTCATTTGGATTTGATGGTAGCCAAATCAAAGGTATAGTTTAGTGAATAATTTAGCTCCAATAAATCATAGATGACTGGAATATGAAATTTATCTTTGATATTTAACTTATTTAGAGCCAAAAAAATCTGGACAAATGTGCCATCTGCTTTCCTTTTTTAGTACCATAACTAGTGGTGATGAATAAGGGTGTTGGGACGAATGATGTTGACCTCCAAAATTTCCTTGATGATCTTTTCAATTTCATTCTTTTGGGAAGAAGGGTAGTGATAAGGGTGTACATTGGGAGTATGACTTCCTAGAATTAGTGGATACCATGGCCATGATTCCTATGGGGTGGTAATAAAGATTTCGGTGCCTAAAAAACATGTTGATATTTATAGAGAACTAGTCGCAAATCATGGTGAATGTCCGATGTGGGTGTTTCCATGAACTGGATGGGATTGAATTGAGAATGATATTGGAGTGGCATTTCTTCAATAATTTCTTCATATGGTGCGAGGACATAATTTTGAGAGAACCGAAAGTAAGCCCTTTGAGATGATGCATGTGCCCCTCTTAAGCAAAGTTGATAGAAAGTTCCTTGAAATCCATGGTGGCTGATCCCAAATTACTTATCCATTTCATGCCCATAAATTCATCACAACCAACCACATCGATAGTGACCATGTGTGTTTGAAGATGGTAGTCACCCATTTGGAGTTTCACATTTTCACAATGACCACCACATTTCATCATACCCTGATTTGCTATCATAATTTGGAAATTAGATATATGTCAGATATAATAGTGGGTTTCATCATCCACTCGTTGATGAACGACTTGTGGGTGATGCCATTGTCAATTAATACAATGAATTTACAGTGCTTGATGTGGTTGACCAACTTCAATGTCTAGGGATTGGAGAAACCTAGTAAGGCATAGAGTGATATTCAAAGTTGCTCCTCAGGAACTAGCATATTGGGAACATATTCCAAGGGTGGGATAATTTCTTCCAGTTTTTGTTCTTCAGTGCCCTCCATGGTGATGTCCTCCAGGGGCTCATGTGGTGATGCATTTATTTGGAATAATTTATGTTCTTTGCATGTATGCCCTTATAAATATTTTCCATCATAGTTATAACAAATTCCAATACATTGATGTTCATCCATTACATATGTGGTTAAATTTTGGATTCTTAATGGCAATGTGGTGCTATTGTTGGAAGCCTAGTATCCATGGGAGAAACCATGTGAGTGGTAAATGAGGGTCGTTTGGGTTGGGAATTGATCACTATTTCAACTTATCTAGCTCTATCCTAAGCTTCTAACCATGTGGAGGTTTGCTACATAATGACATGTGCTTGAATTGCCTCATTGAGACCACTTATGACTCATTCCAAAAAAAAAGAATCGGAGAAGCCCTTTGTGTAGATTGGCAATTGCCGAAGTATGTAATATAGTCCATAACTGTGCCACTCTAGTGTAATTTGCTCAACCTTCATAGGTAGTAAGTTTCACAGTCAAAATGATCATTAAATATCTTCATAAATTGTCTCCAAGGGAGATGCCGATGATGATATTTATAGTACCATTGCCAACGTTCTGGGTTTAAATATAAAACCCCAAATTTTAAATTATGGATATCATATTGAATTCCATGGAGAGAAAAATAATGTTCCATTTGGGTAATCCATCTCAAGTGATAAGATCCATCAAATTTTCACATGTCAACCTTTGGGAAGAAGTGCCATGAATTTTTCTCCTCAAAGGAGAGAGTATGGGTTTTTGGAAAGACAATGTAGGAGCTCTATTAGTCATTGACAACTATGTCATTAGTTGGATCATCTTGTTTTGGAGTGAAGCTCATGTGTTTAGAAACATCAACAATAATGTGTTGTTGGTTATCCATAGTGTTGCGGTGGTTAGCCATAGTGAGACTAAGCTGGTCAACTAAGTGCTTCAATGCCATGACTAGTTCTTTAGTGTCTTGGGGTGAATCCTTGGTTGATTCCTCCATGTTTGAATGGTTGCAGGTGTGTACCATGGTATATGAATAGTAGGAACACCAAATGGGGGATGGATGGGTCCTCACAAAAAGGGTTGTTATAGATGTATATCAACACAATCTACACGATGCAAGGATTCTTTAGAGATCAATCACCAACAAGGGTGTCACAAGTCCACCCAAAAAATGATTGTTAGAGATATATACCAAAATGATCAGCATGACGCAAGGATTATTTGAAGATAGATCACCAATAAGGGTTTTTAAGACCACCATACTTTTTATTTATTTATTTATTTACACCGAGAGGAGTATTACTCCCTGCAGAATATTACCATTGACAATATTCCCAAATTCCTTCTAGATGCAAAGATGTAGGAATTTCACTAGCTGGTCATAGAGAATATATTTACCGCACTAATAGAATGTCTAAATACCTTTTGGATGTAAAGATGTAGGAATTTCATTGGTGGGTTATAGTAATGAGGGTTTCCAGGTTCCTAAGGACAAGGGATTTTCAGGTGCTATAGTTCTTAGATATACATGAGGGGTCCAAAAGTAATTCTCAACCCAATCTCTCAAGGATCTATCTAAGGAGGCTCAATTGTTCCCTTAGCCATACCACCCAATTACCCAGGAATGCAAGAGAAATATTCTCAAGTGTTGTGCTCAATTCCATTATAGAAACAAGATTTCCATCCATATTATCTAGAGTTGGTTTCAGGTTTCCTACGGGACTTCCTATATACCCAAGGGTATGTGAAAGTGAGATCCCATATGCAGGTGTTTTTTGATGTGGTACTACTTGAAGGGGTTCCGACAAAGGTTACAATCGTGTCCAACAAAATGTGACTAAGTACCAATTGTATTATTTGTGTGTATGCTTCCCCAATTGTATTTTTACCCATTGAATGATAGATCTCTTTGTTATCTAAAGACGCCATAACAATCTCTAGCCTAAAAAAACTATGAAAATTGGAGGCATGATGGCTCAGGAAATTCTTTGATACCACTTGTGGTCTACTTAACGTTGCAAATTAGAGCAACAACATTATATACATAGATAAACAATGCCAAAAACACAAGATTATAGTGTAGAATAACATGGAGTGCTACCCAACAACCATTAAGTCAGGAATCGGAATCGGGATCGGAATCGAAGGTACCACAATAGGATATATTTACTCTTACTTTTACCTGCCTTACCCCTATTACCATTGTAAGCTTTGTGTAAGTATTGCCATATAAATAGCAACTAATACAACATATTGTACACAAGGGTTATTTGTGTTAATCTAATTACGGGAATAAGGCAGATATTGGTATATTACTCTTTATTGAACAGTTGTTACTAAGCATCGATCAAAGGAAAAAAACAAGAGAAATGTTGTAGAAATAGATTTTGTATTATGATAATCAAAACTGAAAGTAGTGTTCACATGCCTCTTAAGGTTGGGAAACCTTTCACTTTAGCAAACCTCCAATACAATAATTCTTGACAAAACAATCTATAGCCTTCTAGCTCTTTAAATAGGATTTCAATATCCAAAACCCTAACTACTTGACATGGTCAAATAATAATTTAAGTACCAACTTCCTAGTGGGCCTTAATTAATAAAGAGATCTTTTTTACATTAATTGTTCACTACTAACTTCTCGTCCTTTCTCAAAAGACTCTAGCCGCATACATTACTTGACTAACTCCTAAAGTAAATGGGTTAGGGTAGGACCCTAACAAATACGATTCTTAGGATAATAATATAAAACATGATTGATTAAAATTATTCATGTTGTGCATCAATAATTGTGAATACAAAAGAACTTGCATTCAATTAATTCGAAACTCAACGTTTCAATCCCTAGATCTGGGACCATCTTCATGAGCGTTGAGGAAGGAAGAAAGTCATGTCTCCTAATCATGGGTTTAGTTACTTTGGATAAATTCACTAATTAAGGCTTATAATCAAGGCCTTAGGTCTTAGGTTAATAAATCACTAAGGTCCTTTCCCCTTAGCCACCTTTCACGTCCCCCACTTGTGGAGTAATAGCCCCCATGTCAATTTTTTCCTTCTCAATTTGCATCTGCCATATATTTTTATATTATAAATTAATGTACATCATTAAAATATATTTAGTCGTCCAGCTAGACCATATATTTATGGCTTCTAGACACTTGATCACTACATACACATTTACATTCCGTGGTAAAAAATGGGGTGTTACATTCGTCCCCACCTTAAATTTGCACCATCCTCAGTGCATATCAACACTATTTACAAAAAATTAAATAAACATTTCAAAATAGATGCAGGTATGCCTCTCGAATAGCGTCCTACAACTCCCACATTGCTTCCTCGTGGCTATAGTGGGTCCATTGGACCTTTACCTACCTTATTACTCCATTCCTGAGCAATGTGACCTTCTTGTCCAGGAAGTGTACTACTTGTACCTATATATATTCTTCTAGTTCCACCGTTACACTCATGTTCATAGTTTCAGTTGCACCTATAACAATCATCAAAGAAAAAAATGGATGTTATAACCATTTTTATGTAGTGATTTATCCCATTCACAAGAATTCTCAAGTCTACAATGTAAGTATTCATCTTCATAGTACATAAATAAGTATGAAATTCTAATCCAATACTTATCTTTATGAATATTTCTTTACTCTCTCAAGGATGCCACAAACAAGAGTTAACCTCATTATTCCTTCTAACACACCCTCCTTGATCCCAAGAGACAAGCCACATGAATCTCTCACATCAAATTCATTTAATTTGCCTCTTCCTTGCCACACTCCCTTTCAAACTCAAGCATTCTCTTCTTTTCTAAGTAGTCTAAGCATTCCATTGGAACCCTCTAATTAGTCAATAACATATGGAATTTGTAGGGTTCTAGTGCCATCATAATTGCCTTCTTCCTAGGATTTCTAGATTCTAGATCACAATAGTCATCATTTTCCCTCACTAGATATATTCACCATTCACATGTGTCATCACATAAAAATAAAAATATGATGAGTCGCCTCTTTATTTTTTAACCAATATTGGAAATCATTGTTACATCAAACAAATTCCAAATAATATAGAAAGTTCCATATAATATTTAGCTTTTAATGGTGTGATGAATAGTCCATGTATTCATTATAGCTTACTTTCATTTCCATATCCAAGACATTTTTTTATAAAACTCATTTCCATCGAATCATGACTATTTTTTCATACAATTCTATCCCTACATCCACAACAACACATGAAATGATCTCATAATTATAAAGTACTGATAATTCCATCATTTCATCTTTTAAAATATGAATTACAATGAAATATAGCACAAGCATGAATTCACACAATGCATTCAAACGTATGTTCCCACATATATGTGTGCATAGCCATAAGATTCACACAATTTATCTATGCACATCCACTCAATGCACCCTTGCATTGATTCATGAATACCATATTCTCATGTCATTCATTCCACAATGATGATTTGGAAGGTATATCCAATGCCTTGACACATCATCCAACCACCTCCCCAATACTTGTTCGGCCATATGGATACCTTCCACTTCAACCCAACACAACACTAGGAATATACCCTTTCTATGTTAAACAATCCCTCAAGCATACTGCAAAGCATTTCCTTTCTTTGCTCAATTGTCCCTCAGGAATGCTTCCCCTCTTATGGCATCTTAGTGTTCACAAGAAGGTTATGGTCTAAGACATCGAAACAAGCAGGGGGGTTATTGGACACTTGTGCAACACTATAGATTTTCCATATCCAAAAACACCGCGGCCTCACCCATGAATATCTTACACGACATTCAATTCCACATTAGGATGATAAGTCATGACTTGCCTTGGTTATTTACTCATAACCAACACACACAACATGCATTTTATTTCATATAGATGCATTCTAGATTTTAAACAATCATATATAGGTCTAAGGTTTTCTACCTTTTGTTGAATTGATTTTCAACTCAACACCAATGATTTGCAAAGTGCTACAAATTTCGATCATTGACTGTAGTTCAATTCACTTCTTCGTCAAAACATTGTCACCCCTGAAATAAAACAACACCAAGTGAAAGAAGAGGGGGGGTCCCATATAGGTCTTATGTGGGCGTAAGAGGCATTGAAAGGATTTCAAAGGTTGATATATGGTGATCATGCTACATAATTTTAAGTTCTAATTCATTACATGTTTGGATGGTTATATGGTCACTAATTTTTGGTACACATCACTTCTTTGCACTATAATTATCATTCTTTGAATTCAAGGAAGGCCTCATTTTTCATCATATAGTCTTGGTAGCATTCAAAACAATATAAGAGTTCATTACCCATATTCATATGAGTGGTTTGAGGTCTGTTTAGTGAAAATAAATTTGTTTTAATGATATGGTTTAGGTTTGATTTTATAAACATGCTTTAATGGTGATGCACTATACCACTAAGCACTCAAATATGAATTTAAGCTTGCACAACACTACTTGGTCTTAATAGGTGGCATTATAAAGCGTCAAGGCGAAAACAAACATTGGCATGCATGCAAATGTATTAACAAAAACTTGTGTTAATTCCATGGTATACAATATAGTGGTGTATGATATGCTTTAAATTTGGAAAAAAGGGTTGACGGTATGAGTTATCAGTGGTAATTAGTATGCATTCAAATTGGTATGCTATAGCGCTCAACTATGGATTTAAGTGTTTTCTCCTTATTGCGCCGAGAGGCGCTCTATAGCCCAGTATGAGGGAGATCTTGTAACATGTGAGTGTTTGTCAAGTTTGTCGAGTAACAAAATAATACAAAGTAAACAAAAAAGAATAATACACAGTAAAAAGTAATAAATATTATGTCGGCCATTAACAAAAAAAGAATAATATAAAGTAAAAAGTAAATATGAGACTTAAACTAGAGACTTTAGAACTTAGGATTAGGTGGTAAATATTAGTTCGGCCATAAACAAAAAAGAATAATACAAAGTAAAAAGTAAATATGAGACTTAAACTAAAGACTTTAGAGCTTAAGATTAGGTGGTAAATATTATGTGAGCCATAAACAAAAAAGAATAATACAAAGTAAAACGTAAATATGAGACTTGAACTAGAGACTTTACTTTTTACTTTTAATACAAAGTAAAAAGTGAATATGAGACTTTAGAGTGTTTGTCGAGTTTGTCCAGTAACAAAATAATACAAAGTAAAAAAAAAAGAATAATACAAAGTAAAAAGTAAATATGAGACTTAAACTAGAGACTTTAGAGATTAGGATTAGGTGGCTTAGGTATTGCATTGAAGGAGCTATTCAAAGAGAGGTTTGCACCTCGGGAAATTTGATCCCTCTCGGTGCTTGATAGAGCCTAGGATTTGGATCTAGGTTGGTGCAATATCACTAGTCATTGTATATAATAGGTGGGAGGTTGAATATATGTACAATGAAAAAATATGATTCGATAGAGAAATCCCTTGTAGTGTATTGACATATGCATAACATTATAACGAGGCGAGTCACTACATGATACTAGTGATGTGGAACCTTATAAATGATTTTCAAAGTTATATGTATGTTTTTTTATGTTATAGGTGTGTTTATCACCTCGATGAGTACTAAGAATCGTTTAACATGATGTGTTTGGGATATTAAATCCTCCTCCACCTCGATGGTGTTCACACCACATCCGAAGATATTGCATGAGCATTCCCCCACCTTGGATTTACTACCACTCCTTTGGGAAATTTGGCATGTAGGAAGGTGGATACATAGTACCTGGCCTTTATGCAACTTTTAATGAGATGGATGAATAAAGATATATCAAGTTGATCTTCGTCATTTGTGTCACATCTCCTAATGGGCATTGATAGGGATACTGCCTTCCCAATCATTCAAATTTCATTTATGTTCCCTTGCAACCTATAACTTGGTAACCTACACCTGGTTTTGTGAGTCTCAACAAGGTTTGGTTTTGATCCTATAACTTTTTTTTCCCATTTAGTCCACCTGTACCGTGATCTTGAGCATCGTTGGTGACTAAGGAGCCTTGAGAACAAATGATAGCCTTGGAGGTTTTCTTGATCGACTTAGAATAATAATTGTTGCACCCACCCTTCATTTTTTCAAATATGAGTTCTACCTAGCATTGCATGTATTTGATATTGATTTAATCTAGTTGGTTCATCAACCTCAACCTATACCCATTCATATTCATTTTATATTAAAGGGATATTAGTGTGGTGCCCAGGCCATGTTAACAGTTTTTATAAATCATAGAATTCCATATAGGGAAATGACCTTGTAACAATAGCTAATGGCCTCCTAAAGTCGCTTTGTAACTTGGTCGCAAATGGTAAACTTGCTAGCAAAATTTCCTCCCGTGTGCTCTGTGCATCATGCTCACCTTGCTCCAATTCTCATGTAGATCTTGGTGGGTGTCCTCCTACTTTTGGCATAAAATACAATTTTAAAAAGAAAAAAAAAGAGAGTCTACTATTTGAAATGTGGGTATCCTCTGTTCTTGTGTACCAAATACAAAAAAGGGTTTAGTTGTTTTCAATTTGAATTGTTATATTTACTTAGCATTTAAAACAAAAGGTAGTAATTAATTTTTCACAAGAGGATTGGACTTGGGTACATGTCACTTGACCTAGGTGTTTTCTCTTCTTCTATGTATTCACCTTCCCGAGCATCCATTTCATTATCGACTCTATAGACAAAACCAATGAAGAGATTGTCTCTACAATTGGATATGCAAACCTTTACAAATGAATTTATATGGCCTCTCAACTAGTATACACCCACCAATATTAATTCCTTCCCCTTTCCAATCTAGTCGATTAATTGATATTTAATTTGATGTATGATCAGTTTTGGTTATTTTTGTGTTCAATTTTCTTGTATTCATGTAGTAGAAATGGAATTTAATGTGTATTATTTAGCTATTGGATGAGTTTCTTTAGTAGAGGATCAAGAAGAGGACATAGACATAGACCAAATTCCATTTGGTAGGAAGGTAGGATGAAAAATATTAGGTTTTATGTGCACTTTGATGTCGATTATGATGAGCTAACCATCTTGTAAAGATTGGTCATCTATTCCTAGGTGGGAAAGCAATCAAACAACCCTTAATGCAACCCCACCATTTCTCTAGTCACATCCTAACACTATCCATGTCTCTGAGCAAGTTAATGATAGTTGGGATGTGAAACCTGACACACCTTACCAAGGAGTCATGGGTTGGAGGATACCTGAGACTGAACATCAAGATCATGCACCCCAGTCTATTGCTGCATCTGTTAACTCGTCCTCCCATTTTGAAAATCACGTCAATCCTATGCTCCCCATGATCGAATAACCCCTTAGATATAAAGGGAATCATGCCATTATTTATCTATATTCTATAAAATTGTATGAAACCCCTCCTTCCTCTACCCACCCCAAAGAGAGGGTGATTAAATCATAAATAGGAACCATGAGTGACATCACTTACCTATATATGCATCCAAAAATTTCTTCTTATTGAGACTATTGTGGTTTATTGTTGTTCTATGTCATGGTTTGAATTATTTCACTTGACTGAGCATCATGTTTTTGTGACTTGGAAATGAAAAGATATCATTTGTTTAATGCATTATTGAATTTTGACTAGTACATTGAGATACCCACCTAGTAATGTGTCATGTTTTGAATAATATATATGGTTATGTGAGAATGCTCGGTTATGGGAGATAGAAGTGAAAATGATTTATATCGGTTAGTTGCATGCATTGCAAATAAACTCTTTCCATTATATTACAATATCGTTGAAAGTTGTTGGCTTATTTCTTTGATTGGAGGATGGGGTGTATGGGAGACATAATGTGTTCCTCGAGCCTTGGGATTTCACCCCCTTTGATGGTTTGTCATTAAGGATATATAATGAGACCACTCAACTATCCAATGGATGGTTTTTGATGTTCCATGGTATTTTCCACTAGTATTGACTAAGTGGACAAACTAGTTTTGTGGTTTTCATCATTCCATGGTATTGGAACCTTGTATTGGAAACAAGAAGAGGTTCTAAGTTTAAAAGGGAAGGTATTGCACAACAACAGAGGTTAGTTTTTTGTTTATTCATATTACTATTGAGTTGCCCAGACTACTCGTGCTTGGGTGATGCTCCCCTTGCATACCATGAGGGTGATGGGCCCCTCAATGTTAGGAAAATAAAATATGCAAATACTAATAAATACTAATTAAATTGTTAATTAATAATAAATAAAAATAATAATAATTATTAAAAGTTGCAACTCTTTACGAAGAGTTACTATGTGACCTTAAGCATTATATATGCGGGATAGATCCTATTTGTAAATCACATATTCATATCAAATATATATTTTATTATTTATCCATTTATGGATTATTGTACTTTTTCTTATTTAGATTGGTTATTTCTTCAATAAGCGAACTTTGTTCGTTTCAGTGTTATCCGAGCTTCTTTGTTGGATCCCGGACCTTGGCCATCACTACTAAGAGGTTCTCTGATCTAACTGGATCCTTGATCCAATTGTATTTTGGCCATTTAAGCTTTCTTCCTACATCCCTGCACCTTCCATTCACTCCACACTCCTCTTCGACCCCATTAGTCCACTTCCACTTGAGGTTGCTCACACTTCAATCCGCATCTCATCCTCTCAAATCCCTTTCACGCATCCCTTATTTTCTCCAACTATCTCCCTTGGTTCTCCTCCCATACTCTCCCTTCATCTCACTACCTCTCCGCCTCTCCTCACACCCGCGTTTTTTAGTTTTTCTACTTGTTTAACATAATAACATTAAACAATCTAATAACTGAAAGAAATACAAGCACAACAACACAAAGAACACAATATTTCTCTTAGGGAAACCACAAGCGAGAATACCCCAACAAAACTTCCTCAATATAGATTTCACAAGTACAAGATAAAACCCCAAGACAAAATCATCTTCTCTCCTTCTCTTGTGTGAACTTCTCTCTCTCCTATGCGAACTTAAGTGAGTGAGACGAGTGTTGCAAATGAGAAACTCAATCTCTTATTATACTTTACATTTGACTTGAACTTTTACTAATTATGTCGGCTCTAACTCACCTAACTGGGCTGACCTGTACTCTTTACAATAAAATATTATTTTCTAGTTATTCCATGCCAACCTAATAAGTTAGGGTTTACATTGACTCTTTCAATGACTCTTACTTTATCAATTACATCAATGACATCTCCTGAAGGAGGAATACAATAATACAATAGACTAATACATTTATAATAATTTCTGCAGTTACATTTCTTTAACACTCCCTCTTAATTAGGAAGGTATTATGTGGGAAACATCAACATCATCAATAGTTGTCCAACTAACTTGTGAATCTCTATATGTTTGTTACAACATAATTTTCCACCTTGTGAGCATCAGCACTCTTTGGCCTATAGGATCCATTTTACTGACTCAGATCCACTTTATATCCTTCAGACACAATTTTCCCTATTTTTTCTCCTGTACGCTACCTGCATCACTACAGCTAGCGTACCAGCGAGTTGCATCACTATAGCCCGCCGGTAGCATCTAAAATGGTAAAAATCACTAGTTAATTACTTTTTACTCCCAAAAAGCGGTCATAGGGTGACCTTTGGCCCTCCATTTTCCCCGTAATGCCTCGATGTGTCCTTTCACTTACCTTTGAGAGGACTATATATTGAGCACATATGGCTTATGGACGGGAGGAGGAGAAAGGAGAGCAAGAGAACTCTAGTGGATTTTTTCCCTATCTTGAGTCTACACTCATTGATCCTTGTAGTTGTGAACCCCTTTACGTTCACCTTCCAAACTCCTATCATAGTTTGAGTTTTCCATTCCATGGAGAATTGAAGTGGTGGAGGCACAAGTGGATTGATCCAGATCTTGGTTCAGATTGGTTTCCGGCAAGAGGTCGTATCACATTGCACTTCTTGTTGTTTATTAATAGAAATACTCATATTCTCGTCCATTAATGTTGTGAATGTTGTTTATATTACATTGGGTTGCATTTACTTATAATATCATGGACCATTGCTATTGATGATGTTAATACCATTTATATATTATATGCACTTGTCGTATATTGGCTATCAAGACTAATTTGCAAGTTCAAGTGCACGCGTTGAAAGCTCCAACGGGGATCTACATCAAACATTTGGATCGAGTTTGGTTACATTTTTCATTATCTTAGCATTGTCACTTATATAGCATAGTACTGAGAATTGAGTTAATTTTTTGTAGTCGCTATCTGTTGTGGTACCCCAAGCCACAGGAAGTTTTCTCCAATACAGAAATGGCGACTCCACTGGGGAAAACATTTATTTTTGGGTATTTTTGAGCATTAGTCCTTATTTAGAGTTGTTGTTTGTCGAAGCTCTATGTCATTGATTGGCCGTTGAGATACACTGTAGAAAACTGGTTTTTTCTGAGCCACTGGACTCTTTCTTTGCCCATTTGATTTTCCCTACCCGCGGGTGAGCTTAGCTCTGCCCGCGTACACCCGCCTCTGTTTACACTACTGCTCGCGGGTACCTGCAGGTATTCCTTCGACAGTAGCGTACAACTCCGGCTTTGGTTGTTTCAAGACCCTTGGTTGTTGCTGGGTTGGCTTTGGATGATCCTGAGTCTTTGTTGGCCTGATTCTTGACTATTCCATGCCTTGTTTGTGACCAGAACTCTTCTATTCTCTTGGTTGAGCCTTGTTGTTTTTTTACCCATCTTTGGATTTAGCCTTGTTGGTTTTTTCCTTTTGAGCTCATTCCGTTGGCTGAATCTTACTGTTTAGGACCTGCTGGGTTGTCTTAGTGATATCCTTGGCATTTCAATGACTAAATAGTATGATTTTGCTTGCATTTTTCATTTCATTATATTGAAAAATACAAAAAAATATAGTTTTGCATTTTCCTTTTGCTTATAAGAGAAAATACAATTTTTTTTTAACTTTTATGTACTGCATTTTGCATAGAGTGCTTGCTGCTTTCATTTAGGTTCTGCTTGTGCATTGAAAATATAAAAGAGTTGCATTTTTATTTCGAAACCATTGGATTGATTTTGCATGTTAGTGGCATTGTTTTTATTGGATAGATGAATCTAGGGTTGGACGATTTTGCATACTATTGAGTCATATACATCACTAGTTTCATGACCATATCCTTTGAGTAACCACAACCATTAAAATTAACGCTTAATCTTAAAATTGATTAGACTGATTTTATTTATAGGGTACACCAACTAGCTTAGGTTTAGAGTCTTGGAATAGATCATTGTGAGTTAACAATCCAAGACTATCAAACCAACATTAGGTGTCTGACCAGGGAGTGGAGGAATCCATGGTATACATCATTGTTCTTAGGAAGCTCTACTCAGACCAGAGTTAAGCACGAGGTCACGGGAGGTTGGTTGCGGAGACATCCCTCCAATATCGGCTGAACGTGGGAGATATTTCCAGGGTTTGTTCGTATCAGGGGATTCTTGGGGGATTTGACCCTCTTGAGTTTCGGGCTTAGCTACCCTACCCATACGATGGATCCCACCTGTGACTGTCCCCCTGAGCATTGGTTATACTGCGGTGACCATAGTTTCCTCACTTAGGTATCGCATAGGGTACTTGCAGTGGTTATACTATTTGTGTCCCGAGTTAGATAGGGATTGGACAACACAGTTGTTTGTTGCTGAGGGTTACGGCCCTTTGTACGCAGTGAAGCCTGGGTGTCTCTATAACTGATTCTGTTACCTCTGGCTACAGTTTGGGAGTCTCGAGCCTCTCCTAGGAGAGACATAACGGCTCTAGTGTCGGGAGCTCATTTAGCCATTATGTTTGTATGCTCTTGGTTGTAGTTTCTCTAGGTGTGTGCTTTTGATTTACTATTTTTGATCGATAGTTGGCCTTTATGGGACGCTATGATTTTATATTCTCTCTGGAGATATCGTGGCACGGAGTCCTACTCTCCGTCGATCTCGTCGGTTGGATGGTTTACAGCCCTCTGAACTTTCACGTCGTTTTGCTAGGGGACGCCGGAGGGCTCCCTCCAAGTCTTCAGATTCTTACGAGACATACGTCCTAGACATCATGACGGCTGCACACTCTTACATGGGAGAAATCCTTACAACTCCATCGGGTAGAGTCGAACACACTTCAGACACCCCTACTTCTCATGAGGCATGGGGGGGTGATCCACTTGAGACCCAACCTAGTTCGTTTGGTCTGGATCCACCCGAGACTCGACCTAGTTTGTTTGGTCCAGATCCACCCGAGGACGACCCCTTCGATCCTTCATTTCCACATAATTATTTATACGGGATGCCAGAGTTACATGATGACTCAGGACCTACGATCAACCCTACCGCATTCTCATATGGTATGCCAAATTACACCACAGTTGATCCTTCCACTACTTTTGGTAGTCATGCTGGCACTAGTCATGGTGTCAGCCACACTACACCCATTGGGGGAAATACCCTCACCGGGGGCACCACATTGTCCACTCACACACATAGTATGGGGACTGGTCAAATTCCTCCTAGCAATGCTAATGTTGGAAGATGGCTGCCTCCTAGGGATACCCAACCTAATAGGAACATTGTCGACAACACGACTCGCCATCCACCACCTAATACACATGCCGCTACCCATCAACCGAGGACCAATTTCGTGAATGTTAATGCTCCTCCCAATCTCAGGGGTGGACATATACTGCATACTTTTGTGTCTGCCGCCGCTACTAGTAATGCAAATATAGGAGGTGGGAATATACCTCATTCTCATGGTCATAACGCCACCATCCCTGCTACTAGTAACACCAATGCTGGGGTTGGGAATACATCTCATGCTTATGGTCACCACACGACTGCTCACACTAATCCTAATGCTTACGCTGGGGGTGGGAACATACCTTACCATCATGGTCATTACAACATGGTTCCCACTATGAATAGTACGTATATGCCCCATCCTTATGGGGGCAACCCTTACTACAATACAGTCGGTGCTGGCCACCAGTACAACCCACCCCAATATGGTGCTCAGAACACATATATACCTGCTTACTCTCATATGGGTTAGGTCGAAGGAGGTTATCAACCTTATGGCCATGGTCAAGCTTATGGTCAGTCAGGTCCGTATAATCAACAGTTTAATGCTCATGGTCAAGCATTTGGTCCATCTTATAATTCGGTTCCGTACAACCAACCTTTTATGGGGGCTTATCATCAAGCTTTCCAGCCGCAACTCCCGTTCCTTGCACGTTTGAATCTTCCTGATCTTTCGAAGCTCACGAATGATCCTGTGTGTCACGACCCTAATTGGCCTCCGGTCCCTACCAAGCTCCCTTCGGACATTCCTAAGTGATATTCAACCTCGCTTACCTTACCACGTGGCTTTTCAAATCCATGTGGAGTGCCTTCAGAATTTCGTCAAAAGAACGGTGGTTGATGAAGGTGCTTCTGGGTTAGAGATGTCATTAGCTTGTTGGAAAGCTCTTGGCTCTCCTCCTCTACTCACGTCTACAACCATGTTCACTGCATTTGATGGTCGATCATTTAAGCCTCATGGGATTATCCCTTCCCTTATTGTCCGCTTGGGGGGTAAGCCTGTGCCTATTGAAGTCGAAGTGGTTGATGCGCCCATCGACTACAACCTTTTACTGGGTCGGAATTGGATGTACGCTATGAAAGTTGTCGCATCTACTGTATTCAGGATTATTTGCTTTCCACATGAAGGCAAGATTGTGACAATCGATCAACTAGATTTCGTTAATCCTCCTCCCACAGCATCCATGGGATCCGTAGTCCCGTAGGTTACAGATTCTCATCTGGAAACTGGGAACATGGGTGATGGTATGTACCCTTCATTGATGGGATCCTATGATTTCCTTGCACCTGTTAATTTTACTAGAACCATTTCCGACAATGTGTCTCCTCCTTTGCATAATATACCGTTCCAGACTTCATATTTTGATGATCCATGGAATTTACCGTCCACGAGTTCTACGTCTGGAGACACTGCACACATCGGGATGTCTATGCCAGTGTCTGTAGCTGAGCTTTCTTACTGTGAAATTCAACAAGCCACTACAGAGCCGGATCTCTCTTCTTCACGGATAGGGGAAGAAGATCCCATTATGCTGCCCACGTGTGCAGTCGACCCATCTTGTTCACATGATTTCCTTGATGGTATTCTACCTTCAGATGAAATTTTTATCGAGGCCATGAATGGTAATGACAATCCTTGGGAGGATTCTCATCATCAATTTTATTTCCTTCCTACCCTTGATCTTATTGAACGAGATGAGCCTTGAGTACAACCTTCCATGCATTTGGATTTTGATCCAGGCATAGTTTTGTCTAGCCTTGGTTTGACATTAAAGTCTGATCTCCCTAGTGATGAGTCTGTAGACTCTCCTATAGATCCGCAAATCGGTGATCCTGATGAGTTTGATTCTACTTCTAGAATTTCCAACTCCCGTGATGATGAATTTGCCACTGTAGATTCCTCCATGTCCTTCAGCTTTGCTCTTCATTCCGAAGCTGATCATTTTGGTCCCTCGGGTGTTGGTACTATGGCACTTTCAGTGGTTAGCTCTCCCTGCATTATGTCTGAGGGTGATAATAGTGAAGTTGAAATTTTTTCTACCACAGTGACCTGTATCAGGTTTTTATTTACGTACATTTTAGAGATGATCTTGGTACTTATGTTTCTTGGAGACATGATTCTTAGATGGACTTATACTTTTTTACTGGTCCTTTTCAACATTTGCTTCGGTCATGGAAGGAATATTTAGAACCTTGCATATAGGTTTAGGCCTCCCCATGGTTATGATGCACTTGAACCTATTACTATCCGAATTCGCAGACACCCCCTAAGTGTCCTTATCTTGCTCATGTTCCTTGCATTATGCATATCTTTGTCCCATGCACTTGGAACTAGTCTCGCATGTCCCTGACACTCGTCTGCTCTCATTACGAGCATTCTTCCATCTCTCCTTTGAGCTCGTTAAAAACAGTAAGGAGGTCACGAGTTTACTTTTTTGGGCTCATTAAACCTTTACGAAAAATATTTTTATAAAGTATTTTTTAAGCCCTTGTTAGACTTTTTCAAAATCAAACAAGATTGCCGAGTATACTTGTTATTTCAGACTCGTTAAAGGATTTAAAGTGACATCCACATAGGTATAAGTTTACCCCTTTTCCGGACCTTTGTGGATTAATTACGAAAAAGGTATACTCTAGTCATACGTGACTAGAAGAGTTCTTCTCTCATTGTTTTACACTTTTTCAAGTGAGGAGACTAACTTCACGAAAAAGGACTTCCCTTTTATGTCGAGTTGTGATTGCATTGCATTATCTTGCTTGCCGCTTGAGCCTTGTGCCGGCTCCCACTTACTCACTTATTAGCCATATGCCTGAGCACTTTACCTTCTGAGCCAAGCAGAGCCTTAATTTATCTTTCGTAGCTTGATGACCCTTTACCCTGGGGGAACATTCCCCCAAGTGTCCACATCCTGCACATGCTTCCTTGCATTGATCATAGGTATGTTCCACTGCTTGGGACTAGTTTGCTCGCTATCTGACACTCGTTCCCTCACATGTTGTACTATAAGCAATTTTATTCTTTTTCAAGATTTCCAAATATGAAAAAGACCAAAAAAATCAAATATTCCAAAAAGCCGGACGGGATTATGGTTACTACTTCTAGTTGGCAGCTGTTGTGTCGCCTTTGAACAGAGCATTCATTCCACTCGATACATTATGAGTCGAGACTATAGTTGGACCTTAGGAGCTGTACTTATTTCTCAGTTTACTCCACCGATTGGTTAAGATTCCAGTCATTATGGAGCCCTTTGTGGTGCCTCCTGCATCACACAGTCTAATTGAGTCTATGTTGCCTGAGTCTATCCATCTACTCATGCTCTTGTTCAAAGGATGTCCTAAAAACAGTGTCGGCCACTCCTCGTATTTCTTGACTATTGCATGTCAGCCATCCTTATTGAGTCAGTCCGTTTCACCTGAGATCTTCCAAATATTTCAGCGTAGCTGGTACCTTGTGTTGGTTGATGGGGGATTCCTTAATGCCCTCCTTCCAACGAGTCTCATTCTGTTGACTTCAACCCATTTATTCCAGGACTTGAGGCTTAGAGTTCGGTTGAGTACCTTGAGGCTTGTAGTCATTAGTGGCAGGTTCTCTCGCCATCGACAGTTTTGGGAATACATCAATGTCCCCTGATCGATGGATCCATCCTGGTGTTCGACTTCAGCCCATATATTCACACTTTGATGATTGTACTCAGTGCCTTGATGTCCATTTTCATTATTGGTGGGTTATCTCACGTTTGTTAACGGTATACATCATTGATCGGTAATTAGACGATGTCACATCAGGCTCAACCCCAACTCCTTTATTCACTTGATGGGACTTGCACTGTCGAAGACTTGTGTAGAAGACCCCAGGCGATAGTGGCATTCAGTATGCTACTTATGACTATGAATTTACATATGAGATATCACCTTTCAGATATCAACAGTTTGTACCTCCAGTTCGCACCAGTTGTTTCCTTGTCAGCAGGAGACCATATGTTACTATAGAGGGATTATGGCTATGATCAGTTACGACATGTATTCACTATGTACTGCCTATTCATGGCCATTGTGTCAGATTGTTGTACTATATTGACATGTATTCAGGATACTATTGTATTATGATGAGTGAGCTGCTCCTTCCACTTGTGTCTCCATCACTCCACTTCTAAGATTTATAATGTATTTCGACCATCGTAGCATTAGTCTTTGACCTCACACATTAGGGGGCATCTGTTACAACATAATTTCCCACCTTGTGAGCATCAGCACTCTTTGGCCTATAGGATCCATTTTATTGACTCAGATCCACTTTATATCCTTCAGACACACTTTTTCCCTATTTTTTCTCATGTACGCTAGCTGCATCACTAAAGCCAGCGTACCCGCGAGTTGCATCACTATAGCCCGCGGGTAGCATGTAAAATGGTAAAAATCACTAGTTAATTACTTTTTACTCCAAAAAAGCGGTCATAGGGTGACCTTTGGCCCTCCATTTTCCTCGTAATGCCTCGATGTGTCCTTTCACTTACCTTTGAGAGAACTATATATTGAGTACATATGGCTTATGGACGGGAGGAGGAGAAAGGAGAGCAAGAGAACTCTAGTGGATTTTTGCCCTATCTTGAGTCTACACTCATTGATCCTTGTAGTTGTGAACCCCTTTACGTTCACCTTCCAAACTCCTATCATAGTTTGAGTTTGACATTCCATGGAGGATTGAAGTGGTGGAGGCACAAGTGGATTGATCCAGATCTTGGTTTAGATTAGTTGCCGGCAAGAGGTCGTATCACATTGTACTTCTTGTTGTTTATTAATAGAAATACTCATATTCTCGTCCATTAATGTTGTGAATGTTGTTTATATTACATTGGGTTGCATTTACTTATAATATCATGGACCATTGCTATTGATGATGTTAATACCATTTATATATTATATGCACTTGTCGTATATTGGATGTCAATACTAATTTGTAGGTTCAAGTGCACGTGTTGAAAGCTCCAACGGGGATCTACATCAAACATTTGGATCGAGGTTGGTTATATTCTTCATTATCTTAGCATTGTCATTTATATAGCATAGTACTGAGAATTGAGTTAATTTTTGGTAGTCAACCGTCTGTTGTGGTACCCCAAGCCATAGGAAGTTTTCTCCAATACAATGTCGTAGGAATTTTTTGAATCATCATATGTATGGGGTATCACATCATATGATGGAACACCATCATCAACATCATCCTAGTCTGTTAGAATATCATCATCAACATCATCATCGTCTGCTGGAACATCATCATCATCATCATCTTCTGTTGGAATATCCCCATCAACATCATCATCATATTCTGCTAGAATATCACCATCAGCATCATCATCATCTTCTGTTGGAATATCACCATCAACATCGTCATCAGTGTTTGAACACTGGAACAATATCAATAATAAGTCGGCAAGTACTGGAACAACAATCATCAATAAGTAAATACTGGAACAACAAGCAACAACAATCATCAGTAAATAAATAGTGGAACAACAACATCAATAAGTAAATACCGGAACAACAACATCAATCATCAGTAAACAAATATTGGAACAACACTATCAGTTAGTAAGTAATGATATTCAGTCACCAAGGACTGGCATTTCTTTCAGTCAGCAAGTACTGATCTTTAGTCACCAAGGACTGGCATCTCTATCAGTTAGCAAGTACTGATCTTCAGTCACAAACAAATGACATCTCTATCAGTCAACAAGTACTTACCTTCAGTCACCAAGTACTAGCATCTCTATTAGTCATCAAGTACTGATCTTCAGTCACCAAGGAATGGCATATCTATCAGTCAGCAAGTACTGATCTTCAGTCACCAAGGACTGGCATCTCTATCAGTCAGCAAGTACTGATCTTCAGTCACAAAGGATTAGCATCTATATCAGTTAGCAAGTACTGATTTTCAGTCACCAAGGACTGACATCTCTATCAGTCAGCAAGTACTGATCTTCAGTCACCAAGGAATGAAATATCTATCATTCAGCAAGTACTGATCTTCAGTCACCAAGGACTGACATGTAAGAGCAGTAAACTCATAAAAGTAACAAGACAAACAAATGACCAGCATGCAATAAAAGATCTGATAAATACAATGGATCTGATATCCTGTAAATTTATAAAAACCAGTATACAACCAGAAGCATCATGCAATGAAAGATCTGAAACAAAATAGTGTATCTAATCAACAATATAATAGAAAAATATGCTATGAAAATATAGGAGCCATACCTGGATAGATGACCTAGCAGCTACCATTACCTTGATAGCTCCAATAGTGCAACTGAAGGTGGGGGGATGACTCTCCACCCAACCAACCCCCAGCCAAAGGTTGAGGCCCTCGAGCCCCCAACAATTAACCCTATTCCAGTGCTATCTTGCCTTCCTCTCCTCCAGATCTCCTCTTCCAAGATGGCCAAAGACAAAAAAAGCCCCTTCTCTTCACTTCTTCTCCTCCTTTTATCCCCTCCTTCTCCCAATTTCTTAATTTGTTTTAATGCAATTTGTTTTCATCCTTTTTCTTTCATATTCCCCATTATATTATTTACCTCTTTTATTTATTATAAATATTCCCCTTTTATTATTTCACCCCTTTTATTTCATTATTTTACATTAGGGTTGTTACATACTTCCCCCCTTCAGGAAACTTCATCCCGAAGTTATAATATTAAAGTAATAAAAAGAATAGTTATTCAATCAATCAATCAAGTAAATACTATAGTATATAGGTAGCTAGTACTATTGTGAAGTTTAGAGATTTATATGTGTGGCCACCACATAGAAGTCTCCAAACCACACTAATACAATCAAATGCCCTAATTTACAACATGCTCTTAAGTAATTCCCTATGAGTCTAGTATGCAACCATATCAACAATCATGCTTCATACATACATAAGCATTAGATAATTAATTAATAATTAATGACTGTTTGTTTGTTTACTTCCTCTTTCCTTACTCACCATCTCCCTGAGAATCATACCATCCGATCAACCTCCCTACACCTCCCCTTCAACTCTGGATGACCCCGCTCGCCATGGCACGGGCCCTCTACTGTAACTTGTCCGCGGATCATACAGTAGGCATCAAAAGTTCCCCAGGAAGTTACCGTGGCATTGCCACCTTCCCAACTTCTGGTAATAATATGGCCTCATTAAATTCTAAACGGAATCTGGGCCTCATCGATACTAACCAGCATCTGGTTCCCGATACCCCAATCCTAATACTCCCGGTACCCCCGATCCTGATATCAGAATCATTATACCTTAGGAATCTCGGAAGGCTAGCCTAAACATCCTCCACAACACCCTCAAGGCACTAGCCCCAGGCATCAGAAGTCCTTCTCCATAAACCTCCCTCCCGGTGAGTATGTCTCCAACAGTGGACTCTGGTCATATTAGTTCTCCGGGAAGTATATGTGGCATTGCCACCTTCCCAACTTCTGGTACAAAAGTCAAGCGCTGCTGGCATAGAGATAATTGTTGGGCTTGTCCCCTAGCCCATAATTTATTTATAGTAACCATTCTCATTCGTGGTTATGGGCTCCCACGAAATCATAGAATACTTAGCCTCATCAGGCTCTGTGAGTGGATCACCTGGAACAATTGGCACTTGCCATAATGAATAATCATTAGAAACCATTCTCAATGTAATAATATATCATGGATCAACCTTGAATCCTGTGCTAACATGAATGTCTAGCCACCAATTCTTATTGCATTACATTGCATCATAAGCCATTGTCACAATAAGTCATGCCAAGTTTAACATCTACTGTATTTTGGTGCTTTTTGCTACCATTATAACATAATTGGTCATGATACTTTCATAATTTCACTAAGCATCTCAATAATATGCCATGATAAGCTACCATATTTCAACATTAGTACTATCAACATGCAGTAACAACTCACATAATCCATCATCATATCAAATAGGCATTCTACGGGGAGCAAAAAGGGTTAGCATGAAACGATATCATGTCACACCAAATATCTGATATAATCTCTTATTCTTCACTAACACATAACATAGCTGTAAAATACCAACATTAACCACAACATGCTTTCATACCATTTATGTGCCAAATGTCATTTATCTCTAGATGCAATGATAAGCTATAATAGCATTTTATGTTCCACACATCGTCTATCTTATAATGTCATGAAATAACATCAAGAAGTATCTCATGCACAACCCGTGGCTATACATTTCATGGCTAGAATTAACAATCATAAAATTTCACATGAATAATGCATGACTATGAATCACATGTCTATAAGGCATCATTCTAAGAAACAACATGTAATAACACCATATCATCTACCACATAAATTTCATTTCAAGATGCCATAAATAAGACTATAAAGTATCATCAACACGAAAAACTCAGTATCATCATGAAATATGCAACATATGTCCTCTAACTTCAGAATCCATGCAAGTTAATTCAACAACTACATTAGGAACCTAGTTCACTAGATAATTTTGTGTGGAAGAAATTATGATTTACTATGGTATCGAGATCACCTAATTTTATGTATGAATTATCAAATAAAACAAAAGTTTCTTTTGGAATTGCACACTTCTCCTATAGGAGGAATGTTATGGTTCCTGAAACTTACCACATGATCAAGAAAGATTTTTCGAGGAAGGTCTTAAAACCAATTTCATAAATGTTTCACTGACAATCAAGACACCAAGTCTATCGCAAGCATTATCTCTACCAAGTCAACATTGGGAAGAGGTCACAATAGATGATGCACAACACTTATCGAGTAGTCCAACCTTACAAAATACTATGCGACTATCGATGCACATTATCATTTATCATGAGATAACTAATGCTTACTAATAATGCACTTACCCATTATTTCAATGCATGATGTTTTAATGCATATAGTATTTTGTCTTTATGCAGACCTTAATCTTTGTCACCCATAGTAATTAATCACTAGCCTGTATCATGCTTTCCAAAACCTAAATCAATTTCGATACTAAGTTAATATAATGTTCAACAAAAATGTAACACAATACGTATACAATGCAAAGTAAATACGTATTAATTCAACACAAGCTTTTTCAGGAAACATGATGAAGAGGCTACCCTAACAACAAATCCAGGATGCAATGTAGGAACATTTATCATCAACCCTATTTGTAAAAGGCCACTCTCAAAATCACTTCAAGGGGGCAACCCCCTAATACCATATAATAATATATTCAAGATATCCTGCAAGTACATTCAATGAACTTTATATAGAGGAAGGTTGGTGAATTTTCATTCCCTTTTGATGACACATGGAGGGGAACATGAACCCTTGTGATAACATGTAGAGTTTATTACTATTGAGGATAATGCTAAACATCCCCTAATCCTGTAATATGGATTAACTATATGAAATATGTTTTATTAACATCTTAGGTCGCTATTAAATACTTATAAAGGTACATAACATAAGTACCCCAATTAAAATATATTTTCCAAATGTAAGAACCTACGCTTGGGATGAACGCATGGGAGAATGACACCTAGTTAATGTGCTATAATACTCACAGCCGTTACAATTACTCACATTTTTTCCAAAATCAACTGCGTTTGTACTGACAAAATCAAGTGACCCATTGAATGTTGGCACGCAGTCACACTAGCATAATAATTGGTGTAAAAGGAAGTTAGTAAAGGGAGCATCACATGTTAGTTTTACATGGGGCAGATTTGGCCAAGCCTGTGGTTTTTTTTTTTTGATGTAATTGTTAAAACCTCAATCACCTGGATTTTTTTTTTCTCCTGCAAATACCTAAATTCCGCTGTGTTCCCCCAACAAATATCTAAATTCTTCACCTAATACGCTCCTTTAATTTAATCTATTGTCATAAACCACGTAAAGAACTGTGATCAGTATGAACTTCATGTAAAGCACGTAATACTGGTGTTTATTACTCGGCATGATTGGCTTCTATGGAGTTTATTCACACTTCTATTTCCCTAACTTAGTACAGCTGTTTCTTCACATGAAGTAAGGTATAAAGTATAGGCAAGTGCTATAAGCTCCTTCACACTACTGTAGCCCATTCAACTTCCTCTCTACCATTGAAGTGCTGCCAGACTCCTCTCATTTCAACACTTCACTTCCCAGGGATACGATTGAATAGTTATAGAGATCTTAAATCATATATATTACTACTATTACAATCTGGTAGGCTTCGTTGGTCTGGGCGGTTGTTAAAATACACCTCACATTTTCTTTTTATTGTTATTCTTCTTGTGCAGGTTTGTAGTGAAGTTGGTTCTTTAGATTTTTAGAGTGGCTACAAAGAGTGATGCAAAGACTGTTGAAATCACAAAATAGAGGGGATTTTCCACCATCCCACTTTGTGGGGCAATTTATTTGTAACATTTACATATTAATAAAATCCTAAAATAATCATATCAATAAAATTCTAAAATTCAAACCTGATCTATATATTAAAATTCTAAAATTCAAACAAGGAGGTCAATAAATTAAATTCAGAGATAATATCGATTTTGATTATGCAGATGGTATAAAGCAAATTGAGAAGGCTTTCAAGCTTGGAGGAGGAGAAAATCCATCAAGTTATATGGTGGGGAGATGTGGCAGGAAATTTGCAAAAGCAAATATTTAGAATGGGAGTATTCTTAACACCTTTATTTCTAGAGCCAACAAGAGTTGAGAGCACTTTGTGAAAGGGTTATGTAGTAAGAATTTGAAAGTACTTGTGTGCAAGATAATGAAACTGGTATCCAACCTACGACCACTACTAAATGATGGTACAACAAGCAAGCACGCACAATGATGGTACCAAATCAAACGACATTGAATGGACATATTCTGGTGAATGGTCTTGTTGCAGATGGAGTTGAAAACAATAGAGAGAAGCCGTAGTTCCCAATCATTCTCCATAAAAGGATGATATACTTGACAACCCAGGTGTGATACCAATCCGAATTCAAAGATATCAATCGCCGTAAAGTAATATAGATATACTTTTAGGGTTTCGTATAATATATAAACGTTGGGAAGGAAATCCTAAAATCCTGAAACGTGAAACCCTAAAATTTCCTTAAAAGTTAAAAACATAGTGTAGCCTTTACATTAATACTAAGGAAACACTTTGTGCACTAACTGTTATGAATAATAATATAGGGATATACCAGAGTAAGAGGCGGGAGGTGTTACAATTTTCTACTTCATCCTTCATACTGGAGAGCAACAGGCGGGGGCGTTACCAGAGCAGAACTGTCACCCCATAGTGAATTAAGAAGTGAATTAAATAGTGGCCCTAGGAACGTTTTATGAATGGAGCGTTTTACAAAAAAAAATAGAGTATTTATGTATATGTGACAGAAATTGAATGAGGCGAAATCGTGGGCGTTATGTGAACAAAATAGATTTAGCAGTGAATCACACCACAATTTGACACATGCGCTGGTAATTAAGAAGTTAACATAATGAACTAAGTATAAAAATAATGAATACAATTGAATGTTGAAATATACAACCACAACTGTTGATGCATATATTCGAAGGATAGCATCTCTCCGAGTGCAAACTAATTTGAATGCATACAACTTAAATTGCAATTGAACACAAGAAAATTAGAAATCAAATTGGGGAAAGGTAAATGTTTTTGGATTTTTTTATTTTTTATAAACTATTAACACAGATCTGCAAAACAGTAAACAATAAAAAAAAAACTATATTCTACTGTAACCTACCATGTTGTTCGTAGTCCATGTGGTTTCAGGCCTTGATTTCTATAGATTAGGTTGGTGGTCAAATGAACAAAGTGAAGAAAAGGCTATCAATCCACTTGGTAGATAGCTGACCCAACTCCTCAATATGACCAAATCATCACAAGAATGTATTCTACTTTCGTTTGGAGAAATGTTGAGACAATGATCAAATTTGAAATGTGAGATTTTCCTTCAATGCTAAAAGAGTTTAGGATATAAAATGTCTATTGCAAGACCAGTAATATTGATGTTTCCTCACTAGATTGATTTAAATAAATAACAGATAAATTGACTTATTCTTGAACAAACTGTTTTGGAGTATCTTTTCATTTGAAGGCAAAAGATTTTCTGCCTTCTATCTTCTACCGTGAGTAAAAGGCTTCTGGAAGACTCCAAAGGCTTCTGATTCGATCCTTGGTCTTGAAGAATATTTGATTCCCATGATACTCCAGCCTTGAAGGCACATTAGGCCCTCTTGAGACATTGTATGTTAGATTTATATAATACATAAAAGAACCCGTGTGATACACACATGCAATCATCAGACATAGAATGAGAGAGGGCCCTATTACTGTTCAAATAGATGTTATTTTGGTTTGTAATTGAACATGATTCGCGCTACCACAAGAAGTTAGAGTGTTAATGTCATAATGTGCATGCATTTATATTTAGCAACTAGCACTTACCCTGGAGTTAGCAGTAAACTATTTATTTTTATATTAATATTCATATGGTGGGTTTTAGAAAAGATATTAGGAGATACATTTAGAAAGAGGAATACCTGGGATAATTAGAGGGAATGCATAGGGAGGCTTCGAAAATTGAGGGTATAAGTGCATTTAATTCCATAGTACACATCCTAGGCACAATCATTGTAGATTGTTGCTTGATGAAGTGGAGATGTTCTCAGGGAAAATATATCTTTGCTCAATTGCATATATTGGATGGTCAATCCCGTCATCGTAAATCCAGTTAATTTTGTTTGCTAGAAAACTTTCAGTTTATTGGTAGTACACATGAATTATCATATTTATAAGTAGAAGAGGGTCTTAATCAAATAAAGAGCGTCAACTAGCATCAAGGACATTAGATATTGTAATCTAAGCTCCTCGATGACCAATGATTTGTACAGGAGTAAGGTGAACATGCATACGAAATTAACTCATCCTTTTGAAAATATTGAGAAAGATAGGTAGGAACGTGGAAAGTGGGGCTATTATTTGCAACGGTTAGCTGGGGTCGAAGAAGGTTACAATGCTTATCTAATTTCCGGTCAAGTGTTACACTACCCAATGAGAGCCGTTATATTGATAGTCGATGCAGGGAGAGCCATTACACCATGACACCACCCAGTGATCATTGGCCGCCAGAGGGCGTTACACCACGATAAAATAAAAAGGATAATGGAGTGGTGAGGAATGATTGATAATGGAGTGTGCAGAGGAATGATTCATAGAACACATGCAAACTAGCAATGGACTTGTCGGCTCAATGCACAGGAAAATCCTAACTAAATTCAATACCATGCAAAGCGAAGAAAGGAGACTCTCGTTACAAAAAACCCTAACGTTTTTCGTCATATATATCTTGGAAATATATCACTTTCATTCAAATTTCCACCTATCAGGCCATGTGACCAAGAAGGAGGATGAGGGTAATGTCGAACACACAGGGTGATAGATGTTGTGATAAGATATAGTTTGTTGAATCAATTTTTTTTCTTCCGTAAGAATTTTGATCATAATTTGCATAGTCTCCCCTATGGTACCAAGAATCAAAAACACGACAGACCTGGATATGAGGAAGAAATGGACACCACATAGAAGTTATGGTTTACGATTTAGTGGTATTCATTTTCCTGGATTTTGCATTAGACTTTATAGTGGCTTTTGCATTAGACTTTATAGCGATGGTTCCTGATATCGAAGGGCATCATATTTCACAAAATTACAAGGTCGACAACATGCAGGGGTGCGGTTGTATATTTTCAATACCTACAATATTTTTAAACCCAGGGGGCAGACAGGCCTTCCAAGACTTTTCAACCGACATCCTTCCGAGATCGTTTTCATACCTTATCAAGCGATAATGGCATCAATTGTTAGCAAAGCAATAGGAGCTTGGCTCCGCCCGGAACAAATGCACCACGATGGCGGGAACTGAGGCCAGTTGCTTGCTTTGCTCTCCAAATTATCGATGCAATATTATTCCAGAACTTGCAGAGAGTTTCAAAAAAGTACCAGTACATTGATGCACGTGGAAAGGCCAGGTTTGAAACTTAAAATTATTGGGTTGATAGCTTTCACCAAATGGCACAGTCACAACAATTAAACAACCACTATTTACACAGAGATAAAAGGACATGATACGCTGATTGCACAATTTGTATGAGAATT
This sequence comes from Larix kaempferi, assembly GCA_027924585.1. Lineage (NCBI taxonomy): Eukaryota > Viridiplantae > Streptophyta > Pinopsida > Pinales > Pinaceae > Larix > Larix kaempferi. The sequence continues at coordinate 4,165,844 of BSBM01000893.1, forward strand.
TTATTCCAGAAGCACAGGGGAATAAGAACACAAAGCATAAGGTTGATAATCAAATACCATCATAGTTCTGAGACAATTTGAGTGGTTGCAAATATCGTTTCCAAGGTTTATAAAAAAATTCCACTCTAGAACAGATCAACGACTAGATTTATGATGAATATAAACAAGGCAGGTCAGAATGAATCTCAAGGAAGGGTTGGCTATGACTTTAAATCTCCTGGTTCCTAAAACATTAATCGACTGGGTAATCGATTCCATTCATTACAAGGTCATAAGTTGATTCCATGATTTATTTCGCATAGCACTGGATCGAAGCTCCAAGTTTTCTTTTCTAACTTTCGACAACATAAATAATTGAAAATCGAACAACAAATTACGAATTGGTGAAGCAGTATATGCACAGTGCTTTAACATGCAACGAACGGATCTAACATTTGCACCGGTAATTTGATGTTAAAAAACAACATTTATCTTTTATTGATTGCAGACCCAAAATTTGAACAACATATCAGCTATCTCTTAAACAAATCTAAAAAAAAGTAGCACATAAGTAAGTTTACAAAGAAACAATAGATCTAGACTAGTAGCGTTTCCTTTTAAATTTGATTGATAGATCTAACCTTATCACTCTTCAACTAGGAGGTCTCGTAATGAAAATAATCAATAAATAGTTTGTGTGCAATGTAAGCCCTTAGGTCTGAGCTTTTGAACATGGCTCTGATACCAAATGTAAGAGCAGTAAACTCATAAAAGTAACAAGACAAACAAATGACTAGCATGCAATAAAAGATATGATAAATACAATGGATCTGATATCCTGTAAATTTATAAAAACTAGTATACAACCAGAAGCATCATGCAATGAAAGATATGAAACAAAATAGTGTATCTAATCAACAATATAACAGAAAAATATGCTATGAAAATATAGAAGCCATACTTGGATAGATGACCTAGCATCTACCATTACCTTGATAGATCCAATAGTGCAACTGAAGGTGGGGGGACGACTCTCCACCCAACCAACCCCTAGCCAAAGGTTGAGGCCCCCGAGCCCCCAACAATTAACCCTATGCCAGTGCTATCTTGCCTTCCTCTCCTCCAGAGCTCCTCTTCCAAGATGGCCAAAGACAAAAAAAATCCCCTTCTCTTCACTTCTTCTCCTCCTCTTATTCCCTCCTTCTCCCAATTTCTTAATTTGTTTTAAAGCAATTTGTTTTCATCCTTTTTCTTTCATATTCCCCATTATATTATTTACCTCTTTTATTTATTATAAATATTCCCCCCCTTTTTTTTTTCCTCGAAAAAAATCGTAATTTTATTTCAAATAGATGAACAAAATTACACTCTGCACATGTAGTAGAATCACTGAGATCCCTACATTGTCACATATTTTCTATCCCATATTAACATCTATCCCATACATAAATCAATAACAAAATTTACTGCTGTCCATCCAGCCACATATATTCGGTTTCATAAAAACAAATACTGTAACAAAAAAACGTGACCATCCTTGGTAAGTGCTATATCTCAAATCTGTGCCTCAATTTCTTCAATAAAAGGTCTGTGATAGTAGCCGAAAGTGCCCCCAGGTGAATGAATAGTAATCCTCCAAGTGCCAAGAGCTAAGTCCTGCTGCGTCGCTGCCTTGGATAGCTGGTCGGCCATCCCATTCCTCTCCCGGTATATATGTGTAAAAGTGATGTGATTAAAGGACAACTTTAAGCTGTTCACCTCCTCTAGGATAGGTAGTAGTACCATTACATGACAATGTGTTATCTCCTTTGCCCAGTCGATAACTACCAAGGAATCACCAAAAATCTGTAGAGAAAGATAGCCTTGTTCAAGTGCAAATAACATTAGCAGTTTGAGAGACATAAGTTCAGCATAGTTATTTGATCCTCTCCCCAAACCAGCCACTATATGAAAATAATGGGACTCAGTTTTGTGAAGGACTGCCCCCCCTCCACACACCGTTTGATGATCAGATGAAGCGCCATCAAAGAAGGCTCACGGCATGGATTTATCAATCATTTCTATTCGCACAGGTCGAGTTCTAATCACTTGTACAGGAGCCAAGAAATGTTGTCAAACCGCCACAGCGTGAGCCACCACAGACTCCAACGGAACCCTTCGATCATGAAATATGATCGTATTTCTGGTTATCCATATGCCCCAGGAAAAGATACACGGGAAGGCCCGGAATGGAGATGACTTGTTTACTGTCCACCAACATAGGAACGCCTCATGGACGCTCTCGCCCCTCCACCTCATCTTAATATCCATATAACTGCTAATTCCATTCCAAATAGCCTGTGAGAACCGACATTGCACAAAAAGATGAGCAATGGTCTCTTCCGCATCCTTGCAAAGTGGACAGATTCTCGGACCCTGGAGGAATTGTTTTTGCAAAATGTCCCAGGTAGGTGCCTTATTTTCTAGTATAGCCCAGAAGAGTAATTTTGCTTTACCTGGACACCTTAACTTCCACAGATATTTCCACCACCACACCAATTCCCTGTTATGAATTTCCACATTCAGCTGGATATATCCATTCTTTGGTGTGTATACGCCCGAGGGATGGTGATCCCAGATAAGCTCATCAACCCTATTGGTCAATCGAATATTAGTTAGTCGTAATATCCGCAGAAAATCCTCCCAAGCCCCCTGCAGTTCTACAGAGATCTCAAGTCGCTGTGCTGATAACCACCCTTGATGCCAATGTGTAGATGTTCCCGGATCCTCAATGTCAGCCAGAAAATTACATCCTCTTGTAGCCAGATAATTCCTCAATTCCACAGGAAGGACATGACCTCCCCTGCAACCAACCCAAGGGTCCAGCCCAATACGTAGGAGACGCCCATTACCTATCCTCCACACTAATCCAGATCCTACCAAAGAAAAATGCTGCACCACCGCTTTCCAGACCACTGAGCAATTTTCCTTCGACTTATCTCCCAGCCTTATCCATTCGAGAAGTGTAAGTGGGGCGATATATTTATGATATACCACTCTTGTCCAGAGACTTTGTGTATGGATAAGACACCACGACACTTTGGCCCCCAAAGCTTTTGCAAATAGAAAAATATTCTTTAACCCCCATCCTCCCAGTGCTTTAGGGACAACAATTTTTTCCCATCTGACCCACACCATTGCCCGATGCTCACCCTTACCCTTCCAAAGAAAGGCAAAACACAACCTCCGAATCCGCTCCAGGACTCCAATGGGGATCCAAGCAAGAGACATCCAATACACCGGAATTGCTTCCAAAATTGATTTAACCAGGACCAGCCTCCCAGCCCGAGAGAGCCATTTATGACTCCATCCATGTAGGCACTGTTCTAATTTTGCTATTAACCAGTGCCAATCAGCATTCAGATAAGCATTCGGTTTCAAGTGAAAGCCAAGGTACTTTAATCCATCATCAATATCCAAAGTCCTATAAGGTAGTATGTTAGCCATTCTTTGAATCTCCTGCTCAGTTAAATGCGAGCAAGTGATAGTAGATTTGTCAATATTTACTAACATACCCGCTGCAATATGCACTAAATGGAGGCCTTCAACCACCTTATCAATATCTTGTCGCATTCCATCACAGAATATCAGAATGTCATCAACGAAAAGGAGATGTGTAATAAACAATACCTGTGAAATGGATATGCCCTGAAAGGAACCATCAGCTTTTGCAGTCAAAATAAAACGGCTGAGTCCTTCAGCAACAAGTAGAAATAGCAGCGGAGAGAGGGGGCATCCCTGTCGTAGAACCCGTCCCGCTTGGAAGAATGGACTAGCAGAACCATTGATCAGTACAGAAAAACTCACCGTAGTGATGCAGGCCATAATCCAGCGAATAAATTCGTAGCAGAACCCCAGGTGAGTTAAAATCATCTGGATATACAGCCAGCTAACCCTGTCAAATGCTTTTGAGAGATCAATCTTAATCACGACACCCTTCTGCTTCCGTACTTTCAGAGTGTGTAATCCTTCCTGGGCCACTCCAATGGCCTCATGAATCTGGCGACCTTCCAAGAAGCCAAATTGCTCACAAGAAATATGCTGTGACAAAATATGTTTGAGTCTCCGCGCCATTACCTTAGAGATTATCTTATAGATACAATTGCAGAGAGAGATAGGTCTGAATTCATCAAAGCTGTCAGGCTTGTCTGTCTTCGGAATAAGAGCTATAAAGGTGGAGTTGAAAGGTCCATGGACAATCCCAGCCTTACGCGATTCTTCCACCACATGCAATAACTCCTCCCCGAAGAATTCATAGAATCCTAAGAAGAATTCTATAGGCCAGCCATTAGGCCCCGGGATTTTATCTTTTTGAAAGGATTGCATCACCATCGAGAGCTCATTCGGCAACAACTCCTCCATCAGTAGCCTATTATCTTCCTCCCCCACAAAACGAGGGAACAGCTGAGTCACCCGAATAACCTCAACAATGGATGCACCAGGTTGAGCAGTGAATAAATCTCCAAAATGTCTAACACCCAACTCTGCTAATCCATCAAAGCTGGAGACCTATTCCCCTTCTGCTGTAGATAATTCCCAAATAGAGTTTGTGAATTTTCTCCCCTTAGCATAATTTTGAAAAAATTTAGTATTCTCATCACCGCACTGAAGCCATATCACCCTACTTTTCATTCTCCACATCTCTTCTCTCTCACACAGAATCACATTCCTGCGTCGTTCCCACTCCATCAGTTCGCCATTCTACTGATCATCCAGAAATCCCATTCCCAGACAATTAAGAATCCTATCAATATTCATCTCAGCAGCCCGCAAAGTCTGCTCATCAATCGCCCTTTTATCATGAGCCCAGGAAATAGTGGCCTCTTTAATTCGCATAAGATTGTGTTGAAAGTGTGCACCCGCATGCAACTCAGAATCATGAGGACGATGAACCCACATATCCTGAACCAGCTTAAGAAAATCCTCCTCCTTCATCCAGCTAGGATTGAATTTGAAAGGGCTAGGAGGTTTTTTCCTTCTACCTCGTAACACCAGGAAGATGGGGCAGTGATCAGATATCCCACCTGATCCTACCCAGTGTATGACAACATCAACACCCAGTGCCAACACATCGGCCACCAGAAACCTATCCAGTCTTTTAGCCACCCGATGTTCCCCAGCTCTCTTATTCCTCCAAGTCGGAGATAACTTGGATGGTAAGATGTCAAGCAGATCCTTCCTGGAAAAGGCTTGTATGAAATAATTTGCTAATGTATCTGTAGCAGCCCGAGGCCCCCACACTTCAGAAGACCCCAGAGTAAGATTTAAGTCCCCACCCAAAATCACATCCCTACCTTCAAAAAGATCCATATCCAACAAGGAGTCCATAAATATTCCCCTTTTTATTATTTCACCCCTTTTATTTCATTATTTTACATTAGGGTTGTTACATGACATCTCTATCAGTCAGCAAGTACTAATCTCTAGTCACCAAGGATTGGAATCTCTATCAGTAAGCAAGTACTGATCTTCAGTCAACAAGGAATGGCTTCTACTCCTTCTTTCAAGGGAGGTCCTTTAGGACCACACCAATCTTGTCTCGAAAAAAAACAAAATTTGTACGAGACAAAGGATTAGTCAACACATCAACAACTTGTTCCTCTGTAGGAACATACTTGAGATTTACAGGTCCCTTCTGCACCATATCCCGGATATAGTGAAACTTTATCTCGATGTTCTTCGATCTCTCATGGAACAATGGATTCTCTGTCATATTGATACAAATCTGGTTGTCACAGAGAATATCAGTCACATCTATCTATGCATCGAACAATCCGTCCAACATATTGCGAAGCCACACTGCTTCACTACAAGCTGAACATGCTGCTACGTATTTAGCTTCTGCTATACTGAGAGCAACACAGGGCCCCTTCCTACTGAGCCATGAGATCAGACCTGATCCAAAACTAAAGCAACATCCTGAAGTGATTTTTCTATCTTCGACACTTCCATCCCAATCCGAGTCTATATATCCGTACAATCTGAACTCACTATCAAAACCATATCCGAGTCCATAGTCTATCGTACCTTTTAGGTACCTCATCACATGTTTTGTTGTAGTCAAGTGAACATGTCTGGTTCCACCATATACTGGCTTAAGGTGTTCACACCAAAACATATGTCTGGTCTAGTATTGGTCAAGTAAATCAATGACCCAATAATCTGTCTGTACATCATGACATCTACTGTCTCTGATGAAGCATCATTCAGGAGCTTCAAGTTTGTCACCATCGGAGTAGTCATGGCATTACAATCCAACATCCCAAATCTCTTTAGGATCTCAACAGTGTATCTTCCTTGAATCAGGAAAATCTCATATGGGAACTGCCATACTTCAAGACCTAGAAAATAGTGCATCATCCCAAGGTCTTTCATTTCAAATTATGCAACAAGCTTCTTCTTACAATCAATGATGGGCTTGTCTTCTCATGTTAGAAACAAATCATCCACATACAATAGTAATATCATAGGTTCATTATCTATGACCTTATAATAAATATTAGAATCTCATTTACTCTTAGTAAAGCCCAGGCTCATCAGGAAACCATCAATTCTTCCATACAATGCTATGGGTGCTTGCTTCAACCCATATAATGCTTTCTTCAATTTGCATACATGTGTTTTTATGTCTTCTGTTTCAAATCCTTCCGGTTGCTCGATGTATACTTCTTCTTCTATCTTTCCATTCAGGAAATTTGTCTTTATATCCATTTGATGTAACTTTCATTTCATCTTAGTTGCCAAGGAAAGGATGGTTCTAATTGAGGTATATCTAGTCACAGGGGCAAAGGTATCCTCATAATAAATTTATTCCTTCTGAGAGAACCCCCAAGCTACGAACCTTTCCTTGTAATTTTCAATGCTTCCGTTTGCTGAGTGTTTTGTTTTTGAAGATCCATTTTGACGAAACAATTGACTTGTCCTTCGATTTTGGTACCACATCCCACACATCATTCTTAATGATGGATTGGTATTCTTCATTCATAGCATCCAACCAATCATTCTTCTTTACTGCATCTTCAAATCATGTAGGTTCTTATTCAACAAGGTTACACATAAATTCTACATAACTAGAATATGGCCTTGGTCTCTTGCTTCCTTCTGGGGCACCATATCTTCCTGCATCTTGCATTATTTCTCGTGCCCAAGCTGGTCTTCTCTTTAGTGGATTTTCTTCATCAGGTGTCTCCCAAGGTTCTGTCATGTCATGATCCTCTAGAATAGGTTCCTCTTCAATATTTATGTTTGATACATCATTGGTTTCTATAACTCTAGGAGCTTCATGCTCCTCTTCATCTTCAAGAGTCTTCTTAGACTTGTTGAAGGATGTGTCTTCATCAAATGTAACATCTCTTTTAAGTTAAATCTAACGATATCCTGGGATGTACATACAGTAAGCCTTTGATTTCTCACTGTAACCCACAAATATTCCCTTCTTTCCTTAAGGCTCCAACTTCGATCTTTTCTCTTTTGGAATGTGAATAAATTCTGGACATCCAAATATCTTTAGATGACTGACTTTAGGATGTGTACTGGTAAACATATATTATGGGGTCTTGTTTCCAAGAGCACTGTGAGAGATTCTATTTTGAACATAGACTGCGGTTCTAGCTGCTTCATCCCATAAATGCATGGGTAGGTCTTGATCATGGATCATGGCCTTCACTGCTTCCATGATAGTTATATTCTTCCTTTCAGCTACTGACCATTCTGCTGCGGATTATAGGGAATGGTAATCTCCCTTTTAATCCCTGCTTGTTTACAAAAATATTTGAAATCACCTGAAGTGTATTCCCCTCCATTATCTGTCCTTAGAATATTTATCCACGTAAAACCAAGGGAAATTTCCTCCGGTCATTTGGTTTATCCAAATGGTCTTCCTAGGTGTGATGCACCCAAAAAATGTGCAACTGTCGAAGTAGAACCTTGACTCTACCTTCCCTCCAAGTGTTGTTGGTCCATAAGAAAGGGTGCTATAGGTTGTATTAATTATGTAGAAGAACCTGGAATCCATCCTTGAGAAATTTGTGGAGATCTTGTGGTGTTTGTCTCAATTTGGGAAAAGAATAGTTCTCGGGTTGCTAGTTTTGAGCTAGTCAAGTGCCATTTAAGTGTGCATGCAAGATGTTTGTGAAAAGTACTCAACCAGGTCTACATAATTAGAATTCCAAACATTATAATAGGTCTGATTGGTCACGTAACAAAATTCTGAAGCCATTCCCTTTGGGCTGCACCATAACTCATGATTGTCAGGAAGCTATCTTCTTGTGTCCAATGTGAAGCAAATCACCTAGTTTTGGGGAATTTCGATTCTGTGAGGTTGTGTTGGTGTTAATATCTATGATTTTCAGATTGGGGATATTATATTTTTGGTTCTAATCAATGGAATCATATGCAGATAAAGGATTTGGTGCAACATCTTGATTTGTATTGCTCAATCCATAATGTGTTTTACTTTGTTTCTTTGTTTACTTGATCGTTCTTTGTATGGTATTGAAAACATCAAGAACAATTTGAGTCATTCCCGGTCCAAGTCTTTGCATGGATTTGTAAAACCTGTCAAACCAGAAATACTTTGTGTAGTCAATGCATTTAAAAAAATGATTATTATTGGGATCTTGCATTCTATAGTGTTCCTATGGTTTCTCTCTTTTTATTCATTCCAACATATTTATCTTTTCTTTATTTGAGCATTTACAGTTAACTTATCTTGGTTATTTTTCTTTATTTCAATGCAAGTTTTTTATATTTTATATTTTGCTTCATGGTGTTAAATCATAATAAAAAAGCATAAAATGTTATTTAAATCAGTTTTACTTTCAACATTTTATTTATCTAGATTCTTGTAGATGTAGTAATTTTTTTTCTTTAGTTAGTTTCATTTTTCTGCACTTACCTTTACCATTTTTATTTTAGTTAGTATTTCCTTTGTTTATTTCATTTCTCCATGTTATACACACAAAAAATATATATATATATATATATGTATTAAACAAAACATAGCAAGAATCCTTTTTTCTTGAGAGAACTTGAGTTACTAAGGATTCAATGTACATCTGAAAGAGATTTAAGCGCAAGGTAACATTCCCACCTCTTCCCATTTATCCTTGTGAGAGGTTGAGTTTTTTGATCTCGAGAGACCCATTTTCAAGATCAACACCTTTACCATACCATACCACACCATACAAATTGGGGTATTATTCAAATAAATGCATCTAAACATCACAAGCATACCAATTTATGATATTGAAATATGGTTGAAGTGATTCCTACTCAATCCGTTTTCCAATACTTATGCAACCGACATAAATAAATCCATACCCGCATGGATGACATCAACATCTATGATTTTTTGTTTGTTGACGAGGTGATTTGGTAACGCGCAGGTCTCGTACTCGCGTGACACAGGATCGATTCCTGCGGCTTCCACTATAAACCTTGGGCACTAACAGCTGGGGCATAACCTCCGCGACCTCGTCTGCAACAAACTCGAACCTGTGACTTGCTTAACAGCCTATACGCCTTAACAATCAGACAGTTTCCAACCGGCCAACATCCCCGCCCCCTCAACATCTATGATTTTACTTGATCAATTGGTGTCTTATTGGATTCTTAAACAATCCTTTCAACAACCTTTTGATCCAATATTTATTGTCATTTTCCTTGTTTTCCTCGGCTAGCTATCATATGAGTAGTCTCATCAACATATTCAACCATTCCTCAACCATGTCTGGTTACATAACCATTATCAACCACAATAATTATCATTCTATGCTCATTATGTAAAAACACACTACTCTTACCAATATGCAATGTCATAAGTATGTACAATCATATTATTATGCACTATGCATTATCTCTCAATGCATCACTAGTGCATATGCATTCTATCTATTCCATTCCATTGCTTTTTCAACATTATATTTAAATATAGAATAACAACGATAGAAGAGTTAAGGATTTCCCCCTTTCAACCCCTCTGCATAGCATGAATTTCTCATCATAGTTGTTCCAATTTATGGACTTTTTCTAATTGCACAATGGATCGTTACCTATGATTATCTCACCAAGTAACAATTCATAACATGTATAAACATTTATACTTTCCACTTTCACAAACATACTATCAAGTTCCTACCCTAACCCTCATTACTTTAATAGATAATGATGCATTGTATACGACCATTTATTGGGATTAAGGTTGAGTAGCTAGTAGTCAACAATCAATGTAAAAGGGCCTCTATATTAATAAAGACCCACTAGGAAGTTGGTACTTATTAATTATTTGACCATGTCAAGAAGTTAGGGTTTTGGGGTTGGGAAGCCTATTTAAAGAGCTTCAAGGCTATGGATGTTTTTGCCGAGAATTATTGTAATGGAGCTCTGCTCAAGTGAATGGTTTCCCTACCACAATAGGTTTGTGAACATTGTTTCTCATGATATAAAAGCTCATTTCCTTGCATGTTATCTTTATCTTGTCTCATGTTTTTGATTTTTTTCTACATATTTTGGTTTATTACATCATAATATTTCTTTATTATGCGCGATTTAAGTTTTAGGGGTATTAAAGAACACCACACATATAACTCTACTCTATCAACAAAAGAGAGTGTAGGGTGAGAAAATCTCCCTCATTATCTTAGCTACCTTGCCAGCCATCTTCACCATTTTCTACCACAAAATTGCCTCAACGTCCTCTAGCTTTCATGATCATTGTTGCAACTTAATTTGTTATGTTGAACTACCCTCAAGTCCCATTTGACTATATCAATGATATTTTCTTTATTTTTAGTTTAATTTCCATTCCATTGGCCTTTGCATTGTTGCATCATTTATTGATTCTTGTATTGCTCCAATCCTTCCCTAACATTAGCTTTACCTATATTTTATAGCACTTCATAGTGGTACAATTGAGGCCATTCCATATTTATTTGGACCCCTTTCATTGTTGCTACTTAATTTGTTATGTTGAACTACCCTCAAGTCCCATTTGACTATATCAATGATATTTTCTTTATTTTTAGTTGAATTTCCATTCCATTGGCCTTTGCATTGTTACATCATTTATTGATTCTTGTATTGCTCCAATCCTTCCCTAACATTAGCTTTACCTATATTTTATCGCACTTCATAGTGGTACAATTGAGGCCATTCCATATTTATTTGGACCCCTTTCATATTCCATTCTCTTTTACAAAGCCATTCTTGAAAACACTATGACCTTTTATACTTCCAAAAAGTGATTGCAATCCTTATACTCTTCTTTGAATTTCTACCCATTTGTATGCTTGGAATGCTCTTAGTATTCTCTATCAGCATCTTCTCCCAAAAGTATTTATTTACTTTTGGAATCCTCAATGTATCTAACAACATATGACATCTCATATCATTGCTTATTTCCAACTTATTTAAGCTTGATCCAATTATGGAATTTTCCTTTTTATTTCCATGGAGAATTATCTACCAAGTTCAATTCTGTCTTGTAAATCATTTCCACATAGTGGAATGCTTCATTATTCCATTAACAACTTCAAATGAATCGAAAATCATTATTCTCTTCACATTCTTCTTTACACATAAGTTGTTGGTTCATATCCTGCAACTTTCCACACACATATGTATATAATTTTCCAACAAAGATGCTTCACTGATCCCATGTATGAAGTGCATGCTTTCTTTTCCTTGGTAGATTTACTCTACCATCAATTCCTTTCATAACTTCCTCTTCTTCAACCTACATTACTTTAATGCATTTCCTTATCTCAAGGGGTTAAGTAATTGTATCATTCTTTATGCCTAATAATCAAATATCTACATGCTATCATATTATAGTCTCCTTATACCTCTCATTGTTTCTTTTCTATATATATCAACTAGTTCATATGCATTCTAGCTTAAGTTACTATGAAAGATCCTTTGTTGGAATAATTAAAACCCACTCTATGTCAATTAATACATTAGAGACATTAATTAATCATTTTATGATTAATTACTATGTATTAGACTAAATAGTTGGCATATGAGTCATTGTGTGGACCACAAGGCATCTTTGGGGGGACCACAAGACTTATAGGTGTGGACCACAAGTTTCCTAAGTTACTTGGGTGCATTTCAGATCATTCTAGATAATCCTGGTGAGAAAGGTGCACATGCTGCTTTTTATTGTTTTTTACTGCTTTTGGGTGAAAGGTGAAAAGCTAGCCAACTAGGGAAACTATTTTTTGGACCACTTTCACTCCTTGATGTTTCTTCTTTCCATTTTTGGGATTTAGATTTTTTTTTCATCACAAATCACTATCTGATCACTAAATCAGAAATTCCTGAGCCTTTGGTGTGACTTGGAGAACACACTTGCCACCTAGGGGGGTTTTGCATCAATTTAGTAAGTCTACATTTGTGAAGATCCAAATGGAATCTTTAGCCATTTGAATCTATGATGTAAACATTATATATTGACATCCATTTAATTTCCTAAGGTTGGATTATGTATATTATTCATTGAGAGTAATACAGTTTGTATCTATAGTGAGTAATTTTATGTTTTCTTGACTAGTTGTGTGAGATCTTCTGTGAGAGTGTGTAATTTCTTGATTAGATCTTGGTGTGAACTGAATTTCACATGGTATCAGAGCTATCAAGATAATCCTTTCTCCTTATGTTGTCTTGCACGATCCAACCAGTCTCAAGGAGGGTGCAGTAATTCATCCACAGGGCACAGTAATTCATCCACAAGGCGCATTCTATCATCTAGAAACACACCCAAATCAGTCCAAAACTTATTTCAGAGCTGCCATGGATCAGTCACATCAGATCATCCTCACTCCATTCAATTAATTTGACTAGAAGACATAGATGGAGATCATGTTGAGGAGCAAGGGCCTCTACAGGGTGACTATGGCAACTGAGACTAAGCCAACCTCAACAATTGAGAAATCAAAGTGGCATAATCGAAGAGATGAAGCTTATGGGCTGTTGTGTCTCACTACATCCAGGGATCTTCTATTCCATCTCGATGGTCTTACCTCTCCAAATGAATTTTGGCTAAAGCTTCAAGAATTGTTTGGAAAGACTGATGAATTAAGAGGCCACCAACTGGATAATGAACTAGTTTCATTGAGTCCACAGAATTTCGATAACCTCCAAGATTTCTTCTCCAAATTCAAATCACTTGTTCTACAACTTTTAGAAATGTGGTATTGACAAAAAGGATGAGCAATTAGTCTTGGCCATCCTCTCCAAACTTGGCCCTGACTACTCAGTCTTTGTTTCGACCTTCCACTCCACAAGGAAGGCAGTTAAAAATTGGAAGAGTCCATCACTTTCAGAATTCATGGAGTCACTTACACAAGAACAAGACAAATTGGTCTTGATGGGAGCCATTACAAATCCATCCAAAGACCACCGTCTGGATTTTGGAGATTCAAAGAGTTCGAAAGGGAAGAAGAAGGGCAATTTCAAGAAGCCCACGGATCACAGGAAAGACAAGCAGAAATTTCATGAAGACTCCTTGAATTTCAAGAGAAATCCAAATAAGAAGAATGAGAGGACAAAGTGCAATTATTGCAGCAAGGTCTTTCATCTTGAAAGCTCTTGCATGAACAAGACCATTGATCAAATGGCTCAAGTCCTAAGGAAAGCCAACATTCCTCTTCTAGAGAGCGTAAGGAGGAAGGATGGAGGACAAAATTATGATGATAAGCAGAGAGTACATGCACTGATGGAAAGCACATAAATCCTACCTCAATCATTATTGATTTTAGAGCTTCAAGACACATGGTGTCTACAAGTGAGTTTTTTACTTCACTTGACTCTTCCAGTGGTCCTAATATTGTATTGGGTGATAATTCTGAAACCTCTAGCAAAGGAAAAGGTAGCATAGATCTCGAATTTGCTTCATTCAATAATGTCTTATATGTCCCTGGACTTGCTACAAACCTATTGTCAGTGTATCAGATGACCCACACGAGTACACCCAAGAAGGTAACCTTTACCCCAAATGATGTTGAGATATGTGAAATGTCAACAGGACGAATTGTTGTATCAGGCATTGCTGACGATAACTCTAGAATCTACAAGTTTTCTCACTTTGTGCAATTCCCCTCACCTTCTAATCTTTTAACCCATGCCAATGAGTCAAGTAAATTATGGCATGAAATATTTGGTCATCTAAGCTATGAATACCTTTCCCAACTTCATGAGAAAGAAATGGTCATAGGGCTGCCCAATATAAAATTTTCCAAAGGTGTTTGTCAATCTTGCATCCTAGGAAAACACCCTGAGCATAAGTATGGGAGATCCAAAACTGAGAGGACCTCTGCACCCTTGGAGATTATTCACAATGATATATCAGTTCCATTCCCCCATGAGTCTTTGAACCATGCCAAATACATCCTTACCTTCATAGATGACTTTAGCAGATACTGTTGGATTTATTTCATCAAGCTAAAATCTGAAGTTTTTGGTATGTTCAAGCTATTCAAGGCCTTAGTTGAGAATTAGTCTTGTAGACATATCAAGATTATCAGATCTGATAATGGTGGGGAGTACATCAAATCAGAGTTTCAGCAATTTTGTGCCTCTTTCGGCATTCAGATGCAACACACAGTTCCATATACACCTCAGTAGAATGGGGTTGCTGAGAGGAAGAACAGGTCCCTTAAGGAGATGGCCACATGTATGCTTGAGGCAAAGTATTTATCTCCAAATATTTGAGCTGAGGAAATAAATTGTGCCACATATATTCATAACAGAGTGCCACAAAAATCTCTGAAAGTAATCACTCCTTTTGAGGCTTGGACAGGGCACAAACTTGACATCTCTCATTTAAGGATTTTTGGCTCCAAGGCTTGGGCTAGGATTCCACTTGAGAAGAGGAAGGATATGAATCCAAAAGACAACCATGTATTTTTGTTGGATATTCAGAGGAATCCAAAGGGTATAATTTTCTGAACATGACCACTCAAAAAGCTTTCATAGAAAAAAGTGTTCAATTCAAAGAAGAGCCCTCTCAAAATGTTGAAATTGGAGAACCATCTTCACCACCACCTGAAGAAGTAAGTGATGTTGCTCTTGAATTTTTTTATTCTGATATTTCTGATGATGAGGACCATTTTATTACATATGTTAATTCACCAACAAATCCTAAATGGGCTGCTAATACTTTGCAAGCAGCAGGTGAACTAGTGGTAAATCCTCGGGACACAAGGAGGACTAGATCACAATTTGAGATTGCTCTCAATGTGAATGACCCCTACCTATCTGAGTTATGTTATATGATGGAGGATTATGATCCTCAGACATATGAGGAATCCTCCCATGACCCAAGATGGCAGGATACCATGAATGAGGAGTTTCAGTCACTATAGAAGAATGAAACATGGGAGCTAATCAAGCTCTCTGCAGGCAGGAAATTGGTAAGGTGTAAGTGGATCTACAAAACCAAGAGTGTAGTTGATGGTAAAGAAGTGAAATATAAGGCTAGGATGGTGGCAACGGGATTCTCCCAAGTCCAAGGCCTTGACTACAATGAGACTTTTGCACCAGTTGCACAGAAGGATTCGATAAGACTAGTTCTAGCAATTTCTGCATCCCAGCGCTGGGAAGTGCACCACATGGATGTCAAGACTCAAGAGTGCGTTCCTCCGTGGGGATCTTCAGGAGGATATTTATATGAAACAACCATAAGGTTATACATCTGATCCTAACTATGTGTGAAGGTTGAGGAAGTCCTTATGTGGGCTTAAGCAAGCCCCCAGGGCTTGGTATGCCAAAATGGACAACTTTCTCTTGTCACAATCTTATGTTAGATGAAAATATGATCACAATGTTTACATGAATCTAATTGATGGTTTAATAATGATTATAGTGCTATATGTTGATTATTTACTAATCACATGTAGCTCTACTGATCAAATAGCTTCATTAAAGACTGCTTTGCATCAAGCATTTTCCATGAGTGATTTGGGAATTCTTAAGCAGTTTTTGGGGCTTGAGATTTAAAAAAAAAAAGAATGGGACTAAGGTATCTCAGTCCAAATATGCATCTGACCTGCTAAATAATTTCAAGATGGCTGATTGCAAGCCTTCAAAGACTCCTTTCCTTTCATGAGTTAGACTTGAAGAAGCAGAATCTACACCCTTGGTTGACAGCACCTTGTATAGGCAGCTTGTTGGCAGCTTTCTATACTTGACTCACACTCGACCTGATATTGCTTATGTTGTGAGTGTGGCATCAAGATACATGGATCAGCCACATGAGCTCCATTGGAGGGATGCATAGATAATCTTGCACTATGTGCAAGGCACCAAGACTGATGGGATCCACTATGATACAGACTCTAGCCTAGATCTTCTTGGCTTTACTGATTCAGATTGGGATGGTGATAGCCTTGACAAAAAATTCACATCTGGATTTGTATTCATGCTTGGAGGTGGTCCTGTTTGCTAGTCTATCAAGAAACATAGTGCAATTGCACTATCTTCAGCAGAGGCCGAGTACAAAGGAGCAGTGAATGCTGCTACTCAGTGTGTGTGGTTGCAGGGTATTCTTGCAGAGTTTGAGATTGCTTTTAGTACTCCTACTGTCATCTTTTGTGATAATCAGAGTGCTATAAGGGTCTCAAGTGATCTGGTATAGAGACAAAGGACCAAGCATATTGAGATACATATGCACTACATCATAGGTTTAGTGCATGGCCAGATCATTGATTTGCAGTATTGCCCAACAGGTGAGCAAACTGCAGACATCTTCACCAAAGATTTTACTAAGAAGACTTTCAACTATCTTAGATCACTGCTTAGGATGGTTGAACATGTGGTGGAGTGAAGGATTGATCAACAATCTTTCAATTTTTGATATGTCCATTTTTTAGGGAAGGTTTTTCTCATGAGGTTTTCCTTCTATCCTTGCTTTTGTGGACCAGGCAGTATTGTACATGGTGACCATGTCTTGTTACTAGGCCCTTAGTATTTTATGATATTTAGCACATAAAGTCAAATTTATGGGGGGGTGTTGGAATAATTAAAACCCAATCTATGTCAATCAATACATTAGATACATTAATTAATTATTTTATGATTAATTACTATGTATTAGACTAAATAGTTGGCATATGAGTCAATGTGTGGACCACAAGACATCTTTGGGGGGGCCACAAGCCTTCCAGGTGTGGACCACAAGTTTCCTAAGTCACTTGGGCGCATTTCAGATCATTTTGGATAAGATTCTGGTGAGAAAGGCGCACATGCTGCTTTTTACTGTTTTTTACTGCTTTTGGGTGAAAGGTGAAAAGCTAGTCAACTAGGGAAATTGTTTTTTGGACCACTTTCACTCCTTGATGTTTCTTACTTCCATTTTTTGGATTTAGCATGTTTTTTCATCACACATCACTATCTGATCACTAAATTAGAATTTCGCGAGCCTTTGGTGTGACTTGGAGAACACACTTGCCACCTAGGGGGGTTTTGCATCAATTGAGTAAGTCTACTTTTGTGAAGATCCAAATGGCATATTTAGCCATTTGAATCTCTAATGTAAACATTATATATTGAAATCCATTTAATTTACTAAGGTTGGCTGATGTATTTTATTCATTGAGAGTAAAACAATTTGTATCTATTGTGAGTAATTTTCTGTGTTCTTGACTAGTTGTGTGATATATTTTGTGAGAGTGTGCAATTTCTTGATCAGATCTTGGTGTGAACTGAATTTCACATTCTTAGTCCCTCGTTTCATCATGATTGACCCTAAAATTGATTTACTAGAACCTTATCACTCTCCATTCAAGGAATTTAATCACCTTGTTAACAAGCATTGTCGTCATACTTCTCACATTGTTTATACCCACTCAATAACAATATTTCCATTTTACTAAGTACTCAACTATTGTTGATCTAGTTCACATTGCCAGTTAATATACAACTCCACCATGATTTTTCCCATATAAATGTGCCTCTAAACCATTGTAAAAGCACCATTTTGAAGTAACTACATTCATACATACTCAATTTCACATCGGTCGTGCTCCTATATCATCCTACAACTTTTTCCAAAAGTTTAGGAAACTTTGGAGGTCACTCACATGGGTAATTTCCTTGTCCTATCAATCCCATAGGCTCTATTATGCTCACTTTCTAGAATAACTAGAAATATATGTAAACAAATAGAACCTTTTATTATATTCTCCTCTTTGTTACTTTTCCAACCACTATACTTGGGCCCAATTCAAAGTTTTGAGCTAAAAGTTATAGCTCTCTAAAATGACCAATTTTGCCCATTTTCTGCACTTTTATTCTTATTGCAATCAATGTTGGAGTCCAACTTCTACCACATGTAGAGGGAAACAAATAGAAATAACTGGAAAAACGTTTGTGTTAACATATAATTATGAGTACTCAGTAGTTTCCATAACTCCCAATGCCTCTAAAGGAATCTTGCTTATCCTAAACTCCCGAGTTGTAGCCTTTTCACTGTTATTTTGTTCCACCTTGGTTCCACTATTATGTCCTCTTCTAGAGACATTTCTGCCCCTACCTCTGATAGTTTCTTTTCCTCTAGCAGTTGAATTCTTCCTGGAAGGTTTCTTGTTTTCCTTTAAGGAAAGCTAGTATGCTTCCACCATTGTTCTGATTCTTACAATACACAACTCATCTTGTATGGCATACCTCATCCCATCTTCATCTCCTTCATCACTATGCCCAAATCCAATAGACAACCTATAAAATTCTTATGTGTACTCCTTAACGGTCATTTATTTTTTCCTAAGATTCTGTAACTTCCTATACACATTCAGAGTATGATCAACATGAATAAATTGACCTTTCAATTTAGCTACCATTCTGTCCCAATTCCTGATTTTGTCTTTTCCTTTCCTCTTCCTTTCAAGCTACAATACAATATCCCACCATAAGGATGCATGTCCCTTTAGCTTCATGCAAGCCATTTTTAATCTTTTAGGGTCCTCAATTTGTTCCATGTCAAAGAATTTTTCCATATCTATAACACAGTCAATCAACTCATTTGGGTTCATGTTTCTTGAATATCCTGGTAGGTGTTTCCATCTTAGGATTTCCCCTCAAATTTGTTAGGGCCTTAGTAATTATTTCTTCTAGGCCTTCAACCATCTCAACTTTTTTTTATGGGCTCTTAGTTTCCATTTCTTCATCACTCACATAATGAGTTTCAGCTACAACTCCTCTCCTCTGAACTATTTATATGGCTTCCAATATTTCCTGGATAACTCTCAATGCTTGAGTCACGCCATCTGCAACGCTACCACATTGCTTTTTTCCTCTCCACTGCACATCAAATCCTCTTCTATTAGCCATTTTTTTCTCCGCACAATTTACCTTCCTTATAGTTCTACCCATCAAATCTCCTTGCTGGAACTGTAAAAATTTCCTTGGAACAATTATACCCAACACTTCCCTTAGCTGGGATTGATCTCTACAACATGACACTTCTGCTTTGATACCAAACTTGGTGTAGCCCTAGAGGATCAAAACTAAACACTACAATATTGCAAGATCAAAGTGCACAACCAAGTTCAAAAACACCAATAGTTAGTTTAGATACATGGGAAGCCATTCAAATTACCCATTTCATTATATTAAAATTAACTAAGAAATTTACAGAGTACATTTGTAGGCTTTGGGTAAGCTCTACATATTTACAGTAAAATGTAAATTTAAACTACCCTCATGGTCTCATCCTTAGGTAGGGTGTTGCATTCATCAAGGTGTTATATATCATAATTACAGGAATCTCTTCTTCGCTTTGTATCTTCTTTTCTCGGTAGTATCTTCTTCTCTATATCTTCTACATGAACTTCTTTTCATTTCTTCCACTAAGACCTCTCTTCACACCTGCTCTTCTCCCCTTTCTCTTTGTCACAACTCCCCTTCCATTATTCAACCGTCCTCCCTTTCCTTAAAGTGATAGTTAGAATCATTAAAATGTTTTTAATGGTTTTAAAAGAGAAATGGATGAGTTTCTTTCCTAAGATGCCATGCCTCCCACATGATCTGCATCAAAACCCAAGCTAGATCTGCATTAAAAAATTTCGTGGAATGGAAAACAAGATAAAAAGTTGTGAATTTACTAGGATTTAATCCGATCTGTTCGCATGCATAGACTAATCCTGGCCATTCACACAATCTTTGTTTCATCCCAATGGTTTGCATTGATTTAACCCAAGAGGTCAAATCTCCACCGTTCCTGCATAATTCTCCATGATGTGCATCTTGAGAGTCTCCTCAGTGTGAATGGTTGCAATTTGTTCACATTCTCCCCCCTTTTTCTTTGGCACATGACGGATGAATATTAGTCGTTTGCACAGTGGGTGGATGGCAATGATCTCCCCGTGTTTCTCCATGGCACCTGCACAACACGATTCTCACATCTAGTGTGTGTGGGACCTTCATCGTCCATCTTGACTAATTCGACTAAAATGACAAGAGCAACATGGAAACACATGCCCAAAGCAGTGGAGTCATTCCACAATTATTCTCCCTCGAAATACATGCCTAAAGCATTGGATTTTGATGATGATATGATCCATTTTTTTATTATCTATTGTTCTAGTATGAATCTAATCTTACAAACCTTAGTGAGGATTAATCACTTGACCTAAACACAATAAAAGGTAGACTATCAGATATAGAAATGTTTGAACATGAGGATCCATGAGTGCCTTTCCTTCCTTGGTGCATATGGATGCATATGCATCATCTCATAAGGGCATTTTGAGGGTTTGGTGTGTTGCAATAGACACCATCACTAGACCTAGTCTCACGAAGAATATAATCACTACTACAATGCAACTTGTTCAACTTATAAAGGCAATTTAGAGGTTTGGTGTTTGCAATAGCCCCATCACTAGACTTAGTCTCACGGAGAATATAATCACTACTACAATGCAACTTGTTGATTAGTAATATGAATGTGTAAATCATGAGGCCTTGTTGTCTCGTGCCTAGAATCTTAAAATTTGGATACTTTGGAGATTTAATTTAGTCATTTTAACTTTAAAGCAATTTGAAGTTGGAGGTATTAATGTCAAAAAGAGAGGAGGCTACAAAATCAATAAGAGTGTAAAGCTAACCCCTATAGAACTCATAGTAAGATAGGCAGTAGAAAGAGTAGGAATATAAACTCATTCATTTTAACTTTATGTAGAGGAATTATTAGTCTCTATTAAGTAGTTCAACCTTAGATAGACTCTTAGGATCAAGTATATATATTAAATAAATAGAACAATCTATTTATAAGAAAGAAAGGAAGGTATTCTTTATTGTAAAGCTTTATCTCCTCAATATAGTATGCAGGATCTATTATTAGCTGCTGGATCAAGAGTTTAAAAGCCATACAGGATCTAGCAACCTTTACAAGGGAAATCCATTAGTTTTCCACCAACACTATATATAGGATTTTGGAGCAAAGGGAGGAGATATAATTGTATTTGATAAATGTTGTGCTATAATTGGGTGTTGATACCTATGATGTGGTGTATGATTTAGTCAATGTTTTTCCAAAATATAATTTTCTTATTTTTAAAATTACATTACATTAGAGGTTGATTTTCCAATGAATTTTAGGTATAAAGGAAAGGAAACAAAATATGCAATTTGTAATGTTTCCCTTTCGTTTTACCAAGTTTGAAAAACATTTAACAAAAACAGTGAAACAGTGAAACAGTCTGCTAATTATTGGAGAATTTGTCCACCCACACGTAATAAACACTGAAAAACATCTTTTAAATATGGGATTACAAGAATTATCCAAATAATGAGTAGACACGTTCTCCAATAAACACCTATGCCTTGATCCATCTCCACGACTCCCAACTATAGGCATCATTAATTGTTGATGAATGGAGCCTGCCACCTGCTCAAGCGGATCACCCCGCTATTAACTTACATGGGCACACACACCCTACACTTGCCATGTCCAATTGCAGCTGGCAATTGCAGAACTCTCCAAATGCTTGTTCCTTGCCACGATACTCTCCTGTCTCTCCCACTCCTTCATCGTTCTCCACACTTTAATAACATGAATCCATTCGACTGATCTTATAATTGTTACTTATCTGATTGTTGGTGTTTTCTCAATCTAATTTTTGAGCAGTAGATCATTCTGTTCTGATCGATCCAGTTGTTGAGCACCGAGCAGAATTCATTCGACCGATCTTATAAACGTTACTTCTCTGATTGTTGGGTTTTTCTCAATCTGAATTTTGAGCAGTAGACCATTCTGTTCTGATCGATTCAGTTGTTGAGCACCGAGCAATTTTATCAACATGAAGGTAAGTTTACGTTCCTTTTAGTTTAATTGTAGAAGGAAATGAATGTATTTTTCTCGGGATAATTTAATAATTGGGTGTGGTTTCAGGGCACCAAAGTGCATGAATCCCCCGGGGATGATATTAAGGTGGCCCATAAGAAGCCGAAGGTGGAAGGAGGAGCCCCCAAGAACAAAAGACCAGGGGCGGTACCTCAGAATAACGGTAAGTTGATCAAGCGGGAACCCAGCGAGGACTTTGAAGAATTTGTGAGGACTCTTAAAAAGAATGTTTCGGTGGACGAGATGCGTGAGATCCTTCGTGAAAATGGCCAGGATGCATCTGGTTCAGACGAGTCTGTGATTGGTAGATGGTATGTTGTGAGATTCTTGGCATTATAATTGAATTTAAAGCTAAATATGTGTCTAAAGAGCTCATCAATTGTGGTCTGTGTATGGCATCAGTGCTGATCAGATGGTTTATGGGCCAATGGAGGCATGCCCTATGTGCGGTGGAAGTCTGGAGCTGGTTGGATTGAATTACTCATGCATGGGCTTTATTTCAGAATGGAGCAAGTGCAGTTTCAGTACTAGAGATATTCCCCGGACCAATGCAAATTTGAAAATTCCCAGTGGGGTCAAAAATGAATTTATCGAAGAGGTTGGGCTCCGAGTTATTTCATGGATGTCTGTATGCGAGTTGCATTAGATTATTTTTCATTTGAAATAATCCATTCCAGCCATTCTTTTTTTCTCCTGAAATGTGATTCTTGATGTTTCAGTGGTCAAGAAATTATCAGGCCTCCACCGAGCGTCCCAAGAGAGAGTTACTTCCAACTGATCAGCCCTTCTCTGGCATGACATTAGCATTTGCAGGTCGAATGTCACGCCCTCAGGTAGCTCCTCTAATCGGTAAATTTGTTTTTCAAAACATTTAATACAAATTCTGCAATTCTTTTGTGTCGGGTGAATGTTGATATTATGCAACTATGTTAGTAGAAACAGCACCCAAGGCTAGGTGCTCGTTTCGGGCAGAAACCCCATCTTCAAATTGAAACCACATCAGAAACCCTTTTCAGGCTTTCATTTCCCATTTCTCGGTTACTTTCTCGACAGCAAGCCCCGGGATGTTTCTAACAGGTTTCTAACTTGCCAGAAATGACTAGCATAAAAGATCTCAAGTTCAAGTTTCTATCATTAAATTAAAGTAGGCCATCCTTACTATAACGAAGTATTATCCCCAAGGCCTTGTTTCTCGAAGCATTCGATTCCAGAAAATAAGTATTCAGGTCCAGCTTTGCAGTAACAGAGTATTAACCTCCAACGCCCAATAACGCCTTACTTCGTATTCACCCTTCATGACTACCTCTCCCTGGCTAAGGGTTGATAAATAGATTTCACATTCATTCTATGAAGACAACCTTCTCTATGTATTCACCCTTCACATCTCCCTTGCTAAGGGTTGACAAGGATAAGAAGATTTCATAACAATGACGACCTTTTCAAGGCCTTATTTCGTGAAGTATTCACCCTTCACTCTTTAGTGTTGATAAAGGTTTACTAAGGGTTTTAAGTAGATTTACTAAAGGTTGATACAAGATTTCGTGGGTTGATATGCAGATTTCATAGCCATTCTATGAAGAGGACCTTTTCAAGGCCTTATTTCAAGTATTTAACTGTCACTTCTCCCTTGCCAAGGGACCTCTCAATTCTCCCTTGTTAAAGGTCGATAATGAGATTCCATAACCATTCTGTGAAGAGGACCTTTTGAAGGACTCATTTCTCTAAGTAATCACTATTCACGTCTCCTTTTCGCTAGCTAAGTATTGAGAAGGAGATCTCATAACCATTCTTATTTTTCTAATTATTCACTCTTCACGACTACCTTTCCCTCGCTAAAGATTGAGGAGGAGATGTCATAACCATTCTCTGAAGAGGACCTTGTGAAGGCCTTATTTATTGAAGTATTTAACCCTCACCTCTTCCTTGCTAAGGGACCTCTCACCTCTCCCTCCTTTACCTTGATAAGAAAATTTCATAACCAGGGACCTCCCACCTCTCCCTCCTTAAGGGACCTCCCACCTCTCTTTTGCTAAGGGACCCCTCACCTCTTGCTCCTCAAAGGTTGCTAAGGGACCTCTCACCTCTTGCTCCTTAAAGGTTGATAAGGGGATTTTTATAACCATTCTGTGAAGAGGACCCTTTCAAGGCCTTATTTCTCGGAGTATTTAACCTTCAGCTCTTTCTTGTAAGGGACCTTGCAACTTCCCTTGTGAAGAGGACCCTTTCAAGGCCTTATTTCTCGGAGTATTTAACCTTCAGCTCTTTCTTGTAAGGGACCTTGCAACTTCCCTTGTGAAGAGGACCCTTTCAAAGCCTCATTTCTTGAAGTATTCACCCTGCACAGCTTCCTCTTCCTTAGCTAAGAGTGGATAAGGAGATTTCATAACCATTGTATCAAGAAGACTGGACTACCCTTGTAAAGAGGACATGATTTGATTTCGTATGTGTTCACTCGCATCTTCATATTTTCTAGTGGTGCAATAGCTTCTATCAGACAACGGGCAAAAGCCAGATAGGTAAATTACTTTCTTGCGCTTGCACTTGCACCCAGGGGGATTATGGTGGTTGTTTTCATGATGATGGTGATTTTGAGCTGTACTTTTGGAGGAGACAGTAAAAGCCAACTAGACATTAGAAGGCCATAGATAATAGTGCTACATATCCTGGTCAAAACAGTGTCTCTAACTCTTAAATTTAAGGAAGGTACAAGTTTCACACACTCACTCGAGAAAGCCAAGGGATGAGATGGAATGTGAAAATTAGTCTGTTACAAACTGACTTATCATATATTTATGACCTGAACAGTGATAATGACATTGTTGCAAACATTTTGTTATAAATATGAATTATCCTATTGAGGATGGTCCCGTTGCTATGAATATGGATATATCTCCTTTGCTAATCTTATAAATTTGAAAGATTTGTTCATGTTTATTTTTCTTTGGTATGATGAGTGATCTCCTTCTAATATTATAAATTTGAATTGTTTGCTCCTTTTTCTCTGTATCTTTGGTATGACGATGGATGATAAAAATATATTCTGTCGTATTTATTTTAAAAATTATAATATTTTTTATGGCAAAATCTGAGATTTTCTTTTACCATTATGAAGCGTGAGGCGTTTCTCATTTCTAGTAACATACTTATGCAATACCCTTGTTTGCAATAGTCTTTTTCTTGTATTATTTAAGTGACTACTGGTGATTTGTGTTGAAGTATGTTTGGAGGCGGGAGATTGAGAAACATGGAGGTCGGGTTTCCAATGCAATCAGAGAGGGTTTGTGACTGAGCTCCTCTCGTTTGCTCTTCAAAGAGTTAGTTCAATCACTGCAAGGCAATTTGGGTGATTTGTTGGTGATGAATTTGGTATTTGTGTTGCAGGTGTAACTTGTGTAGTAGCGCCGGAAGCTGAACTTGAACGTGGAGGCTCATCTAAATTGGTTGAAGCCACGTAATTATTCTGAAATTTTGCCTTGCTCTTCGTCAATATTTTTTATGCGAGAATTAAATCATTTGGAATGACTGACTTTCGTTGATTTTTGCAGTGACAGGAGTATTCCAGTTGTGAAAGAAGCCTGGCTTCTTGATAGCATTGAGAAGGAGAAGGCTCAGCCCCTTGAGGGATATAGTATGCTTGCTAAATTTCCAAGTGGAAAGGATATTCCTTGGGATAAGCGCGCTCCTGAAGACGAGGCCGCTGAATCTCTCATGGCAGAGGTGCATTTTCAATCTCCTTATCTGCAAATATTTGCACTTCATAAGTTTCTATCTGTGCTTTTCTCAGTTCTGTCTTTGCTTCTCCACATAGATCCAGATTCCATATTAACCTCACTTCTAAGCAAGTTTGTTAAGCATTGACAGTTATAAAGTGTTATTTGCTTCTCCACTAGCCTAGATCCAGATTCCATATCAACTCCACTTCTAAGCAAGCCTATTAAGCATTGACCTCTATAAAGAGGTGCAAATCTCAATAGCATATAAGTTTACATATGCCATGGTTCAGCAAACTTCAACAGTATATAATTGTACACAGTCTTTTATATGAATTTCCAGCATACCATGATCCTTACCCGAATGCGTTTTGTCTTCAGCATACAAGTTTAAACATCCCATGATCCTTTCTATAAGTCGCCAACATGTCAATATGCCATGATCCCCCTTTTTTTTTCAATTGAAAAATGCTATACTTTATTAGGAAGTATATGTGATACAGTCCAAAATACTGTCAGTCCATGACCAGTCCGAGGCGACAGTAAACTAGAACAAGAAAAGCCAACAGGCCAAATGACACAAGTAATCAAGTGGACGGCGATAAGAAAACGCCCAAAAGCCAAATAACCCAAGAAAGTATGCCATGATGATATGATCCCCTTATGCCAATGGGGGGTTTATGGGGTTTGTCTTCAGCATATAAGTTTACACATCCCATGATCCTTTGTATAAATTTTCCAACATGCTAATGGTAAGTTTTCAACATGCCAACATACCATGATTCTTACCCCAACCCTAATGTTGGGGTTCCACATAGGTAGAGGCCCTTATATTAACATCTATTAACAAATGGTTGATGAGTTGCAGTAACCCTTCTATTAACATCTATAACATAATGGTTGATGGGTTGCTGGATGAATATGAATATGGTTGTTGGGTTGCAGGATGAATATGTGTGCTTGTTAGTCTGCCCCTCTATTTCTGCCCTTCTGTCCTCTTTTTCTGTGGGACGTATTGAGGATGTGTTGTGTGGCTGTGCTTGAGAAAATAAGCATAGAATATGCTCTAACGACTTCAAAATCTTCTCCCCTTTTATGTTATATGTTATCTCACATTGGTCATGACGTATGGTTGCGGGATGAATATCGCTGATTGATCAGCCTTTTCTTCTCCTATGTGTGACGTGTTGTATGGGTGTGTATCAAATACATGTAAACTTGTAGTTGCTGGCTGCAGCTTAAGCTATACGGAAAGAGAGGAGTCTACAAGGACACGGAGCTGAAGGAAAGCGGAGGATTCATTATGGAGAAAGATGGTATCCTGTTCAATTGTGCTTTTTCAGTCTGTGATCAGGCTCTTGGCTTGAATGAGTAAGTTTAATCAATCTCCTTAATTTCTCTTGATTGTGAAAGTGGCTTTGGAATTTTATGATCTAGTGTCAAATAGCAACGTGGTCACCCGAGCTCTCTTTGGCATTCCAGGTATTGCGTTATGCAGATTATTGGGATGCCCAAGGAGGAAAAGCACTACTTGTACTTCAAAAGAGGCCGAGTAGGAGATGCCACCACCGGGGAGGAAAGGCTCGATGAAAGAACCAACGTTGGAGAGACAATAAAGGAATTCAAGCAGCTCTTTGAAGACGTGACTGGGAATGAGTTCGAACCCTGGGAGCGAGAAAAAAAATTTACGAAGAAACGTCTAAAGTTTTATCCTATAGATATGGTAAACTGGCACAGAGTTGGTTCTGCTTCTTGTATGTGCGTCTGTCTGTGTACAAGCAAGGCATACTGATATAAAGTTGTTTTACTTTCTCGCATCTCAATGAACTTATTTATATGAGCATTATATTTGTTTGTCTAGGCTGATGGAGTCGATGTCCGATATGGAGGTTTGGGGGTAAGGCAGCTGGGTATTGCGGCAGCTCATACAAAAATTGACCCAAGAGTAGCTGAAGTATTGAAGCTGTTGTTTAGTCAGGAAATATACAGGTAAGTACTCTTCTTTAAAAAAACATTGGAACAATAAGCCTCCCAAGCCACTTGAAGCCATATTCATGTGGATGCCGAAATTATATTTGAGCCTCCGCTGTTTGAAATTTAAATCAAAATCAGTTGAACTATGAACAAAAAGGGACTCAAGTGACTCCCTTGATGTAATTACAAACTATTGTTTGTATTGCTACAGTGGATGGGAAAAACGCATATCCATCCTTTGAGATTTCATGTCAAAATTAATATTTACTTTACTCCAGCCATGCGTGTCTGGATACAAGCTATTAATACAATCCCATGTGCCTTTGCTGGGATGTAAAATTCCTTATATGCCATGATTCTTACCAATGCCAATGGAGATGTGTATTCAGTTGTGGCCTCTCTTAAATGTCAAAGTAATATTTACTCTACTCTATCCATGTGTGTCGGGTACAAGCTATTACTACAATCCCATATGCCTATGGTCGGATGTAAAATTCCTTATATTTCATCATTCTTACCAATGCCAACGGAGATGGGTTTACAGGTGGCCTCTCTTACTAACATCTTACTAACATACTGCTAGATTGGCTGCAGATATGTATATGCCGTTAACTTGTCTTTTTCTCCCCTTCCTCCTGTGGGTTGTGTGCATGCGTGTTAAAAGGTTAGCACACTAAGAAAAGGGTACTCTCTCATGCTGCTCAAATAGCTGTGGGATGTATAGGTCTTCTGTTCAACCTTCTTCCCCTGCATCACCAAAAGCTCTTGCCATATGTGTGTATTGTCAATGAGACAAAGATGGTTGTATCAGGCAGAAAGTCTTATGATTTCATTGTTGGAAGATTTTAGTTGTATTTTTTGGTGGTGTATTTTGACGAATTTTCTCAGGGTTTGCATTACAGGTATGCTTTTACAGAGATGGCAATTGATACACCTGATCTACCTGTAGGCATGGTAACGGATGTTCATTTGAAGCGTTGTAAGTGACTGAATTGTGTATATTAAATAATTTGATAGTGGTTGAATATGTTCTGGCTACTCAGTTGTGTGGTTGACTTGCATTCAGGCGAAGAGGTGCTGCTCGAGTTTGCAGAGCATCTAAGCAAGAAGGCCGAATCCGATGAGAAAAGAGAGGCTTTGTGTCTTGATTTCAGTAATAAATGGTTCACTTTATTGCATTCTACAAGACCTTTTTTAATCCATGACATTCAGCAACTTGCTGATCTGGTGAGTTTCAACTTAATTCTGAATTATCCATTCCTATTCCTCTGCTTGAGTATTTTGATAGGCCTGGTAACCCCATCCCGGGGCTCCTCCAAGGTCTCCCCAGGATGTAAATAAAAATATCCTATTATGTTTGACAGGCCTCCTGGGTCTTCCAAGGACGTAAATAAGATAATCTATTCTGTTTGACAGGCCTATTACTAAGTGGTGAAAACCTGGCCTGGCTGGAACTTGTGTTTCAGTCGGAGGACATAAATGTCTATTCTATTCCATGAAATTCTCACATTCTTTACCTCATAAAATTGATCTCAGTTTTGTCTGTTGGAACTTGTGTTTGAGTTGGAGGACATAAATGTCTATTCTATTCCATGAAGTTCTCACTTTCTTTACCTCGTAAAATTGATCTCAGTTTAGTCTCAGTTTAGTCTGTAACCACAGGCAAGAGCAATCGGAGGACATAAATGTCTATTCTATTCTATGAAGTTCTCACATTCTATACCTCGTAAAATTGATCTCAGTTTTGTCTGTAACCACAGGCAGCTCCTGTACTGGAAAGTGTGCGTGACATATGTTTTGCATCACAACTCATAGGAGATATGACAGGCTCCACCCTTGATGATCCATTAGGTGATAGATACTCTAAACTGGGTTGCACTATAAGCCCATTGGAGAAGGAAACAGATGATTATAAGATGATTCTCAAGTACTTTGAGAAGACGTATGAGCCCATTCAATCCAGAGATGGAGTAAGCAAACAATCTTAACTATTCATTGCTTATTGAATATAATAATCATAATCGATTCTTGGATCATCTCTTTATTTTTCCTTCTTTTCATTTTCCTGTAATAGAATTCACACTAACTCCCATTTTGTTTTTGCGTGTCTCCAGTATTCTGGAATGACGGTAGAAAATATTTTCAAGTTGGATGCAAGCGCTCATCCTTACGAGGAAATTGCTAAATTGCCTAATAAAGTGCTCCTATGGTGTGGTATGTTTAAATTAGCTCTTATATTTGTTTGACTCAAAATAATGCGTTGGATATCTGTTTTCCAGGTCCTGAAAGGTCTTACTTGGTTGAAAAGCATGAGCTGCAGAGTTAGCTCATGTAAGACCCTTCAGTCAGGACCGTACATGAGCCTGAAATGCGGTAAGGTCCTCTGTATTTTCTTCATGGTTGTAATATTATGGTGTAGGCACTGGGACAAGCAACCTAGTAAGACACATAAAGCAAGGGTTTCTGCCTGCTATATTTTCAGTTCCAGCACCTGGTTACATGGTAAGTGCCTTCCATGGGATTAGAAATGTTAATAATCAGTTTTTTTTTCCATATCAAAGCTCTTTTTTTGTTTCTATTTCAACTCTGATAAATTTCTTCGTGGAGTGCAGTTTGGGCGGGGTATTTACTGCACAGATGCAGCTGCCAAGGCAGCTCTGTATGGCTTCACTGCAGTAGATAGGCCAGAAGGTTTTCTCATCCTAGCAGTTGCTTCACTTGGGGAGGAGGCTATTGAGATGTCCAGACCTCCAGAGGTATAGAGATTTTACATATATATCCATGTGCTACTTATCCATGTAATGAATTGCAAGCAATTAACTAGAATGGAATGGTGGGATTTTCCACATGAATACTTACTCTTCTTTACTCTACTCCTGTGATTTTTTAAGGGTGCTTGGCCTTCCCCTCCCTCCTAAATAAAGGTAGGACCTTACCGCCAACCTGAAAGGACCAATCCCTCTTAACGACTGTAAGTACCTTACCTTTAGCTTCGGTAAGTGAAGATTTTTTTATTTACACTCCCATCATTATTTTATGTAGGATGTAAAGAAGTTGGAAGCAAAGAAAGTGGCAGTTAAAGGAATTGGGAAGAAAACAACAGATGAATCGGAGCATTTTACATGGAAAGATGATATAAAAGTCCCATGTGGATCTTTGATTTCTTCTGGTCATGATGATAGTCCTCTGGCCTACAACGAATACGTTGTCTACAATCCCAACCAGGTTCCCTCTTTTTCTTGTTTTCGACCAGTGGTTTGGATTTCAATTTCTTCATGTCACATATTGTTAACTTTATTTACTCCTACAGGAGTTTATGTTTAAATATTTGAATGTTAATTGCAGGTGTCTATGCAGTATATGGTGAGTGTCAAGTTTGAGGTGATTGATTAAAAGTTACAAATTGGTGTTATCTGAACTCTCATCCAGCTACGTTGTATATAGAAACCATAACCAATTTTGGCCAAATAAAACCAAATGTTTTATTGTAAACATAATTACTGTAATAATAGTAGTAGGCTGAAGGTTTCAGGGTGTAACAGACATTACTGTCCATACAGTTCAGCCGTATGGACAATTTTGAAGTAATAATCTCATATTTCCATTTTCTGTTCATATTCTATGATGGTTTGAATGATGGTTTGAGACTTGAATTTCTGAAATAGAATTAAACCTAACAGGATGTAATTTGCACTCTTCTTGAATCATGCTAAATCATAAGAGTTAAAAAAGTTCTGCGAATACTTTAAATTTTCGCAGTATATATAAATGCTGCATGAAAAAATTGGAGCTCGAAATTGCATTGGGAACTTTGGGAACTTTGTAAAGAGTGAAAACTTTGTGACTGCTTCAACATGGGAATGATGCAATTGGCTTATAACTCTTTTGTATAAGAATTGTGAGTTGAAACCTTAAGAGTTCTCCATTAAACCTATGTGCCCACTAGCGTTACTAAACCTGTAGTGCATTGGAACTAGAAATCACATTGAATATTGCCTTGAGACTGAAAATTGTGCGAGAGTTTGAAAGATGTACTGTGGATTAAATTTGGTTGTTTGCCAACCATTTTGTTTGCGTTGGGGCATAAATTAACAATTCAGGAGTGTTTGAGTTTTTGGTAGTAGTTTGGAAGAACTACTCGTTCAAAACAAACTTGTTCTGGAGCTTCTCGAGGTGAAAAATCATAGCATCTTCGAGATAACGATTCTGATTAGCTTGCTTAAGCAGAGATCATTGTATATGAGAATAATAACTCTGAATGGGTAATTGTGAATGAGCTTTCGTAGAACTACTCGCGCAAATCAAACTTCTTCTGGAACTTTCCAAGGTGAAAAACATACCATCTTCGAGACCATGATTTTGATTAGTTTGCCTAAGTAGAGATAATTGTAAATGGGCATAGCATAGATTCTTTGTAAACGAACTACTCGCGCAAATCAAACTTCTTCTGGAACTTTCCAAGGTGAAAAACATACCATCTTCGAGACCATGATTTTGATTAGTTTGCCTAAGTAGAGATAATTGTAAATGGGCAAAGCATAGATTCTTTGTAAATAGGTTCAAGGTAAAAATCTTCTTAATATCATAATTTACAAACAATAAAGGGTTGTGTATCGTAAAATAATGAGAAGGCCATTGAGATCTTTGTAAACGGGTTCAAGGTGAAAATCTGCTTAGATTATTGTTACTATACTTCTAAATTACGCCGATATAAGGCTTACTTATTTCAATATATGGATTATTTATTTCAGCCTTATTTCAGGATTACTTATTTCGATGCATGGACGGGGTTGCATGTTTTTAACTGTATTTATGACTTCTTAATTACGTACGTCGATAAGGTTTACTTATTTCAATGCAGGAAGTTTACTTATTTCAATACATCGATTACTTATTTTAATTACTTATTTCAATACATGGACTGATTACTTATTTCAATACATGGACTGGGGTTGTATGTTTTTAATTGTATTTATGAATTTAGTGGTCTTGATTTCATAATGAGGAAATTTACTTATTTCAATACATCGATTACTTATTTCAATACATGGACTGGGGTTGCATGTTTTTAATTGTATTTATGAATTTGGTGGTTTTGATTTCATAATGAGGTATATTCATAGTCGTCTCCATCAAACTGATGGTGGAGATTTGATATTATAAATTTCTTGCAAGTATTAAGAGTCAAATGTGTGTAACTTGATTTAATTAATGTTGATTAATGAATAGCCATATCTATTATAAATGTTAGCTACATTACTCTAATTACTTCAATTCTGCTATGTGATTACTTTTTTATTTTTATTTTTTGAATGTATCCTATCGGCATTCACCAGCCAGGGATTGCGGCTTACTCCAATTACTTCAATTCTGCTATGTCGTTACTTTTTTGTTATTTTTTATTTATTTTTTGAATGTATCCTATCAGCGTTCACCAGCAAGGGATTGCGGCTTACTCCAATTACTTCAATTCTGCTATGTCGTTACTTTTTATTTTATTTTTTGAATGTATCCTATCGGCGTTCACCAGCCAGGGATTGCGGCGGTCCTAGTATAAGGAGGACCGGTTACTCACATGAACCCATTGTTTAACGTGAAGGAAGAGTCAATGACTAGTACCACAATATTGATTAGACTGCCATGACTCCCCATGGAATTCTGGACAGTGAAGTCACTTTGTGCGACTAGAAACCAGCTTGATCAAACTATACTTGTAGATGATAGTTTTACATCAAACGGGCTTAGATCGGTAACCTAGATATTAGTTGAGATGGATATTAGCAAAGGTTCATTTTAATCAATAGATATGATTAATGGGGAGAATTTATTTTTACAACCAATTGATTATGTAAACAACATGTTTCATTTTTCTAGATGCCATATTTACGACCATATCTTAAAGGACTGTCCGAAAATATTCAGCAAGGAAATTTGGAGGAAGAAAGAGGTATAAGAAAATCCCGGTTCAGAGGTGATGGGACATTTTGATCCTATTCGGGATGCAGACCAGATCCATTGTAATGAAACCCCATATTAATTACTTGGTATTCAACAGGTGGTCACTAGTCACAATGAATTGTATAAACTTCTTATAGGGGATCTTTCAATTCCTTTGATCGTGGATACCTGTGTCTTGTTGGGATGGGATGGCGACCTTGAAGTAGTTCTTGAAGATGGGCAGTTATCACGCACACTTGATCTAGGGGATACCAAGGAATCATATGTAGACTGTGAGGGATCTACGAGTAAGTTATTACATTCTCCTTCTTACTCTTTTCACAAATAACTTTGAATGATATGTATACTGTGAGGGATTTACGAGTAAGTTATTACATTCTCCTTCTTACTCTTTCACAAATAACTTTGTGGGTTCTCCTTCTTACTCTTTCACAAATAACTTTGTGGGGGATTTAGATGATCATAAATCGGAGCATCAATAAGAGAACCCAAAACCAAATAATATGGGTAACATACTTCCTCTGATGACCATGACATACCTTGGAAGATGAATCAAATACTAACATTTTGGAAGACATTGACCCAGGTGAGTTGAGGGGTACCGAAACCAAATGGGTGAGGGATTCTTTCATCTCTGACTCACAATCTAGAGGAGGAGGTCACTACCTACTCTATCCTAATAAAGGAATTTCCCAGTTGTCAATTCAAGTTGGGGATTTGGGATTGGATTTGATTTCTAAGGGTGGTGTTATGGTCTCGAAGTCGACCATTAAATGAGATAAACAATAGGCTATCAAGGATATTACAACTCAAGTTGGGGATTTGGGATTGGATTTGATTTCTAAGGGTGGTGCTATGGTCTTGAAGTCAACCATTAAATGAGATAAAGAATAGGCTATCAATGATATTAATCAGGGCAAGCAAAACCCTATATCATGGGTCCTTAGAGTAGGATGCACCCCATTAGTGGTTACCTCATGAAGATCTTATCAATTAACATTGGGGCCTAGGGGACATGTTAAATAATTGTCTCTCAAATGAATTATGATGAACTTGATCATCCTAAGATTGTGTTGTTACACAAATTAATGTTAAATAATTGTCTCTCAAATGAAATTATGATCGAACTTGATCATCCTAAGATTGTGTTGTTACAAAAATCAGTGGGGAATAATGACACTCTAATTGCTAAGCTCTCAAATGAAATTATGATCGAACTTGATCATCCTAAGATTCTGTTGTTACACAAATCAATGTTAAATAATTGTCTCTCAAATGAAATTATGATTGAATTTGATCATCCTAAGATTGTGTTGTTACACAAATCAATGGGGAATAATGACACTCTGATGGCTAAGCTAAAAAAATTGATGAAGGGATGGGACTTCTTAGCTCTTGACTCCATTGGAATATCTGGGGTCATAAGGGGTCGGAACAATAATATTGTTTTTGTTGACTCTTTCTTGATATATTTAGGTTTATTCATAGAAGTATTCTATAAGAGTTTGGGCTTCTCTTTATCTACTCTTAATGTTTATGGTCCATAAGAGGAGGGACAACAGTTTTGGAATTGGCTCACCTCTGATAATTTTGTCCTCGGTGGAGATCTAAATTTGACTATCAACTGCTAGGAAGTGTGGGGGAAGAACATTGTATTTGATAGACTTGTTGAATTATTCCAAGCCCTATTTTCCTACATTGGTGTGGTTGATTTTGAACCTATTAAGCTAAGGCCCACTTGGGTGAATAATATAACCTAGAACAATGTTGTTGCCAAAATATTGGATCGTTTCTTGGTTAACAAATTCCTTTTGTGGGAGGTTGAAATCAATGAAGGACAAGTTGGTGTTATGGGCAGGGGATTGGTTTAGAATCGAGAAGCTTAGATTTCAGAGGTTGAGAATTCTTTGGAGGTGTTGATGTTGGTTAATTAACAAGGAATATTCAATGAAGAAGAGTTGAATAACCTTAAACAATTGTAATTAATCTTTGAGGGTCAAGTTACTGCCCGTTAAAGAAGCGGGTTGGAGTATGAAGAGTAGTGCCATTTGGATAAAAATGGGTGACCATAACACAATTTTTAACCAGAAGAAGCATACAAATACTAACTAGAAGATGACAAACTCAGAGGGATAGAAAGTGAGAGAATTTAAGGATATGGAAAACCTCTACACACAACATTTCAAAGGTATATTTGAGGAGCCAGCTGGTGTAAACTACAACTATAGCGGAGATATTAAAAGTTTTATCTTTCTTCCCTAGGCTAGTATAGGACGATGAAAACGAGAGGTTGTTTAGGTCAATTTCCAAAGAGTAATTACAACATGTTCTAACACCTTTAAAAAAGATAGTATTTTAGGCCCCAATGGATGGACGATAGAGTTCTACATTGATTTTTTTTATTTGCTGGGAGATGACCTACTGCAAATGATTGAAGAAGTTAGAAGTATAGGGAAGGTTCTCGGTAGCATTAACACCACTTTTATAGTATTAATTAGCAAGGTGGATTGCTTAGAGACATTTAAATGTTTCATACCTATATCCTTATGCAAGTGTCTATACAAGATCATCACAAAGGTATTGGAAATACAGGATAAAACCTCTGTTATCCAAATTCATTTCAACCAAGAAGTTTGGTTTCTTGGAAGGTAGATAGATTCATGAATCCATTGGTACAACAAAAGAGGGGATCTACTCCATCAAACTCTCAAACAATCCATTGGTTGTTGTTAATCTTAAACTGTCTAAAGCCTACACCATGGTCTCTTGGCTCTACTTAAGACTTTTGTTATTACATATTGGATTTTCTCTTCATATCGTAAAATGGATTATGGCATGTGTAACCTTTGTATCTTTTGTAGTTCTCATAAATTTAAAACTTTTGTTATTACATATTGGATTTTCTCTTCATATCGTAAAATGGATTATGGCATGTGTAACCTTTGTATCTTTTGTAGTTCTCATAAATTGTGTAGCATCTTCCTTCTTTAGGTCCTCTAGGGGTTTGCGCCAAGGTTTTCCACTACCCCCTACTTATTCTTTGTTATGGTTGAAGGCCATAGTAGAGCATTGGTAAATGCTAAGATATGAGTTGTAAATGGGGCTTACATATATCTTATTTGCTGATGATGTTTTATTATTTTGTTATGGATCTAAAAGAGAGGTTGTTTCTTTTAAGAAGATCCTTCTTCTTTATAAGTGGGTAAAAAGAATGGAAATAAATGAGTTGAAATCAACCATGTACACTCATAATCATAATTTGTTGAATGTGTTTGATGCTGCTCTCAATAGAACATTACACTTTTGATTAGTATAAGATACAAATGAAGGTTTTATATATATAGGTTTCTACCCGAAACATAATAATTATGTGAAGATTGACTAGAGGCTTTCGATAGGGAAAGTAGACAAAATGATCGAAAAAAGGTGTAATAAGTGGTTATCTTGTGGGGGATATTTAGTCCTAGTGAAGTAGTGAAGTCTATTATGGAGGCTATTCCAATGTATTGCCATACATTGGCACTTATTCCAAAGGGAATCCTAGAAAAGTTTTGAAAGCTATGTTTTAATTATCTATGGCAGGGTGGCAATGAGTACAAGGGTTCTCACTAGGTTGAATGAAAAATATTGTTGTGCCAAAATCATTAAGGGGATGGGGCTTGGAGAATGTACCATTTTTTGTTAATGCCTGGCAGCAAAATCCATTTGGAACATGATTACCAAGGATAGTTTGTGCAAGAGAATATTAATACAAAAGTACAGTTTGCTAGTTATAGTTATGGATTGGATATGGAAGGCGAGGAAAGGTTTTCAAAAATATTCCAAACAATGGAAAACAATGACATTAACATTTCCTATGGTCGGTTTTTATCTGGCTTGGAAGGTTTTCAATGTAATGCATATAAGAGTGGGGGCTAAATTAATGCACTTATGGGCTATGATAGAAGGATACTTATTCCATAAGAGCTAATCATATATTTTCAAATGATTGGCATAGTGACTTTAAACACAATGGCAAACCCAACTACCACTAATTACGCCGATAAGGCGTACTTATTTCAATACATGGACTAGGGTTGCATGCTTTTAATTGTATTTATGAATTCAGTGGTCTTGATTTCATAATGAGGAATATTCATAGTCATCTCCATCAAACTGATGATGGATATTTGATAGCATAAATTCCTTGCAAGTATTAAGAGTCAAATGTTTGTTACTTGATTTAATTAATGTTGATTAATGAATAGCCATATCTATCATAAATGTTGGCCATGTTACTCCAATTCTGCCATGTGGTTACTTCTTTTTTATTTTTTGAATGTTTTTTCTTTTAAATGCAAGTGCAGTAGGAAAATAGAAAAAAGATTTTTTATATAATTATTATTATTATTTTATTTTTTTTTAAAATGAAAGGAAATGGAGAACGACCAAATCCTATCGACGTTCACCAGCTGGGGATCGTGGCTGTGCTAGTATTATGTTGCTAGTATTATGTTGTGGCGAAAAGCATCTAAAGCAATGAGAAGTCCATCGAAAAGCATCTAAAGAAATGAGAAGTCCATCGACTCATGGATTCACTTATCCTTTTTCTCTGTTCGTGTATAACAACCTAGAAATATTCTCTGCTATTTTATCTAGTGTACATGCCATCCACTTTACCCAGTACACTTTTTGAAAAAACCAAATTATAAAAAGTTGTGACCAGAATTAATGATTTAATGACTAGTATTATTTCCTATTTCCAATGATTATTATTTCTTATTTCCACTGGGCAAAATAGTAATACAACTTTCAGTCACACTATTTATTTCCTATTTCCATTTGGCACACTAGTTATTTCCTATTTCCATTGGGCACAATAGTGATTACAATAGGAATAGTAATCACCAATGGGGCGATGCCATTAAATGTCTCTAAATGATAGGCAACAAAATTTTGAGCACTACTCCCATTCCATGGCATGTTCAGATGTGAGTGAGCACTACTCCCAGTCCATGGCATGTGCAAATAATGGCATGTTCAGATGTGAGTGAGCACTACTCCCATTCCATGGCATGTTAAGATGTGTGAGTACTACTATGGCATGTTCAGATGTGAGTGAGCACTAGTCCCATTCCATGGCATGTTAAGATGTGAGTACTACTCCCATTCCATGGCATGTTTAGATATCTTGAAGTTTATTGGAAATCGTGAAAGAATAATCCTTGTTCATTTTGAAAGTTGGAACAAGAATAATAAAGTGGTGGTTTGATACAATGATATGGTTATTTATTAGTGAAATGATATGGTTATTTATTATATTGCTATTTATTAGTGAAATGATATGGTTATTTATTAGTGAAATCATTTCTCTAATAAATGTTGTGGTTATTTATTATCCTTGTTCATTTTGAAAGTTGTAACAAGAATAATAAAGTGGTGGTTTCATACAATGATATGGCTATTTATTAGTGAAATTGGTTCTCTAATAAATGATATGGCTATTTATTAGTGAAAATGGTTCTCTAGTTCTTGGTTTAGATTTTCAGACTTGGTTCTCTTTGTTCTATCTAGAATTGGTTCTCTATGTTCTATTGTTATATCTTTGAAGGTGTTTCAACATTGTTTCTTGTATTTAATGGTCAAGTGATTGTGTCTAGTGGTCAAGTGATGGTTGTAGGAATAATAAAGTGGTGGTTTGATATGGTTAATGGTCAAGTGATGCGATGGTTGCAGTGATAATAAAGTGGTGGTTTGATATGGCTATTTATTAGTGAAATTGGTTTTCTGGTTCTTGGCTTAGATTTTCAAAATTGGTTCTCTTCTTTAAATTTTTAAAGGTGTTTCAAAATTGTTTTAGGATCTAACGGTCATTTATATGGAACTTTGTGTCATTAATTTCAAAATTGGTGGACGTTTGTGTATCAAAATTGGTTCTCTTCTTTAAATATTTAAAGGTGTTTCAAAGTGTATCAAAATTGGTTCTCTTCTTTAAATCTTTAAAGGTGTTTCAAAATTGTTTTAGGCTCTAATGGTCATTTATATGGAACTTTGTGTCATTAATTTCAAAATTGGTGGGTGTTTGTGTATCATTGTTTATGATCATATTATATTTATTTTAGTATCCATGTATCCATGGATGATGATCATATAATCTGTTAAGTTAGTATGGAATTTTGTGTCATTAATTTCAAAATTGGTGGACGTTTGTGTATCATTGTTTATGATCATATTATGTTTATTTTAGAATCCATGGATGATGATCATATCATCTGTTAAGTTAGTATTTATAAATGTTATTACATTGATATTACCCGCATTGAATGTCGGTACAATCAATTTTAGTTTTCCATCTTTCTTAGTATTTATGGCATTAATATCGACAAAGGTATATGAAAATTCATTTTAGTTATGCGTTGTAATGTTGGTACAGTCAACTTTAGTTTGCAATCTATCTTAGTATTTATTGTATTATTGCCATCTTTCTTAGTATTTATTGTATTATTGCCATCTTTCTTAGTATTTATGGCATTAATATCGACAAAGGTATATGAAGCATGAATTTTAGTTCAGAAGGGTAGTGCATTTTAGATTTTTGATAGTGCACTTCACTTTGTATGTTAATATTAATAAATTTTGGTTTGGATGTTAATATTAATTTTTTTGGTTTGATCAAATAATGTTCATTTCCAAAAAAATTAAAAGATTTCAAAACATACAAATTTAAAGAAATTCAAAAAGGTGAAGATAATGATATTTCAAAAAATACAAACTGACAACCACTTAACTTGTGCTAGTGACAGTGATTGCCCACATGCCACAATCTTCTTTATAAGGGCTTGTAGTGATTTCCCACATGCCATGATGTTCTTTAGAAGGGATTTTAGTGGACTATGTTCTTGAATATTGAAAATATTTACGGAAACCCCACTTCTCACTTTTAGGACAATTCTTATTCCGCGGCTGGTAAGATTAAAATGATTGAATGAAAAAACAAATAGACTCAAGGAATGTCTAAGTATGCAACTAATATTACCTTGTTTCCTTTATGAAATATATTGGATAATTTTCTAAGGAAGTTCATAGTGCATAGTGTGAAGTTCATTTTCCTGTCCCAGTTCACTTTGTCATAGTTCACTCCGTCGCAGTTCACTTTGTCATAATTCACCCTGTCACAACTCACTCGTCAAAGCTCAATCTGTCACAACTCACTCGTTGAAGCTCACTAAGTCAGTTCACTCGTCCAAGCCAAAACTTATTATGATCCACTATTCATATTTAGTAAAAATAATATATTATTGGTATTGATATGGGTGCATAGCTATATGTTTTATTTATGTTGAAGTTAATTTTTGTTTAATAAATAAATATAAACATATTCCATATGCCAACCTTCTCCAAGATATTTATTTATGTGAGATAAATTTGTAATAATATTATAATATAAACAAATTTAATATGCTAAAGCTTGTATAATGAGCTTAGTATTGGATGGTTTGGTGGTTTTTGAAAACCACGGGCTGAATTAGTTATGCAAAATAGAAATAATGTTTATGTCGAAGCTTAGATTTATCTTTGTTAATAAGCCTTGCATGAATGGTATTTATGCTTGAAAACCATCTACTGTATTAAGCTAAATACCATGGGTTGTATGGGTAAGGAATTGGATATTGATTTTGCTACACTAAAAACATTAGTAATTACCATCTTTAATAATTTAGGAGAACCATAGTGCACAGTTCCTATGTCATGGTTCTTACTACACAGGTTTTACTGTGCATATAGGTTTACTGCGTAGGTCATATTATGCATTGTTAAAAGAAATTATGGGTCTTATGGATTAAGTTGAAGCTTCTGCTAATTACTTGTATATATTTTATGCATTCAAATGCATTTGTTATAGGATTGCATATATGAAATATGCATATAGCTAATGAGCATTAATATATTTTATTATTTAAAAAAAATTGTGTATTAAGTCTAGTGTGACACTGGGGTGTTACAAATTGGTATCGAAGCTGGAGTTACAGCTCTCGAACCTTAGGATGATTTGTTTTCTTTTTGAAAGAAAGTGTATGCATAAATGTATCTATTGTATTATCAAATGAGCTAATTAATAGTTCATGTAGGTCAAAGAGTAGTTGAGTTTACAACTCTTAGTCTTATTGAGTTTGTGAAGTAAAGGAAAACCTTGTATGGTTGTCTTGCATGGGGAAGGATGGATTAACTTATTTTCCATCTAGTTATCTAGTTAATCTTGGAGAGCCAAGATGTTTGAATAATTTGAGAACTCCATCATAAGTTTTGATTGAAGTTTAAGATCTTTTATGTATTATGTTTCTAGATAGAAATATAATTTTTGAGCATTGAAATTATGAAAGAAGCTTTTGTAGGTAGAGACCAAACAAAAGTTTGGTACCTTACGGGAATGTTATGTACATTCTCAGCTTATTAAATTAATTAATTATATATATATATAATGGTTATGTTTGTGCATGTAACTATATGACAAAAAATTAATTGCAAGTATAAGATTGTTTGTCTCCTCAAGAGTGTGAAGATCTGGAGATATCTATAACCGGCAAGATGATTTTCTCAAGCGAGAAATTGTTGCTTGATGTTGTATGTTTTTGTTTAACTGTATGACAATGAATGTATAAGGGATTTATCCTTAAATCCTAAATTGTATGAGACTTGGTTGTTGCATGGTGTCTCTGGGTGGACCCTTGTCCTGGGTTGTTTCTGATGAGGTAAATTTACCTTATTGTCCCTTGGTTAAATCCCATTGATTATTGTGTATGGCCACTATTTTGTAAGTTGTTTCTGGTTGTCCTTGTAACCGTATTCTTGAAACAATGAATTGTTTTTTT
This sequence comes from Larix kaempferi, assembly GCA_027924585.1. Classification (NCBI taxonomy): domain Eukaryota; kingdom Viridiplantae; phylum Streptophyta; class Pinopsida; order Pinales; family Pinaceae; genus Larix; species Larix kaempferi. The sequence continues at coordinate 4,208,692 of BSBM01000893.1, forward strand.
TGTGGATGTTGGCTACTATTGTAAAGACTAGAGTTAATGGCGAATGGTGTATGCACCGAACCAGATGGAATTCCTGAGCACTAGAAACAGTGGTGTGTATCACTATTGTGTTTCTAGAAGGAAACCAGGGAAAGGAATTGTGCTATTTGGCATGAATCTAGTTGTAGCCAATCCCTTGACATGTTGAGTTTTATGTGTCTCTTGTATTTATCTATCTTTTTAGATGGATAGATTATACCATTGTGATATGCGTAGGTTGCATAACCTATGGGGTCATATTAATGGCTTGGTAATTACATTTAAATTTATAAAAAGGCTTATTGATTTGCCTGTTTGGGCAAGTTGGCCTAGTTTTAATTTTTATGAGCATTGTTTGTATTTCTGGTACCCCTATGTTTCCCTCAAGTCTCCAACCGGTAGTAGGTTGGGACATGTCAAATGGTTTTCAATGATTAGTTAAATGCTTGAATGCTTGATAGCCAATTGGTGTGTGTATTTGGTATTCTTAGAGCATGCTGATGCATTAGTATGTTAACCATGTTGATGCTTATTTTGATTATGTCATGTTGTAGCGAGATAAAACCTGAGATGGATGATCATGGATATTCATCCTAATCAATTTTTATCAAGGTGTATGAATATGCATATTTGATGATTGAATGTGTTAGAAAAATATTCCCATCATATACATGTCATGGACCTTCATGTTGTTCTACCTAGTGTTATTTGGCCTTCTAGTTCCTAGTCTAGTGTCTTGGACCATAGTTTGTCCATATTTGACCACTTAGACTAGTGATATATCCATGAAGCCTTGTTTGACCACTTATCCACTCATTTCCATCATTTTAGGAGTCAATGCACCCCACTAGCTTACATTTATGTGGGAGTTATTGCATTTCCCTATTTTAAGGAGATGGAGTGCACCCTCTTAAATATTTGGTCAACTTGTGCATTAATGGACACTACTTAGACAACTACTCACCCATGCACCCTCATAATGGTACCTTTCACACTATTTTGACTAGCCTAACCTCCTCATGGTCCATCTCTATTCATTGAACCTCATTATGGCACAATCTATGAGTTACACTTGGTCTCATGTCATTGATGGGTGAATTGGTCCAATCTAAGCCTCATTATTGTGAGCTACTCAACTTGCCACTAAGTCTCTCGATTTTGTCTCTTGAGAGCATCTATATATTGTACTCATGTTGATGAATAATACCAGAGTGGAAAACTTCCCACTGGAGTGATTTTCCTGTAGTGTTATGTTCAATATTTCTTCTATATTCTTGCTACCTCTTTGTGCAAATAATTCTAAGTGAGATATTTTTTTCTATCTAGATCTAGTTTGGATTGTCACATGTATCAGAACCTAGTGTTGTGATTGTTTTGCAATCTAAATTCTAATATGGTATCAGAGCTAGTGTGATGAAAAACAATTTCCATAGTTGCATTTCAAAGAGTGTTGTTTGCATGTACATGGAGAAATGGTAGAAGACTCAACAAATGGTCCAGTTCAACTTTCTTCTTATGTGGATTCCTCTATTTTACATGAAGCTATTTATCTTGAATATAATATACGAGATATTGCAATCAATACTGTTGAAGAGAAGTCCTTCCATCTTTCGTCATTGTTCTTCCATTCTTCTATTGATTCTGCTAGTGTGTGAAAGAGTGATCCCTTGGATGTTATGGAAGAAGGATCCCTTGTAGCATTTTCCCTCGTTGGATCCATGCTTCTTATGTGTTCCCATATGATTGCTAGCACATATTTTCATAGTTGCACATAAGATGGAGAAGCCTTAGCCATCACATTGGCACACTTGGGACTCGTGTTCCTCTTTCTTGGAGTTGATTACAACTCTCTTGGTTTGATGTTGATGCTTCAGGAGCCTTGTGATTTTCTTGGGGTCACTTATCTCAAGCATCTCAAGTATCTTTTGGACCTGGCACCTTGGTTGGTTTGAAGTTAAAGTCTGGAGAGCACATGCATTTGCTCTACTATCAATATGTTTCAATTGTTCTACATGGATTTAGTTTCCATCATGCAGTTGTACATGATTCTTATCTAGTTGAGCACATTCCACTTCTTCCCAAGAAGAATATTCCTCCAGACATATTTGTTTAGTTTGGAGAGCATTTAGTTTTTGGTTTCTCTTTCATGTCCATTTTTTAGGGAGGATTTTCCCCAAGTGGTTTTGCCTCTTTCCTCGTTTCATATGGATTAATAATGTAAAGGGTGACCATAAGCCTTTCTTGCTTGGTCCCTATTTATCCTGATCACTACCATTTTGGCTTAAGGGGGGGTGTTAGAACAATATTCACATCATATACATGTCATGGACCTTCATGTTGTTCTACCTAGTGTTATTTGGCCTTCTAGTGCCTAGTCTAGTGCCTTAGACCATAATTTGTCCACATTTGACCACTTAAACTAGTGATATATCCATGAATCCTTGTTTGTCCACTTATCCACTCATTTCCATCATTTTAGGAGTCAATGCACCCCACTACCTTGCATTTATGTGGGAGTTATTGCATTTCCATGTTTTAAGGAGATGGAGTGTGCCCTCTTAAATATTTGGTCAACTTGTGCATTAATGGCCACTACTTAGCCAACTACTCACCCATGCACCCTCATAATGGTACCTTTCACACTATTTTGACTATCCTAACCTCCTCATGGTACATCTATGTTCATTGAACCTCATTATGGCCCAATCTATGAGTTACACTTGGTCTCATGTCATTGATGGGTGTATTGGTCCAATCTAATCCTCATTATTGTGAGCTACTCAACTTGCCACTAAGTCTCTAGATTTTGTCTCTTGAGAGCATCTATATATTGTACTCATGTTGATGAATAATACCAGAGTGGAAAAATTCCCACTAGAGTGATTTTCCTCTAGTGTTTTATTCAATATTTCTTCTCTATTCTTGCTATCTCTTTGTGCAAATAATTCTAAGTGAGATTGTTTTTGCTATCTAGATCTAGGTTGGATTGTCACATGTATCAGAACCTAGTGTTGTGATTGTTGTGCAATCTAGATTCTAATAGACTTGTTTCCTTTGTTATTGAGTTTGAAAATTTATTTCCCAAAGTAAATGATTCAGTAACATAGTTAATTACAACTGGACTATTCATGTGCACTATTTTAGAGTAATGTCAAAGTTGCACAACGGGTCTGACAGGTATTGGAAAAAAATACGTTGTATATGCATGTGCTGAATCACACTTTTTATTTCTTATTAAAGAATAGTTTTCATGGTATTATGCTCAATTGGAATAATCCTTCTGGCTGAGTATGAGTGCAAATTAGTATATGCGTTTGGAGTGGTATCTCTAGCTAAATTTTCTGAATTGCTATGCATGGATTACTGAATGGTATGTTGAATGTTGAATGGTGTATGTCTATTTGGTAAGGTGTTCTTTTCATGTTGAGTCTTTGGTGATTGTTTGTGGCCTATGCATGGCGTGTGTCTTAATATTTGATGATAGCATGTGAGTTGTGTTTGGCTTATGATGGAGTCCTCAGTGAATATTTGAAGCGTATGCTTGGTTTGTGTTTAAGTCCGATGGTAGATGGCCATATTGGACAACTAGCTAAATTATTTGGATGGGCCTATGCCCAAGTCCATCTGTGCAAGAATGGTTTATGTTGATACAATACTGGAATGTTGTTATTTAATGGCAATTAGTGTGATTGCAAAATTATATATTTGAATGCAATATTAAATATGCAAGAGATTTTGAAACAAGAGTAAGTGTTTCAATTCTGTTGAAGGTTTTCTTAATAAGAATGGTGCACTCACATGTTTTAGTTCAAGTCTGAATGTTTGAATTCTTTTTCACCAAGTTGTGTGATCTGTAAATGAATTGTTAATACTTTTATGCTTATGCCAAATTATGAAAAGTTAAAGCTATGAATATGTTGCTAATTGATATGACTGTTAGTTGAGTGTTAAATTACTAACTGATGTTACCTAGTAAATTGTTAATTGATTATAATTTGTTAACATTTTTTTACTAAGTTTATCTAATGTGATCTATTTGAATTCAACTAATGCTATTACCTATAAGTGACGCAGAGAATGAAACTACAAAACTATAAAATTTGAATGCAAAGAAAGAGATTACAAAGAGGTTCTTCATCACGTTTGATTGAATAATGTGGCACAAATAAATAAATAAAAATTCTCAAGCCTTGAGGAAGAAGGGATATATCTTCACCCTATCCTTGATTTAATATTGAAAATAATTTTTATAGGAGATAATATGCATAAAATTCCTTTATTTTGAAAAGCTACTTAAGTTACAAGTCTAACTGACATGGCACACACCTGAAAGGAATGGATGCATTCTCGGTGTTGTGTTGTGACCAGGTTGTCAACATTGATGACACCTTAAAGGAATGGACGCATTCCTGGTGTTTTAGTGACGAGAAGTTAGTCGTGTAAAATGATATGTTTTTAGTTTTACGATGATACATTTTGATAAATGTATGATACTGATGAAATTGGATAGCCATTTTGTGTTTATCAGGTATATATGCAAGTTGGTGCTTGCATATAGAAGAAGAGAAGTGAAGATAGGAGCAAAGATAAAGAAGAAGACTATGCAAGCCAAGGATGAGTTTCCTTTCGCAGATTGCATTTAGAATATGATTTCTTTGATTAAAGTTATGCAAGCCAAGGATGGGTTTCCTTTGGCCAATTGTATTGAGGATGTAACTTCTCTGAAAGAGCAGAAGACATTGCAAGTTGGTGCTGCAGTAAAGGTTTATGCAATATAATAAAACAATAAAAGAATTATAAATTAATAAAAACCCTCACCTACTAACAAAATCTGGAAGGAGAGGGAGGCGCCCGGTATAATGAACAAACCTAATAATAATAATAAAAGTGATTGATGATGTGGTATTTATAATGATCCTTCGAGCTAAGAATCATTCGAGAAAACCACAGGGAGCACCCTGGGTTGTAAGTCCTATGGATATATTTCAAATATGAAGTGTCTTAGTTGGAAGATGAACAAGGTTTGGGTGATCCTTTTATGCGCACAATGAATAGCACTAGAGGAAGGAATACCTTCCTGGTGTTGTGTGGGGCAGGTAATTTGGATCCCAACCTGGTTGAAGACTATGCAAATCAAGCACATGCAATTTAGAGAGAAAGAGGCCAGGTAGTAGGAAATCCACAATTGCCGTGGAGCTTCAAATTGGACCAGACAAAGAGGGGAAACTCTTACTCTTCTCTTTTCACTTATGTTATTACTTTTGAGGAAAAGAAAGTGTTAACACACACACACACATATATATATGCATGCTACAACTGAAATTGTTGTATTTATTTTGTTGAAGATGCATCTTACAACTGAAACTGTTGTATTTATTTTGCTTATATAAACAATGAATGCTGAAATAGTTAAATTTCTATAGAAATAAATAAATATGATTGGACTCATCTATATGCATATGCTAGGTTAAGCATGACATGCATGAAATCATTTTGAGTAAATCTTGAAAACCCCTGCTCATTTAAGTAAATGAGATGACTGCTTTTTATTATGTTGGCCTAATCAATTTTTGGTAATTGATTTAAGAGGAAAAAAAATATGTTGGAAGCTGGTTACGATTGTTCTAAAAGCTAAAGAGGAGTGGGAAAATCTCATGTTATCATCAATAGAAACAACGTGATGAAGTATGTCATAGTTTGATGAACCCTATTCATCCTATAAGAAACAACTTGAAAGATAAAGTGCAAGGACAACCTTGCAGAGTTATACAAATTTGATGTATGTAAACATTGTATGAATATCTATAAACATTAAACACCAAGGACGGTGTAGAATTTAAGGGTGAGGGGAATGTAACACCCCTGGTTTGAAACCCCTATCCTAATGATGTCAAGATGTAACTATAGTTTATGAATGCCTGCAAGGTTGAACATATTGTATTTTGTAAATATTAATACTAAAAATCCACAACTGGATGTGTTGAGGAAGTACGTTGAGAAGATCGAGGACTTGTGTATTCACCAGAGACAGTAAGGGGGTTATATGTCTTAGTTGGGAGACCATGTTATAACCTTGTTAAATATTTAAGCCCCTAAAATTTTCCTAAGTCTTAAACCCATTTAAATGACTTTATAATATATTTAAAAAATCATAATTACAATTTAATTATGATTAAATGGGGGGAGAGAGAGAACCCGCGTGGTTCCAAAATTGCATGCATGAATTATGCATGGCCCGGAAAAAGTAATGGAGCATTCTGTGCGAAGGTGGGTGGAGAAGCTTGAATTTGGAGAGAATTTTCCATGCCTGGGTATGTCGAAGAGAACAATGGAGAAAATTATTATCCTAGAACGAAAACTGAAATGAATACGGAAACCTGTGAGCCATTTTGTTGATAAATTTTTGCTACAGATATGTCATTTTGTCTCTTGTCATCCCAATGAAGTGGAAAATGGTGTATGCAGCTGACTTGGTGGATTTCTAAGCACAGATGATAGTGATGTGTTTCATTGTTGTGCAGTTAGAAGGAAATCAAGGAGGTTAAGTGCAATGTTTGGCATGGAATTTGTAATGTCTCCATCCAAATAAATCTCATGAAGGGAAAATTCCACCAATCTACTAGTTCCCTTGGTTGGGGTGGAAACATTAGACTTGGAATAAGGGAGCTATAAGACTCCAAATGGACATTAGCTTGAAAATATATATATTAAAAGGGGTTAAATAAATATTATTAATAAGAAAATAAGGTGGCACTTGGTCATGAGGGCGCATAGGTGGTGTGGGACCCACACAAGGCAAGATTCTCCATGCCACATGGCATCCTACTCTCATCCATTCGAATCCAAGGTGGAGTATAACGTTCTTGGGGGAGTTGGAAGGGCATAATACTTCGCATGACTCAATGAGGGTCGAATTTGAGTGGAAGAGTAACTCCCATGGAAGAGGAAGAGTCATCTTAGAGGTATTGTGAAACTTGGGCTAGATTCCCTAGATTCTATGACAACAATGATGAATATTCTATGACACTTATGACAAGGATTAGACCTGATTGTTGACATATGACCTATATGACATGTCAGGGCTAAAAATATCCTCCAAGAGGGCGCACAAGGGATTTATGGAATCCAAGATTCCCCCCCATTCGAATGGATGGAAGAGGAAGACTAGGAATTGTTGAACAAGTGGCACTCATGGGAATCTCTCCCTAATTCGAGTTGGGATGAAGCTCTTGGAGGGAATTCGAGCCATGGAGATCTTGGGAGGATAATGAAAGACAAGAAGAAAGAAGGTGTTCGGATATCCACATCATCATTTTCAGGACCTTGCATGCAATTAGGGTTTGCATGCATCCCGGTCACCAGGTTGATGCCTCCAGCAACTTACCCACCTTATTCTAGCACCCTAGAGCTTCTTACATCAATTCTTTAGCCTTCCTAGTCATGAATGCGCCCACTTCTCACCTACTGCCAGAGAAGGGCGCACTTCTTCACCTACCACCTCAGTTTACACTTAGTTAGCTCCGATTCTCCCTAATTTGAGGCTAGTTTCACTCTCGACTGACTGTTTCACTCCGTTGGACCTCCATATTGACTAGATGACTTTTTCTGACTTCAGTTAAGCCTCCCATGCACCCTCCACTGAGCCTCCTTCCCTATATCAGTGCTACACACTTCAGTTACACTTGTTACACTCAGTTAGACTCATATTGACACCTAGATGACTGGTTCTTGTACATTGATGACCACCACTGATTGATGATGAGGACTCCTAGTTGGAGCCAAGCTACACCATTCAGTAATTCAAATGACCTTCTTAGTCAATTCGAATTGCTCAATTATTGTTACTGTATTGTATTGTAATTATTCACCCTCATTGGGATATTGAGCACTGATGCATGCTTTGCACAGTTTTACACCATTTTTCTTAGTTTCATCTATTGTGATTGATTTACTTGTTCATTAGATCTGTTGTGACTAATTTTACATGGTATCAGATCCATTGCAGGGACAAGATTTCTTTTCTACAGGTGATCTACAAGGATATTTGAGTGAATTTACTCAAAATTGCAAAAAATTTGGCATGAAAGATCTCAAGAGCATTCGCTCCTGTGCATGCAAAGCTTGAAAATACTTCCAATACCACTCTAGAAGCTTGAGTTTCCACATAAATCTTGGAATTGATACATTGGACCCATTCAACATTGCTTGATCTCCAATCCCAAGTGTGATGCAACTCTAAAAGGGTGGATTGTTCGACCTCATTGTTCTTGTATTGATTGTGATTTGCAGGTTATTGTCTCCTTCAAAGTGCACTCGCTCCTAGCAATGGAATACTCTTCTTCAAATCCTATCCTCGCCCCTTTCAATTATTTTGATTGGAAAGAAGATATGGAGATCATGTTACGTTCAAAAGGATATTATAGAGTCACCATTAGCCTCGAATTGGATCCAAGCACATTGTCAGAAAGAACCAAACACTACAACAAGCTTGATGAAGCTTATGGTCTTCTTTGTCTCTCCATCTCCAAAGATCTTCACTTCCATCTCAGCATATTGAAGAATCCAAAAGCTATATGGGATCAACTTGAAACATTATTTGGCAAGCAGGACGAGCTTAGGGATTTTCAATTAGAGAATGAATTGATTGCTCTTAGTCCTGAGAATTTTGAGACCATCAATGAGTTTTTCACAAAATTCAAGCACTTGACATTGCAGTTGAAGAACAGTGGAATTATCAAAGAGGATAAGAAATTGATCCTCTCTATTCTCACCAAGCTTGGTAAAGACTATTCGGTATTTGTCTCTACTTTCAATTCCGGTCGGCTAACTACCCCGAATTGGAAGATGCCGACCTTGAATGCCTTCATTGAGTCCGTCACAAAAGAGCATGATAAGTTGATTCAAATGGGGTCCATAAACTCCAAAGATTCAGCCCTATTTGTTCAAGGACCCAAGAATTCAAATGGTAAAGGAAAGCAAAAGAAAGAGAAGCCCAAATTCAAACCTCACAAGCAAAGAGAGAAAGGAAAGCAGACGGATGCACCATCCAATTCGAAGTTCAAGCAAAAGGGTAAAGAGGGTAAGGAAAAATCTAAATGTACTTATTGCAACCGAGGATTTCATCCCGAAATTTCATGCATGAAGAAGACTATAAATCAAATGGCCCTCCTTTTGGAAAAGAATAACATAACTCTTCCTAATGGTGCAAGGAAGAAGGATAGGAATGATGATCATGAAAGAGGACAAGCACTCATGGCAACTGTTTCGAAGCCCAATACTATTTTGATAGATTCGGGTGCCTCGAATCATATGGCTGCAAATATTGATTATTTTTCTTCATTCGATCCAAACAGCTCCATCCCCATCCATTTGGGAGATGACTCAAAAATTTCTTCAAAGGGAAAAGGTACAATCCATGTAGATCATGGAAGCTTTCAGAATGTTCTCTATGTGCCTTCCTTGGCTTCAAATCTTCTTTCTGTGTATCAAATGACACACACTGGTGAACTGAAGCAAGTTGCATTCAGCCCTAATACAGTTGAAATTTCTTATATCAGAAGTGGAAGACTTATTGCAGCCGGAAAGGCGAACCACACTGCAAAATGCTATGAGTTTTCACACTTTATTCTGCTTGCAAAGCCCACTGCTCTTCGCACACACAGTAATGAGGTTAGTAGGCTTTGGCATGAAATATTTGGACATCTAAATTAGAAGTATTTGCTGTTGTTATCAAACAAATCCATGGTAGATGGTCTTCCACAACTCCGTTCCTCGAAGGGAATATGCATCGGTTGCATTATTGGGAAGCACCCCGAGCACAGGTTCGACCGCGGAAAAGCTAGCAGAGCTTCTCCAATTTTGGGGCTGATACATTTTGATATCAGTGGTCCGCTGCCCAATATGTCATTAAATGGATCAAGGTATGTTTTGACATTTATTGATGATTTTTCCCGCTTTACATGTGTATTTTTTCTCAAAAACAAGTCAAAAGTGCTTGGAAAATTCAAGGATTTTAAGGCTTTTGTTGAGACTGCCACTGAGATCAAGATCAAAGCTCTTAGATCTGATAATGGTGTAGAATATATCAAGGCCGATTTTCTGTAACTTTGTGCCGAAAGCAGAATTCATATGCAACATACAGTTCCCTACACACCCCAACGGAACGGTGTAGCGGAAAGGAAAAATCGATCACTGAAAGAGATGGCTACTTGCATGATTGAATCAAAAGGTTTGGCTGCAAATATTTGGGTTGAAGCAATCAATGTTGCTGCATACATTCAGAACCAAGTTCCACATTCATCCGTGAAAGGTATGACTCCTTTCGAAGCATTCTTTGGTCACAAACCGGATGTGTCAAATTTGAGAGTTTTTGGCTCTACTGCATGGGCTAGAATTCCTTCCAAGAAGAGACGAGCTTTGGATCCACAAAGTATTGAGTGCATACTGATAGTATATCGGGGAGAAACAAAGTATATAAACTCATGGATATCAGATCCAAAAAGACATTCATAGAGCGCAGTGTGCAATTTGAAGAACCACTTCAAGAATTGCAACTAGTCGAGGAATAAACTACCATTTCACCGCCTTCATCAGAAGAAGATCCGAGCAGCGATAATGAAGGTATGAGTTCTTATATTTCTGATATTTTAGCAGCACATGATGATCATGACATATCAGGTTCGGAATCCGACCATTATGATCCTCCTCAGTAACCAAAGTGGGCCCAAAACACTCTTCAATCTACTGGTTCGAACATTGGAAATCCTGCTGATCCAAGACGAACAAGAGCAGACTTTCAAAGAGCAAGTATGGATCTTTCTATTTTTGATCCATTGCTTCCTGATATTTTTTATTTGATGAATGGTTTAGATCCCACAACATACTATCATGCCCACCAAGATCCGAGATGGAAAAGTGCCATGGATGAAGAGTACAGTTCTCTTCAAAAGAACAATACATGGGAGCTAGTTTCTCTTCCACCTAGAAGAAAATTAGTCAAATGTAAATGGGTCTACCTCACAAAATTTGCTGCTGATGGCTCTATCGGAAAATACAAAGCAAGGTTGGTGGCAAAAGGTTTCTCCCAAGTCCAAGGAGTGGACTACACTGAGACGTTTGCACCGGTTGCAAAGATGGATTCCATCCGCCTTGTTTTGGCAATTTCCGCATCCAAGCACTGGCAAGTGCACCATATGGATGTGAAGAGTGCTTTTGCTACATGGAGACCTTGCTGAAGAGGTATATATGCAGCATCCAAAAGGCTACACATCAGATCCATCATTAGTTTACAGATTGAAGAAATCTTTGTATGGATTAAAACAGGCCCCAAGAGCTTGGTATGCAAAGATGGACTCCTTCCTTCTTTCTCAGAATTTCAAAAGATGAAAATCAAATCCGAATGTGTATCTTCAGCAAGTTAAAGGTAATTTGTTGGTTATTGTACTTTATGTTGATGATCTTCTCATTACTGGTAACACTCTTACTTCAATAAACAAGCTAAAAACTGCCTTAAATCTAGCTTTTGACATGAGCGATTTGGGCTTGCTGAGTCACTTTTTGGGCTTGGAGATAGCTCAAAATTTTGATGGGATCACTATATCTCAGCAAAAATATGCTTCCGACCTGTTATTGAAGTTTAATATGGCTGAATGTAAGGAAGCCCCATTCCCATTCCTCTCAGGTATCAGTCTTGAGGAGGGAAATTCTACACCGCTTGCAGATTGCAGTATGTATCGACAGTTGATTGGTTCACTACTTTACTTGACACACTTAAGGCCTGATATTTCATATGCCGTGAGTATCGTGTCAAGGTGTATGCAGCAGCCCCATGAGCTTCATTAGCGGGCAGCCAAGTGGATATTGCAGTATGTGCAAGGTACGAAACATTTTGGCATACATTATGCTGCAGATTCTGAGCTTGATTTCATTGGTTTTACTGATTCAGATTGGGCAGGTGATAGCATAGATCGGAAGTCCACTTCCGGTTATGTGATTGGACATGGGCCTATTCTCTGGTCAAGCAAAAAGCAGGCAGCCATTGCACTTTCTTCAGCAGAGGCAGAGTATCGAGGGGCAGTCAATGCCTGCATTCAGGCAGTTTGGTTGCAGGGTATTCTTTCCGAGTTTGGTTTTGGTGGCACTACTTCGACTGTCCTCTTTTGTGACAATCAAAGTGCTATCAAGATCTCCATAGATCCATTTCAGCGGCAGAGGACCAAACACATTGAGATTCATGTGCACTACATTCGACAGTTGGTGCATGATCGCACCATCCTTCTGCAATATTGCCCTACTGATGAGCAAATTGCAGACATCTTCACCAAGAGCTTCACTGAGAAGAAGTTCTCTTACCTCCGTTCACTGTTGGGGGTGAGTTCCATCATGGTGGAGACAGATTGATCCATTATTATGTTCTTAGCTTGAGGGGGGGCTTTCTTCCCACTGGGTTTTCCCTCTTTCCTCACTTAGCTTATTTTCAACATTTTTTTTGGATTATTGTATTGGGGTGACCTTTGGTATTAGTTACCAGGGCCCTACATTATTTTTTCCACATCATAGTCTAGCTTGAGGGGGGTGTTCGGATATCCACATCATCATTTTCAGGACCTTGCATGCATCCCAGTCACCAGGTTGATGCCTCCAACACCTTACCCACCTTATTCTAGCACCTGGGAGATTCTCACATCAGTTCTTTAGCCCTCCTAGTCATGAAGGCTCCCACTTCTCACCTACTACCAGAGAAGGGCGCACTTCTTCACCTACCACCTCAGTTTACACTCAGTTAGCTCCGATTCTCCCTGATTTGAGGCTAGTTTCACTCTCGACTGACTATTTCACTCCGTTGGACCTCCATATTGACTAGATGATTTGTTCTGACTTCAGTTAAGCCTCCCATGCGCCCTCCACTGAGCCTTCTTCCCTATATCAGTGCTACACACTTCAGTTACACTTAGTTAGACTCAGATTGACACCTGGATGACTGGTTCTTGTGCATTGATGACCACCACTGATTGATGATGAGGACTCCTAGTTGGAGTCAAGCTACACCATTCAGTAATTCGAATGACCTTCTTAGTTAATTCGAATTGCTCAGTCATTGTTACTGTATTGTATTGTAATTATTCACCCTCATTGGGATATTGAGCACTGGTGCATGCTTTGCACAGTTTTACACCATTTTTCTGAGTTTCATCTATTGTGATTGATTTACTTGTTCATTAGATCTGTTGTGACTAATTTTACAGAAGGAGACTAGATTTTGATCATTTCTCATTTTGGAAAAATTGGAGAGCATAGCTTGTCCATGCAAGGTGGATGTTTATCCTTCTTTCCTTAGTACCAATTTCGAGGGTGCAAGATTCCCATCCTAATTGGCAATTGGAGAGGCCATTCAAATCTTTAATTGGATTTGTATGAAGATATTTGTTTACAGTTTGAAGCTGCAGGGCTGCTCGTGACCATTTCTCCTTCAACTTGTTCCCACATCTCTCTCACTTTTCTCTCTATATTCTTTCTCTTGGAGGAAGGGTGCACATGGTGATATGTTGATCTCTTTGAGGAAGGACAAGGGGGCCCATTTATTTTTAATGTGATGTATACACTCTATATTTGATTCTCATATGAACCTCAGGTAGAATATCGAAGCGAAACTATGTGTAAATTCCAAACTATGTAAGAATGGTGCCATTTTCCCACATATCTTGTTGTAAGAGTTGAAGTTGTTTGGTATCGAATTGTTTCAATCAATATCTATGGTTTTAAGTGATTTTTGGAGAGCCATTAATGTACTGAAGAATTCTCATATAACTTATGCAAGTCCTTGGGACATTTATGTCAAATTTCATAGCAAGTTATATCATTTGCCTCACATTCCCCCCTATGTAATGACATGTTTACAAATATTTGTTTTATGGAAGTTGAAGCAGCCTTTAGGAACTGATTAATGATGCATTTGGGTTCCCATTGAAGTCATGCAAATAATCCATGTATCTATTTTTAAATTTTGGAGGGTCGTACTGCATTTGGGAATCCATTTGTGACTCCTACCCTTGGGGGTTTGAACATTGAAACTACTAGTAATTTCCCTTTTTATCCTGAATTCAAATGAAGGATGCAGAAGTATTTTGATAGTTTCCAAGCACCCATTAGGTTCATTTTATGTCCTAATACCATTCAAATACTATCAGAGCCAATTCAAAATCCTTAGGAGTCATTTGGAAGCACTTGATTCATCACTAGTCCAAGGTTCGAATTTGACCAAAAATTGCAATTTTTCCAAATTATTAAAAAGGGACACTACAAGTGGTATCAGATCATGGTCCTTGCACTTGATTTGGGTGACCATTTATGAGGTCTATAAGGCAGATTCCACCCTTAGAAATCAAAACTGAAAGTACCTTTGGTGAAGAGGAAGAAGCAAGAGAAGATGTGCACTTTGTTGAAACTATGTCTAAGGATGACAAATGGACCTCAGAGATGGAAGAGAAAGAGGATTTTAGGAATTCATGAAACCATTTCTTGAAGAAATCACAAGGCATATAATGCAAGGGTTCGAATTGATGGATAGTCAAATTGGAAGCGAATTGGCATTAGGAGGCAGCAGTAGTTCTCCTTTCGAGGAAAATAAGGCATTTGGTGAAAACATCTTCTCAAAGATAGGGCCTCAAAATCGACCCAATGAATTTCAGAGCTCAACAAGAGCTACCACACATAATTTGATTGATCCCAAAGAGGATTCTAACATCCAATATGGAATGCATGAAGTTCTAGCAGAATGGCAGCAGTTGAGTGAAGATTGTAGAAGGACCTTATCATTTGATCAATTCTTTACTGTCTCAAACAAAATCAAAATGAGAGGAGGTAACAGAAATCCTTTTCAAAATAAAGAATTGAATTATTCCATAGGTAAAATTCCCCTTCCCACCTTTGATGGTTGATCCCAAAGTTCTGCAAATACTTGGGTACAAAATTTAGATGTATATTTTCAGCTGAATCCAATGGTTGAAGATGCTCTAAAAATGGCTATTTTTAATCTTGAGGGAGAAGCCAATGATTGGTGGTTCCATGGAATTAAAACCTTGGGACATGATCAGCTCACATCATATGAAGATTTTTTAACAGGTTATTGGAAATATTTGAGCAAAAATACCCCGAAATGCCTTTCAAGGAACTAGCGCAGTTGAAGCAAATTGGGACCCCTGATGAGTACATGTTGGAATTTAAAAAAATATCAGTTAAGGTGGCTGATATATCTATGGTTCGATTGGTATTGCTCTTTACTAAATGTTTGGATGAACCTTTGAAAGGTTTAGTTAAATCTCACAAACCTACTTCATTGAAAGATGCCATGAACTTGGCAAGAGATCTGCAAAATATGCTACCCAAGACAAAGTATCCCCCCGAGCCAAAATTTCCTTCCAAGTTCAGATTTGAAAAGAAACCATGGCAAAAATATACATTTGGAAAGGACAAGAAAGAGGGACCAATCAAGGAAGAACTCAGAAGAAAGAAACTATGTTAC
The DNA here is from genome assembly GCA_027924585.1 of Larix kaempferi. Taxonomy (NCBI): domain Eukaryota; kingdom Viridiplantae; phylum Streptophyta; class Pinopsida; order Pinales; family Pinaceae; genus Larix; species Larix kaempferi. Next base: position 4,224,230 of record BSBM01000893.1, read on the forward strand.
ATATGCTTCCAACCATGGGTACAAGGGCATAAATGTGCTAAGGGGAAAGCACAATTCATTGAAGTATTTTATGATGATGAAGGTGAAGGGGACATGGAGGAAGAAGAACATCTTTCAGCCCAATAAGATGGATATGACACAGTAGAAGAATATCATCCGTCACCCAAAAAAGGGATAATGGCAGTGCTTTCAGGAGTGCCTCGTTTTCACACCATTCGATGCAAGGGAGTGGTACAAGGGAAAAGAGTTTCAATATTGGTGGATGGAGGAGAAACTCATAAATTCATTGATGCAACCTTGGTGGAGATGATAAAGTTACCTACTGAATCATTCGACGGGTTCACAGTCATCATTCCAGGTAACAATTCTATGGAATGCAAAACATGGATTCCAAAGCTATAACTCACCATAGGAAATTACACATTTTCTGATAGCTTTTATGTGGTGGATGTTGCTGATAAAAATGTGGTTTTGGGAGTGAAATGGTTGTGCTATATAGGGGAACATACAGTGAACTACCAAATACTTGAAATGAAATTCAAAGATTCGGAAGGAAAACAAAGGGTAGTGAGAGGAATGCACACCTATCCTAACCAAGTGGTGTCTTCCCACAGTATGAGGTCCATATTGAGACATGGGGACATTGAATGGGCTTTTGAATGTTTCATCACTCCCCCCAAGCAAAACATAAAGATTGCAAAACATCCAAGGGAGATAAGGAAACTACTACACAAGTATGAAAAGGTTTTTGGAGACCTTCCTCCTGGAAGGCCACCTGATAGAGGAGTTGAGCACACCATTGTTTTGGAGGTGGGTACTTCACTTATACAAATAACCCCATATAGACACCCAAAAAGGTTCAGAGATGATATTGAGAAGGCTATTCAAGACTTCTTGGGATTGGGACTCATTATACCAAGCTCAAGCCCCTATGCTTCTTCAGTTGTTTTGGTGAAGAAAAAGGATGGAACCCTAAGGATGTGCATTGATTTTAGAGATCTAAACAAGAAGACAATAAAGAATAGATATCCCATCCCTAGGATAGATGATCTCATGGATGAGATATTTGGAGCAAATTTATTTTCCAAAATTGATCTTAGATCTGGTTACCATCATATTTGAATGAAGGAGGAGGATGTGCAGAAAACTGCTTTCAGATGTCACTATGGTCATTTCGAATTTATTGTCATGCCTTTTGTTTTGACCAATGCTCCAGCCACCTTCCAATCATGCATGAACACAATATTTTGCAAGTAGCTCTATAAGTTTGTTTTGGTTTTCTTTGATGATATTTTGATTTACAGTAATACATGGGAGGAACATTTGCACCATTTAGAAGTTGTATTGAAAATCTTGCTTGAACAATCTTTGTTTGCTAAGTTGTCCAAGTGTGAGTTTAGGTTGAAATAAATTTTGTATCTTGGGAACATCATTGGGAAAGATGGATTAAAGGTGCACTTGGAGAAAATAAAGGCTATTCTTGAATGGCCATCACCCAAGAACATCGATGAATTGAGAGGCTTCATTGGGACATGCACTTACTATAGGAAGTTTGTGAAGGGGTTTTCCAAACTAACTGCTCCCCTTACTGGTTTGACCAAGAAAGATGCTTTGAAATGGGATGAAGAAGCTGGAAAAGATTTCCAAAGAATGAAATAGGTAATGAGTAGTTTTCCAGTACTTGCATTACCATATTTTTATAAACCATTTGTTTTGGAATGTGATGCATTAGGGGAAGGAATATGGGCGGTCTTAAAGCAAAATAAACACCCCATAGATTTTGAGAGAATAAAATTGCAACCACATGAGAAGCTCTATTCCATTTATGACAAAGAAATGTTAGCCATCATGCACGCCTTGGCCAAGTTTAGACAATATCTAGTGGGGAACAAGTTTGTGGTAAAAAATGATCATAACAGTTTAAAGCACTTCCTCACACAAAATGATCTCAATGAAAGGAAACAAAAATGGGTAAGTAAGGTCCAAGATTTTGATTTTGACATTGAATATGTAAAAGGGAAGAATAATATTGTAGCAGATGCATTGTCTAGGAGATCTTTATTTTCCCTTGTGGACATTTCAAAAGATTGGAAAGATATGCTAATAGTAGATTATGCCAAAGATATAATTGCTTGTGATGTGTTAGATGGGGTCAAAGGAGATGATAGATACAAGATATTGAATGGCCTAATATAATATAAGGACCGAATCTACTTAGTTCACGGTTCGAACCTAAAGCACAAGATCTTGAAGGAAGCTCATGATTCTCCTTTAACAGGCCATCCTGGTTTCTTTAAAACATATAGGAAATTAAGACAAAGGTTCTCTTAGAAAGGGCTGAAGGAAGATGTTTTAAAGTATGTGAATGAATGAAAGATATGTCAGCAAACCAAAGTTCAATATGCCCATCCTGATGGTCTATTACAACCATTTCCCATTCCAGAATAAAAATGGGAAAGCATCTCAATGGATTTCATCACAGGTTTTCCCAAGTCTCTTGGTAAGGATTGTATTTATGTTGTGGTGGATAGACTCACCAAATTTGCTCATTTATTTGATATTACATCCTCTTTTACTGCTGCACAAGTGGTTGAGCTATTATTTAGAGATATTTTCAGATTGCATGGACTTCCAAAAAACATTGTGAGTGACATGGATAGCAGATTTATGAGTGCTTTTTGGCAAGAACTCTTAAAGTTGGTGGGAACTCAATTGAATCCTAGCACAAGATATCATCCTCAAACTAAGGGCCAAACAAAAAGGGTGAACCAATGGTTGGAGGGTTATGTAATATCCCTTTTTCAAGTTTTATTAAAATGCCCAATTTTCCACTTTTTTTTCCCAATTTCGACCTTTGACTAGTTTCGATCTCTAGGTCCCAAATTTGCCCCAAATGATCCCAAATCTTCTGAGAAGGTATATGAATGATATTAGAACATAAATATGTGTTTCAGGGATGCCTTTGTACCTTTAAAACACTTCTGCAAATACTCTTTCAATTCTGGTCAATGTAGGTAACTTTACTAGTGATTCCCCTTTTACTAGTATTGGTCTCTAGGTCTCAAATTGACTCCAAATGCCTTCAAATCTTCAAGGAAGGTTTATGAATGATATTAGGAATTGAATATGATGTTTAGGGATAACATATGGCCACCAAAATACCTCTTCAAACTCTCTTAAGATTCTAGACCAAGTATGCAATTTTACGAGTAATTTGGGGTTCAAATTCCCCTAAGGTAAGTACTGAAAATGGCTTCCCAAATGCCTCCAAACCCACTCAAATTTATGAACAGAGGTAAGTATGTGTTAATTATGTTATTAAGGTCTCATATGCACCATTAATGGTTTATTACAACTGTTCTCACCCTCTCCCATTCAACTGCAAAAATCCCCAATTCGACCCTTGGGGAAATGGCACTATTTCTTCTCCCAATGCAATTAAATTGAGTAAAAATGCTTCAAATGCTCAAGTACAGTACATGAAACTTGTATAAGACATCCATGGCAGTATATTTATCACAAATATATCAGAGAATCATCCATTCATTCGAAATAATCATCAATACATTGGCTCACAACAAGGTAGTGGGGAAATGGCATTGTTCTTCCATTAAAAATGAGATTTATACATTTCTACTTGGAATTTTGACCTGAAACTTTTTGGAGATGAAGAACAGAGTATTTAATTCATATTACAAAAGAAATGGGGCATTAGAAGCTCCCCCAAAGAGTACAATATCTCACCAAAAACGCCCTCCCTCAAGGATTAAGAATATGCCATCAAAACGGGAAATGGTTGAAGGAGTGAGCTGCAATAGAAGAAACCATGAGCTGCCCTGTAGCTTACACCTGCAAATAAAGACTCCATTAAAGCTCCAAATGAAAGGTCTGAATGGCCTTTCCAATTGCCAACTTGGATGGGAATCTTTCACCCTCGAAATTGGCTAAGGCAAGAAACTAGTCATCCACTAGCTCTCCCTCTTCACAATTGCAATTGCAAATTCTACAAATGATCAAAAGCTATTCTCATACTTCATTTCTACATTTTATAACCAACATTAGCCTTCTAAGGGTCGAAATCCTCTCAATAGATTCAATAGATTTCCATTTAGGAAATATTCCACATTTGCCACTTGTCTCCTAGTTCCAACCTTCCATCTTCTCCCAAATTCGATGTTGAGTCTCTTTGGCTTCTCCAACTCCCAAATTCGACTTCCTTGAGCCTATTTTTGGGGATGACATGTCATAGTGGTCAGATGTCAGAGGTCAGGTCTGCAATTTGTCATAGTTGTCATAGATGCTCCATCATTGGTGTCATAGGGGCTAGGGAATCTAGCCCAAGTGTCCACAAACTTCCACTTTGACTCTTTATCTTCCATGGAGGTTACCAATCCTTCCAAATTCGACCTAAGATGCTCAATGACATGTGTTATGACTTACCAACTCACCCAAGAGTGTTCACATTCCCATTAATTCAAATTTGCAAAAGAGAGATACCATGTATTATGAAAAATCAAGCTAGTGTGGGTCCCACATCCTCCATATGTCTCCAAAACCATTTGTCACCTAGGATTTATCTTGAATTTCTTTATTCACTCTATTTATTAAATACTTGAACCCTTCTAATGTCTAAACATCATTTATTATCCCCCTTATTCCAAATCCCAAAGCTTCCACCCCAAACCTAGGAAACTAGTAATTTTCCTCCTTGGCAATTATTTGACCCTTAACATCAATTTTACAAACTCTAATGAATATGGCTAATGTGATTAGGCCATTGTGACCCAATTCCAAATTTGGGACATGACAAATCCTCCCTTCCCAATATTTCTTGTCCTCAAGCAATTTCAAACATGAGTGTTGAAGAACCTGCTTTCTGTATAATTCTTTGAAGTTGCCATTGAATTGCCAAACCTTGAGTCTTTGAGTTTCCATGAATATTTTAGAGAGGAACCACCATGCTTGCTGCTGCACTACTCTGATTAAAATCACTTTATTAAGTGGGGAATCCATCTCCCATATTGCTTGCTTCCCCCCAAAAAATGAAACCAATGAGACAAAAATTATTCCAGGGTCCCATTGCTTGTATTGCACCCCAACAATTAAGAGTGCTCTCCAACCTACACCATTAGATAAGAGGATTCCTGGATCCCATTTTCTTGTATGCATTCTTCCACACATCATGAGTACCAAATATATATCATCAAAGTACATATCAACATAATGAAAATGTACATCAAGGATATGCTTCATCAAAGAGTCATGAAAGTGCTTATACCTCCAAGCAAGTAGACCACCATTTTCCAAGTGCATACAAGCTTCAAGTGACCAATCAAATCTGCTCCAATGACATAGGTGAGGATCCCATGTCCTATAATGCTGCTCCAAAAGGATGTGATATGCATCAAAATATTCAGCCATGTATTCTTTATCCAAGAAGTGAATGAAAAATCTCCACTAGAATCTGAACCAAATAATGAGCAGAAAAAACAAGGAGACTTCAAATGACTCAAAGAAGTCTCACCCATACATCCATGAATGTGAGAATCATAAAGATGTAACAAAGTATGTGGCTGCCAACAAAAATGTTCTCCCATCATAAATCTATTCACCCAAGTGTTGGATGAAGTTCCTCTAACATCAAATGAACCCAGTGTTGAGCAAGAAAAACCATGAGTCTTCAAGTTACTCAAATCCATATCATAGGTGCATCCATGTAGATGTGAATCATCATAAAGTGACAAATTATGCTGCTGCAAATGTGAATAAGAATGTGCTCCAACCATGTCATCATAAAAGTTAAATCTAGGAGTTCCATACTCCTCATGTGGCACCATCAAAAAGAACCCTTTCACCCATACTTCATTGAGACTAATGTTGCAAAACATGGAATTGTAGGATGTAGGAGAATGAACTAACTCACCCAAATGATAAAAAAGTGCAGAAGTTTCATCATGGGAAGGATCCATGTGGGTAGTATCATGCAGCTCCTTCAAAAGTGTGAACTCTTTGTCATAGTTTGGTTCCAATGTAGAGGAATCATGCTCTTCTTTAAAAATTGCATAACCTTCATCAAGAGGCAATTCAAATTCCTCTTCCACATCAAGTGTTTGGATCTCTTCAAGTTCATCTTCAAACACATCAAGAACATTCAAATTTTCACATTTCTCATGATCCACCATGTCATGGGAATCCTCCAAACAATCTACCATTTGACAATCTGAAACATAGGAGGAAAAACAAGTATCTTGCAACTTTTCAAGAAGTTGCTCATTTTGAATGGTGAGCTTATGAATATCCTCATTATTCTTCAAGTATGCATCATGTAACAATTCATTATGCTCAAACAAATGGTTTCTATCAAAAAGCAAAGACATGAAATTACCTTTGATGTGGCATATTGCTCTTTGAATCTTCTCCATGTCTTCAAGGAAGGAAGTTTCCTCCAATGAAGTAGCTCTCCAACAAGAATTTGACACCAATGCTTGAGTGTCATGGAGAATGCTGAGGGACTCTTGGATCTTATTTTCATTCATCTTTAAGGACCCTTTAAGAAAATGAGGCTCTTGCAAATGAACCTCCTCATCTTCTTCAATGTTGCTTGGACCAACTTCATGAAGCTCAAGTGGTGATGGAGAATTTGATCTTGGTTCTTCTTCAACTGCTACAAGGTCTTCATTATCATGCTTAATGAAACTTGTACTTGTAGAAACACTTTCAAAAGTGATCTCTATGTCACCAACATAGAGGTGTGAGCACCCATCAGTAGGTACTCCTTCATAGTTTAAGCATCCATCAGTAGATGCTCTTTGGTTCATGTCTAAGCTAGAAGGTGTCTCGAAATGATCTTCCATATTTTCAATAGAATCTTCTTCATGCTCTTGTGATGTCTCTTCCTTTTGCTCATTAAAGCAAGCTGATGCATTTTGCCCCTTGTTTTCCTTAGGATCAATATATTTGGAATCTTTTCTTGAATAAATCTCAAAAGCTCTCCTCAAGGAGGACATCATTTCATGCACACATATATGATACTCGCTCCAAGGGTTTTTACAAGAAGGGCATAAACCTTTCTTCACTAACTCCACATCTTCATTTTTGGGCCTATTTTCAAAAACATGTTCAGCATAGTACTCAAAAGACATGGAATTTTGTGTATTTTTGCTAAAAGCAAGATATTCTTGATATTTTTGATATTGTTGGGGCAAGGTTTTATATTTTGTTCTCCATCTTTGGAACTCACTCATAGAATTATCCTTGGTTGGTGTGACACACTCATATTCATCAGATTTAAAGTCATAAGAATAATCTTCATTTCTCTTTAAATTATAAGAAGTGTTGCATGATGGCACCTCTTCCTCATACCATTCACATTCTGCTTCATATTGCTCATAAGCATCTGCATATTCCTCATAAGAATTGTACTCATAGGATTCATCATAATAGTAAGACATGGCTGCCAATTATTCTTGAATGTATGTACCTAATACACAGGTGCAAGGACCATGCTCTGATACCACTTGTAATATCCCTTTTTCAAATTTTATTAAAATGCCCAATTTTCCACTTTTTTTTCCAATTTCAACCTTTGACTAGTTTCGATCTCTAGGTCCCAAATTTGCCCCAAATGATCCCAAATATTCTGAGAAGGTATATGAATGATATTAGAACATAAATATGTGTTTCAGGGATGCCTTTGTACCTTTAAAACACTTCTGCAAATACTCTTTCAATTCTGGTCAATGTAGGTAACTTTACTAGTGATTCCCCTTTTACTAGTATTGGTCTCTAGGTCTCAAATTGACTCCAAATGCCCTCAAATATTCAAGGAAGGTTTATGAATGATATTAGGAATTGAATATGATGTTCAGGGATAACATATGGCCACCAAAAGACCTCTGCAAACTCTCTTAAGATTCTGGACCAAGTATGCAATTTTACGAGTAATTTGGGGTTCAAATTCCCCTAAGGTAAGTACTGAAAATGGCTTCCCAAATGCCTCCAAACCCACTCAAATTTATGAACAGAGGTAAGTAATGTGTTAATTATGTTATTAAGGTCTCATATGCACCATTAATGGTTTATTACAACTGTTCTCACCCTCTCCCATTCAACTGCAAAAATCCCCAATTCGACCCTTGGGGAAATGGCACTATTTCTTCTCCCAATGCAATTAAATTGAGTAAAAATGCTTCAAATGCTCAAGTACAGTACATGAAACTTGTATAATACATCCATGGCAGTATATTTATCACAAATATATCAGAGAATCATCCATTCATTCAAAATCATCATCAATACATTGGCTCACAACAAGGTAGTGGGGAAATGGCATTGTTCTTCCATTAAAAATGAGATTTATACATTTCTACTTGGAATTTCGACCTGAAACTTTTTGGAGATGAAGAACAGAGTATTTACTTCATATTACAAAATAAATGGGGCATTAGAAGCTCCCCCAAAGAGTACAATAGCTCACCAAAAACGCCCTCCCTCAAGGATCAAGAATATGCCATCAAAACGGGAAATGGTTGAAGGAGTGAGCTGCAATAGAAGAAACCATGAGCTGCCCTGTAGCTTACACCTGCAAATAAAGACTCCATTAAATCTCCAAATGAAAGGTCTGAATGGCCTTTCCAATTGCCAACTTGGATGGGAATCTTTCACCCTCGAAATTGGCTAAGGCAAGAAACTAGTCATCCACTAGCTCTCCCTCTTCACAATTGCAATTGCAAATTCTACAAATGATCAAAAGCTATTCTCATACTTCATTTCTACATTTTATAACCAACATTAGCCTTCTAAGGGTCGAAATCCTCTCAATAGATTCAATAGATTTCCATTTAGGAAATATTCCACATTTGCCACTTGTCTCCTAGTTCCAACCTTCCATCTTCTCCCAAATTCGATTTTGAGTCTCTTTGGCTTCTCCAACTCCCAAATTCGACTTCCTTGAGCCTATTTTTGGGGCTGACATGTCATAGTGGTCAGATTTCAGAGGTCAGGTCTGCAATTTGTCATAGTTGTCATAGATGCTCCATCATTGGTGTCATAGGGGCTAGGGAATCTAGCCCAAGTGTCCACAAACTTCCACTTTGACTCTTTATCTTCCATGGAGGTTACCAATCCTTCCAAATTCGACCTAATATGCTCAATGACATGTGTTATGACTTACCAACTCACCCAAGAGTGTTCACATTCCCATTAATTCGAATTTGCAAAAGAGAGATACCATGTATTATGAAAAATCAAGCTAGTGTGGGTCCCACATCCTCCATATGTCTCCAAAACCATTTGTCACCTAGGATTTCTCTTGAATTTCTTTATTTACTCTATTTATGAAATACTTGAACCCTTCTAATGTCTAAACATCATTTATTATCCCCCTTATTCCAAATCCCAAAGCTTCCACCCCAAACCTAGGAAACTAGTAATTTTCCTCCTTGGCAATTATTTGACCCTTAACATCAATTTTACAAACTCTAATGAATATGGCTAATGTGATTAGGCCATTGTGACCCAATTCCAAATTTGGGACATGACAGGTTACTTGAGGAACTATGTTGGTGAGAAACATAAAGCATGCGTTAAATGGCTACATTTGGGTGCTTTTTGCAACAATACTACTTTCCATATGTCCATTGGAATGACTCCTTTAAAAGCACTTTATGGTTATCAGGCACTCACCTTTGTTGATCACATTTTTGGTGATAGTAGAGCTCCAAAAGCTAAAGATTGGGTTGAGGAAAGTCAAGAGATTTTGAAGCTTTTAAAAGACAATTTGCAGGTTTCCCAAAATCAACAAAAACAATATGTGGATCAACATAGGAAGGAAATAAATTTTCAAGTGAATGATTTGGTTTATTTGAGGCTGTAGCCATATAAGAAAACCACCTTAAAAGGGAAAGGATCAGAAAATATTAAACCAAGGTTTTATGGTCCATACAAGATAGTTCGAAAGGTTGGGGAGGTAGCTTATGAGATAGAACTTTCGGAAGGTAGAAAAATCCACAATGTATTTCATGATTCATGCCTTAAAAAGGCTATTGGTCAACAAATTTCTATTTCAAAAACACTCCCTCCATTAGATGATGAAGGACAACTCATACTCTTTCCAGAAAATGTTTGAAGACAAGAGAAAGGAAATTGAGGAGCATAACCATAAGAGAATATTTTGTACAATGAAAAGATTTGCCAAGTGAGGATGCCACATGGGAAGATGAAAAAATTTTGCAGCATCCCAATTTGAAATTGCTTGAGGGCAAGAAATCTTGGGTGGGGAGGACTGTAATGTCCCCATCCAAATAAATCTCATGAAGGGAAAAATTCCACCAATCTACTAGTTCCCTAGGTTGGGGTGGAAACATTAGACTTGGAATAAGGGAGCTATAAGACTCCAAATGGAAATTATCTTGACAAATATATATTAAAAGGGGTTAAATAAATATTATTAATAAGAAAATAAGGTGGCACTTGGTCATGAGGGCACATAGGTGGTGTGGGACCCACACACGACAATATTATCCACACCACATGGTATCCTACTCTCACCCATTCGAATCCAAGGTGGAGTATAACATTCTTAGGGGAGTTGGAAGTGAATTATAATTGGAATGAATCAATGAAGGTCTAATTTGAGTGGAAGAGTAACTCCCATGGAAGAGGAAGAGACATCTTATAGGTATTGTGACACTTGGGCTAGATTACCTAGCTTCTATGACAAACATGGTGAATATTCTATGACACTTATGAAAAGGATCAGACCTGATTGCTGACATCTGACCTATATGACATGTCATGGATAAAAATAGCCTCCAAGAGGGAACACAAGGGATTTATGGAAGCCAATATTCCCCCCCATTCGAATGGATGGAAGAGGAAGACTAGGAATTGTTGGACAAGTGGTACTCATGGAAATCTCTCCCTAATTCGAGTTGGGATGAAGCTCTTGGAGGGAATTTGAGCCATGGAGGTCTTGGGAGGATAATAAAAGACAATAAGAAATAAGGAGACCAACTTTTGATCATTTCTCATTTTGGCAAAATTGGAGAGCATAGCTTGTCCATGCAAGGTGGATGTTTATCCTTCTTGCCTTAGTACCAATTTCGAGGGTGCAAGATTCCCATCTTAATTGGAAATTGGAGAGGCAATTAATAAATTTCATTGGAGTTGTATGAAGAAATTTTTTTACAGGTTGAAGCTACAGGGATTCTTGCGACCATTTCTCCTTCAACTTGTTCCCACATCTCTCTCACTTTTCTCTCTATATTCCTGCTCTTGGAGGAAGGGTGCACATGGTGGGATGCTAATCTTTTTGATGAAGTACAAGGGGACCCATTTATTTGTAATGTGATTTATACACTATGCCTTTGATTCTCATATGAACCTCAGGTCGAATATCCAAGTGAAAGTATGTGTAAATGCCAAACTATGTAAGAATGGTGCCATTTTCCCACATATCTTGTTGTAAGAGTTGAAGTTGTTTGGTATCAAATTGTTTAAGTAAATATCTATGGTTTTAAGTGCTATTTGTAGAACCATTAATGTACTTAATAAGTCTCATATACCTTATGCAGGTCCTTGGGACATTTATCTCAAATTTCATAGCAAGTTAGAGCGTTTTTCTCACATTCCCCCCTATGTAATGACATGTTTACAAATATTTGTTTTATGGAAGTTATAGCAGCCTTTAGGAACTGATTAATGATGCATTTGGGTTCCCATTGAAGTCATATAACTAATCCATGTCTCTGTTCAGAAATTTGGGAGGGTCGTACTGCATTTGGGAATCCATTTGTGACTCCTACCCTTGGGGGTTTGAACATTGAAACTACTAGTAATTTCCCATTTTTCTCCTGAATTCAAATGAAGGTTGTAGAAGTATTTTGATAGTTTCCAAGAACCCATAAGGTTAAGTTTTATGTCATAATACCCTTCAAACACTCTCAGACCCAATTCAAAATCCTTAGGAGTCATTTGGAAGCACTTGATTCATCACTAGTCCAAGGTTTGAATTTGACCAAAAATAGCAATTTTTCCAAATTATTAAAAAGGGACACTACATAATTGTTATTTAATCCAATTTTCTTGATTTCCAAGTGTAAATTCTGAAAAGACTGTGAATTGGTGAGAAGTTTGTCTGGTGAATGCACAAGTCTCAGCTCAGGGATGGTGTTCTGTTGAGAGATTAATGTGCAGAATTACCTATGGTTGGGTGGAGCATGGAAGCCACACAACTAGTTGCCAATTCAAGTGTTCAATATATAATTTTATTTCATGAGAATGGTGTTATTAACTTTCAATCATAATTTGTGATAAAAATTTGCTATGGTTTTCTGTTTAAATTTATGGGTTTATAATTGAACTGTTTATTGAAATTATGTCAAAGAGTATAATGTTGGAAAACTATTAAGAATGGATAAATAAGTAGGAATCCCATTCATTTTGTTCATTTCTCTTAAGTTTCATCATTATTTGCAAAGAGTTAAATTTTATTGCAAAGGCTTGTGTTAAATTGCTAGTTCTACTATGCAGTTGTAATCTTACTGTGCAACTCCTAAGTTAGATGAAATGTTTTAATGCTCAGTCCTAATGAGTTAAGTGATGTATTTATGCAAATATTTCATAAAGGTTTAAATTCTTACTTTTCATATAGTTGGAATAACATAATTCCTAAATGTTCAAATGTTGTGTTTGAAACGAGTACCAAATAAGTTCTTAATGCGCAGTAAATGTTCATGTCCTATTTTATCTTATTAGTGATCTGCACGTGGCCAGGAAGAACGAGGGGGACAACAGTTCGACTGAACGAGTCGACTCTGTTATGGCGGAATCATAAGAAATAGAATAAGCAAAGCAAGAATACACTAAACAAATAAACAAAGATACACACATATACACACATACAATATGTAGGAATGCGAACTGATCTTCTCTATTACTGGATATGAGATCATCGATTGATGTATGTTACAATATTATACATGCTTATATAGAATGCTGAGATGCTTGGGTTCCTTCCCGTTGCATTCAGTTACAAAAGAAGTTAGAATGGTTCGGAAGTTCAACTGTTACATGAGTCGACTAGAAGACAAAGAGACAGTTTGTCGAAGTTCAACAGTCACAAGTCGTTGGTTGATGCTGCATGTCGACGTCGCGAAAATGTTGAGGTCATTGAACTTGTGGAAGCTGTTGAGTTTGTTGAAGTTGTGTTGAATTCAGAATTTGTTGAAGTTGTGTCGAAGTCGATGACTTGTTAGAGTTGTGTTGAAGTTAGCATTCGACAACAATGCCAACTGCGATGAAGATAATACCTCCTTCCTTAAGAAACAATTGTCCCCATTGTTTGCTTGTTTAAGTGAGGAAACTTTTCGGCCAGTTCAGTAGCGGAGTACCATTTTAATTGGGATGGGAGCTGTCCGAATTTAGCAACATGAAACAAGGGAATGGTGTTCTTCCTTGTATGGCGTACTTGTCGTCCCACAATGGTGTCGTAAGGAAGAGGCTCCTGAACATCTGGATTGATGTCGTCGGGTTCTGCTATCGTTAATTCGTTTTGTTCCAGCAATGGTGCATGATATGATCGAAGTAGATCTACATTGAATACTAGATGCATACCCAGGCATGCAGGACTATCGAGATGGAAAGCGTTTTCTCCAATCTGTCAAAGAATACTGTACGAACCATATCGCAAAGGTTTGAGATTCTTGTATGAACCGGTGAGGCATTCCTTCTTGAGATGTAACCAGACCTTATCCCCAATTTGGAATGAATGAGGAATACGATGCTAGTCGTGTCGGGCCTTAGCTTTCACGTTTTCTCGTTGCAACATTTCCTATGCTTGCTTCTAGATGTCGCGGATCATTATTGTTGAATTCGAACACAAACATGAACCATGTGACTTTGTCTAGGACAACTTCATTTTGAAAAGACAGGTATTGATTGAAAAAAGGATGGCGATGGCATGCAGCTTTCACACCATGATACAAAGCCAGGCCACTATTCTACTTTCATTTTATTATTTCACCCATACATCTAACCTAGTATTCAAATTAAAATATTTCCCTCTATCAAATTTTGAATTTAAAATGAAAACACTGCTTTAATTTAAGTGCATACAATATTTCACATTTTTCACTATGTACGGAGCTTTGCATTTGGACATGGTATTCAATGTAAAATGGACACTGGTTTTGATGTACAATTTGGACATCAGCTTTGATGCACAATTTTTACCAATATTACGTTTATCGTGTCGGGGAACATATCGTTGAGGGAACATAATAAAATGTATCAGTTATTTCGAGGAGAAAATCAGAAAATATCAACAAACTTAAAAACAATAAAAATCTCCATCGAAAAAAAAAAGAAAATATTGGCAAAATGTAATTTTTTAATATATCGCAATATACTAAGGTGGCATTATCACTACCTTTAAAAAATGCAATATTATTGTGATATTGTCGATATTATCGGTGATAAATACAACAATGATTTTTTATTTTTTACACAAATTTCTCTCACAATCTGAGTATGAACTGTTGTGATACCATGTTGATATTTTGTATGGTGTAAAACATGTGAAGAATCACATAAAGGTGGAGACAATTTAAAATATAAAGACAGTTATTGATGTTGATGGTGTAGTGTATATACCACTCCCTCACCATGTATCATGCCTTACATTACATATTCATATCTCCCATAAATGGTTATGGTATTGGTGGTTTAACCACCTAACCCCTAACCAACACATCTAAATATTACATCGGTTTCCATCACTAACATATAAAGTGACACAAATATGAATTACTCCTAACATAAATAGCGTTGAAGTGTTAATAATCCATCAAAATATATGAAATGTTTCCCAGTAGAGAACATACCTCAAGCTGTTCATGCAACCGAGTCTGCACTTCCATTTGCATCTTCAGTGCATCTGTGATCTATATGCCCCTAAAGCAAAGTTAGAATATAAGTATGGAATACAAATCTAGGTTCCCTTGCAATTGATTGTCATTGCTATGCCAATGGAATAAGCACACAGTCAGTTCACATAATGCAACTGATAAACCATATATTAGCGAGTGCCAATGTTGAAAAAGACCTAGAGAATATTTCAAAGTTTGAAAATTCAGGAGACCTTTAGTTTTAGGATTACATTCTACATGAGGTAACTTCACAGAGTTATTCCCTATAGTATTTTCAAAAAATAATTTATGAAGCAAACCAAATGAACATGGCAGAGTAAAATCACTCACGATCTTGCATCTAGGTTTGAGAGGATTCATGCAGTGTCTTTCCTTCCTATATTTTGACCTGGTTAAAACAAAAAACTAGTAGAAGTTTTCATGTTTCTTCTTAATATACTCTCTTTGTACAGGAAAAATATAGAATAATATAACTGCATAAGCAGCGAAACTTTACTCCTTTAGTTCATATATAGAATTCACACCTATATCCATAAACAGGTGTCCATGCAAACTAATATCTACTAATATTTGCTGTAGCTGGAAAAAGAAAAATTTGGCATGCTTCAAACATTTAAAAATAACAAATTCATTTACCATCATCCATAGAACCAGGAATATATTGAGCCAACCGAAATTTATGTAGAGAAGATAAATTAAACATATTAATGTCCAATGAACAACTAAAACGGTAGGTTGATGGGATTGAAGAAAAATGTACAATCATAAATGAGCACCTGCAGGAGTACCTAAGAGAAAATATATAAATTCAGGTGAATAATAAACATAACGTTTAAAAACATGCATGTGGAACAATTGACAGAAAAAAAGTATGCCGTGAAATCGTGTACCTGTAAATGGCTCTTAACCTGATAGATAGTGAGACACGGTATGCTCATCATCCTCAAACACCCTTGGGTGTTGCTCCTGTATCCAAAGACCCATATTATATAGAAATAAAATATTAGTAATAGTTGACCAAGTTCCAAGGTTTTTAAAATGTAGAGTGTTCATATCACAGCTTTACAAATTAATGATAGCTATTGGTGTTAGGTTTCTAAGAATATAAATTTCTTAATTAGACCTGTTATGCACCATCGTTGAATTATTTCCACAAATGTTACAGACTTCAATTATGACATTCTTAAACCAAGTGCACTTTAAATGAACTCCCACATTGCAAGTTTCTATTTAGTAAATGAAGAAATCTAATCAATAGAGAATGACCTTGATTAATATGAACACGGCACAAGCAATTCAAATAACAGAGTTTTGCTTAATAACATCCATTGGGTTGTAACTAACTATTCATGGTTTGGCACTAACAATTGTACTTCTGCCATCATAGGCTGGCAAGTGGACTAACTAATGAAGGCAAGTCAACTAACTAATTAAAGGCCTTAGGATGGGTTCCATATGCCCAGCAATGAATGGAATCATATAACACTGGTCCCTTTTGGTAAGTATAATTCAATATGCCATGTTATATAAGCATACATGCACACAACACTATTTCAATATATAGACCAATGTTATCAGAACCGGACTAGTCACCGAAAAGTTGGACCCTAAAAACTGGAAACTGGTGAACCCATGGGAATCCATGTCTTTTGGACCCATGGAAATCTAACTATTGATGGTCTGGCACTAACAATTGTACTTCTGCCATCATAGGCTGGCAAGTTGACTAACTAATGAAGGCAAGTCGACTAACTAATGAAAGGCCTTAGGATGGGATCCATATGCCCAGCAATGAATGGAATCATATAACACTGGTCCCTTTTGGTAAGTATAATTCAATATGCCATGATATATAAGCATACATACACACAACACTATTTCAATATATAGACCAATGTTATCAGAACCGGACTAGTCACCGAAAAGTTGGACCCTAAAAACTGGAAACTGGTGAACCCATGGGAATCCATGTCTTTTGGACCCATGGAAATTGTTTTTACCAACAAAACAAATATGCTAATAACACCCTCGGATGTCTTAATTTCTAGCGGAAGAAAACAAAATTTTATAAAACCCTAGGTTGTCTTAATTTATAGGGGGGGAACATAAATTTCATTGACAATTTCAAAGAAACATAGGCTTGAAATAATCTTTTACATACCTAACAAGCCTTCCAAATGAAGAGAAAAAGAGCAGTGCCAAAACAACAGAAAAAACCAACTCTATAACAACCCAATAAATTCTCCAAATTAACCCTTTACTCGGCCCAAGAGATTCTCCAAATCAGCCCTTCAATCAGTTCTCCAAATCAATCCAACAAATCTCTGATTCAACACTATAAATCAGCCCAAGAAAGAGTCCAAACCAGCTCAAAAACTCCAAATTGATGAAATGAAGGGTATGAAGCACATGGAAGGTGGGGACCTCATTAAATACTAGAATATCAATGGGAGGGGTCTAGGGTTCAATTTAGGTCTTTGGTTTTTCCTTTTTCCTTTTTATTTTTAAGTTTTCGGGGTCAAAATAGTGGTCCCATGCACAACATACAGGTCTGTACGGAACCAACTAGTTTAGGAATTTAAGGCCAGTTCTGTACAGAACTGGCCGGTATGATTTGGGTGCTCAATTTGCACCAGTTAGGCCTGTAAACTGGTCAAATCAGTTGGTTTTGGTAAAACCAGTCTGGTTCTAATAACATTGATAAAGACAGACCCACACAGTACTATGCTGTTAAGTTTGATAACAGTACACATGTATAGGGTGAGAAGTTGTTCCAATTCAAATACTTTGAAATTTGAAGCTTCACTACATAATCCAGAATCAACAAAAATACGATCCATGCTATGACCAACTATGGTTTCCAATAGAGAATTCAATTTTATTTGTTGTTTTCTTGGATAAATCGAAGTATTCAAGCTTGGAAAGTCTACAGATTAAGAGTATGAATCAGACTTGGCAAAAACACAGCAAATTAAAGAAAACAAAGACACAATTTTCACCCAAAAGGTTTCGCCAAGACAAACTCTCTGGGTCCAAAAAACGCGAGTTATTCACAAATCCGAGTTGGACTTATGTTATTTTTGAGGTTTCGCTTGAACTAGTTGGGCACCAAGAGAAGTATGTCTCATGAGACTGAGTCACACCTGGTAAGTCCTACCTAAATGGGAGAAATGCATGTGCTATTACACTATTGAACCATAAAAAGATACATCAATAATGATATATCAAGGAGTCGAAGGGTGATCACACAAGTTCCCACTCCCAACATAAGATAAGAGGGAAAAGATGTCCAATTTGGACCCAACTTCTAAAGATACAATTATTTTCTAAAAATATCCATACTACCTAATATCTACATAGCCAAGTCAAATACAAAAGTTGTTAATTCTCCCAACTGGAATGGAGTAGGAAACACATGAAAAGTTGCATGACACCATATTTTCCATAAGGATGTGTTTATCAATTTGATATATCTCACAAACCCTTTCATGCTTGTCAAGCCATCCATTTGTCCCCAAATAGAATGCATTTCCAGTAAAGGGATCCAACTAAGAGAATATTGTACTAAACAACATTCCATTCCCAAGATACTCCAGCAACCTTGTAGTTCCACAAAACATGTTTGACATGTTTCTAACTTGTGGGAAACCACACAACATCCATCTATTATGAACAACCAACCAACGTAGAAATTTGGATTTATAAGGATCAAGCCTTCCAAATACCTTGACAACACCTAGTCCATCTTGTTTTATGGTCATGAAGGGCCCATTTCCAACTGAGACAATCAATAATGGGACATTGTGTTTGAATCTTGGGATAAAGATCCTTAGTTTTTAAGTCCATAAATGACCTTTGGTAAGACCATTTCCAATGTTTCCAAATAGAACCTTGGTCAGCCAAGTCTAATATAAACACACTATCATATTGGATGATCTAACATAGCCCAATAAATGTGGGTTTGTCAAAAACCTATAGCACACTATCATATTGGATGATCTAACATAGCCCAATAAATGTGGGTTTGTCAAAAACCTATAGCATATGAGATAATTGAGGGTTCTTCAATAAACCATTGTGTGAAGTACCCTATCCCACAAATCCACCACGTGTAAAAACATTTCTTCATTTGTCATGTTCCTATAAAACACAAAATCAACTCAATTTGTCCCTTCTTTACTAAAAAAATTCAGTAAGGAAGCCAAATCCTATTTGCTACAATAACCTCCTAAGTTTCGATTCAACCATCCTAAAACCACCAACTAACACTACCATATTATTTTGACAATACATGAATCAAGAATTTTGAAGAGTTTTGTGGCACAAACTGATGTCATAAATACCATAAGGGCTTGGTATGCCACCAACATGAATGAGGACCTAAACAAAATAATTATAAAAACCAAGTTCTTATGAACCCTAACATCTCGCTCCCTACAAATTCCTCTACCAAATTCCTGTGCATGGTCTTATCGCATGAAATTATTTACATATTACACAAGCAAATGATCAGGAATATGCAAATAGATAAATAGTGAACAATTACATACCATCAGTAGAGATGGAGTCAATGAAGGATCAACTGAATTATACATAGAATTTTGGGAAATACTTGATGTATTAGCTACATTTGGGAGCTTTTCTGTAATTATATTGCAAGAATGTTAAATACGGCCAAGAAAAACTAAAAGGCAAATAGATTATAGCTCAAAAACATTAAAAATAAAATAAAATAAAAAATGGGAACTTCAGACACCAACCTTATCAGTTGTTGTAGTAAGTTCATGAATACTCCTTTCAAGTTGGGAATACGATAAAGGGTTCAAATCATAGTGTGCAACCGATTTTAGACATGATTCATCAAATTCAACTGATTTCTAACCTAGATAAATTATTTTCCCAGACCCCAAATCAAAATGTTCATATCAATTATAATAAACAAAGAGATATTAGCATGTACATCACATAGTCTTATATTTCTTTTCCAAATGATGGTGAGATTTGTATCCTGCATGTACTTGAAGGATGAATAACATACAAATCTTGATCATCTATGCTAATAGTATATATCTCCATCATGATTCATATCTAAAAATTTATTTTCTGTGAACTGAATTGACTGCACAACTAAATTATGAAATTTTCTAGGATACTACAAGTAGATACAAGGAGAAACCCTCTTTTACAGGACAGATTTGGTCAGAAATGAGATTAGAACAGGTCAACTTGGACAAAAATTATGCAAAATGACCTTATAACTGCATCTGCCTAATCCTGAAGAAACTAGAGAAATTAAAAATTCCTCCAGACATTTGGAAAGGTATAGAAGGACCAGAAGACACCTCCAACAAAATAATAATAGTTAGCACCAAGTAAAAGTATGTTGAAGGATACAGAGTCAAGCTGGATGAGTTGTTTATGCTAGAATTAGATTAGTTCCTCAATGCCATGGCATTACATATGAGAAAGGGCACCTGATTTCTACATGACAACTTTCTTACATCTATCCTGAAATTGAGCAACTTGATTTTCTATTGACATTTTGGCTCAAAGTATCCCAACTTCCTTGTGAGGAGATCTACATACCTTTCAGTAGTTCTATCCCTGAAAAGATACCACTACCTACGTGGACTCACCTAAGTACCTGAACAAACCATATTTCATCCTTTATCTCATCAGTTTTGGGAATAGTGGACAACAAAAACAGTTCTACATCATTTTACTTTGTTGTAAAGCTTCTTTTCCAATAGACTTTACCCTCCAGAACCAAGTTTGAAGGAATCCAACTCAAATTTTGCATGTGCCATTGTACAGTAAGGGGAACATAGGATAAACCATAGTTTTGTATGTTTTAATTGCTAAATATGTCCGCTTATGATGGTTATCGAATCTCTTCTCCAATGTCTTATTTTATAGCGTTGTGTTGGAATAGTTCTGAGTAGTTCCAAGATTATATTGTGCTGTCAGGGTGAATCTACAATGTTTTCAACTTTTCAACTATATGATATGATGAATACATGATTTCATGGTTGAAACATATTTATTACATGAATATATAGTTCATCTATTCAAAACTTTGTCAATATTATAACTTTCTATGGGTTATAGATATGGGACCCAAACTTGAGCCAGAAAGAGTGGTTGCAAATGGAGATGCTCCTTGTTCTCATGTTATTCAGGGTCATTATGAGTGACCAGATGATTACATTTAACATTATTCCGGCAGAGTTTGGGTGCCACCATTGACTATAAGTACCCTTTAGACATCATAACTTTCCTTCACTCCATTAGAGGTATGGCCAATACAACAAAAGTAACAAATACACCTAAAATTCTCTCCAATCCTCCATGTTTGTTTCCCTCAAAGTACATGGTTGGTAATCGGTATTCTTATGTGAGCACACTTCTAACTTTCATTCACAGCAAAATCTATTGATTCCCACCCACCCAAATTTCCACTGATGCTTTTGGGATGTGACTCATAAATAATAAAAATGGAAAATCCAAGATGCGATATACCATTGTTATATTCAGGCTTCCCATATCTCATAAAAAAACCCTTTCCCCTAGGTTTGATCAATATTTCCACACATACCTCCATATTATATATGGGAACATTGTTTGACCTGCAGAATAAGGATACATCTATCACATAGGTAGAGATACGACTTAGGTTAGCTTCAAGTTTGATTAGACCAACTCCTACATGAGCAAACAATCTTATGGAGTTTTTGATATGCAAACTATTCTCCACCAAACCAGAAACAAAGAACCAATTCATCTACTGATTTTTATCAGGGAGGAAACTCCTTACCAGAACAAACATCTCACACTTGAAGTCTGAAGCTATAGCATTCAAATATAAGGATCAACTAATTATTGCATTTTTCAATCCTATCTACTAGAGCCCTGGTAAGAAACACCATTTTTATCACATTGAAAGAACACTAAGGTCGGTAAAAAATGAACTATTCATCAGGTACTACGTTGCGTGGGAGCACCCCCCCCCCCCCACGGCCCCGCTTTGGAAGCTTGCTCCAAGCCAAAGCGAAGCAGAAGCGCTCAAAAAGCACGCTCCTCTTTCGCTCCCGATCCAGAGCGTTTTTTGGAAGTGCGCTCCAACGTATGTAAAATGCTCCCTGCCTCTGCTCAAGAGAGATGAGGGAGCGACTGGGAGTGATCGCTCCATGTTATCTCCCTCATCACTCCCGAGCACTCCCTGAAACGCTTTAACAATTCTTTAAAAACACTCCGACAGTGCTCCCCGTCGCTCCCGAGGAAGTTCGTCGATTGAAGAAGAGTGGGAGTTTTTTGTTTTTGTTTTGGGGGGAGTTTGCTTGGGCTATAAATCACTCCCTCACTTCATTGTTTCCATTTCATTCACCATTGCAAGGGTTTGAGGAGCTTGAAGTGCGTTTGGATATTTTGCAAGAAGATTGGACTCTTGGAGAGCTTGGAAGAGAGATTGAAGGGTGCCATTTGTGAAAACTTGGAGGGGAGATTGAAGGCTTCCATAGGGTTCAAGGATTCAAGCACCATTGGAGAGCCAAAGAGATAGGCTCTAACTCATCCCTTTCTTTTTGGCTTGAAAATGAATGCTTGTTACTTGTATGTTTTCTTCTCCTACTCTTTCCCATTCCTTCTCCATCATATTGTTGTAGGAAAAGGGTTATTCTTTGAACTTAAAGTTTGAAATTTTGAACCTATACAAGCATGATGATCATGGGTATTCCAATGCAGCTTCTCTTTTTGGTTCCATTGCTTGTTATGATGGTGTTGATTGGAAATCAGAGGAGAAATGATGGAGAAGATGAAGAAGTGGGTAGTGGCGCATATCATGGAGAGGAGGGAGAGGAGGGAGAGGGAGAGGATAGTGATGATGATGGAAGGAAAAAAAGAGAGAACCACACACCCTTGTGGAAATATGTCACAAAGCTTAGAGGAGGTAAAGAGGGTGGAACCAAAAAATTTGCTTGCTCCCATTGTAGAGTAACTTTCACATGTTCATATACCCGTGTGAGAAATAATTTATGTGGGGTTATTTCATGGGATGAAAATAATACTATAGGAGTCAAAACCTGTACTGAAGTGCCATCAAAAGACAAAGCCAAATATAAGAGGGAAGAGGAGGAAGCACAATACCAAACCAAAAAATCAAAGGTTGAACAAGAGACCTCAAGATCACATAGAGGATTCGGTGCTCGAACCCCATCCACCCATGGTAGTGGATTCCCAGCCATGCCTTCAAGTTCAGGGCATAGAACAATATCAGTTTTCCTTGACCAAGGTGGTAGGGATGACGTGGATGCAAAAATGTTCCAGTTTCTCTATGCACGTGGTATACCATTCAATGTTCTTCGCTCCCCCTACTGGCATCAAATGATAGAAGCCATTCGTTCTACCCTTAAAGGATATAGGATCCCCAGGTATGACAAAGCTAGAACCGTAGGTCTTGACAAGGAAAAATCCAAGATCCAAAATGCTTTGGGGCAATTCACAAATGCTTGGAAGGAATATGGGGTTTCCATTGTATCTAATGGTTGGAAAAATATAAGGGAAATCCATTGATAAATATTCTTGGGGTGTCTGTTAGTGGTGCAATCTTCCTTTCATCCCATGACTACTCTGATCGCTTCAAGACCAACATCAATATTGCAGAAGCCTTAATTAAAACCATTGAATCTATTGGTCCATCCAATGTCATACAAGTCATTACCGATAATGCTGCTAATTGTAAGGCAGCGGGAGCAATCATTCAGGATAGATACCCCAACATATTTTGGTCCAGGAGTTTAGTTCACACATTGAACCTTTTGATGCATGACATTATCAATATGAAGGAACATGATTATAAATGGATTGGTTCATTGTACAAGAAATGCAAGTTCATGATAAGATTCATTACCAGTCATATTAATTCCCACCACATTTTCCGCGGTCACTCAAAGTTGGAGTTATTGAAGCTTGCGAAGACTAGATTTGCTAGCTATTACCTCACCTTCATGCGCCTTTTGAAGGTAAGAGAGGCATTGGCTAGTATGGAATCAAGTGACTCATGGAAGGTTTTGAAAGACATGGCTACATCCGCATCTGACAAGCAATATTTTCAGGAGGTGGAGGACACCGTTCTTAATGGTCAGTTTTGGGAAAGTGTAAGGTATGTTTTGAATTTCACCAAGCCCATTTATCACATGATTTGGTTTGCAGATACTGATGAGCCGGTAATTGGGGAGGTGTATGAGCAAATGGATAGCATGTTAGGCCAAATAAAATATATTCTTGAGCCAAAAGATTCCATCTTGTATGATCATATTCACAAACATGTGGTCAAAAGGTGGGATAATCTTAATGTTCCACTCCATGCCTTAGCCTACGTCCTTACACCAAAATATTATTCTCCATCTTGTTTGGCCAAACCAGCACCTGAGGGTGCGATCAAGAAAAAATCCCACACAGATCCATAGGTATAGAATGGGTACATGCAAGCATTAGATAAGTTGGTCCCCGATGAAGAGGAAAGTGCCATATTGCGTGCTCAATTGAGCAAATATCTTAGCCAACATGGGGTGTTTGGTAATTTTCATGCAAACAAAGATCGAGAAAGGTTCCTCCTATCAAGTGGTGGAATATGTATGGCTCTTCCGCCATATAGTTGCATAAATTGGCCATTAAAGTTCTTTCATAGGTGGTTAATAGTTCTTCTGCAGAGAGGTGTTGGAGAACCTATAGCTATATCCACAGTGTGAAAAGAGAAAACCTAAATGAAAACCGAGCAGAAAGCTTGGTTTTTGTACACTATAACTTGAGGTTATTGTCTCATTATTGTGAGCGGGACAAAAGTGATAGAACATTTGTCACTTGGGAAAACAACCTGGAGGAGGATAATTTGGAGGATGGAGCCATGGTTTTAGAGCGCTCGGAGGATGAAATTTTGGATGATGATGATGTTATTGTTGACTATGCAACAACAGCAGCAACAACGATGCCACCTCCCTCCAGTAGTAGTTTTCCACGTCCACTTCCAGCGACAGTCCCAGATGTACCCATTTTTCCTCTAGCTTCACAACCTCCATTGTTTCGCGGGGGTCGTGTAGCTGTTGGACATGGTTCACGACCACTTCTAGTTCCACCTACTAAGGATGAGGATCCTGATACTACTGCTAGAAGTTCTCATAGATCACGGGAAAATAAATTAGAAGTTTCTCGTGGAAAAAGGAAATATTAGTACTTGTCTTTTTCTAGATTTTCAGTATTTTGCATTTTGCAAATTATACCTATTGACTCTTTAATATTTCTTATAGTCAATTTTGAAGACTTTATATGGAAATTTAAGTTTCATGTTTGAACTTTGAAGTTCATTGCTTTTTGAAATTGAATCGTTTCATTTCAGTTGAACACTTGAACTTGATCATTTTATGTTCTCTGTTATAGTTTGGTAACTTGGTTACACGAATTATGAGTTTGATGATTGATAGTTGATCATTTGATGAGTCATGCCAAAATTACAAATGTTATATATTGAAAATGGTTGATGATTTGATGATTTGATCATGATGACAATGTTATAAGCTATAGGTTATAACTTATAGATACTAGATGATTGATGTTATATAGTTTAATCCATGTTTTTATGTTTTTTGTAACTAATTCAACATTCTGCATGGTTTTGTTCACATATATGCATCAAAATATATATTATATAAAAAACGCTCATGAATGGTCTGTGTGGACAAACACTTGGTATCCAGTTATGTAGTGCCTGAATTTGTTAATGGCATGTATGACAGCCAAAAACTCCTTATCTGTGACTGTATAATTTAATTCTGCTCCTACCAAGTTTTTGTTGATATAGTATATGGAATATGGCTTCTTCTCTCTTTCTTGTCCAAGGACAGATCCAATGGCCTTATCTGATGTATCAAAGTGTGGATGTGGAATGGAAGTGCCCAATTTGGTCCTTGGAGAACTGGGGTTGTAATTGTTTTCTCCTTGAGTTTGTCAAATGATAACATACAATGTTTTGTCCAAATGAATTCTATATCTTTTGCGAGAAGAGCAAACATGGGTGCAACAATTTTGCTATAACTCTCAATGAATCTTCTATAGTATCTTGTTTGTCCAAGAAAGCTTCTCACATCTCTCTGCTTCACAGGTGGTGGTAGTGTTCTGATGACTGTGACTTTTGCCTGATCAACTTCTATTCCTCTGTGAAATATGGTGTCCAAGCACGATGCCTTCTTCCATGAGCATTCTGCATTTATCGTTGTTGAGGCATAAGCTCATCTCAATACATTTTTTCAAAACCAATTCTAGATGTTTTAGTGCTTGGTTGAAATTTTGGCCATAGGGTGTGAAGTCATCCATGTAGACCTCCATTTGTTCATTAATAAAATCAGATAAGATACTTAGGATTGCCCTCTGAAACGTTGATGGGACATTACAGAGCCCAAAGGGAAGTACTCTGTATGCATAAGTGCCCCATGGGCATATGAATGTTGTTTTGTCCTGATCAGCTGGGTGAATGAGGATTTGGTTGTACCCACTGAACCCATCCAAGAATGAGAAAAACTTGTTCCCAACTAATGTATCTAGTACTTGGTCAATAAATGGGAGAGGAAAGTGGTATTTCTTGGTTTCCTTATTAAGATCTCTATAGTCCACACAAATCCTCCACTTTCCTACTTTTTTAGGAACTATGACCAGTGGTGATACCCACTCACTATCTGAGATTGGGTATATGAACCTTGCATCTAACAGCTTTTGTAATTACAGCTTAACGATGTCCTTCAGTGATGGGTTCATTCTTCTATGTGCTTTCCTGATAGGAACAGCACCTTCCTTTATATAGATATAGTGCTTACAGATGTCTGGGTGGATATCCTTCATGTCAGTATATGTCCATGCAAAGGCTTTGTTGTTGTCTGTCAGTACTTTAAGTAATTGTTGTTCTTGTCCTGGCTCCAAATTGGAGTTAATATTAACCATCCTGCCAGGCATTATCTCGATTGTTTTTATCTGGATTGGCCGATGTTCAAGTGTGAGTATCTCTACCCACATTTTGTCAGGATCGTGGTTTAATGTTTCCTCTCCTTGTTGCTGACCTGTGCCAAGAAAATATTCAAACATATTCTGATTAGAAGAAGCATTTTGAATAAAACTATCTAAATGACTATCTTCGTCGATGGCTTTTAGTGATAGGGCAACTTCAATTGTAAGGACAGGTCGTATGTGTAGGTTGGATGTGTCATCATAATCGTCTGTCCAGTTCTAATATTCTAGGTTTGAAGACTTCCTAGCTGGGGGATAAATCGTGATTTTCTTCCTAGCTTGTCCACTGGTTATTGTCATGTTTCCTGATCTGCACCCTATGTAAGCATCTGCAGTTTCCAGCCACAGTCTCCCTAGTATTATTGGGTATCCACTAATTTTACTCTTTACTTCGATGACTATGAAATCAGTTGGGTATTCCCAGGATTCTATGTTGATAATTATGTCTTCGAGCATCCCTTCAGGTTTTACTGTCAATGTGTCAGCTAGCTGTAGGACAGTAGTTGTTGGTCTGACCATCAATTGTAGTCCTAGGGCTATCATGGTATCCTTAGTCAATATGTTTATTGCAGCCCCTAAATCAATTAGGTTGTTGGGGATATGCTTGTTGTTGATGGTCACGTTTACTACTAGGCTGCCTGGATCAAGATATTTGGGGTTTACAATGACACCTAGCATTAAATCTGCTAACTGGCCTACTATATTTATCGTGGGTGGGTCACATCTTCTTCTACCAAGTCTTTTCAAACAATTTTCTTTAATAAACTTGTTGCAGATAGGCACATCTCTTATGGCCTGTAGAATAGGAATTTGGATATTCAAGTGTTTCAATTCGTTCAGAATTGCATTATCCTCTTCTTCTCTTGTATTTCGTACAAGTTTTTCAGGGAATGGAGGGTTTCTATTTTGTGTAAGTGGTCGAATTTCTTCCTCCCGAGGGCTTGGCTCATCTGGATGTTGAATATGAGGTTGTGTTGTTTGTTCGTGAGCCTCATCTTCTTGATTATTCTGTGTGTGTGTATTTTGCAATGTTTTCCCAGACCTTAGATTAATCTCGTTTATTTCTAAGGTATCCACTACGTAAGTGGGAAACTGCATCATTTCAGTATTGTAGGCTTGTTGTTGCCCTAGCCTGTTGTTGTTAGGGTTTGGAATTGGCTAGGAAGGAATTGGTGGAGGTCTGGGGGGTGTTTGGTTTTGTGGTGGCGGCATGATGAGTGGTTGTTGCTGCTATAATGGAGCCCTCCAATTCGATGAATAAGGATATTGATTTCCATAATTTGTGGTTGGCTGAGCAAAAGGTGGTGGGTATGGAGAGTAAGATTGTGAGTAATAAGGTTGTTGGTATGGTTGGCTTTGCTGCCACTGGTTTGGACTTGGATGAGATGGCCACGGGGCTGGTACTGAGTTCCAACTTTGCTGGTTACTTCCCTGGTTATAGTAGGCTTGGTTGTTGGGTTGGGAAGGCCTAGCAAAATTATTTCTCCTTTGATTGACAAAACAGAGTTGTTCTATTACACCTTCAGTTGTGGGCTCTTGAATAGACGCCTTGCATGAGGGAAACAAAGGACATTTATCAGTGGAGTGGTCGTCAGTGCAAAGGCCACATATTTCTATGGTGTTTATTGTGCACTGCCCCTTCTCATGTTTTTTTCTGCAGCGTGGACAAAAGACTGCCAATGCCTGGTTTATTTTGTCATGTTTCTTCTTAATTTGAAGTGCATCAAGTTGCATGGCCAGAGATTGTAGGATATCGATCTTCATGTCATCTAACAGTTTTCCTAAATCAGATTTTGTAAGGTTTGGTCTTGAAGATGCTAATCCCCCAGTAAATGGGTGTGAATCCCTTGTCCCACTTTTACCTTTCCTAGATCTAGAATAGTTTTTGAAAATTTGCAAGATTTGGTCATAAGTTTTCTAGAATATATCTCCATCTCCCAGAAGGTTTAATACTTCTAGATTTTCCTCTTTTATCCCTCTAAGAAGGACAAGTTTTAGTGATTCAGGATCTAAGGTGCAGTGACTAGCTCGTTTGTAGCTGAGTTGAAATCGTTGTGCGTAATCTTCTAAGGATTCTCTTTCTCCTTGTTGCATTCTGAAGATTCCATCTCTTGTATCTTTTGCCTTACACTAGTTCCTATATTTTTCTAGGAAAGTTTGTTTCATTTGGTCCCATGAAAAAATGTTTTTTTCTTCTAGGCTCATAAACCATCTAAGTGATAGATCTTTCAATGTAGAAGGAAAGAGTCTTAGTTTTTGTGCATCAGTGGTGTAGCCAAATGACCTACAGACTACCTCAAACTCAAATAGAAATGTGTCAGGATCCTCTGAGGTTAGGCCATGGAAGTTTGGTAGGTTATTAGGGTTGATATTCTTCATCCTGGAATCTCCAAAAGGTACACTAATGGGAAAGGTGAACAGTTCTCTAGGTTCCTCATCTTCTTCTTCCATAGTGGTATTTGAGCTGGAGCTAGCAAAGAAGTTATCTATGTGTGGGTCGTAGCTAGAATCAGCCTCTTCTTCTGAGTTAAGGAATTCAAATTGAGAGTTATCAGAACTATTGTTTCTCATAGGGCGGGCAGGTAGGAAGCGTCTAAATCTATCTCTTTGTCATTTAGGCATTCATGGTAAAAAATTTATGTTTTGGTTGTTTTTATGTGTTTGTTTTTTTTTCAAAGATGTGTCCTAAAGATTAAGCACCTCCCCGGCAACGGCGCCAAAAAGTGGTAGTCTCCAAGAATGGATGCCTAATTAGGGAAGCTAGACCAGGAGCATACTTTAATTATCGACTAGGGGATGTACAAACTTCAGAGGTGCTAGCACTGTATGTGCTCTATATGATAGTCTTCGTCGTGTTTGGGGTGTTGGTATATATCTTAAATTTTTCTCTAATCAAAGAAGAAAGTGAGCTAAAAAGATTGTGAATCTATGAATGACAAATTCCTATGCTAAGAAGTTAAATGTTGAAAATTGTAAATCTATACTAAGAATTGAAATGTTGAAAGCTTGATAAACTTAGTCTAGAATTGAAATGCTGAAAGCTGGGATTTTAATCTAAGAAGTGAATACTGAAAATCAAGTACTAAATATAAAAAGTCTAATCTAAAAACTTAAATACTGAAAACCAAATCAGAACGTAAATATCCAATGCTGAGAAGTAACCAATCCTATCTATTCGGATTAAACACTCAAAGTGATGATCATTAATTAAACCAAAGAACTGAAAGTAATTAACCTCTATGATCTAACTATGATAAGGGAAATATGCATGAGCTCCTAGATCTGAATCATTGTTTTAAAACTAATATAAGAATGCATGAAAACATATGTCAGAATATGCTTGCGCAGAATGCAGCTACAGAACTACGGAAATACTTTTACCAAACTACGGAATGCGTTGTAACCAACTACAGATATTATGCTGAATCAAAATGATCGCTTTAATACTGAAATAAAACCATGTTATTCAAATGCCATCAAAATACTTTCAGATACGATAGGGATTAAATCAATGCACAACACATATGGAAAATACCTGAAAACAGAGTAAAACTCCTGACTTACGTGTTGGAGGGGCCCTCCCCAACCCGTACTCAGGAGTATGGAAAACTTATAAACACGGGCTTGAAAGTAACATCAGTCTTCTAATTAAAATAGTAACTTCATGGTTCAGGAAAAGTCTTTAACACAAACTATCTTCGCAGTACAAAAATGCATAAACGATTGATTCTACAAAATAGCAGCAGGACCCCCTCGCTACCCGAGAGGTCCATATATATATGTCTCTAATTCTAACCTAGTTTATGATCATAAATGTCAATCCTCTTAATCAGGGCTTCTGCTAGAACATAGGGAGATATGAGCACTGAGCCCCTCTGTGATCTGCAGTCCTCGAGCTTTGAATGCCTCGTAGATACCTCAAGACCTTCACGCCTTATTTATGCCTGCTCATTCCAAGGGTTAGCACGTGGAAAAACACGTTTAACATAAAAAGAATAATCTCTAAACATCCTTATTAAATAATCAAAGTAAATACATTTTCCCACAAAACAAGTGTATTTCCTTCATCATATCTTGTGCTTTATTGTGCAAAAAGGATATAGGATACCTATAATTTGGGCTCACCAATTACTCTGAGGTATGTGCACATATTTTCTCTTCAACTTGATGAGTCTTTAACCCTTGCCGCACCATCATGTGTAGGATTTGCACTCTTGATGTACCAGTGCTTTGTTGAATCTGCGTATAAACTGACTTCTACTTGGTGGGACTTTGACCCTCGCAGTATCATCCCTTATGGGTTTTGCGCACCTACTATATCATCTCCTTATGGGATTTTCACATAAACAAACTTCAAATGTTGCACCCTTCTTGGAACTTGTGTGCCCTTTACTAACTGAAAGCATCTTCTGATTGGCAAGACTTATGTGCTTTCAGGACTATTTAGTTTCTTACTGCTTGTGCACTCCTGAGTCTTCATTCAACACGCTTGCACACTTGTTTCTATGCATAAACAACTTCTTGGATGCTTGTGCACATGTACCTTTGTCCATCCAATTATTTTGTTGCTATCTTGAGGGAGTATGACTTGGTGGAATAGTTATCTGCGTCGGTACCACATGTAGTAGGATACATTACTTATGTGCTTCTTTGAACTGGATTTGCATGATGTTCCTTCCTTATGTGATTCTTCATACTGATCATGCATGATGTATCCTTTGACACACATCTTTAGACTGGATGCAACTTCTAGATATACTTCTTCACACTGGCATCCATTTCCTTCACCATCTTGTGCATATACTTCTTCAAAGTGGATTCCATATACTTCTTTAAGCTGGCATAGGAATGTTGTATCCCCTTTGACAACAGTTGACATCAATGACTCAAACTGAATTAACTGACATCCTCTTTGACATTAGTTGACATCAATGACAACCAAAGTTCAACAGATGTCTTCGATTGTTCACTTGTGGAACAATGTCTCAAATAAATAGGCTTTCCCTCTACATGATATCTAATCAGATGGCACTTTGTATTGATGTGCTTAGTTTGATCATGGAATCTAGGATTCTTGGACAACTTGATTTCAAAAGTATTATCAACCAGTAGAGGCATAGAGTTCACGTATTTCTCCTGCAAATCTTCAAGCTGTATTTGCATGAGCCACATAATCTCATGTGTCGCTTCTGTAATAGCCACATATTATGCCTCTATTTTGGAATTTGTCAAAACAAATTGCTTGCATGATCTCCATAAGATAGTTGTTGATACAAGACTCATGAGTTAGACTGAAGTAGACACTCCATTCTCTTTGTCTCCATCAAAGTCTAAATCAAAATATCCAATTATTTTGAAGTCATACACCTTAGATTATTTGAGTGTAATTCTTGAGTCACCTTCAAGTATCTTAGAACTCTTTTTATATGAGAGCAATGTCCTACAAAAAAAAATTTCAAGAACCTGGAAAGGATCCCAACAACAAATGAAATATTTGGTATAGTTGTGGTTAAGGTAGACAAGAATCCCCACAAGTTGTGTGTACTTGGTTGCATACTCAAATCCATTCCCTTCTTTTGATGTGAGCTTCAAGTTATGTTCCAATGGAGTAGAGAGAGGGTTATACTTTGTCATACCAAACATGTTCAACAACTCTCTGATATACTTCTTCTAGTATATGAATATGTACTTTGGATTCAGAGTCACTTCAATTCCCAATTAGTGGTGAAGATGTCTTGAAACTTTCATTTCAAATCCTTTCTTCAATTATTTCTTTATGGATGCAATGTTTCTTTCATTGTTCCTTGTCATTAATAGATCGTCTACATACACTATGAGATATACAACAGATCTTCCAATTTTCTTAACAAACAGTGTTGCATCATCAATATTAAATTGTTTGAAATTTAGTTTCAGAAGATGCTTGATTAGCTTTTTGTACCATGCACAAGGTGCTTGTTTTAGGACATACAAAGACTTGATGAGTTTGCATACCTTCTACTCTTGTCCCTTCACAACAAAACCTTCCAACTGACAAATGAAGATATTATCTTTCAAGTCTCCATTCAAGAATGCAATCTTCACATCCATTTGATGATTTTTCCACCCATTATGTGAAACCAAAGCCAATAGAGTACGGATGTCATCCCATTTACAGTGGGGGGTAGAGTGTCCTCGTATTCAATGCCTTCTTTATGTGCAAAACATCTTTCCACAACCAACGCCTTATGCTTGTCAAGTGAGCCATTTGATTTTTACTTGTTCTTGTAGACCCACTTGTAGCTAATTGGGTTGGTTCCAAATGGAGGGTCCACCAACATCCATGTCCATTTTTTTTATGAGAGCATCAAGTTCATTATGCATGGCTTATTTCCACTCATCATGAGAAACAACTTCTTCAAAGGAAGTTGGTTCAAGGTTAGTAGATAAATTCAATTCACAATCATATTTAACATCCATATCATCTGCATCGCCTGAATTTTAATTATCTACATCTCCTAGATCTTCTTGACATGTTGAA
Organism: Larix kaempferi; assembly: GCA_027924585.1. Classification (NCBI taxonomy): domain Eukaryota; kingdom Viridiplantae; phylum Streptophyta; class Pinopsida; order Pinales; family Pinaceae; genus Larix; species Larix kaempferi. Next base: position 4,257,725 of record BSBM01000893.1, read on the forward strand.
CTTCTAGTTCATTTATTTCCAAGTTCATTAGGATGAACACTTTCAAGTGACTTCATGACCCATTTTGGAACATTTTGTAAGGGTCTATGTTTCTTAGCTGGTGGTGCTCCATTCTCTTCAAGATTCAGCCTTCCAATCCTATCAATAACATCATCCAATTGAACCTCCTATTATGGTGAAGTGGCAAGAACTTCTTCATGGGGAGGAGACGGTGTTGTAAAAGGAGATTCCAAAGATTGATCCAAGATAAGGTTACACCCATGTGGTATCTCATTGTAGAATTCATGAAATGTTATACCCATGTGGTATCTCATTGTAGAATTCATGAAATGTTATACCCATGTGGTATCTCATTGTAGAATTCATGAAATGTTATACCCATGTGGTATCTCATTGTAGAATGTTAGAGGAGACGGTGTTGTAAAAGGAGATTCCAAAGATTGATCCAAGATAAGGTTATACCCATGTGGTATCTCATTGTAGAATTCATGAAATGTCTTTACATGGGTAAATTTATCTCTGGAAAGTATATACTTTTTTTTTACCTCATCATAAAGATGATATGCCCTAGTGGTGTTTGAGTACCCCAAGAAGATGCACTTTCGACTCCTTGCACCAAGCTTGTTTCTTTGTTCCTTTGGAATTAATTCATAATAGGTGGAACCAAAGACCTTGAGATGCCTCACTAAAGGAATGCATCCATATCACATTTCAGACGAGTCTTATTGGCAAGAGCATGAGATGGATCTATGTTTCGTAGATAGACTACACAAAGAATTGCATCACCCCAAACGATTTCTTTGAAAATAGCATGGAGTGTACCATATTCAAGAGTGTCTTATTCATATATAGAACAGAGGTTTGATGGATAATCACATGCCGATGAAGATAGTTTTCAAATTCATTAGAAGTGTATTATTTTCCATTATCAATACAAAGAGTGCCAATATGAGAGCGTGCTTCATTTCAATCCATAAATGAAAATTTTTAAATGTTTCAAATGCTTCAGATTTGTGCTTCAATAAATAAGCCCAACACATTTTGGTGTAATCATCAATAAATGTCGTCAGATATTTATTACCATTTGCAAAAGTAACAGGCATGGGGCGACACAAGTTAGAGTGTATCAACTCTAATTTTCTACATGCTCTGAAATGTTGATCATGTAAAGGTTGCTTACTACGTCTATCAAGAATGCAAGCATCACACTATTCTAACTTCATTGGAATGGTGGGAAAACCAAAGACACCTTTCTTCTTCAACAAACAAAGACTACAATAGTTGATGTGCCCATATCTAGCATACCACAAAAGACTGGAAGAAAATGTATCTTCGTCATATTGAGAGAGGTGTTCAAAATTATGTGTACTTGCAAATGTGCCTTTCAGCATCAATAGTTTCTCATAGCCATACTCATTCATGATGACTTGGTTGTCAGAGGATCTCCTTATCTCAACATGGCCATTGAATATGTGGATGGAATGGCCTTGTTTTTGAATCTACACAAGAGACAACAAGTTTCTCTGCAACTTGAACCTAATGGTGTCATTTCCCTTGGGTTTGAGACTAGACTTATTTGCAAAATATACTACACCATCTACGTTGTCATTCAATTCTTCAAAGAATTATTTTATAAATGCCATGTGGAGGTTGCACTAGTGTCAAGTAGCCAAGTATATCTCCAAGATGCAAGAGAAGTATTAAACAAAACTTCATTTATTCCAACATTACAATGTGCAACAATGAAATTAGTAAATTCGGGAACTTTAACAGACTCATGAGTTTTACCTTTACCTCTATCTTACTTCTTCTCTTTCTTCTCTATGATCTTCTCCCATGGAATTCTACATGTATTTTCTTCGTGCCCTTTCTTTCCATAACAGACACATTGCAGATCAGAGCTCTCAACATGGTTGTGTCTACCCCCTACTTCTGAATTTCTTTCTTCCATATCCTCTTTAGCTGTCATCTCCTCTAGAATAATCATGTGATTGATCCTTCCCTTTTTTAGCAAGGCATATAGTATTTCCAGTGGGTTGAACTAGATTCTTTCCAAAGTCTTTTCTCTTTCCGCAATTTTCTCCACCAGAGTTCAAATTTGAGGTCTTTCAAATGGCCACTGGCTTGAAGTGACTCAAGATAGTGTGTATATTTGGGGTAAATAACCTTGATAAAGGAAATGAGAGGAAGGTCTACCTTCACACCAATGGTTTATATTTCATACATGATGGCATTAATCACAGATGCAACATCCATCGGATCATTATCCTCTATAATGAGATATGCAATCATGCAGGTTCTTCAAATTGTTTTGGCATCCATGCACTAGTTGGATTCAGAATCTCCTTTCATAGGTGGTCTCTTAAGCTCAAAACTATACTTTACCAGAGGTCACATGGTCTCATGCCAAGTTGTAGGCTCATTCCAAGTCAGAGATTTAATGGCAATTGATAATGGAGTAGATTCAGTACCCTGCACCCAGAAGTCACATCCTCAATCTCCCTTCTCCTGTAGTCAAAGAAACCATACATGAATTTGAACAATTCGAGTAATTGTGGAGCTTTTGTTGAGAGACCACAAGATTTACAAGCAGATCAGATTTCATATATATGGCCCTCCAAGTACTAGGAAGATCACGCTTTCCAAGGTCATCACCCATCACAACATTGTTGCTTGCATTCTATTTGCTGTCTTTGAGTTTGCTTATAAGTACCTGGAAGAAGGTCTCAGGAAAATTCATGATCTCTTTCACCTTGCTATCATATTGAGCAATGAGGTCGATGCAATTTTCAAAGGATAATATGTTAAATAAATGCGCAATATTTACGGAAACAATATTGAGGTCGATACGAGCAATATTGAGGTCTATATGAGCAATATTGAGGTGGATGCAATATTCAGGATTATACATAGATAAGGATAAATGAGCCATGGAGAAATGAGGCACATATATGAAGAATTGAGACATTAAGAAAGTATATCCGCTCATGGACATCGAAGAGCAAGTGATGGAGGGATAGATGTGACAAAAACTAAGACTAGAGTTCGCATGAGGTAAATTGAAGCTCGATTTAGGGTTTACAGGTATGCGAGAAGAACAAACGAACCAAGTTTGTAGACTGAGTGGTACAGATTTGGAAAGCATATTGGAGGACGATAGAGATCAGACATGGGATTAAATATAGCCAGGGATCCGATACCATGTCAAGCCTAGAAAAAATCCAAGGATAGATTGAATTTTATTGATTGTGAATGCCATATACATAAGAGAGGTGACCTTTGACCTTTCACATTCCAAAGGTATGTGACTTTTCAACTTATTCATTAATAACTTAAAAGGTAAAATATTTACAATATTTTACAAGGGGAACCTACATATTAGGTTTCCAACACTTGTAAACTCCACTACTAAGCTAGTGTATTCTCAATCTTTAAGTCTAATGCATGAGACATTGAAAATCCACATGGGGTATTCTTATATTATACTCACACCCATGAATTGTTAATTACTAAGCATGCATTTATTTTTTTGCATCTCACTTAAGTAGATAATAAACTCACAATGCCTATGTGGGTTGAGTGGGGGAAGGGGTTTATTTATGAATTAGAGGCACAAAAGGTAATGGAGTTCTTTGGGGTATAATAATCACAACAAACAATCAAACAATCAAGTGGAAGTGATAATGGTCCTTTGGGGCCTAATTATGCTTAGAGACAAATGAATAAGAAAGGATATGATGATTTGAGATTCAATGGTATTCTATGGGTCCTATATTACCAAACCCCTCTTGAGAACATTGAATTATCTAGACTTTGCCAAAGTATTTTCTTGTTAATGAATGAATTTGAGCAAAAAAATGATTTTTTCATGCAATGAGAAGACAAAACGTGGGCATTGACTCACATGCCAACCATGGCGCATGGTTGCAAGAAGGTGTATATAGGTTAAATGGTGGGTTAATTGCCCAAAGTATCAACATACACGTTCTATGATATGTAAGTGCACAATGGAAATCTCCTTACTCATTAACAAATTGTTTTTCTTACATGCACGAAAGGACAAAAAAATAAGTCTCTTTCGTCACCCCTATTCTTGTATACAACTATCACCTATGCACTCCCTTATGACATGTAATGGCGACCTTGCAATCTATGTATGGGATTTCTTGAGATGAAATTGATTTATGGCAAGTCTCTGTTGCATTCAGTTGAAATCTCAATGAGAAAGGCATTAAAAAAGCTGGCCTCTGCTAGTTTTGGGCATTTCTTTCTTGGCGTATAAGATATTTGGTATTGTTGAGCTTCTGGTTGAGCTAATGTAGAGATGGCACACTACCACTATCAGAACAAACGTTGTGTGTTGTACAAGCTTGAGGAATTGTTGCGGGGGTCGAAGAGCTATGAACAAGAGGTCAGCGAGGCCCACTGTAGTGTCATGAATTCGACCTCGTGATGGATTAGGAAATAAGGTTTCGAGCAATAGAATTAGGCAACAAATCATAGTAGAGACCAGCATGCAATTAGAGCAATGAATCACATTTAGAACTGTGGTGATGGGAGGAGGAAGTGAGGTCTTTTATGTTGATACACAAAGGGAAGCAGTTGGAGATGGCATCTATGTTTACACCCCTATAATCCATGTTTGGTCATATAGTGGCTCACCGTAAATTCCCTCGATAAGCCATTTCATCACCCCCCTCGAGCAGTACAAGATCTTCAAGGAAATCCTCCCTTTGTGGCCTCTCTCTAGCCATAGAGAAGTGTGTAGGCATTTAGTACACCCAACACTTGGAGTTGATGGAAGCTTTTGAATAAGTCATCCATGTAGCCAAAATTGTCATTGCTAAAGCAATGCAGTTGAGAATTGTGGGACTAAAGTCCTAAGTGGACATGCAAATTTAAACCCACCAAGGGCAAGAATTTCTCTAAATTTCTTCTTTGGTTTTGGTATGTTTTGCTATAGCTTATGTTTACTTATGCAGTGTGTAAGATGATATACCTGTCAAAACTTTAATAGATGGATTTGAAAAAGCAGGCCATATTTTATTTCGATTAATAAGACCCATATTTTGGAAACACGATCATGGCCAAAGTACTCTATAGTTTTGTATCAACTAATGATGTATAGTTCAATCACATCTCAACTAATGATGTATAGTTCAATCACATACTTTTCTAATATAAAAATTACTCATTATAATAATAAATAATAAAAAATAAGTAAATAATTTTACAATATACTTACATTTTTATATCTCTTGTTGTTTTTTTTATAAATACGTTTAATCATCATGACAAAACAATATATTCCAACCCAAGATATTATAATGAATAGATACATTTCACATACTAAAAACACATTCTTCAAATAAACAACCACTACCTATCTTCAAGTAAACAACCACTACCTAGGAGAAACGTATTCTACTACAATTTCCTAAGACATTGAACCTTGCCCCAATTGCAATATATACTCATTTAAATAGACATGTTGATTGATAAAAAACAAATATTTCTATACAAATGTTTGAATCTTAATAATGTAAATAACACCACCCCATTTTACCATCCAATTAAACATTGTTAACTTCTCATATTACTTTAATTTATAGCTTTTCAAGTCTAGTATTTTGACCAGTCATAGTAAAGGTTATGCAAGGTCAAACAAGAAATGCTAAATCCAAATGTCGAGGACGAGGATACCAACATCATAGAATACGAGAAGTTTAGACATACATAAAAGTCAAACCAATGTCAAATTAGCGCACAACAACAAAAAAAATCATTCAAATTATAAGGTACGGCGAGATTGGTACGTGGGGAAGAACATCGATATTTCTATATAAACCCGACCCGTTGAAATTGACACATGAATATTTGTAACGCCATTACAAAATCCACATACCAATATATACATAAAATAATAATAATATAATTTGTACCATCATAACAAATAATTATGTTCCCGACATCTAGTTTTTCATCCGGGGCTATTAAGCAGGGCTACTGTTCGTCAATGGAGGCTCTGGTTATGGTTGAAACCTTTGTTCTGCAAAAATCGAGCATTTTCGAAATTTTTTAGTTGTTATTTTTCTGTGGCCCGATTGGCGCCGTGCATGGTGACGTTTGCCTTGGCTCTTGCGCCCCAGGAGCCGGCGGCGGGGTGGCGTCATGGTGTGTTAAATTTCGGCATGGTGGGTTGTCCTCGGTTTGCAGTGTTCAGTTTTTCGAGGCCTATGGTTTTCGCCTGTTCCAGGTATAGGGTTTTGTCCTGGTTTTTCTTATGGCGGACGAGGGTTTACGACTGGCTCGGCATCTTTTCAGTAGCGTTTTCGCCTGTTGTCCGGACATTTGTGGGCTCGGGGTCTTTTAAGAGGGTTTCTTCTTGCGTGTTTCAGAGGGTTTGTACAAGACTGGATTTCTGTGGGTTTCGTGAGGGCTTTGTCAAAGACTGCGCAGGGGCCGTTCTGGTTTTTTTTTCTTTATTTCGGTATGGCCATGGCCATGGTGGCTGGTTCGTGCTTTTATAGCTTGCCAGCGTTCGAACGAGGGGCCGTTCTGATTTTTCTTATGCCGGATGAGGGTTTATGGCTGGCTCGGCGTCTTTTCAGTAGCGTTTTCGCCTGTTTTCTGGACATTTGTGGGCTCGAGGTCTTTTAAGAGGGTTTCTTCTTGCGTCTTTCAGAGGGTTTGTACAAGAATGGGTTTCTGTGGGTTTCGTGAGGGCTTCGTCAAAGACTGCACAGGGGCCGTTTTGATTTTTCTTTATTTCGGTATGGCCATGGCCATGGTGGCTGGTTCATGCTTTTATAGCTTTTCAGCGTTCGTATCTTCGCCTTTGATAGCCATTTCAACTTGTTTGGGTCTGTACTCTGTTTCGGCGGTTTCTGTTGCACATTTCGGGAGCTCTGGTTTTTGTTGCGGTTGTCATTCACCGGGTTCATCTGCAGTTTCTCGTTTGCAGTTTGTCGTCTCTCGCGTCTTTGGTGGAAGCTCAACGACGGGTTGCTTGCACAGATACGTCTTTGCTGTTCGTTGCAGAGGTATGTCTTTGGTGTAAAACAGAAACCATTAACTGATTTTGCATTTTGCTTGCAATTTTTAATCCTGAAAGAGTGGGCATGCAAATCTTCGGTAAGTGACAACTTATTCAATGAAATGTCAGCTGTTTTATTTTTAACAAGTTCGTGCTAGTTCATTGTCTGTCCAGTAGTGGCCGACTGTTATGTTGTTTGGAGATTTGCCCGTTCTGTTTTTGTAAGGTAGTGCAAAGAGGCAGCTTGCTATTTCATTTATTTCATAATTTGTCTTTGTCAAGAAATGCTTTCATTTTTAATAACACAATTAGAATGATAGTACAGAAATATGGCTACAAGCACAATGTAATAAATATTTTGTTGCATGTGGTAGACTAGAAGGGAGATTGTGTCATAATTTGTAAGAACATGAATGGGAATGGGGATGTCATCGGGGGTTGTTTTGCAAATTGTTTTGCCAGGGCTCTTTGATTTTTCTTGCTTCTGCATGAGATGGTCAGAGGAAATGTAGGATACTTGTCATACTGAGGAAATGTTTGGGGCCTGGGCCCATGGTAGCTTCCGTAGCTGACTGAAAACTGGTTGCATTGCATTGGTGAATTAGATTCTACTTGCCTATGGAACATTGGTCTCTGTTGCCCTGGATGGAGTTGTTATTTTTGTGGATGTCTTTTTACCTTGTTTGGCTCCGGAGGGGTTCATGTGTTTTGCTTTGGAAATGCTCGAATGAAATTTACCATTGTACAATGAATGGACCAATGGATCTTTGTTGTTGATTGCATTAGTGCATGCAGCATACTTGGTTTCCTTGTTTTATTTTTCTTGGTGCATTCACTATGAGAGATTGTATTCCGAAAAGAAGGCTCTAAACAGTGAACAGCAGAGTGAGCTCAAGTTTTAGCTCTTCGTTGGGTGGAAAAAATCCGTACAATTCTAGTCCCTTAGGGTGAACATGTTGTGGTGAGCTGTAACCCTATCCTCTTGACTTATTACTACTAGTAGTAGCAAGATTGATCTATTTCAATTTTATGTTAGACATGTTGATATGACTTCTACATCTTTGATTATTTGCTTTAGTAGCTTCCCTAGTTGTTGTGTGGAAAGATGACCTTGTTTGGAAATTAGCTTGTAATTTATAACCTCTTTAATAGATTAAAATCACAGACAGAAAGGTTTGTTAGCAGGATCTGTAAGCCTTTAAAGACTAATCTAGGAGTGGTATTAAAAGTGTTTAGCTAGCCCATTGACTGTGCAATATTGCTTTAGTCTTCTATTTTATATGCATTAAGCCTTGGGTCGTAGCTTGGGGACTTTTGTATATTGCATTAATGTAAAGCTTAATGCCAATGTAGCCAATGGCTTGGGATAAACCATATTGAACAGTATGCATAAGATAAAAATTGTTTTGATAAGAATGTGGAAAAATCAGAATTTGCATGTCAGTTTTGTATTCCTATTCAGTTCTTCTCTTTTTCATCCTTCTTTGTTTATTCATACATGGTCATGGTTTACAAATTTTGGATTAGTTTTATAAATTTTGAATTATATTGAGTCTTCTCTCTTGAAAGTATATGAAAGCCTAAGTGCAGTGTACACCTCTGAAACTGATGTGAAATACCACAAAGAACCCACAACATGGAATAGTTTTATAAAAACTTGTTATAAATTTTAAGCTCCTTCATGAATCGCTTGCAGAGAACAGGACCCTGTCGGTGCTGCATTAGAGTGATCTGCACGTAATCTTGAATGAATGTATCATTAACAAATTGAGTCCTTGCGGTTGTGAGTGCAGCATCCAAAAATAAACTCAAGTAGTTCAGGGATCCTTTTTAATCCAGGATTAAATTTTTTGTGTTGGGTGTCCAGGTTTAAGGAGTAATGCATTAGGGCTTCAGTCACACACTAAAACTCAAACTCAATTGGAACCTCCTTCTCAAATCTGGATGGTTTTGAGAGAATAAACCACTGTTGAAATTCACCATAAGTAAAAATCGACATGAGGTAACAATTCAATAGTGGTTGAAAATCCACCTTGGAGAAAAATCCACAGACAAATTACAATCAATCTCTCTTTTGGATTGCTATTTATTTTTTAACCTTAATTCTTAATGTTAACTTAAATTTTAACATTAAATTAAAGTAGGACCTCCATTTCAGGATGTTTGGTTGGAGATCAACGCCACTAGACCTCACATGGAGAAATTATATTTCGGATGCTTTTCAGCATTCAGTGTACTTAGCAGCATTTCAAGATTTCTGGATTTCTACCCAAGAGCCTTATAAATCTTCCCTCCTACACCCCATGAACCACATGTATGAAAATCTTCCCTCTTACACCCCATCATCCATTTACCTACTTTTTGCATCTGATCAATGTTTCTTCTATTGTAAGATTTTATTGTGAAAATTGTTGTCTTCTTGGTCTAGGAAAACTTCTGCAAATTGAATACATGGTACAGAGCACCTCAAATAAGTGATGTAGTCTCTTTGTTGTCAGAGATAAGGCTAGTTCCAGGGAAAAAAAATTGTTGGAATGGTACCCAGATAGCTAATATTCCCATAGTCATAGTGGCTATAGTTTCAGCTTTAGGTTCCAATATAAAAATGGCAGAAGCTGGTAATTTGGATATTTTGTCTACTGGAATAGTTAGTGGCAATGTGAAGTCCAATCATACTATAAAAATTGTTGGTATGAAAAGGATTTATGTAAGTATCGGTGGTTTTCAAACTTAGACAAAAAATCCAATGGAATCCTTCAATTACAATAATAACAAAAAAGTTTAAGAGAGGAAGAATCCTCTCTCTTTCACTCACAAAGAGATTTGTTCCAAGAAGAAAAATTTCTTCTTGGTCTAGGAAAATTTCTGCAAATTGAATACATGGTACAGAGCACCTCAAATAAGTGATGTAGTCTCTTTGTTGTCAGAGATAAGGCTAGTTCCAGGGGAAAAAAATTGTTGGAATGGAACCCAGATAGCTAATATTCCCATAGTCATAGTGGCTATAATTGAAATCCTGGTGGAATAATTGACATGCTTCACTGATTCTCGAGCTTGTATAGGTTTTAAACAACTTGGACAGTCCAGCTCCATATTGCTTGAATCTAAATCAGTCTTTTTTCTCACTGTTATTACAGAAAAGTGGACAATTTCCGAGTCTGATTTTTGTAGAAGTTATCTAGTGCCTTATTGGTGCCTTGGAACGGCCACCTGCTTATGTACTTATCAGGCCTAATGCTAATGCAGACATTAAGATGCAGAAAAAGGCTTTATTATGTTATTGCCACTGGGCTTTTCTCATCAGTTTCTGATGTAAGAATTTCTATCATCATAGAATATGTCAAAGACTGAATGGCAAGAAATTCAGGAGTGTTCTCTTGCAAACACTGTCTATGTTGTTTAATACCTATACAAGCTAGAGAATCACTGAAACATGTCAATTATTCCATCAGCATTTCAATTTCCATTTGCCAAAGTTTGTTATTTGCCAAGAATACGGTTACAAGAAACATGAACCTTAAGAAACCCTTAGATGCAGTGATGGTGGTATTGACAAACTGTTGTTTTATTTAAGGAGAAATTAATGAAATATCCAATTTGAAATAGCTTCTTCTTTAGATGAAACCAAATCAGCTTATTGCTAGGTTACCATAGACTGCATCGGTGAGCTTGGGTATGCTCGAGTGATATAAAGTTTGTTACACCAATCTAGATGTATACTTTTTTGGATTGTGTGGACAGGGGTTTGACACCAAGGCAAAGGTTAATGGCCTGTAGTCATGGCAATAACCATAGTAAAGGGATGAGATGCCGACTGTATGATTATGAACCACAATTTGGCTTATCTTGTTATTACAAATGGTCTTTTGTTATGAGATTTTGATGTAAGAATTTCTACCAACATAGGATATGTCAGAGACTGAATGGCTATTAAGCAGGGCTACTGTTCGTCAATGGAGGCTCTGGTTATGGTTGAAACCTTTGTTCTGCAAAAATCGGGCATTTTCGAAATTTTTTAGCTGCTATTTTTCTGTGGCCTGATTGGCGCCGTGCATGGTGACGTTTACCTTGGCTCTTGCGCCCCAGGAGCCGGTGGCGGGATGGCGTCATGGTGTGTTAAATTTCGGCATGGTGGGTTGTCCCCGGTTTGCAGTGTTCAGTTTTTCGAGGCCTATGGTTTTCGCCTGTTCCAGGTATGGGGTTTTGTCCTGGTTTTTCTTATGGCGGATGAGGGTTTACGGCTGGCTCGGCATCTTTTCAGTAGCGTTTTCGCCTGTTGTCCCGAAATTTGTGGGCTCGGGGTCTTTTAAGAGGGTTTCTTCTTGCGTGTTTCAGAGGGTTTGTACAACACTGGGTTTCTGTGGGTTTCGTGAGGGCTTTGTCAAAGACTGCGCAGGGGCCGTTCTGGTTTTTTTTCTTTATTTCGGTATGGCCATGGCCATGGTGGCCGGTTCTTGCTTTTATAGCTTGCCAGCGTTCGGACGAGGGGTCGTTCTGATTTTTCTTATGCCGGATGAGGGTTTACGATTGGCTCAGCGTCTTTTCAGTAGCGTTTTCGACTGTTGTCTGGACATTTGTGGGCTCGGGGTCTTTTAAGAGGGTTTCTTCTTGCGTCTTTCAGAGGGTTTGTACAAGAATGGGTTTCTGTGGGTCTCGTGAGGGCTTCGTCAAAGACTGCGCAGGGGCCGTTCTGATTTTTCTTTATTTCGGTATGGCCATGGCCATGGTGGCTGGTTCGTGCTTTTACAGCTTGCCAGCGTTCCTATCTTCGCCTTTGATAGCCATTTCAACTTGTTTGGGTCTGTACTCTGTTTCGGCGGTTTCTGTTGCACATTTCGGGAGCTCTGGTTGTTGTTGCAGTTGTCATTCACCGGGTTCATCTGCAGTTTCTCGTTTCCAGTTTGCCGTCTCTTGCGTCTTTGGTGGAAGCTCAACGACGGGTTGCTTGCACAGGTACGTCTTTGTTGTTCGTTGCAGAGGTATGTCTTTGGTGTAAAACAGAAACCATTAACTGATTTTGCATTTTGCTTGCAATTTTTAATCCTGAAAGAGTGGGCATGCAAATCTTCGGTAAGTGACAACTTATTCAATGAAATGTTAGTTGTTTTATTTTTAACAAGTTTGTGCTAGTTCATTGTCTGTCCAGTAGTGGCCGACTGTTATGTTGTTTGGAGATTTGCCCGTTCTGTTTTTGTAAGGTAGTGCAAAGAGGCAGCTTGCTATTTCATTTATTTCATAATTTGTCTTTGTCAAGAAATGCTTTCATTTTTAATAACACAATTAGAATGATAGTACAGAAATATGGCTGCAAGCACAATGTAATAAATATTTTGTTGCATGTGGTAGACTAGAAGGGAGATTGTGTCATAATTTGTAAGAACATGAATGGGAATGGGGATGTCATCGGGGGTTGTTTTGCAAATTGTTTTGCCAGGGCTCTTTGATTTTTCTCGCTTGTGCATGAGATGGTCAGAGGAAATGTAGGATACTTGTCATACTGAGGAGATGTTTGGGGCCTGGGCCCATGGTAGCTTCCGTAGCTGACTGAAAACTGGTTGCATTGCATTGGTGAATTAGATTCTACTTGCCTATGGAACATTGGTCTCTGTTTCCCTGGATGGAGTTGTTATTTTTGTGGATGTCTTTTTACCTTGTTTGGCTCCGGAGGGGTTCATGTGTTTTGCTTTGGAAATGCTCGAATGAAATTTACCATTATACAATGAATGGACCAATGGATCTCTGTTGTTGATTGCATTAGTGCATGCAGCATACTTGGTTTCCTTGTTTTATTTTTCTTGGTGCATTCACTATGAGAGATTGTATTCCGAAAAGAAGGCTCTAAACAGTGAACAACAGAGTGAGCTCAAGTTTTAGCTCTTCGTTGGGTGGAAAAAATCCGTACAATTCTAGTCCCTTAGGGTGAACATGTTGTGGTGAGTTGTAACCCTATCCTCTTGACTTATTACTACTAGTAGTAGCAAGATTGATCTATTTCAATTTTATGTTAGACATGTTGATATGACTTCTACATCTTTGATTATTTGCTTTAGTAGCTTCCCTAGTTGTTGTGTGGAAAGATGACCTTGTTTGGAAATTAGCTTGTAATTTATAACCTCTTTAATAGATTAAAATCACAGACATAAAGGTTTTTTAGCAGGATTTGTAAGCCTTTAAAGACTAATCTAGGAGTGGTATTAAAAGTGTTTAGCTAGCCCATTGACTGTGCAATATTTCTTTAGTCTTCTATTTTATATGCATTAAGCCTTGGGTCGTAGCTTGGGGACTTTTGTATATTGCATTAATGTAAAGCTTAATGCCAATGTAGCCAATGGCTTGGGATAAACCATATTGAACAGTATGCATAAGATAAAAGTTGTTTTGATAAGAATGTGGAAAAATCAGAATTTGCATGTCAGTTTTGTATTCCTATTCAGTTCTTCTCTTTTTCATCCTTCTTTGTTTATTCATACATGGTCATGGTTTACAAATTTTGGATTAGTTTTATAAATTTTGAATTATATTGAGTCTTCTCTCTTGAAAGTATATGAAAGCCTAAGTGCAGTGTACACCTTTGAAACTGATGTGAAATACCACAAAGAACCCACAACATGGAATAGTTTTATAAAAACTTGTTATAAATTTTAAGCTCCTTCATGAATTGCTTGCAGAGAACAGGACCCTGTAGGTGCTGCATTAGAGTGATATGCACGTAATCCTGAATGAATGTATCATTAACAAATTGAGTCCTTGCGGTTGTGAGTGCAGCATCCAGAAATAAACTCAAGTAGTTCAGGGATCCTTTTTAATCCAGGATTAAATTTTTTGTGTTGGGTGTCCAGGTTTAAGGAGTAATGCATTAGGGCTTCAGTCACACACTAAAACTCAGACTCAATTGGAACCTCCTTCTCAAATCTGGATGGTTTTGAGAGAATAAACCACTGTTGAAATTCACCATAAGTAAAAATCGACATGAGGTAACAATTCAATAGTGGTTGAAAATCCACCTTGGAGAAAAATCCACAGACAAATTACAATCAATCTCTCTTTTGGATTGCTATTTATTTTTTAACCTTAATTCTTAATTTTAACTTAAATTTTAACATTAAATTAAAGTAGGACCTCCATTTCAGGATGTTTGGTTGGAGATCAACGCCACTAGACCTCACATGGAGAAATTATATTTCGGATGCTTTTCAGCATTCAGTGTACTTAGCAGCATTTCAAGATTTCTGGATTTCTACCCAAGAGCCTTATAAATCTTCCCTCCTACACCCCATGAACCACATGTATGAAAATCTTCCCTCTTACACCCCATCATCCATTTACCTACTTTTTGCATCTGATCAATGTTTCTTCTATTGTAAGATTTTATTGTGAAAATTGTTGTCTTCTTGGTCTAGGAAAACTTCTGCAAATTGAATACATGGTATAGAGCACCTCAAATAAGTGATGTAGTCTCTTTGTTGTCAGAGATAAGGGTAGTTCCAGGGAAAAAAAATTGTTGGAATGGTACCCAGATAGCTAATATTCCCATAGTCATAGTGGCTATAGTTTCAGCTTTAGGTTCCAATATAAAAATGGCAGAAGCTGGTAATTTGGATATTTTGTCTACTGGAATAGTTAGTGGCAATGTGAAGTCCAATCATACTATAAAAATTGTTGGTATGAAAAGGATTTATGTAAGTATCGGTGGTTTTCAAACTTAGACAAAAAATCCAATGGAATCCTTCAATTACAATAATAACAAAAAAGTTTAAGAGAGGAAGAATCCTCTCTCTTTCACTCACAAAGAGATTTGTTCCAAGAAGAAAAATTTCTTCTTGGTCTAGGAAAATTTCTGCAAATTGAATACATGGTACAGAGCACCTCAAATAAGTGATGTAGTCTCTTTGTTGTCAGAGATAAGGCTAGTTCCAGGGGAAAAAAATTGTTGGAATGGTACCCAGATAGCTAATATTCCCATAGTCATAGTGGCTATAATTGAAATCCTGGTGGAATAATTGACATGCTTCACTGAGGCTCGAGCTTGTATAGGTTTTAAACAACTTGGACAGTCCAGCTCCATATTGCTTGAATCTAAATCAGTCTTTTTTCTCACTGTTATTACAGAAAAGTGGACAATTTTTTAGTCTGATTTTTGTAGAAGTTATCTATTGCCTTATTGGTGCCTTGGAACGGCCACCTGCTAATGTACTTATCAGGACTAATGCTGATGCAGACATTAAGATGCAGAAAAAGGCTTTATTATGTTATTGCCACTGGGCTTTTCTCATCAGTTTCTGATGTAAGAATTTCTATCAACATAGAATATGTCAAAGACTGAATGGCAAGAAATTCAGGAGTGTTCTCTTGCAAACACTGTCTATGTTGTTTAATACTTATACAAGCTAGAGAATCACTAAAACATGTCAATTATTCCATCAGCATTTCAATTTCCATTTGCCAAGAATACTGTTACAAGAAACATGAACCTTAAGAAACCCTTAGATGCAGTGATGGTGGTATTGACAAACTGTTGTTTTATTTAAGGAGAAATTAATGAAATATCCAATTTGAAATAGCTTCTTCTTTAGATGAAACCAAATCAGCTTATTGCTAGGTTACCATAGATTGCATCGGTGAGCTTGGGTATGCTCGAGTGATCTAAAGTTTGTTACACCAATCTAGATGTATACTTTTTTGGACTGTGTGGACAGGGGTTTGACACCAAGGCAAAGGTTAATGGCCTGTAGTCATGGCAATAACCATAGTAAAGGGATGAGATGCCGACTGTATGATTCTGAACCACAATTTGGCTTATCTTGTTATTACAAATGGTCTTTTGTTATGAGATTTTGATGTAAGAATTTCTACCAACATAGGATATGTCAGAGACTGAATGGCAAGAAAATTATGATAAGCAATGGAAATTGAAATGGTGGTAGAATAATTGACATGTTTCACTCATTCTGCATCTTGTATAGGTATTAAACAACCTAAACAATCCAGCTCCATATTGCTTGAATCTAAATCAGTTTTTCTTCTCATTGTTATTACAGAAAAGTGGACAATTTCTAAGTCTGATTTTTGTACGAGTTATCTAGTGCCCTATTTGTGTAGTTTCTTATTTTAAGAGCTTTTATAATGATTTTCTGCTAATATAGATGCTTGGTTGTTCTTTTCATTCCAGTATAAGCTATTTTCTTCATGACTTGGTATATGCTATGATCTGCTATCTTCTTCGTTACTTGAGTCTTCGTATGATCTGTTTTTTATGGCTTTCAAGATGATTCTCTGCTAAACTGCATGTGTTGGTCCTTTGGATTACAGCATAATTTATTTTTACTTTTTATTTTTTGAGTTCTTGTAATAATCATTTTTTCAATGGATTTGATGAAGATGTTTTGATCTCTTTCACTAAAATGAGTTGTTCATTCATCGAAATGCTTTCATGCATAATCACTAGGAGGGTCACACTAATAGAAATATGAACCCAAATTACACTTCCTAATTGAATGCATCTAGCTTCTTTAATAAGCCATTTTCAGCTAGATTTTTCTTACTCTTTTTGCACAAAATGTCAAAATAAAAAACCTAGATTTGCTCACCTGTTTTTGTTGTTTTGACGAGAGATATTTGGGGGCTAAGAAATACTTTAGATTTTGTGATATGTTTTGATGAGAAATTTATCTCCCAACAACTACTACTTCCACTTGACCAAGACATGCGTTATTGCCAACATCTTTTCCTTGTATGTAGATTTTATTTGCTCATTCAGTTGTAACTTTTGACTCTCAAAGGCAATGAGATGTTTATCATTTATGAGCATAACTCCTACACATGTCTCTGAAACATAGTATTCATAAAGACATGTTTTTGTGACACCTGGATCTATCAAGACCGGAGTCAATGTCATTAAGATTTTCAACTATTCAAAATACTCTTTAGCTTTTTTATGCCATATGAAGGCATCACTTTTAAATAATGATGTTAATAGTGCCACAATTTTTGTGTAGATTTGAACAAATCTTCTATAGTAGTCTACTAGACTATGAAATCCTATTGATGGTGTGATTGATTCGGGGGTAGGCCACTTAGTAATTACCACAATTTTCTTGCGCTCTACCTTGATGCTTCCAGTTAAAATAATATGTCCCAAAAACTCTATTTAATTTTATCCAAAACTGCATTTGGATTTGTTAGCTGCAATTGGTGGAAATGTGTATATACTTAAATTTCTATACACATATCCCTAGTACAGAGACCCTTTAGGATGGAGAAATTACAGAGTCATATAACATATAGAAATTTCACAGTCACATAACATATAGGAAATTCAGTGTAGCGAGAGTATGAGTAAGTTTTGGGTTTTGTGCAAAATGTCTTTGTTTTTTATAGTGAATAAAAGAGGTCTGAAAATTGCAATTTTTGTTATTTAGTAATATAAATAATTTATTCATTCCCTGCTTACAAAATCTGGTTAAATAACAATGAAGGTGAATTCTTGAGCTTTGTTCCATATGCCCCAACACCATTGATACTTGAACTTGTCTGAAATTTATCAGTTAGCAGCCCATGTGCTGTCATGTAAGCACCATTCATTGCATATATTTTCCCCCAATATTATCTGCAGCACTCCTTGTGTTCTTGAAGTCCCATGGCATGAGACCAATGAGCATCTAATGGCATAAGTGTTCTACATTGCGAGATTTTACTAGGGGCTGGAGTCATCAAACCTGCAGGTAAAATCCTGTGGTCACCCTCTGTGCCATGATTTTGGGAACTCGTCACTTCAAAACTAGACCGAAAAGGGTGAGATTTTAATGAAGTGGCATGAAGATGAGACTGGTCCTGTAAACAAGCATCAGAGGTGTTACTGCCAGTAGCTTGGAAACACATACTATCAGCTCTCCTTTGAGACAACCTTGTAGAATCAAAGGCAGCTTCATTGGTTGTAGAATATGATATACATGAAGGTGAGCTTCTCCTGACATTTTCATTTCATGTACCACACTTTGCCGCTGGCAACTCTGTGAAAGACAGCCTTGGGTAGAGTCCCATCCTTGTAGAACATTCCTCCAATATAAGCTTTGCCCTCTGCTGATATTCATTATATCTCAGGGATTGTTTTACATCCTTCTTGCTGATTTTATTATTCATTTCACGTTAGGGCTAAATCTGGACAAATTAATTAGTCTCAAGAATTTCTTTCTGCAAAGCAATTGTCTATAATGCTGAGTTATAGCCCTTAATAATGAAAAACAGACAATATAAGTACTTCATGCAAAAGTATAAGTACTCATTGTTACATAATCATCACAATTGAATGTTGATTTAAAACTGTGTAATAATGCAACAAAAACCTATTCTTGGTTTCTAACTATTTCATTTCATTTGCAAAGTGCAAATGTCAATAACTGTACTAGGAAAGCATTTACAGACAGGCACTTACAGGTGTATTTGCTTATCCTTGGATAATTGCTAGAGTTATTATAGGTGATTTCTTTTCGCAAAAAAAATAAAAATAAAAAAAAATAAAAATAAAAAATAAAAATATATATATATATATATATATAAGTGGTACTGATCTAAACCCTTTGAAAAACGCCATTTTAAATAAATTCCTAACAGAAATGTCTATTGAATTGTTTTCCAACATAGCTTTCATTGCAAGTGGCTATGCAAAAGACACTGTTTTATTTGGTTGATTGCTTGCAAGTGTCACAAACACTGTGACTTATTTTTGTTTATTTCCAAATTTGCATTTGCCATGCAGGTTTTTGTTCCTGTGTTTCTTCTTCTCATGGAGAACATTGAACATGATCAATGTTCTAGCATAGGAGCAAGATCTCTTCCGATTATACGAGGGGCATTCGATGGTATTGATGTTGCTTTGTCAACAAACCACTTGTTTCGTTTGCAAGCTTTTCATTATCGAAATGGAGATTGTCTCTTTGATGCCTTTGTTGTGCTCTTGCATTTTCGGTACACATCCTTGGAGATAAGAGAAGCAACCATAAACCATTTCCGTTTGCGTCTAGCTGCAAACGATCTAGCCGCAATTTCTTCTCTGAATTTGGAATTGGATCCTTTATACTTGTCTCAATTGCATGGGATAGAGGATAGAGATCTTTACTTGGAACGAATGTCCCAAACTGCATCTCAACCGGATGCAAAGAATGTTTATGGCCTTTGGGGTGATATCTTCTGCATAAAATGGTTTGCAAATTGGTTAAATGTCCCTGTTGCTATATGGTCATTGACAAGCAAAAGGAAATATCTTCATTTCAATCCTTCTTGTGTTGGATATTGCTACAATATTCTATTCCATGATCACACCCCAGCTGCTGGACACTTCGAACCTTTGCTTTCATACAAATTGCCAGGACCCGACTATGCTGTTTTGCATAGACGATCAGATACTTCTTTTGTTGATTCTTGTCAAGATATCTTTCTCGAGTGTCATCGCTTAAGAGAGAGTCTATTGCAACAAGGATTCCAATTAATCTCTCGCATTGATGGCCACTGTTGTGACTCATTATTTGAATCAATTTCAAAATTGACAAACACATTTGATAATGCAAGCCTCAGAAAAACAATATCGCAAACTTTTTTCAACTGCATGCTTTCAAATGATGCAAGAGCCTTTCGTTGTCTAGAAACATTTCTTCAGATTAAGACAGTGCAAGAAAATCAACTTGTTTCTAGTTGGCAAACCTTTGTAGTGAATTTGGCAGAGCCTTATACAATTGGCCATGTCAATGATGGCCATTTCACAATTCAATGGTTGTGCGAGGTTTTGGAAATCAACATATTTCTTTTGATCATACACTCTTACAAAGTCGAAAACCAATTCTTCTCAACAAATACATCGTCAAAGATCTATTTTCTTCTTCATCATGAAATTGACAAATGCCATTCGCATTTTCATCCCTTGTCCCAAACAAGCATTCAAAGAAATTCTCCAATATTGTCAAATGCCATGACTAGCAACCTCCCTATCAATGCAATGATGAAAACAACTGACAATTGCCATCATTCAGCTCTTTGCAATGTCATTGAACAAGAACATTATCCTGATCTTTGCAAAGAACATTCTAAAATATAAACAAACAAAAGAAAAAAAAACTTGTTCCACGAAAAAAACATTGCAAAAAAAACAAGACTCTTTTGCATTGGCCCAGAAATTTCAATTGTGATGGAAAAATGCCTGGAGAAAGATTCCATTATGAAACGGCAAAATCCCATTGCCCCGTTCAAGAACATACGTGCCATGAAAAAACAAATGCGTCTAGAAGCACTTCAGTCTCTTCAAAAGCAAAAGGCATATGAGAAAGCAAAAAAAGCACTTAAACAATACTCGAAAAAATCCAAGATACCCCTATTCATGCATGCTCTGTCTGTAAACGCTTGCACTTTAAGGGATGTTCGCTATATCAATGAAGACACTTTCTATGCATTGAAATGTCTTCCTTGGAATACTGTGCCTTCTTCAAATGCATTGTACAATTACATATGCAGATATTGCAAAAAGAGTATTTCAAATTCAGAAACACCATTGTTTGCAACACCACTTAACATTTGTTGCAACACTTCATTGCCTCATGTAGACAAATTGACTTCGCTTGAAGAGCGGCTTGTGTCACCAAGAATTGCTTTTGCTCAGATTCGGCAACTAGGCTATAAACGAGCTCAAGTAGGCTTGACAGGAACAATCATCAATGTGCTTGCATCTCTAGACAAAGTACAAAGAGCATTGCCTAGGAGCCTAGAAGAGGGCAAGACCATTGCAGTTATGCTTAAGCAAAAACTAGAATACAAAAATGCATTTGCTTCTGGAAATGTTCAGCCAAATATTATCATGCAAGCATTGAAAACCCTTTGTGACATGGATCTTTACAAAATGGAGAATGTACATATCAATTCAGATTGGGAAGAAACATTCCATGAGTTGTTGACAAAGCAAGAATCTAATGAACTATCAATATCAGAATCAAATGATTTAGATGAACCTTTTACAAATTTAGGAGAAAGCGATGAAGATACACATGACCAATTCATAGAACCAATTACAGAGACATTGGTACATGGATATGGAGAAACCCATCTAATAGATGATTTGGCCACCAAAATCATTGAGCTTGCACCTTCTGAAAACTACCGACCCCTAGGAATTTTCCAAGATCGGTTCTCTAAAGAACTTAATTTCCCTACACTTTTCTTTGGATGCAGCCGCCCCATTGACATATACAAACGCTCTCGACACCAACAAATCTTCCAATGGGAGCTTCAACATGAAAGCACACATTTTGAAGCACATCCCACAAATATATTCTTTAAAGCAGTGAAAGTGTTAATAGGTCAAATCTCTAGCACTGCTTGGATATCTATTCGCATAGGGGAGTTAAAAGGGAAAAATCTAAAAGCCAAAGATGTGAAATGCAAAGACAACCTTCTTAAGATAATGAAATCCCCAATTGCATATCGTTCACTAAAAGCCATCCGAACATCTCCTGACTATTTTGACAACATGAAAAAAAATCTTTTCGCAATGATACGTCAACTAGGGCCACCAACCTTTTTTGTAAGCTTTTCTACTGCTGAACATCTTTGGAAACCTTTGTGTGATGCTTTGCACACACTAGATAAAAAAGACAAAGAAAATTGCGATGAACTTCTTGCTGATGATGATATTGATAATTTGATAAGAAAACATCCTGTGCTTTGTAGCCGTTACTATAAACACAAAATGAATGCATTCAAGTCCTTGATCTTGAAAAACAAATACCTTTTTGGTGAAGTAAATGACTTTTTCTTTACAACTGAATTTCAACAAAGAGGAAATGAGCATGAACATGGGCTTCTTTGGATTGAAAATGCACCTGTCTTTGGCAATAATAGCAATGATGAAATAAGTTCTTTTGTCGATTGCTACATTTCAACAGACTCCTCATTGCTTGAAGAAGACTTCATCAAAATTCAAACTCATAGACATACAAGAACATGTAAAAAACATAGACGCTCTGCATGTAGGTTTCGATTCCCGATGTTCCCTATTGATGTTACAATGGTTTTAGAACCTCTAGAAACTAAATCGGATGCCTTAATTGAAAAAAAAAAACTCCTTTCTTTTGCTCTTGAATCTAAAGAATATCCAAAGAACGTGACATTTGATTCATTCTTGCAAGAACTACATTTAAACAAGGACGAGTACATTGAACTAGTGCGTTCTACAATTGAGCAACCGACATTGCTATTAAAAAGAGACCCTTCAGATATTTGGATAAACTGTTTTGCAAAAGGAATTCCAAGTTTGTGGCAAGCAAATACAGATTCCCAATTCATCTTAGATGCATATGCAACTGCAACATACGTAAGCTCATACATAACGAAATTAGACAGGCCTATGACAACGGCTTTGAAAAAAATCAAAGAAGAGTCTGTTTTAAACAATTGTAATGAACTAGAAACAATTCGTAGGCTTGGAAACACTTTTCTGAACATGCAACAGATGTTTGTTAGACAAGCAGTACATATTGTGCTTTCCTTACCTCTACATTCATCTTCAAGAACGACAATTTATATCAACACTGCTTCAGATGATAAAAAAATTGTTGTCTTAAAAAAACCGTCTCTACTAGAAAAGGAGCATGATGATTCTGAAGACATCATTTGCCCGTCGATTATAGACAGGTACATTGAATGCCCAACAAATCTA
Organism: Larix kaempferi; assembly: GCA_027924585.1. Lineage (NCBI taxonomy): Eukaryota > Viridiplantae > Streptophyta > Pinopsida > Pinales > Pinaceae > Larix > Larix kaempferi. The sequence goes on from BSBM01000893.1 coordinate 4,280,458, forward strand.
GAACATGTATCTTTAGCTGAATACGCTTCTTCCTATTGCCTAGTTCATGGAAAAACAATAAAAAAAACAAACAATCTATCATTCGATACATTCATTACAATCAAGAAAAAGATCCTGAAAATTTTGCCCGCGAAAGGCTATTGCTCTTTGTGCCTCACAGAAATCTTTCCAATTTGTTGGACCACCCCCTTCAAACATGGAGAGAAGCATATGAAAAACACAAAGAAAAAATAGCAAATGTTGAAGGAAAAATTATGGCAAAATCAATTTCAAAATGGAGTGATATTGACATTGCAAAAGACAAAGTTGAAACGCATTTTCAAATACCTCTAGATTTTGCAAAAGATACCAATGATGGACTCAAATTGGATGGTGTTGAAAAGTATGACATGGGTGATGATCTTCTCTGTAGAAGAAAGAATCGATTGTTTGAAACACCAAAGACATTTAGCATAGCAAAAAAAAACATTTCTCCGTGATAAAGACGAATACTTTGCAATTAGACGTAGTTTAAATAATGAGCAACAGTCCATTGTGAAAGAAATTATTGCTAGCAAAAAAAACAATCCTACAAAACCAATTCATATCTTCCTTACAGGAAGTGCAGGAACAGGAAAAACACATACTACAAAGGCCCTTTATGATGCTCTTGTCTTTTTCTATGAAAAAGAGCTTGGTAGCAACCCCTTGAAAAGAAAAGGTCTTATTGTTGCATTCACTGGAAAAGCAACATACAATGTAGATGGGATTACTGTCCACTCTGCTTTTAAGCTTCCTTTTGGTTCCTCGATCTTGATACCATTAATCTCAAACACACTAGATCTTTTGAGCAAAGACTATGAACAAGTTCGCGTTCTATTAATTGATGACGTTTCTTTGATAGGTTCATGAATGCTACATAACATAGATAAACGTCTTCGTGAGATCATGCATACTCCGACAAAACCATTTGGAAATCTAGATGTCATCTTTTGCGGCGATTTCTGCCAAGCAGAACCTGTTCATGATTCTTGGATTTTTGACTTCCCAACTTTCAATAATAAAAAATTCCCTTATAGTTTTTGGAATGACTCTATACAATACTATGAGTTAAAAACCGTTGTCAGACAAAAAGACGAAACTTTTATATCGGTCTTGAATAGAATCAGAACAGGAAAACAAACATTTGAATATATACAATATTTGAATCGAAAATGCTACAGACAAGCACCAGTTGATCCATCGTTTCCATTTCTTTATTATTGCAACAAAGATGTTCAACAACATAACTCAAAGATGTTGGCCCTTGTTAATACAGAAGCATTTACAATTGCTTCTCAAGACACGAAAATTGATCAAATCGATAACATAGCTAATGTACATAAGAAAATTCATTTGCCATCTACAATTACTCTAAAAAAAAACATGCTTATCGAAATATTGCCATTTACAATTACTCTAAAAAAAAACATGCTTATCGAAATAGTAGGCGAGAACTATTCAATTGAAGATGGCCTTGTCAATGGTGCTGAAGGCATCTTCAAACATTATAGTCAAGCAACAACAGACATTTTATGGATTCAATTTTCAAATCCAAATATTGGAGCAATTGCACGAGCATCTATGCAGCATCTTTACACTGATTCCATCCTATGTACTTGGACACCTATAAAAAGAGTTACAACACAAATTTCTCTTGGAAAGAGAAAGAACTACATCCGAGTACAATTCCCAGTTCAACTAGCATGTGCTCGAACAATTCATAGAGCACAAGGTCTTACACTTGAAAAATTGGCTTTTGATCCAAAAGGAGTCACAAAACATGGTCTTGTTTACACTGCACTGTCACGTGCAAAGAGCATTGAATGTCTCTATCTTGTAAACAAATTACAGGAAAAAAAAAATTCTGTTTCATCAAAAGTAGTTGCAGAATTGAATAGATTAGAGAAACAGGCTTCTTTGCAATTTCAATATGGACTTAAGTCGTTTCCAAATACTAAGCACATGTTGATTTCTTCACTTAACACACGAAGTCTACTTTCACACATTGATGATGTTGCAAATGACTTTGAACTTATGCAATCAGACATTCTTTGTTTGCAAGAAACACACATGAATTTGCCACCTACTACTGCAGCATTTGTAAACCAAAACAATTGCATTGCAACACAGTCAGTTCATGGACTTCTGACAGTTGTCAATAAGACGATTCCTATCATGGAAACAATTTTTGTTAACGAGTCATCAGTCGAGGCAATTGTCACTTACATTAGACTCCCTGAGAACATTCTCCAGCTTGTCAATATTTATAACAAACCAAATAATCTTGTTAACAACCTTATTGATGTCTTGGACTCTGTTATGTTACAAAACAACAAGAAAATGCTAACCATAATAACTGGTGACTTTAACATTGACATGTACAAAGAAACAATATCGAAAAGGAGATTGGAACTGTTTATGTAGAGTAAATGCCTAAAGTTAAAAACAAACATAGCTACAACAGAATATGGTTCTATGATTGACCATTTTTGGACAAACATAGATATTGACATGCTTTCATTTACCATTTCTGATGCATATTGGTCAGATCATTTTATTAGTATCTTATCAGTACCCGCAACTTGCATATAGTCTTTCTCATTTGTTTATGTTTTTTACATGTGCATATTCTGATGTCATTGATTTTGTTTTGCTTCTGTACAGTTTGTTGCCAACACTTCCTTTGTTTCTTACAAATGCATCTTCTTTTATATTAGCAAATTTGGAATCAGGATCATTTTCTTGCTGAAATAATGTCCATGTCATCCTTTACTGCCACAAGAAACCAATTTAAAAAATATTTTTGTCTTTTTCTTTTGACAGTGATCAGTTCCATACAAATCTTTTTTATAAATGAAAACCCACTTTGAAAAGCACTTGATACTATAATCTAGTGCACTTTTCACCTCATATATACATTGTTCTAATGCAATGCTCCTAGCATTGGAGGAAAAAAAGCAAAACAACAAAGCTTTAGAAAGTATTTAACAGAGCAATGAAACCATATCGCTGAACAAAAAACAAAATCTCTTCATGGAACAAAGCATATACTAATATTTATGTTCCTGGCTTTGCTAGATTTCATTGATCTTTTTTTCCTATTCAATAAATGCAATATTAAAACATTATAAGCTTCGTTTATGTCTTACAACAGTATTCTTTTTTCTTGCTATGCAAAAGTCTAATTTGCAAAGTTTCTGCAACCAGCTTTTTTTTTACCTTTGTCATTAGTGAAACTGTTATAGTCCATTTCATATTTGCTGCTTGCAAGTGACATTATTCTGATTGCTGATCAATAACATGACTTCCTTTCTTATTGAAAAGTGAATTACCATTTCAATTGAAAAGCATGAAAAGCTGAAAAAACAAAAAAAAAAAAAGACAAGAAAAAAATTCACTGTCATCATTTTTTTTGTTTTATCTTTGTTGTTTTTTGTCTTTTTTTTAGATGCTTTTGTATTTGAAATATATTCTTGAATATTTTAATATGCTCTCATTCTTGATTGAATCTGCAAATTGAAAAAAAAAATACAACATTTCAAAAAAACAACTAATCAGAAACAATATTCTCAACCAAGAAGACAATCTAGCTATGTCTTCGACATCAGACAGTCCACCAATAGAAAGAAATGTTTCTTCCTCGCAAGATGCTCCAGATACTATTCCAATGGCAACACTGTCACAGCCTTCAGAAAATGCAACAGCAAGTAGTCCTAAGAGATAATGTTCCTATCCAACAGCTTTGTTCATTCACTATTCTTGACCACATTGTTTCATCTTCTACCTAACACAAATATCAATGTTTGGATCAAGCATCTAGTTCGGCTCCTGTACTAATTTCATTTTAGTGTATTCGATTCAAAATCCAACATTGAATGAAAGACTAATCCATTTGTTGTTTCACTTTTTGATATTTTTAAATGTGCACAGATTAAAGCAAATGGCAGTTGAACCATCATCAATAATACAGCTATGTACTGCAACACATAAACATGTATTTGAGGGGGATGGTTTGGTTGTCTATGGACCTGCACAAAATCATAACCAAAACTCTCCTGTGAAGACAAAGATTCTACATGCAGATCTTGTTGACAAAAATGGATTGATGACAATGACGGTTACAATTAATGATAGTTTGATAAATCGCTTTGGCAGTTTCTTTTTGCCTGGAAAAAGTGTCAGAATTTCTGGTTTTGAACTAAAAAAGAAAGGTCAATATGACCGAGGAGATGCCATAAATACAATAGCAATATTGCCAACAACTGTCATAGAGACAATTGAACAAGTATGCAAAATGCATTTCCTTCCACCAGATACAACAATCAATGAGTTGGTTACTTTGGATGAGACATATGTCGTTGGCTCTGTCGCAGTCATAGTTGTTTCCTGTGAATACAACAATAAACAATTGGACTTCTACATAAGAGATGGTGAAACTACAAATGACTATGCAACTGTAAAGTGCATTCTCTTTAAACAATTTTTTTTCACTATATTTCTTTTCATTTTTTATGTTTTTTGTTTCCTGATCTATCTACTGCTAGATGCATATACAAAAAAAAAAGTAGAACCAATAACAAAAAACATTTGTCTATTCCGATCCCCTGTTCACTAATTCTTCTTCAGTTATTCATGCTCAGTTTCAGGTTAATGAGAGCTACACAAATTTCTTCCTCCGAGTGCAACAACAACTTGCACTTGATGAACCGCCTCGGTATCTAATAAAAAATATTGTAAGGCCAGGTGCAAAAGGAAGTCATCTTATGAAGAGTTCACAAGCAACATTTATAGATCCCCTAAATGATGAATTCGTAATACAAAGTTTGCTTCCAATAATTGAAGCTAAAACACAGGTGAGATATGAAGAACGTCTCCTGTAATGTCACTTGAAATGTTTTTTTGTCATTTCATTATCAATTAAGCAAGTTCTTTATATGTAGTTTCAGCAGTTTCATAGTTATTAAAAGAGATTTTATTCTTTCTTAAATCTTCACTCTGTTGCATTACTGATATCAAAGTTTATTGCTTCTGATATAAAGAAAATATAGACTTTTTACTTGTCAAAATGTCTTTTTTACAGTTCCATATTTAGTCTTGCAATTAACAGCAACATAACTCATTACAATGATATCTTTTCAAACATCATGTTGCAAAACCTGCATTTGCAAACTTCTTTTCATAACTTCGTTTCTGTGCTTTTTCCTAGCATGGCCTTCATATCAAAACATGCTGACTGCAATGTTTTTTTATGTTTTCTGTTTCCTTGGCTACAACAGGTATATGGAACATTGAAAGTAAAAAATGTTTTTGCACCACCCTACCACTGCATTTGCACACAGTGTAAACTGCCAATGATACAAAGCACTGTTTTTTGTACATTTTGCAATCGTGAAACACCAACTACTTATGAACATATATTACAATGCAAGCTAGAGACTGAAGAAGGGATTATTGAATGTACCCTTCGAGGTACACAATTAAAAGAATGTTGTCCCGATGTTATGGTTGTTTCTTATGAACAATACTCTAATAGTGTTTCCTCAGCCATTTACAATCTTCGCAAATTGAAGCAACAAGGGCTTTACACTTTGGCAATGAACAACAGAATTGTCGAAGTCAAAAAATTTTGAATAAAAGGTATGATCATAATTTTCCTTTTTCCCCAAACACTTTGAACAATTTTTCCCTTGTTTCAGCTTTGATTCAATATTTCAAAATAGAATTTAAACACTCTCTATTGCAACTTCTTTCATGATTTATTTGAACCTATTTTTTATAAAATATACACAATATTAAATAATTTTTCTTTTCCCATTCACACAAATCTTGCATCCTAATCATGTTCATTGGTTATATACTTGTCAGTTGTCTCTTTTATTGTCTAATCAACAATAGCCTTCAAGGACTTTCCCAAGATCCAATTTTAATATATTTGGAGTTCACTTTTGTTACTGTGTTCATTTATTTGAACATTGCAGAAAGCAATGAGCCTAATAAAACCAGAGGAGTCATCCCTATTATAAGAGCTACCCTTCATTACAGAGAATCATCTCTCATTTAGAGGATCCAAAGTATCATGCTTAAGTAGTTATCTGATGCAAATAGAACATTCGTCAATGTATTCTGCACATATATTTTGGCACATATCCCCCTCATCTTAAGACAATATTTAGGCTTCTCATCTTCTTTCAGAGACTAGAACAAATGAAAGATTCCTCATCGCATGATAGGTACCCCTTTTTGGCACTGTGCTCCTTTAAATTACTTGCATCCTAACATTAGTCAACTTGGTGACATTGAATTGTTTTTTAGGCATATCATTCTTGGAATCAGTAGGCATTTCAATTGATTGCTTCTATGCCTACCTAATATCCCTTGATGGCCTACCCCACGTCCTCCCTTGAAACGAGAAGACCTGATACATGCAAAAGCTTTATCTTAGTATTTTGCACTGCACTGCTTAGGCTCTTGAACTGCAACATGGCCATTTACTCTGATCATTTCCTCCAGATTTTGTCAAGTTTATTTTTCAGGCTAACTACTTCCAGTTTCATTTTCTACACGTGCATTGTTTTTCCCTACACCAACTTTGGCTGTGGTCACACCAATTGAAATTAGACTCAGATAACAATCTCCTTAAAGCAAAACAAGTTTCCAAGCTTTTCTCTTTGTGTGGAACACTTTATTAAGTGCCTAGTTTATTATAAGATTAAGGAAAGGTTTCATTTTCTCTACAGGTGCTGCGACAAATTCTCATTGACATTTTTAATATCCCTTCACTAAAAATTCTCTTCTTTTTATGTTAGACCAGTCTTTACTTTCACAAAGTTTATTTTAGACCTCTTTTTGGACTACGTAGATGATCTCCTCTCACCTAGGTTGAGGAAAGGGGACTAAAGCACCGTCAATCTATTTACATGGAAAACATTAGGTCTGTCCAACATTGTTCTACACCAAATAGGCTTTACATTATGCCATTGACAGCGCATACAAGGACAAAATCCAGTCAGAGGCATCACCACTATAGCAGGGTCTGTTTTCCCATAGATGTTAAGAGTGCTCCTTTTTAGCCTCCTCTTTGACCATGAACATGGGTGTTTTGATGTTTCCTAGCATTACACACTAACGCTTGATCACTTTAGGCCAAGCACCAGAGCACATTATTTGGCAAGTTCTTGCTCTTGACATTTTCCAACTAATACATCTGACAAGATATGCTAATTCAGAAATATTCCCCTCCTCTTGAGACAGCCACATCTTATTCTCAGTCTATATTCCTTTATTGACTTTTCTTCATTGTGTAGGATCTACCTTGCAAAGATCTAATGTTCTTGCAAAAAAAAAAACATACTAAAATAGCACTGTATTCGATCAGTTGCTTTGCCCTTTTAATAACATAGTTGAAACTAGACTCCTTTCATTGCACACAACTTTGCAGTTTCCACTACAATAGATTTTTTTGCTTTTCCATCAGTTCATTGTCAATCACAAAGCTCTTGCAGTTGCTATAGCCCTATTTTTTTTTTTGACATTTTGTCCATTCCAATGGCCAATGTATGGAAAACAAAAAAAACATAGAAATATAACAATTAACAGGATTTATTTTTCATTTAAATTAGCATTTGCTACATATGTTATCTTCATATCGGCTTTTATATTCTCTCCATAATTGCTGATAATAATGCACGGCGCATATGCAGGAATGATAGAAAGTGCACACGCTACTGCAACATACCTTATGTTGTCACTGCTGCAGATCTTGGCAAAGGGTGACCTGTTTTAGCTTTTGATACAAAGTGCATATGCAATGACTTGAACAAATCTATGTTCTCATTATACATTTTGTAAATTTATATGCTTTTAAAACCTTTTACATATTTATAAACTTAATGCAACTGAAACAACTTCTGTTAAAATATTGCTAAATTGTTTTTTTCTCTACCTCTTTTGTGGTTATAGAACTGTTAATTTCGGTCATCTAATTGCTTTGTTTTTTCTTTATCTAATGATTTTGCTTTCAGATTTTGGATTTCGCTTATTATTATTGAATGTGATTTTCCAATTCAAATTTTTGCAATGTATTCTGAAAAATGGCATGCAATGGCCAAACTTTGCCTCTATATGAAAACTATATATTGCTCAATGCCAGTTAAATAGGAATTATTTCATGAATTTACCCTTGCGATTATGAGTTGGGATGGTGAATTTACCCTTGTCATTATGATTATGAATTTACCCTTGTGACTTGAGACAAATACTAAACCTTCGATAACTTCACTTTATGAAAAAGGCTAGTCATCTAGCCTAAAGTACATTTCTATCATTTTTTCTTGTTAATTAATTCTCAGCTTTAACTAGATAAATCAGAAGAAAATCAATATAGATCGTTCTTTGGATTTTTGGTCCACTCTTAATGTTTGGGAAGAGTGAAGATTGAACTTTGTTAAGAAGCTCAAATTATGAATAAAGCTGTTAGCAAGCTGACAATGCATACAAGCCTAATTACAGTGCACACAAAAACAACCGTAGGTTATGAAAGTTTGACTGTAACATAGCAGTTTGAAAGTTTAATAGAAATTGTTCACCATTTGCTTCCTCAATCATAGGTTATGGAAATTTGAGTGTAACGAAGCAATTCCAAAGTTTAATATCATAGATTATGGTAAGCTGATAGCTTTTGGTGTTATGACCCTAGTTCACTGACTTTCATACATACTAAGCATTAGAATATGTAATTTCATCGGGACTAACGTTCTGATATAGATTGGCAATTGCCACCAGTTAACTGTGCTGATATAACCTCTGCAAGCTTCATATCGAGATTTATTTGCTTCTACCTTTTCATGGTGCTTGACTGAAAGAATGCGAAATATGTCAGTAGACATTAATGATTTCTAAGCAAATGTTGGAGAACCATTTTCTGAGAAACTAACATTCATAGATGACATAAGTGTATCTATATAGCAGCTTATTCGACAAAAACTATTTTTCTTGTGGCCTGGCAAAAGCAAGGGTACTGTTAATCAAATCTTCAGGTATCATAGTTGTTGTTTCTAAATACTCTAAATCTGTTATAGTTTCCCAAAGTTTGATTAGCTGGTTTGTTAGGTCTGTTTGCATGTGACATATTGACTTAATCTTGATGCAGGACTGTTATTGTTGCCAATAATGTCTCCCAGCTAAACAAAGAGATAAATACACTTGTTTTTACTAGTGATAATATCAAAAACATGAAGAAAATAGCAAATAGACAGCATACATTTGGTCTGCTAGCAAAGTCACCGGCTCCATCAATATGTGAGCATACATGGATAAAGAAAGCTGTTATTTTGCAGCTACTAAGGGAAGTGGAAAAGAACCTTAAGAATGGAACTCACTTAAGACAATAAATAACTGAAACGCGTTTTTTGTCTACAATTTTTTGTGTTAAGATTATTGAGTTCATGCTATTCAGTTTGCCTCATGTACAGTGACATCAAAATGATGATGATTGGTGATCCTTCTGTGGCTAAGTCCCAAATGTTGAAACCTATTATGAAAATTGCTCCTTTACCAATTTCAATCACAGGCCGAGGATACTCTAGTGCAGATTTGAGAGCAGCTGTTACCTCTGACCAAGAGACTGGTAAATATTTTCTGCGTACATCTTATCACTACATTTTCTGGTAAATAATGATCTGAAGTCCTTAACTAACTGCCTGTAAACAATTCAGATGAACGCCAGTTAGAACCTAGATCAATGCTTTTGGCCGACCATGATGTTGTTTGTATTCATGAATCTGATAAGATGAGTGATCAAGATCGCATGTCCATTGACAAGATTATGGAACAACAGACAGCAACAATTGCTAAAGCTGGCATTCATGCATCACTTAATGCACATTGTGGTATGGATACTACTGCAAACCCTGTATATGGCACAGTAAGTCTTTTCCACATTTTTAATGCCCAATAACAACAATTGCATAAATGCATTGAATTTTCAAGCTATTTTCCTTTTTCTGTACAAGGTATCATTCACCACTTGATATTCTTGACTGAGATATTGTGTTGTATATAATTTGTTTGCATTCCATGGTAACTGTGTTTCTCAATATGTTTTGGGCTAACATTCTTTTAATAATTTTCTTTGCATGTTTGGTTATGGCAACTTCTTATAAACATATCTGCTTTTGCTATCAATAGTACTACACATTGCTTACTAATCACCACTTACTATGAATAATTCCTTGCTATTTGGCAGGGTTTTAGTCTGTTGGTTTCAAATAATGTTATCACATAGGTTTAAGCATTTTTGACACTAAAAGGATGTTATTTGTCAGCAAAGGCTATGTTATTTTTTCTCCAATCTATGTTGAAATAAATCTTTCATTTGTGCAGATCAAGCGGGAAATTTCTACCATGAAATTGATCAAGCATCAAAATGTCATACGGTTACATGAGGTAAAATTTGATTATGGACTTGTGGCTTCTCTTAGTAAGGAATGACAAACTTGACATTGGCAAATAATTACATGCTTCATGGTGCCAATATCCACAATCCCACTTTCTTTGATTGGAAAATGATCAGTTAAAATTGCATCTTTATTCCCCATGTCCCTTAGACATCATAGTGACAAGTTTTCTATTTTTCTTAGCCATAGATCACTGGATGTTAAAAGTCTTCTAAGCAAAGGTTTGGTGTTGTTGGAAATGGACCCCTTAGAGTATCAAATGGGGATTTCATGTTATTATTGCATGCATAGAATCTTTTGTTTTAGGGCAGACGTGAGAATTAGTCTGTTCATGCAATAATACAGTTTGTAATGGGTTACCCGTTACACTAAAGAATTAAAACTGACCTGTGTTGTCGTTATCTGGTATTTTCAGGTCATGGCTAGTAAAACAAAAATCTATATTGTACTTGATCTTGTAACTGGAGGCGAGCTTTTTGATAAAATTCTAACAAGCATCAGAGATCACTTCCGAATTTCAATCATAATTGCTTAATTCAATTTTCAACCATCGACAGCTGCAAATTGCCTTATATGTTGGTTCAGTTATGGTTTCTTGCTTAGATTATCAACCATCAAGAGCTATGCAGCTCTTCAAGCACTTGGTAGCCATCTGTCTTTTGACAAATATGTTTTGGATTTGTTGTTTGGATGTCATTTAAATAACTAGGATATCCATTATTTTATGTTCCTGCTGTTAAAAGCTCATTTATTTTGAAATGGCAGCTTAACCATGGAAGATTAAGAGAAGATGAAGCAAGAAAATACTTCCAGCAACTCATCAATGATGTGGACTACTGCCATAGTAGGGGTGTGTCCCATAGAGACTTGAAGGTAACATGTGACCTGGAAATCAGTTAATATCCTGTTCATTCTCAATTCATCTTTATCCATTGAAACCAACTCCAAAACCTAGACTTCCTTTGTAAGATCTCTCAATAGACAATATCATGTACTTTAACTGGTTTGTACTACTTATGGGTTTTGTAGCCAGAAAATCTGCTTCTAGATGCCCATGGAAATCTCAAAGTTTCTGATTTTGGTTTGAGTGCCCTGCCTCAGCAAATTAGGGTAAGCATGTGGTTAGTAAACACTCAAATTCGACCATAAGGTGTAGTGTAGCTTTTTATTTGACATTATTGATCTGTACTTTCAAGCTTTACAGAAAAGTGAAATATGAATTTTTACTTGTTGTGATGTTTAGAACATGACTGCAAAGTAAATTGCATGTATTTCATAAAATTGGCAATTGTTGAAGCTGCAGTGTTTCCAAAGATAAAATTTATTATCCTGTGAAAACTGAAGAATTGCCTTTCAGTCTATATCATATGATGCTTTCTTAATGCATACCGATAACTATCTTTAATTTTAATTTTTTGGCTTTCAGATTCATTATATGCAGGAAATGAAAAATGCACTTTGTATTTATTGCAGCTCTCCCATTATTTGTTGATAAGAATATTCGGTCATCCATTGTTTAGTTATTGTTCTTCTGAGTGGCTTGTAACTTCAGAAATTACATTATCAAAACCTATTTAAAAGTATAGATTTTTCTTTGTAGTGTATTATGATTGATAAAGGTTATGGATGGATTTTGCTGCATTCTGAAGAGTAAATGTAAATAGCTGATCTTCTTAATTTGTTTAATTGCAGGAGGATGGGTTACTTCACACTACTTGTGGAACACCAAATTATGTTGCTCCTGAGGTATCGTCAATTTTTTTTCACATTAATTGCCAAATAAAATAGGGCATTCAGGTTACCCTGTTTGACTGCATGGCAGTTTTGTTAGCATCAGACTATAAATTGAGATCGGTCGCCTTGTTTTATGCAGGTCATCAATGATAAAGGTTATGATGGTGCAACTGCAGACTTGTGGTCATGTGGGGTTATTTTGTTTGTTTTGATGGCAGGTTACTTGCCTTTTGACAAGACAAATCTTCTGACACTATATAAAAAAGTAAGAAGGCCATATCAATGCAAAGATACATCCTTTTGCTGTATTTACTTCTCTTTTTAGCATTTATGAAAAAAACCTCAATGACCGACATGATAGTACTGAACTGTAGATTCATAAAGCCGATTTCACCTGTCCTTCATGGTTTTCTTCTAGTGCAAAAAAACTAATTTCAAGGATTTTGGATCCAAAGCCAAAGACAGTAAGTGAACTAGTATTGAGTTGTATTCCGTAATGTTCAAGATATGTTCAGCTTGTCCACTGGATTACCTTCACTGTTTTTATATCCATCTCATACTTGCTAGCAGAAGAATTTGAAAAGATTAAAAAATCATGAATTTTTGAGTGAGCGAAGAGATTGCACTTATTTTTGAAATGAGCTTTCGAATAAACTGACATGCACATTAATATCCTCTGTTGGAAGCGTATTACAGTACCTGAGATTTTAGAGAATGATTGGTTTAAGAAAGGTTACAGGCCGCCCAAGTTCCAAGAAGACAAGGAAATAAGTCTGGATGATGTGGATGCTGTTTTTAATGACTTGGAAGTAAGATTTTGTATGTGAAATGTTATTTTTCAATTTCTGACTATTCAAGAAACAATGACTAAGTTTTTGCTACTTCTTATAATCAGGACCATCTTGTCTTAGAAAAGAAAGATACACAATTTGTGTTGATGAATGCATTTGAACTTATCTCTATGTCACAAGATCTCAACCTCGGCAATTTGTTTGAAAAGCATATGGTATGTTATAGAAAATCATAGATTATAATGAGGTTTTAGAAAACTTGCTTTTCCTTGAAATGCAAATCCACATCTGATTTTGCAACTGAAACCTCATATTCGAAATATTAGCTTCTGAAGAACTATTCTTTGAAAGCATTTTTTGTGAATGCATGCCTTGTATAGGACAGTAATTATATTCTTTTCCATCTGTCACACCATTCTGTCTGTCCCATGCTTGACTCCTTATGATTGATTCAATCGTTGTTAGGCAATAGGAATGACCTGCTAACCACAAAAGTCAAGTAGCTTATTCTTTGATACTGTATATAGGTATATATCATGTTTGAGATATTTGCAAAAGAAATGTGTGGCCGATGTTGATAAATGTTTAGAACTTCAAGTTGTGCATGCTTCTACGGTTTTATCCACTTCTCTTTCATTAATACTTGGAGAATTCACTGATGTGGTTGATGGAAATGTTGTCTTGCTATTAGGGCCTTGTTAAGCGAGAGACAAGGTTCACATCCAAACGCCCTGCCAAAGAAATAATATCAAAAATTGAAGCTGCTGCCGGACCTCTTGGATTTACTGTGAAAAGGCAGAATTATAAGGTGATAATAATCTCATAGACATCAAGTTGCCTGATTGGGATATGGAACTCTTAACTCCATTCTCATTTATGTCAGTTTAGACGTACCTATCTATCTAGAACTTGTTTCTCGGTTTCTTTAGATTTTCTTTTAGGTCTGGCTACATTTAAATTGAACGTATTTTCATCTAAGTTCTAATACCTATTATTTCACCTGCTTTCAGATGAAGCTGCAAGGTGCCGAGACTGGAAGGAAGGGGCACTTATCAGTAGCTACAGAGGTAGTAATATGTTTGATAAATTTATGCACACTGCATTCAAGGACACTACTGCATATCATATACAAATCCTATAACTTCAAAAATCCCTGTCTTGTCCCTTTGAGTATGAGCTGGTCTTTTTTCAGGTATTTGAAGTAGCTCCTTCTCTTTTCATGGTCGAGGTTTGTAAATCCGGAGGTGACACGTTGGAATTTCACAAGGTTGCAACGCATTTCTTTCATATATGCCCCTACTGAATAAGTATTTGAGTGTTCATAGCAAACTTCACTGATATTTAAATTCATTTCCTTGGGCTGCTTGATCCTCGAGTATAATCTATTTTATATTGCTTTGATTTTTTACTCATGGTGGATGCATATTTTTTTTTCTACTGCAGTTTTACAAAAATCTTTCATCTGGGCTAAAGGACATTGTCTGGAAGTCTAAAGCTGTCATGGAGGAGAACAAATAAACTTGATCGTTATTTGTATGAAAAAATCCCATGAGCCAATAAATATGGAGATTGTACAGAGTTCAGGGATTCATTATGCTTGTTTATACATTCGTTGTACATGATTGATTAGCTAAGTGGTACAGGCTCCTTCTTTGCAGGATGTGAAGTAGTCTTGCAAGATATTGATTATTGATATGAATATAGATTAGTTGTGGAGTGATGCCATTATATACAACTTTTGCTTTAATGTTAAACATAATATGATCAAGATTCCTAGAATGTATTATGGATCATTAATGGAGTTGTTCAGTTAGATGATGAAAACCAACATGAGAATATTATTGTTGTTAAAAAATGCACTTTTAAATCTATCATACACTATACAGTGTCGACTATCAATCTTCTTATTATTTCTCCTTCCTTGTGCTTATGTATCATTGTATTATAAGAATCTATTATAAGAATCTGAAAACACTTGTATGTCTTCTTCTATGGATAGTGTTCCAGTGTAACTCTGTTCCATCAGAATTTGGCACCAAATTGTATAGAGGCAATAAAATCTGATAGTCGCAAATATATTTGGAAATATGTTGGATTGTTTTTGGCACCAAATTGTATAGAGGCAATAAAATCTAATAGTCGCAAATATATTTGAAAATATGTTGGATTGTTAATGGAGGGTCTTCATTTTTCAATCAAACCCGATTACTGGATCTTGAAATCTATTATTGGCCCTATAAAGATGATACCTGCTTGACAAGCTATCTGTGAGCTTTGCATGGTAAGATCTTGTCAAATCCACTTAAAAGGATGACACGGTTAACACTATATCTCATTATGTTTTGGGCATTTGTTCATTCCTTTCATGATTTCGGATTTTATAGGGGAATATTTTTGTTGAAAAATCCTGCTCGTATACACAGAGAGTTGTTGAAAGCACAGTAAAATTTAAATTTGTTGAGTTCCTTCATGAAATAGGCCATGAAGGTCATATGCTTATCATTATCATGATATCTAAAAAAAAGTGAGAGTACTTTAGGCCTTCCTTTCATAAAGCTAAGATGGTAATTCATAAAATTTAGAGAACAAGATAAAGGAAAGAGCTTTTTGAAAAATAATGGGGTTTTAATTTAGAATTTGTTTTTTTTTTTGACAAAAACGGCTAGATATTGCATTAAAAAAGGGTGGCGAAGTCGCCAACAAAATTACATCTCCATAACTGTAAACATCCTATCAGTCTTAAGATCCTTAAACAGATGCCTGTGTATTAACAAAAACAGGTCTTTCTGGGTACTTAATTACAAATGCCAGTGAATTAACAAAACGGGACTTTCAGGGAATAAAACTGAAAAATAGAGGAGTCAGAGGATAGACTGAGACTAGCGCTGTTTATTGCCTTCATCCTGATTCTTAATGATTTCTGATTTTCCGTCCGCCCTCAGCTTCGCTATTGCGTCCTCCATCTTGCCCAACCTGGTGTTCATGCTCTCAATGGCTGCTGCGACCCTTGTCTCCAGGGAGTCCAAAGCTGCTTCAACCTCTGCACGCGTTCTTCCTATCTCCTCATCTATTCTGTCGAGCCTTTGTCCTCCCTGCACATCCATTTGCCTCATAAACTCACCCTGTCGACGAGCCCGCCTGCGGAGAACTCTTATGTCTGCTTCCATTTCAAGGAGCGGGTCTGGGGAGGACGCATCAGAGTCCCCAGAGTAGGCCATAGTGTCGAGCGCGCACCAGATGCTCCTCAGGTGATACAGAGGACGGGAGTCAAAGATTTCGGAACAACTCTGCCCCTCTGAGGCCACCGCCTTCAACACGAAATGCAGAGTCCAGGGTGGTAAGCTTGAGCTCTTCTGTAATTTGCTGGGAACATTTCTATGGTCCCAAAAAGGATTAAAAGCTGTCGAATTGGGGCTGGAAGGGAAACCTTTTAACCACCTGATTGAATCATTTTTCCAGATTCCCGTACGCGTCCATAAATGGCCTCTTTCATTACCGATTGAGGGAGCTGCACGATAATCATTGCCCTGGTTATCCTTCTCACAGATCAACGATCCTTGTTGCCTCATAGTTCTGTTATTTAAGGGGCCTAGATCACTTTGCAGGGTGATGAAAGATTTCGCACGCCTGAGCGCTGAAGATTTCGAGATTTCCTTAGTTTGGGAGATCCTTCTGCTTAATTGCTCCATGTCTAACGTACGAGGACTGGTACCTATCGTCATCCTCAAGGACGATAACCACATCATTCTGAGGATGGGCATACGGCCGCACTGATGCGAGGAAGAAGGAGAGGGTCAGTGAGTTATAGAGATCACGTGGGGAGGATCCACGCAGCAAGCTAAGAGAGCTCCCAGCTGTCGACAGGAACGAAGACCATCTGTCATGTAATTCTTGTTATGACGTCCCTTCTCATGTTTAACCGATCCCGTGGTGTTACGGAATAGCAACCAAGTTTTTCTCATTGTTGACTTTGAGAGTCCCTTTCCCAAGGGTTATTGCTTCGTTGGCTTCTTTGTCAGCTTGCTCGTTGTTTTTACGCAAGACATGGTAGAACTTAATATCATGAAAGTGAGGTAAAAGGAAGGAGGTTCTTCTGAGAATTTGATGAAGATGGATGGAGGGGGGCAAATTCATAGTGTTTAAACTCTGTATGACCAACCTCGAATCCCCCACCACCGAGAGGGTCTGAATACCATGCTTAATAGCTTGATTGAGACCTTGCCACAATGCCATTGCCTCCGCCACATTATTGGACTCTATTCCTAAGTTCCAGGAATAAGTGAGAATTCGTTCTCCATCGGGGTTTAAGATTACCCCTCCCCCTCCTGCCTCCCCTGGATTCCCTTTCGAAGCTCCATCAAAATGCAGTCTATGTTCTCCAAGCTTTTGGCACCAAAGATCAAATTCCTCTCCCTCTGCTCTAATCTCCCAGTTGTGCAGCTTGATGGATCTAACCGGAATGCTAGCAGAGGAACTCGGGTTCAGATTGTTAAACCAGATGGTTTCATCATTAGACAGAGGAGAAGACAGACTTAGATGAGATTTGGATCTGATGAAATCCCCTAATAGGGCTTTGACTTTAGTTATCACTTGGATAGGGGTTGAGCTAATTCCTCTAAAGATTCGACTGTTTCTTTCGAGCCAGATTTTTCAGCAGACAAATTTCGGGAGAACCATCCACGCAGTGCCCAGAGGGTCTTTGGCATGGGCTTTGACAGGTGAGGATAGCGGCCAACTGCAGAGAAGGGATGGAATATCATCAAATGTCGTGGGAACCTGCCAAGGGAGGAAGGCCAGACTCCAGACTACCGCTGCAAAGGGGCAGGAGATAAACAAATGGGTAGTCGTTTCTTCCGCTTCAGAGCAAAGGGGGCAGCGTGAAGGACCTTCCCACCCTTTTTTTCGTAGAACATCAGTGGTTAGGACGCTATTGTGAGCTAGCAACCACGTGAAATGATCAATTTTTGGCAGAGATTTGTTAGACCATATGTACTTCCATATTGCAGGGTTTCTAGGGACATTAGGAATAGCTTTAATACTTCTGTAACCTTCAGCAACGGAGTAGTGTCCAGACTTTAAGCCCTAGCCTCGAGCGTCTTTGCAGGATTTAGCTACCGGGGATTTCCCGTTCAAGCAGCTAAGGAGGAGAGCTTTTTCGTTTTCAAGGTTAGGAGGACAGTCCGGAATGTTCCATCCAATCCATCTGTGTTTTCCTTCAGGGTGCCAGTTTGAAATGTCCCTGAGATTGGTGAGCCCAAGATTTGAGAGATGCCTTCTAATGCCCTCCATTCCACCAGTTTTTTCCAGTGGGGGGTTTCCTAAGATGGAATCTTCCCAGATTCTAATTTTTCTCCCATTTCCAGGGATCCAGATGAGGTCCTTAGCAAAGAAGGGAAGAGATTTGGAGCAGAGGGAAAATAGGGGAGAACCTTTGGCCACCTTCGGCCCTTGGTCCAAGCATCTTAACCTGGTCCCTTCAAAGTATTTTTTCCACAGAACCTGTTTGCTCCAAGTGACTTTCCCAGTCACCATATTCCAAAGCAGCTTTGCGCCTAGTGCCAGATTTTGAGCTCTAAGATCACGCAGGTGCAGACCTCCTTCAAGATACGGGGCAGTGACTTTGGTCCAATTGACCAGGGGTAGCCTATTTTCGTTGTGCTTCCCTCCTTTCCACAGGAATCTTCTAAGCAGGGCTTCAATCTTCTTCAGGACAGTTATGGGAGCTAGGAGAAGAGAACATTGAAACACAGGCATGCTTGCCAAAACCGATTTGATGAGGACAGATTTACCTGCAAGGTTAAGCCAAGACGCCCCCCAGGCTTTGATTTTTGAGTTCAGTTTTTCTATGAGTGGATCCCAGCTGGAGATTTTGGCTTTGTCTTTGAAGATCGGGACTCCAAGATACTTGAGTTCCGTCCATTGGTACTTTCCATCTATCTCCAAGATGCGTGATATAGCATTCAGCTCCAGGGGAGAGCAATTCCAGCTGTAAATTTTGCTCTTAAGATGATTGATTTTGCTTCCAGAAGCCTCTTGGTAGATATCCAGAACCTCCTTGAACTTTCTAGCATTGGTAGGGCTTGCTCCGCTTAAGAGGAGAGTATCATCAGCAAATTGGGTGTGATTGACTTCCTTAACTCCTCTCACTATCTTTAATCCCAGCAGATCTTCCTGGACTCTGTAATTTTCCAGAAGAAAGCTAAGCGAGGCCGCCTGAATGGCATACAGTAGAGGGGAGAGGGGACATCCTTGCCGGAGGCCTCTAGAGGCTTGGAAGAAGTCAGCAGCTCTTCCATTTACCAATGGGGCAATCCAAGGGGCGCTTATACAAGCCTTGATCCAAGATATCAGGCCTGGTGCGAACCCAAACCTGGTCATTACTTGATACAGAAAGTCATGACGAACTCTGTCAAAGGCGTTGGTTAGATCCAGTTTAATAACCATTCCTTTTTCTTTCCTCGACACACTGGAGTGGATGGCTTCTTGGACAAGGATGATATTGTCCGAAATTTGTCTTCCTTTGATAAATCCTCCTTGATTCTCCGGGATAATGAGGGGAAGGACCCCTTTCAATCTGTTGGCTATAAATTTGGTGATAACTTTATACCCAATATTGCAGAGAGAGATGGGACGGAAGCGGGAGTAGGAGGTTGCTCCTTTCTCTTTGGGTAAGAGGGCGAGGAAGGAGGAGTTTGTGCCTCCCCCTAACTTGGAGCGAGTCTGAGAGGATTTGACCATCCTGAAAAGATCAGATTGGATAATGGGCCAACAGGTAGTGAGGAATCTAGCAGTGAAACCATCAGGTCCCGGGGCTTTGTCCGGAGACATGCTGTTCACTGCAGATCTGACTTCATCACAGGAGATAGGTCTGAGGAGCTGGTGGTTTAAATGGTCAGAGACAAGGCGAGGTATGTTATCAAGGGACTTGGTTTGGGAGAACTCCATCCCCGGGGACAATTCCGTATACATCTCCTCAAAATGATCATGAGCAGCTTTTTTAATTTCATCAAACTCAGTTATCATCTTCCCCATATGATCAATCTTGTTGACAGCCTTGAAATGTTTCCTGATTTCTGCTTGCTTGTGAAAGAACTTAGTGTTTTGATCCCCTTCCTGGAGCCAGGTGTTTCTAGATTTGATTTTCCAATAGCTTTCCTCCAGCCTACAGGCTTCATGAAGCTTATTATTCAGAGATATTTCTTTATCAAGAGAGGTTTGGGAGAGGCTCCCTTCGCTGCTGAGGATATGATCCTCCAGGGATTTCTCGGCGTCCATCCTTTGCTTTTTTGGCGATTTGATTGACTTTGCCCAATCTTTGAGGGCTTTTTTAACGATCCTTAGCTTTGCTTCCCAGACATAACAAGGGGATCCTCTGATGTTGGTTTTCCAGGCTTCTGCTACTATATCCATAAATCCATCCGTTTGAATCCAAGCAGGGTTGAATCTGAAGGGGATAGGTCCCAGATTCTGGTCTTTGAGAAAGGAGAGAGATATGGGTTTATGATCCGAGGCACAGAAAGGAAAAATGGCTGAGGAGAGGTCGAATCCGTGCACATGAAGAGTCTGTTGGACCAAGAACCTATCCAGTCTTGCAGCAATGTGGCCTGGACCGATCCTTTTGTTAGTCCACGTAAATTTCCCTTTGGAGGGTTTGATGTCTTCCATATCCCAATCCGAGATGATGTCTTCAACCCATTCCCTGGCAGGGTCCCTTACAATATTACCCCCCTTTTTCTCGTTGGAGGAGAGGGTAAGATTTAAATCCCCAGCTATTACATAGTTATCCAATTGAGAGGAAAACATGTGTTCATTTACGCTGGCCCAGCAGGATTGTTTCTCAGAGATAGCATTTGGAGCATAAATATTGAAGAGGCTTAAGCGCAGATTATCTTCTTTAAAAAGAAATTCTATGAAAATCCAGTGAGGAGTCTTAGTATGACTTACCATTCCAACCTTAGACGGGTCCCAGAGTGTTGCAATACCACCAGAGGCTCCTCTAGAGCTGACTGCTATACATTCCGCTTGATTCCAGAAGGAAGAGGCAGCCTGCAGAAAGGCCTGCTCTTCCATTTTTGTCTCCTGGATCAGAAGGATGGAGGGCTTCGAAATTCTGATTAAATCTTTCATTGATAATATTTTCGAGTTGCTTCCTGACCCCCTGCAATTCCAGGAGACTATCTGCATTATTTACCTTTGCTGGTATTGGCTGCCCCTTTTGAGGCAGTACCTTGTTGCCTGGTATTTCTGGGAATGATATGCTTTTCCAGGGTTGACTGAACTCCTGATAGTCGATCCCTATATGAGGCTGCTTCCCTTCTTTCCTTTTCCGTTTTCCTTCCTCTACGATCTTTTTTAATGGATTTCGTTGGGTCTGGTTCTTCCTCATCCGTATCCTCTTCTTCTGTTTCCCCTTCATTTGCCTGTTCTGATTTCTGATCTTCCTTTGCTAGTTTATGTGCTTCTGTTTCCTCCTCCATGTTTTCAACCCCTCCTGCTTTCTTCCTCTGGGAGGGGGAGGTCATTGGAGATTCGGCCCTTTCTTCGCTTGGATTGCCTTGTGGATCTTGTTCTTCCAAGATAGAGAAGCTGTTTCCTGTTCCATTCTTAGGATTACTATCGTTTTCTTTCGGTAGTTCCTGATCGTTATTGGAGTGTTCCTTCTGCGGCCCTGTCGACGGGATTCCCTTGGTACCCTTTCTTCTAGGATTCGTTCTGTGCCTCTTGGCTTGTTGCCACTCCTCTTCCTGATTTTTTTCAGATTCTGACTTTTGGATTTTTGGGCAGTTCCTCTGGAAGTGGCCATATTCATGACAGTGCCTGCATTTGAAGGGTAGTTGTTCATAGTCTAGTTGTTGGTAGTGCTTCCATCCTTTGATTGACAGTTTGACTGCTTCAGGGAGCCCCGCCTCAAGATCTACTTCCACACAGATACGAGCGAAGGAGTATTGACCCTTTGGATCGGCTTTGTCAATATACTTGCCTAGAACATTTCCAATAAACCTTAGGGTTTCTTCACTCCAGCAATGCATTGGGAGATTTGGCAGCCGAACCCATACTGGTACTGCTTTGGGGACGTCCAGGGCTGGATCGAAGTCCGGAGTCCACCTGTTCAGGTATAACCCTTGAGGGCCCATGAAATAGGGGCCGCTTCTGAAGATCAGGTCTCTGTCCTCTTTTGATACAAAGTCGAATAGGAAATATCCTCGTCCTATTGCATAGCTTTGGACCCCCTGTGATATCAGGGGCCGCCAGTTGTTCTGGATCCAGGTTTCAGTGGAGCGAGGAGATGGCCACAGTCCAGTAAACTGCCCAATGAGGGCTCTGTCGGCCAGAGAAACAGCCAGGTGAATGGGTTTCTCTGACGACAATTCGATTTCAGGGATCAGTTCCAACTTCTTAACAAACTTGGGGGGCGGAGCAGAGTCTGTCTTTTTCCCGCTCAAAATAACCAACCTCTCGAAGGCCGCTTCCTCAGCTGAGTGAGGAGGAGGCGGACCTCCTCCGGACGGGGACATGGCGGACCCCCGCAGAGCCCAGTCGCAGGTCCAACCCAAGCGATCGTCGGCTACCAGTCGCGTTCGAACTTGGAAACCCTAGCTCCGTGTGACTCGAGGATGTTGAACTTGTTACTGCAATGTATTCAACCGCCTTAATTTAGAATTTGTTACATAGATCGGTCAGCTATATTATAGCCTAAATACTCTATTGGACAATGATGCTATGTTACAGGCACTAAGAGAACTCTATCTATATATTATATTCTAATGGTTGAAATTCTTTACACCACTCCACTCCACTCCAACCGGAGTTGAAGGATATTCACATGTCTTCCACTCCAATTGGAGTTGAAGGATATTCACATGTTATGTTACATAGATTGGTCAGCTATATTATAGCCTGAATACTCTATTGGACAATGATGCTATGTTACAGGCACTAAGCGAACTCTATCTATATATTATATTCTAATGGTTGAAATTCTTTACACCACTCCACTCCAACCGGAGTTGAAGGATATTCACATGTCTTCCACTCCAACTGGAGTTGAAGGATATTTTCCATGACTAAGAGGAAAATATTACTATAATATAAAGCTCACATAAAGTACTCACCTTCATATATTTGCATCCCTAAGTATCAAATCCCACATAAAGAACTTACCTTCATATATTCGCATCCCTAATTCTACTAGTGGAGAACATAACGATTGATATATTCACATCCCTAAGTATCAAATCCCACATAAAGAACTTACCTTCATATATTCACATCCCTAGTTTCAGTAGTGGAGAACATAACAAGCTTAAGAGAACAAATTGTACAATGCTTCATAATATTAAACCAAATAATTAACTTGATATTATCTCTCTCTCTCTCTATATATATAAGTTAATCAATTTATTGTAAATACATATTTTAAAAGTATTGCAAATATGTGTGGATTTTTTATATATATAAATGTTTCTATTTTGTGTCTTTTAAAAAAAGAAGGGGATTTAATGGCATCCACATGGTTTTCACTCCATTCATAATCAGACTTCATTGGTCGACCTATTTTTCTCTTGCAAAATTTCTAAGGATTTCAAGATTTTAGCTTTTTTTTGGTAGTCTAAGGAAAATGTAGATTTAATTAGATTTCAAACAGAAAAATGCATTAACATGAATATTGTAAAGAAATTTGAAGTGTTTTGATGTCTCTTTATATTTGCTTGGTAGACGCACTAGTTCATGGCCTTTCAATTTAAATCACATTTATACTATTGTATCCACTTATGTCCCTGACATTTAGTTTTTCGGTCGGGCATATTAAGTTGGGATGGAAAGTGCTGGCAGCGGGTGATTTATAAGGTTGACACAAAGATTTTATTTTTGAGTATTTTTTGTTGGTCTAGAAATTGGTTTTTTTGTGGCTGTGATTTGAGCCGTGCACAGTGACGTCTTCCTGGGGCTGTGTGCCCCAGGCCCCGGCGGCAGGGTATCGTCACCCTGCCAGCTCGGGTTCCTTCTTTATTGTTTGAGTATGGTCTGCATTGAATGCGACTGGCATGGCAGCTCTGGTTCTTTCTTTACTGTTCGAGTATGGTCTGCATTGAATGCGATGTCAGGTATAGAAAAACAAACAACAACAACAAAAATTCCCCCAACATTTTTTTCTTTTTTAGTTACAAAATATGTTACATGACAACTAACACATTGAAACATTCCTTTCTCCAAACATTATTTAAATTTATGGCATCTTTTCAAACAAAATGCTTGTCGCATAGCAAGAATATTATTTTCATGTTCTATAATACTATGTGGGTATGTTATAAAAATAAGAATTGTTGACCAATCTAATAAACTCCATCACTTGTAAATGCAAGTATGTAATATATATACGATTACAATTTTCTATTCAAGTTGGGAAATTATTCTCACACTTTTTTATCATGCAAAAGAACTGCCTCTTTTTTTCTTCTATATTGCATTTTATATAGCCATTTAAATTAGAAGTTATTTACTACCTTACTTGACTACTTTTTTATGCAACTCACAAAAATAGAAGAAAAGAAAAATCCTTTTGCCAAAAAAATCGCTTTTATCACTTCATGAC
This sequence comes from Larix kaempferi, assembly GCA_027924585.1. NCBI lineage: Eukaryota > Viridiplantae > Streptophyta > Pinopsida > Pinales > Pinaceae > Larix > Larix kaempferi. The sequence continues at coordinate 4,305,051 of BSBM01000893.1, forward strand.
AATTTCATATACACTTGCCAATGCCCCCACTAGCAATGTCGGGGACATCGCCACCTTGTGGCTCTTGTTGGAATTTAATACCTAGTCAACTATGTTAAGTAATTGGAATTTAATACCTGAGTAACTATTAAATATGTTACTCTTTTGGGAAAGAACCAACATATTTGTTAATTAAGTATTATATTTATGTTAGAATTAAATAAATATAGTTAAATAAATTGCTCAAGAGAACTTTTCATCTAATGGGGTGCAGGAGCGGGAGGGGTCATCATGGACCCTGAAAGAAAAATTGTGAAGACATTTGCATAGCCCCTATAAGGAGAATACAAATTGTGGAAGAATATAGAAAAGAATTCATAATCTCCCCATTCCTAACTCAATTGTCTATTATCATAGTAAGTGAGAAAACAACGAGTTGGATGATGATTTGGCAAATCACGGATCAAGGCTAGATCATGGAATGATAGTTTATGATAATCAATGTTCGATAAAAAAGTGGATCCCATGCTAAAAAACAATAAGGGGGTCGTTGGCCTAGGGAGAACCCAACACAAGAGTATGGTAACTCCTTCGAGTGCGAGATTAGGAGGGGAGTAACTGACACTCCCCACTAGGCATCAACCCCTAGTCCAAGTTCATGTGGGGGGTATGTGGCAATCTCTAGATGAGACGAGTACACAACTGACTAAATGCACTGGATTTATGGAGTGATTGTGGCATTAAGGCCACCGTAGGAATAATCCTATTCTCCTCTCGCATTGTTCAAGCTCGCACAAGTGAGGATTTGACAGTTAATAAGGGTGATTACAAAGTGAAGACGATAATGAAATCAGTAAATTGGGGGAAGCCACATTCTACAAATATTTTTGAGGGGTAGAACCTCTGTCTAGACTTGTCCACATTTGGTTTTGTTGTCATGGAGTGGAACAATTCCCCTCCCTTTTGTGTTTTTCCTCTCTCTGGGAGGGAGGAATATTTTGTGTATTCTTTTGAGTTTTCTATCAAACCCCCTACTAGCATTCAAATACATTCGATCAACCTGCCCTTTTTTTTGTACAGGATTGTGGGAATTCATCCATAGTCAAGAGCTCTTCCTCCCTTCTTGCAGCAAACAAAGGAACCATGCCCTCCTGACACAAAATTTATGCGAGTTTTAGAGGTTATCTGAAGGACTTCAAAAGAATTTTACGTGTAGTTCAAGAAAGGGTTGGGGGAGTGCATCAAAAAATTGCTACCTCGACTGAGGAAGCATGTTATAATGGAAATAACATAGCTTGTTTAGAGTCTCGTATAGACGACATGGATGGAAATATCCGTGAGCAAATTTCCTTGATGAATGAGGTCTTAAAAGACCTAGAACAATTGGTGAAAATGAATCATTACAGCCTTTGTCAAGCATCGCCCTTGAGTGAAGCCAAGCCCATGGATGAAGTTTCAGTAATACAACCAATTCGAGGAAAAATGGACAGGCGAGAATAATTTAGATGGTTTTATAGACCAGCCTTTGTTGTTATGTTTTTTTGTGCTCTTTTTTGTAATCAGATTGTCAAACTCTATAGTACCCATGCTACAAAATTAAACGAAAAAAATTGTTGTTAAATTTTTGTATAGGCAGATATTTATCTGGAATGAACTATGGTAGTAGATGTTAGAGTTTTGATGATGTTTAACTCTTTGTTAAGGATCGATGTGCTCGGTTGTTTAATTTAATATTTTTTCATTTTTTTAAGAGAACATTTCATCCAAGATCATCCTTTCTATTATATGCAGTAATTACAATAGTTTATAGTCATACACCCTCGTTAGCTTTGGTGGAGGACTAATGAGTTACATACTATTATATTATATTGTCAATTAATTAAAAAGTATAAGTTTATGAAGTAGTATTCTAATTGATATGGAATTTGGATTGTTTTGGTTAGTTATCTTCATTTCGAGGATAGAACTAAGGATAAATCTTAATCAACAATTTATAAGGTGCAAGTACATTACAACAATATACTCATTATGAACTCAAATGTCTCATTACAACCTAAGTGGAGAGGATAACACTCCATACTACAACCACTCAAGTTAAACCCAATTGGCTAATTAAATGTAATACACACACATACACAGATTATCTAGTTATATCTCTTGGAAATTATGGCTTCATAGAAACAAGGTACTATTTAAAGACCACAAACTGAATGTTTATGATGTAGTTGTGGTCGTAATAGGTGCTTTTAAGGAAATCTATGATGGTGTAAAGATTCAGTATCAGCGGATTGTGAAACCCACTAAAATGAGCATCAAGTACCCCTTCGGGAATATTGATAGAGCTTGTCAATGAATTGAAGGTTCATGTGGATCAGCAATGTGTCTGAAAGTGTTTGAAAGTCATTTCTTTCATCTATATATGGGAGGTGGTGTAGGCACAAATACTCGTGTTGGCCTTTTGTTTTTTGCATAGTCCAAAGGGGTTCTTAATCTATTGGTTTGTGGTGACTTTAAAACTATCATTGACTGGGTAAGGGGGGAGACAACATTAAATGTCCTTAATCTTGGGTGCTGGCAGAGAAGGATTCGTTCTCTTTAGGAAGATTTTTTTGACTTACATTTTTCTCATGTTTATATGGAATTTAATATTCAAGCGAAACTTCTTTCAAAGGAATCTCTTTCAGATTAGGAAGGGATTCTAGTTATTGAAGAACGAGATCAAGGAAAGTGGTTTCTAAGGGCTCCCTTTTAGTTTTTTTTTTAATTGTCAAATTTTGTTGTTACATGATTAGTGCAAGTGGTTTTTACAGTAGTAGAATGTTATGTAATGACATGTTGTATTTTGATCATCTCCTGTAGGAGAGTATTGTGTGGGGTTGAAGATTTTTTGGTTGTTTTTTCAGCCTATCATAGGCATCTTTTTTGGAATTGTTAATATGGTGTTGTTGTATTTATATCTTGATTTTAAATAAATAGTAGATATAAGGTTTTTTTGTGGAAAATAATAATAATATATTGTATCAAAATAATAAAGATACATTTTACAATTCAATATAAAAAAGATCTGTAATGTCTATGTTTAATGTTGACATGACATATTGCATAAATCGATCAAATATAATACTTATAAATCAAAATATAAAATAAATATTTGTAATGTAAAAAAAATTAAGAAAAATGATACAAACATTAATTAATACATGACATTGATATTAACACTAATCATGGACTCGATTGTGATTATAAATCTATCTTTCTAACTTTAGAAACAAATATTATTTTTGAAAACAATTTCAATATACCAATATAAGTTCATTGAAGTTCATATTCAAACATAGAGATCCCAAGCCCTTCCTAAGAGACTTCCAAAATGCTTTCCTCGTGCTTCGTATCACATCTTTAATTACCAAACTTTTTTTCCCAAGAAAAAGGCTATATACGTTGTTGCGTTTCATGGCTTCAAATTCCAAATAAAAAATAGACTATGTCATATCACTTCTTCTGCTTATTATAGTTATCTTGAAGCCATTCATGCCCTATCTAAGAGACCAATTATTATTTTTAGCATTGCAAAACAATCCCAAAAGTACCCTAGATCTTATTCCCAGTATAACCTTTTCCTCAATTACTTTTCTTATCTAATCAAAAGATTGAAATATGGGAAGTAGACAAAAGTTAAACATCTCTAAATTCCTGGGTCATCAAGGTACATTCCAATAAGAAAAGAGAAACTTTCATAATGAGTCTACTTCTACAATGAATTCCCTATAAACATTGGAAAAACAAATAAAATCAATTTATTGCTCTACCTCCATAACTCTATGTATAATAGGTCTCAAAGCTAGATTTGTGAGATGACATTTCTCTTTTTTTTGTAGTAGGGGAATCGACAATGACGATGGTATCATACTTGCGTGACACGGGGTCGAATATCGCCGGCTACCACTATAAACCCTGGAGGAACCGCCCCGCCCGCCAAGAACGACCCTTGGGATGCAAGAGGATCGAACCAGTGACCTGCTTAGCAGCACGAATGGCTTAACAAGCATCTGCTGGCCACGAGCCCAAACCCCGACAGGTTGTGAGACGACATTTCTTGTTTTCAAAGTCCATAAGTAATTTAGAATCTTCCAACACTTGAAGCTTCCTAATGCCTTTATCTACAATTGTTTTAATAATATCCACGTGCAAACAACTCAGTGCTATTGTTTGTTCCTGTACCAACTCCATATTTTAATGGAAAAAATGCATGGAAGAAATATGAAGATTGATTTCAACCCCACATTTACATGGAGTTCCTTTACATTAACCATTAAAGAAACCCCAAGCAAAGGAGTAGTCTATCTCTAGATGCTTTGGTGTCCTCGATAATTGTAAAGAAGGAACTTTCTAGCTTTGTCTATAAGTCATTCTAATGGAGTGAACCAACTATAATATAGACAATTGTTTATCTTAAAACAACATCTTATCTCTTGATAATTAGAGGTCCCATGAAAAATAGCAAGGTAAAGCTTTATGATATGATACGACCTTGTTTGAGACCCACCTAGGAAAATTATCTTGCAGAGTACCTTGGTTCCAAGATACTGTACCTTTAACCAACATAAAAAATTAAGTTCAAATTGAGCTTAAGAAAGGACAAGTTATAAAAACATGGTCTACTAATTCATAGTCTAGTTTGCACATAATACATCTAGTTGGACTATTCCATCTTCTTTTTTGAGCATTGTTCCAAGTGAGTATCTTTTTCTTTTATTTTTTATTTTTTCTTCTTCAAGTAAATATCCCATGGCAAACCCGCAAGCACTTCCCCTTGTTTTGAGGATAGTACCTAGGGTAACCCTAGATTCTTTAGGGCATAATGCCAATTTAATAATAGGGACTCAAATTTGTTACAACAATATACTCATTATGGGTTCAACATGTCACTTACGGGAATATAACATGGGTAGGGAGGATAACAGTCCATACCACAACCACTCGAGCTAGACCCAATTGACAATCCTAAGTGAGTATCTTGTTTGAAAGAGAAAACCATGAAAAAAATATTGTTTTTAATGAGCTTTCTAGTTTCCAAATCAAATTCCACCACCAAAATACCATGTCTTAGATCAACTTCTAGAATTGCATCCATCTATATTGGTTATGAAATCCCTTGAGATTTATTCGTATACCATCTCAGCTCATCCTCCTCATCTTGCAGAAGAATTACACAATGTTTGAGTCGATACATATAGATAGTCCATTCATAAGCAAGATATCCAGGTAAGTTCATCTTCTCAACTGAAAACCAATCCTAGAACCAACCCCCATGTCTCGCTTGTTTGGATATATCCACCAACTTTGTAAATCCCTTAGAATGTAACTCTTCAAGTAAAGGAGGAGTCAATATTAATATTCTAGGACAACCCATCTAAGGATCTTCACTCAATTTTACCTTGTCCCCTCGACCAATGTACCAAGATACTCATGTACCAATAATAGAGAAGGCTTTAACCAGGCCTTTCCTTACCATTGATGCACCCTTGAAGGATTTTGATTCCAACATGACCCAATCCTCAATATAATGACCTCCAAAATACTTTTCCTTCATACCATTTTCCCATGGACCTTTAAGAAAAAGTAATCTCGACAAATTCTTTGCTATAAGGGCTTGGATAAATATAGAGATGCTTTTAAATCCCCTAGGGGAATCCCTTATCTTTCCTTCTTACCCGTCTAAAGGAAGTTAAAGAATATTTTTCCTAATCTTGTCAAGAATTCCTTTTAGAACATGTGCAATTGAGAACCAATATACAAGGATGCTTTCAAAGCAAGAATAGTTTTGACTGAAACCACCCTACCTCCTCTTGAGAGCCATTTATTGCATGAAAAATAAACTTTTGCTTCTATCTTCTTACACAACCACAACCAATCAGTATATCTATAGTCATTGGATTTTAGATGGAAACCCAAGTTTTTAAAACCAATATCCAAAGAACCTAAAGATAAGGGTAGAACTTATGAAATATAGATTTCTAGATCAAATTATGACACATTAAAGAGCATAGGTGATTTACTGAAATTAACTTTCATTATTGATGCTCCATAGAAAGTGTTCAATAGAGATTTGTAGTGCCTAATTTTTCCTAATGAGCCTTGGGTAAAAATTAGAACATCATCAACAAAAAGCAAATGGGGTGTGAAGATTGATCTTGCCACTCTAATTCCTTTGATAACACATCTTCTTACTTCTAAAACCAACCCACTTAAACATTTTAATACTAATAAAATAAGGAGAGGAATAAAAGACAACCCTTCCTTAGACCCCTTGAAGAATTAAAGAGACCTAAGGGAGATCCATTAATGAGTAGAACAAGAAGCATAGGATGCACAACCTAAGATCCAGTTGACAGTTTGAAGATACATCCCCATCTATAGGAGCACCGACCTAATATACGACGAATTTACCTTGTCATGTGCCTTAGTTAAATCAATCTTCCTAACCACATATGGCATATTTTAAAGTTCAATGGTGAGAAGACCCTCTTGGGTTCTACCCACAATATCATGGATTTGTCTATAGAAGAGGAATTCAAGTTGTTCCTAAGAAATGAACCTTGACAAAATCCCCTTCAACCTATTTTCTATGACTTTTGAAATTACTTTGTAGATTAAGTTACATAAGGAAATGGGATTGGAGTCTTCGGAGGAGATTGAATCATTCTTTTTAGGGATGAGGGCAATAAAGGTAGAGTTTAATGCACCCAAGACTTTCCCTAAGAGTTTGGATACCTCAATCACCCGAAATAATTCCTCCTCTAGGAAATCATACAATCCTAGATAAAAATACATGGTGCAAGCATATGGACTAGGGCTCCTTGCTTTCTTAAATGGGTGAAAGCTTGCCTTCAATTAATTCATTTCCACTTCAAATTCTAATTCATCGTTCATCTATTGGCAAAATCAACTAGAGAAAAGTATGACTACCTTCATCATATCTTCAATATTTTTCTTCATAGAAACGAGTAGGTAGATATTATATTAAAAGAGGGTTGCGACATAGATCCAAGTAACTGGAAATACAAAATGCCAGACAACTTCTTGAGCTTGATACTGCATGGATTCTACAAAAATGGTAGAGATAATGTAATTGTCTATCTTCCTTACAAAGTGCAAAAAGATCCCTATTCCCTGATAGCTATATATCATTATAAAGTGTCCTAAACAATATTTACATTTATAAAACATTTACATAATAAAAAATAAAATACCATCTTAAGTCGATCTTGCCTAATTTTCATCCATGTTCGAATCTATCTGGGGAGGAGGAGGAGTGCTTTGATGTCTAGACGCCATTAAATTAGCAACAATGTGAGTTGCATTGCTTTGAGTCCCGTCTGAATCCTGAAATTGCAGGTGAGCGCTAAGGTCCACCTCAATCCTCATGGTTGTGTGCCTCTGCTCATCAACAATCCCCCTTATCTCCTCTAAAGCTTGATGAATGTACACAATTTGTGCTTGTTGATTGCCAGATATGGTTGATAACATCCTCTATAGCCCAGCAATTTCTTCCCTCGTAATACTTATGTACCTTTGCATCTTCGATATGTCACGGGTGAGGCACCAGTTACATGCCATATCTACCACTTGTTTGTGCTTTCCACCAGCCACAGGTTCTCGAACTTCAAACCCACTCTATTGTCCTCCTCACGCACTTCTCAGTGGTCTATTTTTTCTCCCAACGCCCACCTATGAAGGTAGGTGCTAGCATATGCAGTCGTTAACAAAAAGGATATTCCAAAAATCTCCTCTTCCCACCCTCATCTTGTTGATCATCTTCAAAACTTTTTGTGAATGCTTTCCATCCCTTCAAAGCATGCTAAATAGATGTGAGCCCACATTATGTGAACCTTCATCCCATCACATCCCCTATTGTCTGTTGCCATCCATCCACTTGAACTCCAGTTTATGTACGCCTCGACTAACTCCAATGGTTTCAAACTCATGGAAACAATAAGTATGATGGGACTGCTCCAATTTCGAGGACCCCCTGACGTAGGACAACCCCCTATTGGATCGCTCATCAGCTAGCCTATTGTTCTTTCTTGGAACATGAAGGTAAGTTATTGATTCTAAGTGTTAGCAATATTTGTTGCTCTCATTAGTGCTTAAGTGGTGATATATCAACCTTATCACCTCTCATTATTCCTTTTACGATCATGTGGGAGTTTCTTATAGCTATGATCGATGTTATTTCTCTTTCTTTGATTAGTTGAAGGCCAACATACGATGCTAGAGCTTCAGCCATTTTGTTAGTCTCATTTCCTAGGCCCGAAGCATAGCTTATTTCTTCCTATCCATTGAGGTCGTAGATTACCCCCCCCCCCCCCCCCCCGACAACTACCACCCCTATCATATCTTCAATATTAGCTGAAACAATCTCTTTAAATAAAATTTGGAAATGTTCCTTACGTACTGATCCAAATTTATGTGAGAATGAAATGAAAGAACATATATCGAACCACATACACATATATATTGCAAGGAACATAGTGATATAGTAAACACAAATTCTATTAAATGGCGGAAATAAAGCAAACTATAAAATAAAGCAGCAAGAACGGTGGTAGCTTATGTCTGAGAAGAGATGTGATGACTACGCTCATTCATGACAAGTTGAATACAAAAGGAGTCTGAAAGGGCCTATTTATCATAAGCATGAGGAAAAAAACCTAACCCTAGGAGATGAACCGTCATAAATTCTGCGTCCCCAAGGTGGTTAGTTGAGCAGTCAACTTGTCGGAGTCATAACTTTTGCATACGATATTCGTTTGGGGCACTTAGTATACCATTGGAAAGCTCTAGGTGAGTAGTACCATAGTGGATTAGGCCCAAATGAGAGCCTACGACTATCGTCGAGGCCGATTCAGGCCCAAAAAACATTGTTTAAGGCCTCAAAACAACCCCAGAAGTTTAGGACCCGAAAAACCGTAGAAAAACTACTAGAAAATTGCCAAAATGGAAAGTTGTTTTGAGCTAGTGGAATAGATGGGTGGCCACCGATATCCATCTAGATCACCTGCCCTGAAAACTTCCTTAAAAGAGAAAAACCCATAACAAAATCTAGTTCCACCTCCTAGACAATGTTTATGTTTTTCCTAAAGTTAGAATATTTATGAATTTTTGTAATATTGTTGTCTCCATCGACAAGCCAAGTAGCTATACTTTTAAGCCTCCATTTGGTATATTCACTATCCATAATGATATGTTTCCTTTACTCACTCCCTTTCGAGGTTTGGAGCTCCTTATTGGAGAATATACCATCTGAACTTGAATTAAACAAATAGGCTATATCTCTTTCAACTTCTGACAATTCCTTTTGAGTCTCATCCCTTTTCTTTATAGCCATTCTACTACTGGGATTTTAACCAATTTTAGATTTTTTGCAAATTGAAACATAATAGATTCAGTAGAACAAGATTCATACAACTTCCAATTACTTGTGATGAGCTGAATGAAGGATTCATCTTCAAGTCAGGCATGGTTGAATTTAAATTGAGCAGGTGGTTTCTTATCAGCCTTTTCGAGTTGGAGTAGGTTTGAATATGGTCTAATGATCCACCAGACCCTACCCAGGATTTGTATCTACCAACCTCTTCCAACACTTTCCTAGCCACAAAAAACTGTCAAGCCTTTTTGAAATACCCTCTCTACATTTCTTGAGATTCCTCCAACTATGTACATGCTTCACAGGTTGCACATCAACTAGATTAACCTCCTTAAAGAGAATGATGAAATAGTATGCACTCGATCACTTGAGCTAGTTGGTTGGGTTTAAATGTTTTGAACACTCCACCCCACTCTCAAGCACTTAAGCGAGAGTGACATTGTTGGTACCTTTCCAACCCTAATTGGTCCACGAGAGGCAAACATATCATAAGTGAGATTTGAACCTGGGTAGGGAGGATATTTGATTTTCATCTTAACCACCCAAACTAGACACAATTGACAAAATATTTTACATTATATGGAAGATTTAGGAATTTGCTTTAAGATTAGGTTTGTTGTTTATATATTCTATTACAAGTCACCACCAAGCTTAAAACTAGTCAAAGGCTAGCTCAAGAATATTAATTGCAATATCGGAGTTAAACAAGGTTGACTTTATCCTTTGCCCATTTTGGAATTTATATTGGTTGTTTGGAAAAATACATAGAAAATGCTAGGTGCAAAGGCACCAACCTTCACTACTACACCATTATTCTATTTGTATATCCTAGTTACATTGTCCTCTTCCCTAAGCATTGTTTGGACCTTGAAAAACAATTGTGTGCCCTTTAAGAATTAAGTGATGATCCAATTTGATTAAACATTGATATAACCAAAATCGTGATTATCAAATCCAAAAAATCAATCACCTTTGGAATTGATTTTAATAATCAACCCTGAGAGATGGCCCACTCATATAAATACTCAGATGTTGATCTCAATCATAATTTTAATTGGAATATATATATATATGGAAGACATATTACAACTTGGAATACCATTGTAAAGATGTACAACTTTGTTATTGGGATCAAAATAAATCACTTTTCTCTGACCTCATAACACCATTGATCCTCTATGTTTGTTAGGTTTGGGGTGGAAACATATCCCTAGAAACTTGGAACACAAATGAGTAAACCCACAAAAAATTCATTACTTACAACTTTGCAACTATAAACAATAATCCCCACCCCATTATCCTCATGTAAGTTGGTAAACCCCCCATTGAATGTGAAGCCCTAATATGTTACATCCTATGCAAACACACGCTGGATAAAAATAACAAAGACAAAGTTCCCATCCTAGCCCTACAATTGTACACAACCCATCTTTGTCTAAAAAGTGGTTGGAAACGGGATTTGATAAATGGTTAAAGCTTTAGGACATGCAAGATGATATAACCATATCCAATGAAAAAAACCTCAAATTGAAAACAAAGTGCCTAAACTCCCATGGAGTGATGAAAATATTAAAGACAAAAGAAAATCATGTTATTATATAAACACCATAGATCTCAGGCTTGATCATCCTTCCTTCCCTAATAAGGTTACAAAATTGAAGAAAAAAATGAGGTTTGCTAAACTAAGAATTAACTCACATGCACTTCATAGAGAAACTAACAAATGGTCTACTATAAAAACTCCCCGGGAGAAAAAATATGTCATTTACGCAACTCAATAGAGATTGAGGACGAAGCTCAATTCCTTCTAAGATGCCCTTTATAAAATGATATTATATGTGCTTATACTAATTTGCAATCACAATCTTGTCCATGAAATCCCAATTCGAGACAACCAAACTAAGCTTGGAGATTTTATCGTGAATTTAAACTCACATTGAAACAACCATGTAAATAAGTAATTCAAGGATTTTAATTTATTTGTTTCCTTTGTTCCTTTGTCTTGTTTGGGTCCTGTAGACCAAGCTAGTTTAAAGGACATCAAAAGACATCATAGTCATCATCACATATATTTTTCCAGAGTAATAATTCCCTCACCCTCCCATACTTAAGCCTATAGAGTGAGGAAGCTAGTAAATTGTTATGGCCCTGCATATTCCCCCCCTCTTCCCTAAGTTATTGGATGGAGAGTGGTATTAATCACTAGTGGAAATTGTGGCTAGGAACCCTGTAGGACTCGGTGGGAATGGATCCTGTGACCTTCTTGGACATCACACCTTAGCATAAAGGGTAGAACAAAAAAATCTATCCCTTGAGGATATATATATATATATATATATAATGTTAGATTTTGGTAGCTCCGAGGTACTTCTGCATTTAATGTGCCTAGGATGAAATGTATCACTTAAGTGATTTTATAAAGTCAAGTTGAGTCTTTTATTGTTTTATGGGTAAAGTGAAAGTAACTTTATAATATTTGAGTGACTTAAGTGATTTAAGTCATCTCGATGAGGGAATAAATCACAACCGTTGATCTTGTGCGCTAAAAGTGAATCTCAACCATTGAGATCTAGGGTTAGGCCAGTTATCATAAATGAGTTAATAAAAGCAGCTCGAGGGAGAGAAAGTGGCACACATTCCAATAGAGAAGGTGAGATTGAGCTTGAAGAAGAGAGGAGAAGGAGCAACAAGAGGATAGGCGCAAATCCCAAGAGAGGTAGGAGGCATGCATTCCAAGGCAAGGTTCAACATTTATTGGACAATACCGAACAAATGAGAGAAGAGCTTGTACAACATTTCATGTTGGTTGTGCTATAAGGATTTAGAGGGTTGTACAACTGGTTAATGTACACAAAACGAGGAGGCACAATTTTCTAGGTGATTTAATGTTTCAACACTACTATACAGTGACTGTACGGTACATTCAAGTGCACAGAAATCAAGGTGTACAAATTTCAGTGGAATTTGTTGTGGTGGAGGCCTTACAAGAAGTACGTTCTTGTGGGCACTGATTTCAAGGTGTTGGGAAACAAGTATTTGAGATAAGTACTTATGTATTTAATGCTGAAAAGTACTGATGTAATTTCTGAGTATTATTTTTCATGAGCTCATAATAAAATTCTCTCTTGTGACTAGTTTTCCCTTTGGGGTTTTTTCAGGGGCTTGGCTCGAAAATCTTGTGTCAAGTGAATATGTGAATGTTGTCTACTGTTCATTTATTTTCCGTTGCAAGTTACTTTCCATGTGTATTTCTTATCACTAGTTCCATTATAATGCTTGTTATTTGCATTAATGGTGAAAGATTGTTGGAGTTTGGAATCAAAGTATTGACAAGCGTTTGAAGAAATATGTAGTTGAGCATTTTAGACATATTTTTAACATGGTATAAGAGCTAGGGCTCTAAGGTTTAATGGACAGTGGTGGTGCAGTTGTTGAGCAAGTGTTTTGCTGGTTGTTGCAGCTTGGTACATATTTTGGCACTTAGGTTGCAAGTGATTTGTTGGGGCTTTTGCTTGGAAGAAGAAGGGAAAAGGGATCTTTGTTAGTTGGACAAGGATGAATCACAATATAAGGTATGAGGATAGGTTGGAGGGGATATCCAACTACCTGCAGTGGAAGGCCAAGATTGCAGTTTTTCTTAGGAAGAACAAGTTGTGGCAGTTTGTTAGTACCACAGTGGTAGCGTCTTCGACATATCCCATTGCTTTAGACATCCACGAGGTGAAGGAAGCAAGGACACAGAGGATACTCCTATATGGAGTGAAGGAACACCTGATTCCACATTTGGTTGAGAAGCAGACAACCAAGGAAATTTGGAATACACTGAAAAGCTTGTACAAGAACAAGAATGAAAGCAAGAAGATGGTCTTGAAGGTCAATCTCCACATCATTAGGATGGACAAGGGAGAGAATGTGACGTCTTATCTCGCCAAGCTCAGGCATGTGAAGGATAAGTTGAGTGTTGTTGGTGAGATTGTTCCATACTCGGAGTTGGTGCGCATAGCCCTGAAGGGATTCTCCAAAGAGTGGGACGTGTTCGTGAAGTGTGCGATGGGAAGAGAGAAGTTTCCATCTTGGGAGAGATTGTGGGATGATTTTACATAGGAGGATATATGAGAGGGTTCTCATAATAGAGATCAGGAGAGGCAGAGGGTGGTGCTAACGAGGAGAATGTGGCTCTTGATAGGGAAAAGCAAACGCGGGAAGAAGGGGAGTGGGGGAATCCACTTCCAAAAAAGACATGAGCAAAGTTAAATGCTTTGCATGTAAAAAATTTGGCCACTATGCAGGCCAACATCCGAACAAGAAGAAAGGAAAGAAGGAGGACAAGGCAGAGGAAACAGTTGTAGCATTAGATGAGGTAGAGGAGTATACTAAGAAGTTTAAGAAGGAATTTTATTTGGTCTTTTGTCTTTCAAGAAGTAGCAATGTTGCAGAGTGTGGGTGTTTTTGGACAATCTACTCGAGCGGACGTGAGCCAGATCTCCCTAGTTCAATGCGAATGTACAACAATTGAAGTAGAAAATACAACCTTCTTTCCTGGATCAATAGAGATGCAAGTTAACTTCCTGGATCAATAGAGATGCAAGTTAACAGATAGATCACTTACCCGAAGTCTGCGAATGCCTTCCTCTTTGTCGATCCAAGCTCCAGAGCATTCAGATCTCGAGCTACAAAACCCTGTAGAACAAGTGGAAACAAACAAACGATACAAGCATATATAGATGTAAATTGATCTAAACTAACGGTTAAGGAAGAAAGTTATAAACATTATAAACACAACGATGTTTGTGGAAAGAACTTGTATTACTGTAATGAAGGGAAATACATAAAGAAAGAATGTTACAACCTAAGCCTCAACGTTGCAACCTTCCGTCGAACAATCCATGCCAAGCCTCCAAAGAATGATGCCTCCCAAAGGATGATAGGGACCACCTAGAAATTCACCAGCATAAGAGTACCATAGACCTCCCCCCTCTCTCAATGGAGAGGAGGGTTGTATTTATAAGGCTAAAGAGGATAGAGTAGGTTGAGGATTAGGGGGAGAGGTATAAGGGATCCTCCCATTAGGTTAGGAACAAAAATGCCACCTCACCTAGAAGTTAGGGATGACCCTCCACCTCATCAAGCTTCGAGAAGGGTCTCGAAGCTTCGAGTTTTTTCCTATAAACACCTCGACGCACCTTGCATGAAGAGACAGAGCACCACTAAAGACTGGTGCACCTTGCATGAAGGGAAAGAGCGCCGATGGTGCACCTTGTCAATGTGCAAAATGTGTCGGCGCACCTTGTCTGAAGGGAAAGAGTGTCGATATACTTAGAGAAGGAAAAAACCTAGGGAAAACTCCAAACTCAATGCACTTTAGCTAAGGGAACTTCAGGGATTAGGAAGTTGACACATGGCTCATGGTGACGAGATTTAGGTGTAACAGTGGGGACACAAGTGCATGGTTGGTGGACAACGGGGGTATCGTGTCACACGACAGGGACAAGAACAATGTTCATGAGTATTACAAATATCGACTCATACATGCAAGTGGTTAGTGGGGTCGACACCACACATGCAATGGAGGGGGTTGGATGGGCTAGATTCCAACTGGAGTCAGGAGGATATCTAGAGGTGGCCAAAGTGTTCCTAGTACCAGAGATGAGTAAAAACTTACTCTCAATGTCATCTCTAGAGGATGATGGGTATGCAATCATGTTTTGTAATGGACAAGTAATTATCTATCCGAAGGGATATATCCCTGATGCAGCATGAGTGCTTGGAATTCGAGATGGCAGGATGTACATGTTATTGGGACAACTTGTAGATGGTGATTCTAGGTGGATCTCGGATTTAGTGGTAGTGATTGACATATCTGGGTGTGATACTTCAGCCAGTTTAGTGAGGAAACCAAGTTGGTATGAGATGACATTGAAGGATACTCAGGAGGATGAGGTGAATTCTTAAAGTATAAGTGACTGGCACATGTCTTTAACACAAGGTCTAGTGTAGGTGGAAGAGAGGCCTTTTGGTTCAAAGGGGGCACATACAGTAGTGGATGAAGTGATGGGGTTGGAGACAGATCTAGGTGGAGGTTCCAGAAGTACCTCCCTCGCTAAGAGGGAGTGTTAGATTTGGTATCTCGTAGCTACTTCTACATTTATTGTTCCTAGGATGTAAGATTCTGAGCAAATGTCTCACTTAAGTGACTTTATATAAAGTCATGTTGGGGTCTTTTATTATCTTATGGGTAAAGTGAAAGTGACTTTATAATATTTGAGTGACTTAAGTGATTTAAGCCATCTCAATGAGGGAATAGGTCACGTCTGTTGATCTGTGGACTAAGAGTGAATCTCATCCATTGAGATCTAGGGTTATGGCAGTTACCCTAAATGAGTTAATAAAAACAACTTGAGGGAGACAAAGTGGCACACATTCCAAGAGAGAAAGTGAGATTGAGCTTAAAGAAGAGGGGGGGGAGTAGCAAGAGGATAGGTGCAAATCCCAAGAGAGATAGGAGGCACACATCCCAAGGCAAGGTTCAACATTTATTGGACAATACCGTGCAACTAAGAGAAGAGGTTGTATAGCATTTAATGCTAGATGTACTGTATAGATCTAGAGGGTCTTACAACTTGTTAATGCAAAGAAAACGAGGAGGCACATTTTCTAGGTGATTTACTGTTTTAGTAGCATTGTATAGTGACTATAGGGTACAGTCAAGTGCACATAAATCGTGGCGCACAAGTTTCAGTGGAATTTGTTGTAGTGGAGGCCGTACATGCAGTTTAATCTTGTGGGCACAAATTTTTTAGTGTGGGCACCGATTTCGAGGTGTTGGGTAGCAAGTATTTGAGATAAGTACTTGTGTATTGAATGCTGAAAAGTACTAATTGAATTTCTAGGTATTATTCTTGATGAGTTCATAATAAAATTCTATTTTCTGACTGGTTTTCCCTTCGGGGTTTTTCCAAGGGCTTGGCCCAAAAATCTTGTGTTAAATGAATGTGTGAATGTTGTATACTATTCATTTATTTTCCGCTGCAAGTTAGTTGCCATGTGTATGCCGTCTCACTAGTTCCATTAGAATGCTTATGATTTACTTGCATTAATGGTGAAAGACTGTTGGAGTTTGGAATAAGAGTATTGACAAGTGTTTGACGAAATCTGTAGTTGAGTATTTTAAATAGATTTTTAACATATAATGGACAAAATATCCTATTATCATGCACTTAAATCAATTTAGTTTGTCAGACATGTGTTCAGATTCTTTGATGACAGAGGGAAACCAACTTCGGGAGGTCAAACACCTTCCCTTGCACATACACGCACATAAGAGCTTTGTACCCCTCGAGGTTTGAATCTGGGTTGTTTGCATGGTGACATCGTATGGCAACCACTAAGCCATAACTCCACACATGCACACACCCACCCATCATCATAAATCCTATTTTTCCAAGGAAGACATTGCAGGGAAAACCCAAGGGATGCTTCCCTACATTATTAAATGGCATCCTTGGTAAACCCATTAGTGTAGACTAGTGTGTCTCATGTAGGGGGATTCGAACTGAGCACTTATTTGTATACAACTAACCAAATCCCTATCAACAATGACGATAATCGATTGAGCTAAATCCTCAAGGTACACACCGTCATTAATTCCTTTTAACTCAAGGTCTATAAAGCATCAAGAAATATTATAAATAAATTGACATATGAATCTTAATTGAGGATTTTTAAGTATCGAGAGCTTTACATCTCTTTTTTTTAATCCCTCTCAATACTTAATAATTCCAAAGTTAAGAAAAATCTATATCAATTTTTATTTTTAACTTATTAACATTACCCACCTATCAATATGATCACATCTCTTACACATAATTTTTAAAATTCATCTCACTTCTCTTAATGCAATCATATAGTAATAATAATATAAACAAATTAAATATAATTTTTATTACAAAGCAAACAAATACATTACATTTTAATATTAATAATTATTAAATTACACTAAATAATATATATTTTTAAATCCTATGATGTATGAACTTTAAATATCTTATAAGATGCCTTATATCTTACATTGTCACTTCGACAAATTTGAAAATCAAAGGCCATGTGCAACATTGTTTAAAATGCACAATGTGACTTCCAAATCAATTTGATGTTGTACTCATAATTTGTTTCGAGAATGTGATGCACATCACGAGTTGAATACGAAGGGGATATGTCTATTTTATAACTAACTTTGAAATGATAACAATATATTGATTATAATTTTTATATAATCCATAGTGGATAACATTAGCCAATGTCTAAATCGTTGAAGTCACATGTGCAATTGATAGATGTGAAGGCATTAGTGTCTACTTCATGAACTCATCACATGCTTAAGCATTTTCATAGAAGTCAACTAGGTCTACTTCAATGAACGCATCAATACCTAGTTGTGGATTAGGCCGTGGGCCCTCACTAAACAAGAACCATCTTTATAACCACAATTTCACTATTTATCTACATGATTGACTTGTGGTTAAGCCCCCCTCTCTATTTCAAATCTAAAATTTTGTACCATTGCATGTTTTATAAACTATAAAGACTTCAACTTTATAAACTATAAAGACTTCAACTTTATAGTGATTGAAAAGGCAAACCAAAGAGTTGGGACTTTTTTCCTAAACCATTCCAGAAATATTTACGCCAAATAAAGTAATAATAATTATAACATTTTAATAATAAAATGATATATTTTTAATATATATTCAAAATCTTTATTTGTTTTTTCAAGGAATAATTTCCTGAATTTTTTTTTCTATGTAGGTTAAAAATTCTACATTGTAAATTTGATTTTTCCAGCATAATTTTGAAAATATCCGGCATAAATTTTTTAAAATCCTAGTTACAATTGTTAAACTCTAAAATTTCGGGTGTTACAGGGGTTTTTGATGGTGTTAAATATGTTTCTACCATCAAAATCGCCATTAAAACATTGTTAAATTTAGATTTTGGGAAATAAAAAAGGCCGGAATCCAATGAAAAAACCTCATCCAAACCAAATCGTCAAATTTTTAGACAACTCCTTTTTTTTTCAAGTATCTATTCATAAATGAGATAAATCATGAAGTACCTCTTTATAAATAAAGTAAATCATCAATAATTAATAATATTAATTACATAATTGCACCGAGTGGAACGAGGTGCTCTACAGCTCAGTATGGGGGAGATGTTGTAACTTGTATGTAGCATTACATCTAATAAAACGTAAAAAGTAATTTTTGTAATTAAAAAATAATTAAAAAAATTCATGATGGCTCATAAAATAAAAAAATTATGGAAAGTATTTAAAAAAATCCATGTTGGTTCATAAAATAAAATATTATGAAAAGTAATTAAAAATAGATGTTCGTTTATAAAATAAAAACTTAAAATTTAAACCCGGATCTATAAATCAAGAGAAATCAAATTTCTTAAGTTTAAATTAAAAAAAAAGAAATTGGATCCCTCTGGGTGCTTGATAGATACGAATTTAAGATGAATTTATACTGATCTAATTTAAATGAATAAAACCCTCAATATTCACATAAATAACTAACCTAAAATTATATCACATAAATAACCATTATAAATATATTATTTATTTATTAATTAACCTCCATTTCAATATATTATAAAACCCAATAACACTTTTTTATACACACCCAATAACACATTCTTTATTTTACACTCTAGAAATGGTGACATCGGATTTTGAGTAAAGGTTTCTTTCTTTTACACACCCAATAACACATTCTTTATTTTCCGATGAAAAAAAAAAACACATTCTTTATTTTACACTATAGAAATGGTCACACGTGAGTTTGAGTAAAGGTTCTCACAATCATAAAACCTACTCAATATGATTTTGAGTAAAGGTTTCGTGGATCAAATTATGATAATCATAATGGGATAAAGTTACTAAATCATGAAAACTAAGGATGATTTTGAGTAAATGTTTTTTATCAAATTATCTTGAAACGAGAAGCATAATTGGGTGATTTTGAGTAAACGTTTTGTTTATCAAATTATTTTGAAAATGTGAGAATTATAAAAATTTTCTTCATAAAAATGCTATTTTTTATATGATAAAAAAAGGTTGTAGTCGAACTAGACCTGTGATTACAATCTAGCTTTTTCTTATCCGAATGTGATAGCGTAGAGTTTTGAGATATACACAAAATTGCAGTTGACAAAAAATTTATAGTCCTTCATGATTCTGCCGGTTTTATAATTTTTGCAAGTATATATGTGTAGAAACTGACCTAAAAGCAAAGAACATTCACATTGCATAAAAAACATTAAACAAGAATTCACCCTAGTTTATGAGAAACATCTACCTCCTTATATGAAATAGGGAGCCCATGGGGAGAAGAGGCTTCCTCGATCCCAATCTTTTCATTATTCTATATAGCATCAATTAACTCCAGGACTGCGAGTTGCTTTTCCCATTCCAAGCTAGTATTCTACTCCTGTTCGATACCATCAATTGCCTCCTGAACCAAACTTATTTTTTCTTTCTGTGTTGGGACTTTCCCTTTCCAGAATCCTATTTCCACTTCTGCCATGTCAATTTATATCTCATGTGATGCATTTGAGCCTGAAGGAGGTTAAATTTCATCTTGGAAATTGGTTGGTCACGAGCATACCTATTCTCCCACCTTTTTTGCCAAATTTTAAGATTCTGAGATTCGTTATTCATTTTATTTTTCGAATCATCCTAGGGGATCTCTTCCTTGTATTCATTGGAATCAAGGTTTCTTGGAGGAGATGCCATTCTAAAATGGATGTAGCAAAGGACAATTAAAAAAACTCGATCTAAACACACTAGAGATGGGACAACCAAATTGTTTTCTTTCCAAAAATCGTCAACCCATTGAATTGACGTAATTATGTGGCTTATACTACTTGCACCCAGGGTCCAAGCCAAATTATAAATTGGCTTAACATACTCTACTTTCTCAAATCAAAATTAATTGTGGCGTGAAGAAGCTCTAGTTTGAAATTAATATCAACCAGATCATTACAATTAGCTAGCCCAAGTTTAATTCTTACCTCCACCCTAGTCGGCCTGTGTTGGCTCGTCGTTGTTCCTTCGTCACATTGTTCCCAAGCTTCAGACCATTGCCGGTTTCTCCTAAGTCTGCCACAAAACTAACAGTTACTCTAGGAAAGAGGAAGGAGTTCTTTAGGAACATGGTAACTCCTACCACATTCAAAGCTTCCCTCTAAGCAACCAAGACTCCTGATCAAACCTTGATTCCAATTCTCCTCAACAAACTGATTAGAATGCAACAAATCGAGAAACACATACTTAGCTATGCAGCTGATCAAGACTATGTTCCAATTCTCTCCACTAAAATTATCCTGTCGTAACAACCTGATGAATAGATTCCTCTAGGGAAACTCTACGAGTCTTTCAGATTTGCTAATTTCCCATTGATTAAAATTCCATACGACAAAACTCCCACCGCTTTTCACAAGTAGCTCACTAGAAGAAGAAAGTCTTAGAACAAATATGAAATACGAGATGACACCATGCATAACCTTGCTGAAGGAGAGAGATATTTGTGCCAAAGGCATCATTGTGAGCCTTGAATTCTAGCGTGCAAGGTGTTCGTTTGGGGTGGATTCCTTGCGCCGCCCTGAATAGAATTAAAATCCAATGTTATTGCCAATCCATTCTCGAGATTTACCATCCACTTGTCTATCCCATCACATTCATCAAGGTCGCTGCACTGATGTTTACAATTCCTTTGTTCCATAGTGAAATCACAGCTAGGTT
The DNA here is from genome assembly GCA_027924585.1 of Larix kaempferi. Lineage (NCBI taxonomy): Eukaryota > Viridiplantae > Streptophyta > Pinopsida > Pinales > Pinaceae > Larix > Larix kaempferi. The sequence goes on from BSBM01000893.1 coordinate 4,326,263, forward strand.
ATGATGGATTGAAGGGTAAGTGCAAAATTTATTCTTATGACCCCCTTGGGATGGTTACAGGCCTCATTTGCTTGGATATCAACCTCCTTATTAAGGGCCCTTAAAACTTGGAAAAATACAACTTCCCAAAACTTGTTGATCTCCCGAAGAATTCTATCAAACAACCTGCCAATATCATGTCTTTTGGGTTAATTTGTGAGACTAAATGTCTAATTGTGACTTGGAATCCCCTGTGACAATTAATGATTGGACTTCCATGTTTATGGTTTGCTTCAAACCTTGCCATAGGGCCAATGCTTTTGCTTGATTATTTGTCATTATTCCCAGACCCCGAGCATATATTTTCTTAAGATTTTCTCTGGGGTCAAAGAGCACCCCCGCCAACCATAATGAGAATCACTATATTAAATCATGAATATGTAATATTTAGTTGAAGGATTTGAAAAAATAAAACACTAAACGAGAACTCATCCTAGTTTATGAGAAACATTTTCCTCCTGATATGAAATAGGGAGGTTGTTTTTCCCAATCCAAGCTAGTATTTTGCTCCTGTTCTATACCATCAATTGCCTCCTGAACCATACTTATTTTTTCTTCCTGTGTTATAGCTTTCCCTTTCCATAATTCTATTTTCACTTCCGCCATGATCAATTTATATCTCATGTGATGCATTTGATCTTGAAGGAGGTCCAATTTTGTCTTGGAAAATAGCTGGTCACAAGCATACTTGTTCTCCCACTATTTCTGCCAAAAATTTAAATTATGAGACTCCTTATTCACTGTATTTTTCGCGTCATCTTAGGGGATCTCTTCCTTGCATTCATTGGAATCAAGGTTTATTGGAGGAGATGTTATTCTAAAATGGATGTAGCAAAGGACAATTAAGACAACAAAACTGTTTTCTTTCCACAAATCATCAACCCATGGAATTGATGTAATTCTGTGGTTTACACTACTTGCATCCAGGGTCCAAGTTGGATTATAAATCAGCTTGACATACTCTACTTTCTCAAATCAAAATTAATTGTGGCGTGAAGAAGCTCTAGTTTGAAATTAATATGAACCAGATCATTACAATTAGCTAGCCCAAGTTTAATTCTTACCTCCACCCTAGTCGGCCTGTGTTGGCTCGTCGTTGTTCCTTCGTCACATTGTTCCCAAGCTTCAGACCATTGCCGGTTTCTCCTAAGTCTACCACAAAACTAACAGTTACTCTAGGAAAGAGGAAGGAGTTCTTTAGGAACATGGTAACTCCTACCACATTCAAAGCTTCCCTCTAAGCAACCAAGACTCCTGATCAAACCTTGATTCCAATTCTCCCCAACAAACTGATCAGAATGCAACAAATTGGGATACACATACTTAGCTATGAAATTGATCAAGACTATGGTCCAATTCTCTTCATTAAAGTTATCCAATTGCAACAACCTAATGAACAGATTCATATAGGGAAACTCTCTGATTCTTTCGGATTTTCCAACTTCCCACTGATTAAAATAACATATGACGAAACTCCCATCACTTTTCTCAAGCAACTCACTAGAAGAATAAAGTCCCAGAACAAAGATGAAATACGAGATGACACCATGCATAATCTTGCTGAGGGAGAGAGATATTCGTACCAAAGGCATCATTGCGAGCCTTGAATTCCAGTGTGTAAGGCGTACTGTTTGGGGTGGCTTCCTTGCTTCGCCCTGAATAACATTAAAATCCAAGGTTAATGCCAATCCATTATCAGGATTTACCATCCACTTGTCTATCCCATCACATTCACTGAGGTCACTACATTGATGTTTACAATTCCTTTGATTAATAGTGTAAAAATCATAGTTAAGGTATGATGGATTGAAGGGTAAGTGCATAGTTTATTCTTATGATCCCCTTAGGAAGGTTACATGCCTTGTTTGCTTGGATATTGGCCTCCTTATTAAGGGCCCTTAAAACTTGGAAAAATTTGACTTCCCAAAACTTACTGATCTCCCGACGAATTCTCTCAAACAACCTACCATTATCATGTCTTTTGGGTTAATTTGTGAGGCTAAATGTTTAATTATGACCATCGAATCCCCTATAACAATCAATGATTGGATTTCTAAGCTTTTGGCCTGCTTCAAACCCCGCCACATGGCCAATGCTTCCGTTTGATTATTTGTCATTATTCCAAAACTCCAACCATAAATTTTCTCAAGATTTCCTCCAAGATCAAAGAGCACCCCCACCAACCCTAATGAGAATCACATTATTAAATCATAAATATGTAATATTTAGTAAAAAGATTTAAAAATATAAAACTCCTTACAATTATGTTTTACATGGAAAACATTTATGAATTAAATACTTTATATCAATAAGTAAATTAATTACTTTATATCAATAAGTAAATTAATTCTTTAAATGAAATCAAATAATATTATGAATTTTTTCATAGATTTTCAATAAATATATTTAAATTTAAAATGTTAGAATTTTATGATAATAATTGAATCAATCATAATTTATTACTTATAAATTTATATATATTTTTAATAATATGTTAATGTAAAAATATATACAAAACTTATCCTAATTTATCACTTAAAAATTATTTATATATATATTTTTAATAATACATTAATGTAAAAATATATACAAAACTCATAAATAATTATTCTTTCTTGTAAAATAAATGTCAATTGTACCAAAAACATAAAAATATACCCACCAAACTTATAAACAATAATGTATACCATTAATGTAAATTGGAATCCAAACATAGAAATATGCCATGTAAGAAGATATATCAAACTTAGGTTCTTATTCCATGGTGTTGCAAAACCATTAAATCTCCATGATGTTTTGAAATATCATGTTTTCAGAGGTTATTCTTAATATCAACAAATATTTATGAGGCAACCAAGTAACTTATTGTTTGATTCTTTTGACTATAAATCAGTATAGATCCATCTATTTCCGGTTCTACAAAGTGTCGAGAATGATCAAATCTACAAACCTTTCATCACTAAACTACATCACACATCCTTCTCACCACTATGCTACAACACACTGATGCATGCATTCTTATTAGTTATTTATTTATGTATTTTTATTTTTTATTTTTATGGGATGAACGAACACTTCCCCCCACTCGGGCTCCATTATGCTACAACACACTGAGGCATGCATTCTTAATTTTTATTTTTACACCGATAGGTTTTATATCTTAGAATTTGGGGTGGACCACCATATGCTTTTCCTAGATTGAATAAGGATGAGACAAGTGTAGTGACGAGATTGATTTTATGGTCATCGTTCAAAATTCGAAATAAACAATTATAAAATAAAGAAATATAAAAAATAACTGGTAGCTTACGCATGGATAATTGGTAGCTCATGCATGCATAACGTGTAGTGATAGATAACCCATTTAACTAAAGAATGTTACAAGAAGTAGCTGAGGCTTATACAACATGTGATTACAACTAAGCACATATAACAAGTAACAGATAACTTGTTCATAGCACTTAACTTGTTACCAATCGGTGTTCATCGACCACAAGTTAAGTGACTGTGCTACTTTAGAAGTTGGGGTGGACTAGCGCCTATGCTTTTCCTAGATTGCAGGAGGATGAGACAAGTGTACTGTCCAGATTGATTTTATGGTAATCGTTGCAAATTCAAGATAAACAATTATTAAAAAAAAATATAAAAAATAACTCATAGCTATGTATGGATCACTGATAGTTGATGCACGAATAACTTGAAGTTGATGCATGTATCACATGTAGAACAAATAACTTATTCTTGACACTTAACTTGTTACATATCTGTGTTCACCAACCACAAATTAAATAGCTATGCTATATACCTTTTCTACACAATAACAACACATTGATATATATATATATTCTTTTTATTTTTTATTTTTTATTTTATGGAACAATCCAAAAATTCCCCACCCTTATTATAAAAATACACATATACCTCTTTCTTATTTTTTATTTTATGAAACAAACGAAAAAATGCACATATGCCTCTCTCTTCTTTTTTATTTTACGAAACAAACGAAAAAATGCACATATGCCTCTTTCTTATTTTTTATTTGTGTAACAAAGACCAACACTTCCCCATACTGTAAAAATGCACCTTCTCCTGGCAATAATAAAAAACGACTTAGTTAATGTTGTTCTCTCATATCCATCCATCGTCCGACAAATTCCACCTTGTATCGGTCCCTCTGATGTGGAGGGCGGACAAATCTTGAACTGGGACATTCCCGATCTTGATTCTGTGAACATTCCTGTTGAAAAAATTGCCTCCCTTTTGCATAAAATCCTGCCATATTCGAATAAGGATTCATACGGATTCCCAATATATGAAATAGTGCCATCGGTGGCTTATGATAAATGGGTGGCTCCGGTTCGAAACTGGAGAAGGCCCTAGGCGATCAATTCCCCGAGGGCGAGCGGTATTTTGGTCTGGAGAATTTCGGAAATACCTGCTACTGTAATAGCGTTCTTCAGGTATGATTTGTGTGTTCGATTATTTCCAAGGAATTAAAATTAATTAAGCTGGGCAAAATCCCATGTCAATCATCCGGGTATCAATGGGATTTGAGCCTGTGAATTTCTTCTAGGTCTCAGGGGGTCTCTTTTGTCCTTGTATCTTCTGTTCGATCCATTGTTGAGTAGTGTAAGTAGACTGAGATCGAGAGCTCCATGTTCTCCTGTGGTGTTGTATGGGATTTTGTTGAATTCAATAAATTTTTTCATGAGATTCGAAATCTTGACATCTTGTCAACAATTGCTATCGCCTGCCACAATGTTTCTATGTTTCGCGTTTCGCGGATCTCGATCCATGTCTTTATACCTGTTTTGGGCATTGGTTTAATTCTGATGATTCCTGGTTTGGGTATTAATCTGGTATTTATTACTGGATTGATATGAAATGGCAACTACTGCAAGCCACAAATGCTAAGGTGATGCAGGCCTTTTTTGTTAACACTGTGCACATCAGTTTCACTGTGTAGAGCTAGGGCTTGTGTTGTTTGTGCAAGTCAACTGGTTTCGTGGGATTTGATTTGTGATCATTTGTTGGCGATGACTGGCCAATAGAATGAACCTGCTCAACCATAGATCAAAAATATGTATTGATCTCTAGCTTTGTATATTGCAATTGGGAGAGACAGACTTTCAGCATTTCTGGGACAATCTGAGTTTCTGTCCGTTTTTAGTCATATGTCTAGTTAGGAATTTGTATCAGCAGGGACCTGTGATAGCCAAAACTGCATAGGTGATTAAGGTCCAAGTTCCCCAGTCTCGATATATCTGCACATGTTTGCAATGATGCCATGCTGTTTGGTTGAGTTACTTGCTAGTCAAATTCCATTTTAAAAGTCGTTTTCCTGATCGGGTATAGAGTCTGGAAACAGTATAGAATCGTTGACATTTTCTGTGCGTTGATCAATCTGTCTTATATTACTTGCATTGTCTTTGGTTAAATTAAATTGTAGGTTAAGCTCTATGTTTTTCATTTTTTATCAGGAGTCTAGAACTCTTTGTCACCATATGTCACACAATCAATGTAGTTCACACAGGAACTCTATGTCAGAGAACATCTTATTGTCTATTTGTTGCCATTGGCTAAAATACTTTTTCCAAAAAATAATATGTTAACCATCAAAATTTCTTTAAATACTTGCCAGATTTTTCTATGTTAAATGTCAAGACTTCAACAGCCATTGAATTTGCATTATGATTCTGTATTTTTTTCTTTGGTTTGAAATATTCTTTGCTTTAAAAATGATTTTTATCTACATTTCAGATTCTGCTGTAAGAGCTTACATAGCCATTACAAAACTATATCTCTGATATATAGTCCATATTTTCATTAATAGCTGCTAAATGTACCTGCCTGAAGATATGATAGTAACAAACAGCCCTTCATAGTGCTAACAAAAACCACCTAGCCTAGGTTACATATGTTGCTATTACCAAGCTTGGCTTCAGTGATGCCATCTACAAAACCTAGGCTAACCATTGACCATGAATAACACTGTTCACAGACCTAAATATGATTCAAATATATGCCTATGTATAGACAAACATAAGGTACCAAAGCTGCAAAAACAAAACCAAGTTTACATATTTGATGGGCTGGCCTGATCATTTTGACTGGTTGTAACTTGTTGGAGGATGCTGAGTATTAGGTACTTATCCCTTGAAGAAAACACGAGACTTACAGTCATACATGTCTTCTACCAGCAGTGCCAAGTCTCTCGATGGCTTCTTTTTGAATTCTGACATGCTATTCCTCATCCTGAAAACATTACCATCAGTTTGCTCCTGCCTGCTGTGAAGTTTACAAATCTGGGAAAATATTAAATCTAGACCTACAGTCAAAGTTTTATGTAGGCGTTTGAAACACACAATGTTCGTTTACTAAATAAACATCCAATGTAAATAGGACAAAGTACAATAATCCATAAAGGAATATATATATATATATATATATGATGAGATGATATCAAATTACAATGAGAATCCATGTATAAGTAATGCATAAGAGAACTTGTTACCTTAATTTTCATATAAAATACGTGTCTTTTTATTTATTTACTTTCATTATGTTTATTCTCTATATATTAATATCTTTATTATTTATTGTTATATTATCTTGTTTAGTTATAATTACTTAGCTATTTGTGCACATAACACTGCCCTCCCCTTTATAAATGCTTTGTCCTCAAAGCATATTTAGGGAGGACTATTGTGCTTGTTTGGCTTGTACTGCCTTCTCATGATCTTCTGCTTTTGTGGCTGTGATAGTTGATGATACAAGACGATATGATTTGCGAAGTGTAAAACATAATTGTTTAACTATAATTGGACTAGACTACCCCGATTTGATCTTCTGTGGCAATGTGAAATCATAAGCTCCTTGGAAATAACCTGATGTATTGTGATTCCGAGGATGACTTGTACCTTGAGACTTAATTGTATTGGTATTTAAATTCTTCGGAACATACATAATTTTTTATTATTCAAATTAATGTTGATACATTGATTGGTTAAAGCATCGACTTTTGTGATTGGGATGTCGATAGGGTGTCTTTGTAGCACGATTATTCCTCATACTTGTGGTGTTTTCCCGATTCACCGTTGGTATTAAGTCCTCTTCATATGCCCGAGTCACTTTGTTGATCATTGAATTTCTATTGGTGAGTGCACTTGGATTTCCCATTGTTTGTACTTTGATATTTGAAGATATCCTTTCTTCAACTGGATTGCATCTTTATGAGTTGTGATGTTGTCTAGATCTGTATTGGTTCCTTTGTCCACGACTCCTCTAGTTCCACAGGTTCAGTCATTGTTTCTTTATTAATCAATGCTTATTTTTTAGTTAGTTGTTCTAACTTGTTCTGTAGTGACTTTTTGTCATTTTTTAACTTCTTAATCTGTGCGATCAAGTTTTGACTATGATTCTTAAGGCGAGAAATTTCTTTGTCTTTAGCAACAATGACTTTTACATTTTTTTTCCATCTTTTGCACTAAATTTTGATTCTCTTGTAGGATCATTTTTGATATGTCTCTTTAAGATCCTTTGATGAAGGAGATTTTGAGTTTGACTTCATGTTGACATCTTGCAACGTTATCATTTTCTTTTTATATTAGAAGGACAAAAATTTCTTTTTCATGTTTAAGATGGAGGTTCCTAAAGATTCCATCCATGATGCGCCAAGCATTATGTCCACACTTTATCTAGACATTGTTGTAACATTGAATTGGGATATGAATTTATAACCATCTGTGTTTAATTGTAAGTCCTTAATTTCATATCCATTGCCAAGAAATCTTTTCTTTTCAATTATACTATGTTCTGGAATTAATAATTGATTCACGAAGTTGATTTTAATGTAATTTTCCTTCTCGTTTGGACAAATATGGATATCAATGTTTTTTTCTTGAATGATACCTTGGAATTTTATTATTGCAGTGGATGAAATTGAAAGACCTTTATAAGAAAATCTTCCCTCATGACAATCCATTTTTTCTTGTCCCTTTTTTAACTTTGAAATGGAACTTATGGTTTACTTAATAACCATTTATAACCTTGAATATAACCTTGAATAGGAACTTGGGTGTTATTTTTATAACTCTTTTATAACTTTGAAATAACCTTGATACTTATTTTAGACTATTCAAATGTTCTTTCTTTGCACCCTTTGATATACATATAGTTAAATAAACTCTATTACTCCTTTGCAATTTGTTGATTGTATTTTCGAACTTTATTACAAATTATCCAACCAATCATCGTTTGACTTCAACTTATCTAACCAACTGTCGTTTGACTTCAACTTATCTAACCAACTGTCGTTTGACTTCAATTTCCAATAAAGACGTTTCAACAGTAGTTGGTGGTTCTTAAATTAAAATATTACGGTGGTTCCACGATGGCCCGCTACATTACCGGTCTAGTAAAAAGATTTTACTAGGTTGGTACTTTTTTTTAACTTGGTTTGGTAAAAAATTTAAAATTATTTACCAGGTCTAGTAAAAAGTTTTTATTGGCTAGCAGGTTGGTAATTTTTTTACTGTTATTTTTTCTTTTTCTTTCTTCTTCTTCCCCCCTTTTTTTCTTTTCAATGGAGTAATGCTTCCTTTTAGTACTATTTTTTTCTTGGAATTTGCAGTAGAACTTCCTTCATAGAATTCTAAACTTTTTGTGGCCAAAGGCCCGACTGTGGTCAGAGACCTAGACAGAGAAACTCATAAAAAAGTTAAGTGGTCAAAGGTCGGATCGAAATGAAGCTCTGATACCAAATGAAACTAAAGAAATATCCAATGTAAATAGGATAGTACAATAATCCATAAATGAATATATATAATATGAAAAGGTGAGATGATATCAAATTACAATGAGAATTCCCATATCAATAATGCATAAGGGGACTTGGTACCTTTTTGTTGTTGATGTATTTGTAACTTCGAAAGATATTCACTTGTATATTACATTTGTACTTTATTGTATCCCCAACGGAGATGTATTATTCCTCCGATTGGAAGTGTCGTCATGTGTACTTGCAAGTGTCGCAAGTTATATTGTAAGTATCACAACTTATATTTGATGGGTTATTAGACCACCTTGCTGGGGTCGGCCCTGTGTGAGATGTGTGGGTCAAAGGGTTATTAGACCATCCTAGCGGGGTCGGCCCAGAGTCAATATTATGTTATGTGGTTAAGTTGGGGCCGACTTAGTTGTGTAAAGGTCAAGTGAAAGTTAGTGTATAAATAGAGAATGTGTCTCTCTCATTTTACACATTCTATTATTCACTCACTTCGCATTAGTGAGAGAGAGGAGGAGTGCGCACAAGTGGAGGAGGAGCATGCTGCTGAAGTTATCTATCTCTTGGGTTTGATCATGGTGATCCTTGTATTGATGCTTATTCTATCTCTGAGGAAGTTGCGGGGTTTTTCACCTTCTTGGTTCTCCCCGGTGAAATGTTTTGTGTCTCTTGTCTCTTATGCTTGATATGCTGTACATGTTATTCGTTCAGTTAAGATCCTAGATCTATTGAATTAAATGATGAAATCTAACATTCGTATAAAATACACATCTTTTTATTTATTTACTTTCATTATGTTCTATTATTATATATTAATATCTTTATTATTTATTGTTATATTATCTTCTTTATTTATTATTATTTAGCTATTTGTGTACATAACAACATTGCATATGGAGAGATAAGAGTTATTCTCTTTCCTTCTCCAAATTTTCAAATGTTTTGAGTATTAAGGATTGAAGCATCAGTATTCTTCATTGGCTACCACTCTTGTTAGATGGCGCTTGCCCTTCTCAACCCTCACTATTCTCTGCCATGAAGTTTTAGAATTGCTCTGTAGTATCAAAATGATTTTATGTAGGAGATTATCCCAAGCTAGAAGCAGTTTGAGCTATCACCCTTCTCTTTGCGTGGTCGGTAAATTTGCAAGGTGTTGCGTGGTCGGTAACTTTGCAAGGTGGAATCTCCTCCATACTTCCCACAATTTACCCACAGCTGGAAACCACTCAATCAGAATGCACCCAACAGGATGGGTATATACTATATAGAGTTGAACGATCCAAACCATGAGATATGCATTGATCGTCTCTAAATTGCCATGATGAGTTTGAGTGTTTTTATGAGCAAATGTATTTTGTTTCTCTCCTTGTGGGATGCGATGCAGGTTGTCATATCAAATGTAATGATTAAACTAGTCCAGGCTTGACATTAATAACAATGATTTGGTTCAAATATCAAGGATTTATATGTCCATCACATCTATTCAACAAAGCTCTAATGAGAACTCTTTCAAAAGTGATACCTATGGATATATAAGTCATGGGCTGCTTAGGGGGGTGGATGATTTCCTTTTCCAATCTTCGAACTATATTATGTCCAAAGTCACTGGACTCGAGTTGGCTTAAGATTTATTTTGGTTAAAGTGTTAAACTTGACTCATGACTTTGCAAAGACTCGGGGGTCGACTTGATATAGACTAGATAGGGGGTAGTGGCTTAACCAAACCTTTTTGGCCTTTTATAAGGGTTAGTGGTTGACTTGGGTTGATTTGGTTAGAAGTATTTGAGTCCAACTAGACTCATCAAGTTCGACTGAGTTTTGTGAAGCCTAGTTAAGTTAGATTCGGGTTGACTAGATTTCGCCGTGGTTAGTCAGGTCTTGTTTGAACTCACTTGTTTTCGAGGACAGGTTGGGCCCGTTGAATCAACTTGATGAGCCCTAAGAGTATGATTACGTCTTTGACTACATTTATCAAGTAATACTCTATACTCTTACTGCTTGCACAATTAGCCATTAATGGTTGAGAGCAATAGTGTGCTCTCTTGTGCACAACTAGCGCACAAGATTAATTAGCACAGTTTGTGACAAGTTAATTGTGCGTAGTCCTCGTTAGTGTGTGTATTCAGTTAGCATCTTCTCAGAGGGCATCAAACACCCACCAATGCTATTCTTGGATCCCTCATCTATAAGCCACTTGGCATGCACATTGACCTTTGAGCTTGGGCTAGGCAAATCATCCTTAATGTGAGCGCCGCCCAACTTGTAGGCATATTCTAACAAAGTATTTTTGACCAATGGGGCTGTGCCTTTAAACACACTCCCATTGCCCACTGACATTAATGCAATCACATAAGAGCATGTTTTCTTGCTCCTTGTGTGACTAGTGTTATTAGGACTGGTTTAGAGCCTTCAACTTCCGAACTGGGAGGTAGGTTTAGTGCCAAAAACTGGTGCGTCCAAACTTGTTCACAATTGGTTCACATTGGTGTGACCAATGATGATTCTAGGGGGGAATGAAAATAAGGGAAAATAAAGGAACCCCCCTTCTCTCCCAAACCCTAAGATGAGCATACTTTACATATTTGGTGTTTGATGGTTTGGATTTACACACACACACATATATATTAGATTTTCCATATGTTATGTATTTTTTAGTAGATTGGTTTACAAATTGGTTCACAAGCTGGTTTCAATTCCATACTAGTCTGACTCTCAACTAGTTCTGGGCTATGATAGCTCTGCATGTGATTAGGATTGAATTATGACTGTAATAATTACTTAATCATTAATCATGGAAATTTCTGAACATGAATTTTTTTAAATATGACTGTTCAAAGGGGCAATAAATCTGCAATTTCTTCAGATTTATGGCTACCCTCAAACAACTCTAAACATTTCTCATCCCCCAAGGGTTTGTCTTCAAGAACTTCTCTTTCCAAATCATCATGTACATCGTTAATTTCAGAAATTTGCAAAGGGAACCCTAGCCTTCTTAAAAAAAAACATTCTTTTAAATCTGAAATATCATAAGAAGATGGTGCAAAGGACACCTCACCAAAAATATCATGAAAACAATGTGGATCATAACCATCTTCCCAATGTATGCAAAGAACATGTTCTAATGTTGTAAATGGACATATTTTCTTTTCCTTGTCGAAGTCCCAATACCGTTACTGTGTTCCATGGCATCACGATCGAAGGTAGCTACAAAATATTCCATCAATTCATCCTCGTAATTAAGACCAAAGTCCAAAGCTACTTTCATGAATGATGAAACATGTCTTATTGCTGAATCATTATGTCCATGTAAATTCAAATCATATCTAAGGAATTTATCAAACAAAACATCATCCAACTCATGTGGATATCCTGGTATATTTGAAAAATCAAATGCAGGGTACATATTTGGATCTGAACCTCCCATACTTCTTCGATATAAAGAGCGGAAATCTGAAAATGCATGCATACCATAATATCTCATACCAAAATTATTTGTGGAGTCACCAAGATGAATTCTTCAAATGTTTGCTAGCTGTCCCCACCTCTAAAAACAACATGCCTTCCAATGTGGAGTTGCTAAGATGAGAAGATGATCTTCAAAATGTAATGCAGTCATCAACAATGTAGCTGATTTACAAATCTTGGAAAAGTACTTTATCCTAGGCAACAACGCCATAATGTTACAACAAAATCTAGCATTCACAAAGTGTAAAGTCCCAAGCACCAAGGTGTTAGTTTTGTGTAACTCAGGAAGGTTACCCACTGTTACCTCAGTAGCTCTTCCTCTCACTTTAGGTCGGCTCTTCTCCACACAAGTGGTCTTCCCTAAGATAGGATTGTGAATGCTATCAAGTGGGGGCTCAAGGTGATGTTTGAAGAGTAAGTCTTAACAAAACAAGTGGTTGTAGTAATAGTGAAAAATGATGAATGGATTAAGAAACACAAGTTCCCAAGTTCCTTGGAACGTTGGAACTTCGGAAACGAGTTTCCTAAAAGCCGGGAGCGGTTCCTGTGCTACATAGTGTTTAAATAATAGGCTACTGTGCCCCTCATTTATTTCTATCATCACTGTTGAAAGGAAAGGTTGAATGCGCCATTCTATACATTGTTATGAAAGTTAAGTGCATCAAGGAGAGGGAGGAACAACTATCGAGCAACCATGTAAAATCTAAAACTCCTTTGGGAGGAAGGTGTTGTCCACCAAGCCTAATCTCTCTTAGTATCCCAAGCTTCCCCTCTGCCAGGGGCTTACTCAAAATGTCTACAACTTGCGAATCAAAAGGAACATACTCTAGGATCATTGTATCTGTCTGAACTCTGGCCTTAAGGAAATGGTACTGGATATCTATTTGCTTGTAGTAGTTGTGAAATACTGGAGAGTCTGATACAACTATGATTGTCATAGTATATCATAGAAGGCTCCAACATCTAATGAGTAAGCTCTGCTACCAATTTGTGAAGCCAGACGGCCTCACAACTAGTAGAACTGGCTGCCATGTACACTGCCTTTGCTAAACTAAGTGCCATTGTTGCTTGCTTCATGCTTCCTGTTGAACCAGGATATTGGACCTGAACCCAAATTGAAGAAACTTTAAGTATTCTTCTTGCAACTTGCATCTCCAACCCAGACAAAATCCATAAACCCATGAGGCATCTAACTCACCATCTCCTGCATACCTCAGACCATGTTGCACTGTGCCCTTTAAGTATCAGAGCACATGCTTTGCAACAACACAGTGAATATACCTCAGCTCAACCATGTATTGGTTCAAGGTGTTCATCGCAAAACAAGTATCAAGTTTTGTATTCACTAGATACATAAGGGAACCAATCAAATACACCGAAAGGTCTACCATATCCGAATCTATGTCAGCATTACTTCAGATTTTGAATCATGGGAGTGGCCAAGGGTTTACAATCCATAATCTAAAACTGCTTCAGGATCTCCATTGCGTACTTCTCTTGTCCAAGGAAGACCTCCCCTGCACCCTGCAAGACCTTCAAACCCAAGAAATAGTGCATATGACTGATGTCCTTCATGTTGAACTTGCTTGCTAACTCTTTCTTGCACCATGCTATGAGCTTCTCAGAACTACTTTTAAAGTATAAAGTTATCTACACACATGACCAAAACAAGTCGATCACTATCAAACAAATAATAAAGATTGGGATTTGCAGCAGCTTTGGTGAAGCCCAAACGTATCAGGTACTGATCAATCCTTGAGTTCCAGGCATGTGGTGCCTGCTTTATCTTGTAAAGGGTCTTCTTTATTCTACATGCTTGGGTCTCTTTCCTATGCAACTCAAAGCCTCTCGATTGATTGATGTATACTTCCTCCTCAGTTAGACCATTAAGAAACACTGTCTTTACACCCATCTTGTATAAATGCCAACCAAACATTAATGCTAAAGACATAATAGAATTGATGGAAGTACTCCTAGAAACTGGAGCAGGTGTCTCCTCATAGTCAACTTCCTTTCTCTAGGAGAATCCTCTCGCTAGGAACTGAGCCTTGTACTTCCCTATGCTGCCATGTGCTGCATGCTTCACCTAGTACAAACACTTGGAATCAATCACTGATTTCCCCATTGGTCTCAAGTTTCAACACAATATCTCAAACTGACTTCATTTTCATGATGGAGTTATACTCCTCCACCATGGCATCTTGCCATACCTGCTGCCTACTCATAACTATAATGCTTTGCATCAATGATGGAAGACATCAGTGCAACTGTACATAATTGATAAACTTTTTAGGAGGATGACTCACTTGAAAAACTGTCTTGGAGCTCCAACTTATTCCTGTGCATTCTACAATGTCTGGGTAAGCCACCTAGGTTTCTTGGTTGAACTGGAAAATATTGAAGCATTGACTGGACCTCTAGAACCTTGTTGATCTGATTCTGAAGTTTTTGATGTTTTGGATCAGCATTTGGGACAACAAATTTTTCTCATCAAGTTTCACATCTTGGCTTGCTACTATCTTTCATTGTGATAAAATTTAGATTCTGTAAGCTTTGAAGGAGTCATTGTATCCAACAAAACACCTTTCAAGCTAAAGGTTCCAATTTAGTTCTTTTTTCCTTAGGGATATGAATAGATACAGGGCAATGGAAAACATGAAAATGTGATACTTGGGGTTTCTCACCAGTGGAAGCTTCCTTTTGTGTTTTGTCCTTAAATACCTTGTGAGGATATCTATTTAGGATGTAGACAGTTGTACTGTGTGCCTATGCCGAAAGGGACATAGGCAGATTTAGGTCATGAGCCATATTCTTCATTGTCTCAACAATGGACATATTCTTCCTTTCAACAACTCCATTCTACTGTGGTTTGTAAGGCACTATCAACTCCCTCTTGATCCTTGCGTCTCTGTAAAAGGAATCAAACTCCTTGGAGGTATACTCTTCTGCATTATTAGGTCTTAGTTCCTTCATCTTCTTGCTTGTCTGGTTCTCCATAAGAGATTTGAACTCTTGGAACCTACTAAAGATCTCAACCTTGGTTTTCATAAAATAAATCGAGGTTTTTCTGGAAGCATCATCAATGAAAGAAATGTTATAGATATTACCTATCAAAGAAGTTGATTACATGGGTCTACATGCATCTAAATGTACCAGATCAAGAATCCCTCGCGATCTGTGCTCATTGGGAAAGCAGTGTTTGCACATTTGCTGAGTGCACACCCCTTGCACACTCCTGTCCTGTCCACCTTGAAATCAGGCAATCCCTCCACCATGTCTTTCAGGAGAGGCAAAACTCGAAAGTACAAGTGATGTAATCATCTGTGCAAAAGCTTACACAGATTGTCACTGCTATGCACTAAAGATCCATGCTTTATAGGATTTGCCTACCTTCACACACTCCTTTGGCCAAAACTCACTTGCTGATCATCAAACTCAGCCATACACCATAGATTTGTTAGACAAGAAAATGAAAGAAGATTCTTGGTTAAACCATGAACATACACTACTTCATGTAGCTCAAGGACCTCTTCTGCTGGCATGCACAATGAGATAGAACCCATCCCATTCATTGAGTACTTGGCATCATTACTAAGCTCCACCTGCATGTTGGAATCTCGTTCTTCTAATTAGATGAAAGTTGATCTATTGGCTATCATATGCCTACAAGCTCCACTGTCCACATACTACCCAACACTAGAAATGATGTTCGTGGTGCACAACACCATGGAGAACACTGTCTCCAATCTAAATGCACACTCATCTATTCCCGTGAAGCTTGTGCACTCCCTGCAAGTTGCTTTGGCCTTTGCTTACTGTTCCCCATCTTCTTAGGACACTAACAGGCATAGTGAGCAAACCTGTGGCACTTAAAACACTTTACATGGCTTGGAACTTTCTTCCCATGGTTCAAAGATCTTCTTTCCTCTTCTGACCCTCCTAGATCCTCCCTTCTTTTCTCCTTTTCTCACCTTCCTGATGAGGGATAGGTCTTGAGCATCCTTGAATTTGGGTGAAATTGTCTCTAATATCGTCTCTTTTTGGACAAAGTCATCCCACATTTCTCAAAAGTGGTTACTTCTCATGAGCACAAATACACTGCACACGGTGATTCCAAGCTGGACCAAAACCATTTAGAGTTATCTGAAATAGCTCACTCTCATCAATTTTGTCTCTGATGGCAGCGAGCTGATCTCCCAACTCTGTGATTTTCATTATATAGCTTGCTAAAGTGTCGGTCTTGCCGATTAGGGTATTGGTGAGCTTGTTCTTCCAAAGCATTTTATGGGACAAGTTGACACTTTGGTACAAAGTGACCAAGGCATCATACATCTCCTTCACTGCCATCTTCTCTGCAATGTGAGGGATCAAGTGATCCTTCAAAATTCAAATCAAGGACGATTTGCTTCATCTTTGCTGATTTCTTATTATGTTCTGCTAAGTCCTTGGGATCAGTGGGAGGTGTGACCTCCTTATCCACAAGATACAACAGTTCAACTTCTCCGAGAGAGATTCTGTTGCTTGCACTTCCACAGTACAAAGTTGGAAGCACCATCCAACATGTGACTCTTTTGGAGACTGACATTGGCCATTATTGCAAATCCTAAAAGTGCACTTGAACAAACAGATCAGACTCAAAAGTACTCAGATCTGCAACCTATCCTGGGTGCAGATCACCTATTTCAGGTCAATAACAACCTTCCAATCACTTGAAGATCCTGGGTGTCTCACCCAACAACATATCCTATGTCCTGATCTGCTGTACTCACTGAATCTTGGGCATCACACCCGTTAAAACTCTTTGACAACTCCCTCTCACATGTGACAGCCTATTCCATACACAGGTCTGGAGGATTTCACTTAATTTGCTTTGATACCAAGTCAAATTTCAGACCATGGTATGCAGATTCTGTACTCAGATAAATTAACCTAAACCTAGGTAGCTTAAAAACTGAAAATCTCAATCAGACCAGTGATCTTTGAATATGTTAATACTGTTGGAAATATTAATAGCGAATACACAAAACAGAACCACTCAAAACTGCATCTGTATTTTATTGCAAACTGTAAAGAAGAAAAATACAGTGCATAAGCTCAAAACACAATCTCGCTAACCAACACAGTGGTGCACCCCAGGGTTCCTTTTTAGAATGAGGAAGATGAGAAGTACAATGCAAACTAGACAATCAGTGATGCGCCCTAGGTAATAGCATCAAAACTCCAACCCTAACTCTCTAGGGTGGTGCGCCCTCATGCATGGAAACTGCTGCCAAGGATAGTGTGCCCTCATGCGTGGAAACTTCTGCCAAGGATAGTGTGCATGATTGAAGATGATAAAGTCAATGCATCAATTCACTGATCCCTTGAACTGAAGATCAACTGCTGCATGGTCTCCTTGGTCTCTGTGTCCCTTTTAGAATAGGCAAACTACTCATGCAAATGCCCTCTTCTAAATCTGGAAAAAGCATCTAAACTGGAGGCTAGCTGATGGTGGCACGTGCATGCTGAAGGCATGAAAGGCCCCCCTGCTAAACTGCTTTCTACATCACAGACTACTGTGGCCTCATTTGATCCTGTCATCACTACTGCAAGGAAAAGCTGAATTTGCCATACTGGAAACTGCTATGAAAGGTAACTGTGCCCAGAAGAGGAAGAAACAGCTACCGAGCAACCTGGTAAGATCTAACGATCCCCAACCTCAGGAGTTCCTTAATTCACAATAATTTTTTTAGGAATTTTGTCATATAAAATGCGTGCCATATCTGAAGCAGTTTCTCTTATTTAAATTATAAGAATTGCACCCAGTAAAGTGGTTAATTTGCCTAGCCATCTACTTGTAGAGACCCAGGTTGATTAAGTGTCAGGTGTGGATAATTAAAATACTACCCTAGGGGGTTTAGCTTGGCAAAATGAAATTATCTAGGGCAGAGTTTAATATGATTTTAATGGCATTCCTAATACTTAAATTACGCTTTTGGATGAAGGATGATTCAAAGACAAACACAAGCAATGAAAACAAGCCACACACCCAAAATCAGACCACCAGGCAAAGGGGGCGCATCCTCAAGCAGGTCAGTGCCAAATCCTAGGGTAAATGGAGTCAAAAGGTAATAAAAATAAACTCCTAGGAGTTTTGGACCGAGACTAAAAAATACGCAAATGCCGGATTTTACTAATTCTAAGTAAATGACTTCCCAGATTTTATAAGGGGTTTTAAACTTGTAAATTTTTTGGCCGACTATTGGAAATGAAATAAGAGAAATAGTTGAGACTTGTACCTGGTTCCTATAGAAAATGCTGATATAGTGACAATTTATCCCCGCAGAGATCAATTGAGAGAGATATGGCGGAGTTCCAACTTCCTTCCAAAATGCCCAAGTGGCCAAGTGCGTCCTTCCCTGCCAAGCAAACAACACAAATGTTAGTTTGATTTCTAAAGAAGAGCACAATCACACACAAAGGAATGCAGAGTCATAAATTGATGCTAAGATACAAATATACTCCATGTTTTCAATGATTTGAGAGAGAGCAAGAGAGAGATTTTCCACTAGTGCGCCCCCACAAAGTCGCTGCCCCTGTTTGCAAATGGAAATCACCACACAAATGCTGAGAACTACCACCAAATTTCTTTAGTGCAAAGGAAAGATAACATGCAATCACTATCCCGAGCATTCACAACAAGAGACACAAGTTTTCTCCTGCAAAAATTTCTCTCTATTAATCTTTTAAAGAGCCAAAAGTCCACACAAATGAGCAGCTTCTCCCATATATAGAAATGGGAGAGCAAAGCCTCTTCAAAATGAAGGGCTGAGATTATGAGATTATAAGATAGAAGTCTGATCCAATGGCTGAGATTTAAAATATCTCAACATTACATACACCAAGTCAAAGAGTGGGGGGGGGGGGAAATTTTCCCCTAGTGTGCCCAAGTACAAATGTGTAATAATAAATTATGATAGTGCAATGATAGGGGGTGTCTACAGGCTGTTTTATCTCCCTAGGAATACAACATCGCTGCCCCAAACAATAGCAAAGTGATCACATGAAGTGGCTGCTCCACCAAGTGCGCCCTCCTCCACAAGTGCGATTTGGCTAGGGAGAGCCAAATGTGGAGTGTGGGGCCCCAAGGAAAAATAATCATGTGAAATAATGTCTACTTCACCCCCATAACATAATAAAAATCATCCCATGTCACTTTGAGGCCATACATTTACCCTTTGAGAAATTTTATAAACCATGGTCACTTAATTAATTTAATTAAAATGTTGATATTGCCTGTAAATGCACAAATCTGCCCATAAAGTGCCCTTCTTTTCCTCATAAGTCTGATTTGAATGCAAAAATGAACTTAGAGGTGTGAAATCCATCGAGATTGACTACTCATATGCCATATATCCCTCTGCGATGTGATTTATGAAGAATTTCATGCCCAATAATTAAAATATATGGCCTATAAAAAAATAATAGATGTGTATCCGGGCCAAAATCAATTGAACGAAGCATGGAATGGTCCGATGGATGTCCGTAGGCATAAACGAACATGAAATGAGTGTCTGTAGTCATACCCACACCCGGGCCCCACCAAGTGACCAAGTCAAGGGTTGACCAAGTCAAACATGGTCAAACAGGCCCAAATTGATGACTGATCTAAATCTGAATATCTTTGTGTGCACAAGTTTAAAAAGTACTCTCCAAATTATATTAGCATTAGACATAAATCATAAGTGGTCTATAGCAGTGGTGATCATAACAAGCAATGTAAGATAGATAAAAAAATTCATAGTTTTACAACAATTATGAAGTCCTAGACGTATGCTCAAGTTCACATTCACTCCCATGTACAAGGTAGGCCACCCCTCACTTACTCTGGATGAAGTGGAAACAGTGAAAGACTAGGCTAAGTGAGGTTTGACTTATGTGGACAAAACTCAAGCTCTCTCAGAGTATAGGGGAAGAAAATGGAAACCACAGTGACATATGCAGGACATAAGACACTAGGGAAGGGAGGTTGTCTAAAAAATGGTTAGAGTGCTTAGAAGCTCTCTAGTAGGCTCTAGCAAGCATCCTCTATAACGTTTAATTAATATAGCTTTTGCAACATTTCCAATTTATTTAACATGTTCTTTCCTTCATTAGCCAACCTCCACGGCAGGTGCCCTGGATATCTTTGTGGGTCCCGGATAATGACTCGGTCCGACCTCCATTGCTTGCCACTGTCCATAGGTGCGAATCGCGATGGAGTTACCACCCTATTGCCCTTTACGAGAAATGGCCTTACATCATACAAATGATGAGTGCTCATCGCTTGGCCACTGACTAGTTACAAAAAGATTTATTTGATTTCATTTCATTTAGGCCTAGTGTTAAGAAACCAACTATTCGTAGTTGGCCTTGCATCCTTGAGATATAACATGTGTCCTTCCGATGCATTTTATGAGGATAACTTGCTTGGAAGACTAAGGGAGACAAACCAGTGGACAACACAATGTGCAGCCACACACTATAGAGCCTAGGCCCTAGACACAAGTAAACATGGAGTCTATCCAACAAAGAGGTCAAGGTGGGGGAAACTCTTTGATCTCAAGAGTCTCATCCAAGTCAGGGGAGATAATTAGTATAGCAGACAAATGGATGGGTGGAAGACAAGTGAAAAGGTAGTGCCAGAAGTAGATGGGGAATGGGCTAAGTTGTACATGGGGCAACCCTACTACTGAGCATATGAATAAGTCTTGACATTGTGCTGCTTAACCATTCAATTGTTAGTCCAAAAGCAACTAATAGATCATCACCACATTGCTACCACATATGACTAGTCATATCTACTAATATAAACAGGCAAGACAAAATATACAAGCAAACCACATGCTATATACCTCCTCAGGCAACTCTGTATCAGGATCTAGATCTGCAATGCCTCTGATTGTCTGAAAGGGCAAGGAAAATGTATATTAGCAGTCTGCTCTACTGTACTGCTCAAGTGAACCATGGTCTACTAAGCATCTCTCAGGGATCATATGGGCTCAAAAGTGACAAAGTAAGCTGGCACTGTTGCTATGGGGCTCTAGCTGTCTCTGAAAGTACTCAGCCACTGATCATCACTGCTCAAAAATAGGCTCATCTCAGTAGGGACTGGCTCTGGTCTGGAACAAAATTGGTTTGCAACATCATGGTAGCCCAACTACTATGGATGTGATAACAGCACCTTTGAGCAACAATTTCTCCATCTTCAACAGAAATTGGGGATGATTTCCTCTATCACTACGCAGGGAGGAAACGATGAACATTAAGTCTATTTTTACTATTTAGTAGCCATTTTATATTAAGTAATTTATATTTTAATGCCCCTCATGCCAAAAAAAGTTGAAAAGCTAATTTTGATAGGTTAGCTTATTTTAGGGTAAATTTATTAAAAGCTAGAGCTATTTTATCTTTGATGCCCAAATTTGGAATTTTTTCATATTATGAAAATATGTTGTTGTGTAGTGCAGGGAATTACAATTTGAGAGTGATTGCCTCTCCAATTCTCTATTTCTGTCGTTTGCACTTACCCTTACCTTTGATAAACTTCCACATTATAATTTTCTAGATGAGACATAGTTGCCACTTGAACTTATCTGGAAGCTTTCTTAGCTTTTTGTCTTGCGTGAACCAATGAAACATCATCGTTCTTTGATGAAATTACTCCACATAATTTGCAAACCGTTGGAATACAAACAGGACATTGGTTTTCTGTAATTGTGTGCCTTCTGCAAAGAAAAGCATTTTGGAAATGAACTTATATTTGATGCCGATGGATCTGTCAGAAGAATTCCTCCTACGATTTGGCACTGAACTGCCATAATTGGGACGAAACTAGATGTTCTTGCCACATGTAAAGCTGAAACTTATAGAATCACATTTTACAGAACTCCTATTTGCCCAACCGTTGTGTGTGGAATTCCCATATGTGGAATCCCTCCTCGTCTTTAGAGGCACATTTTTTGTGGACACATACTTGGAGGACTCTTGAATTATGCAAATAAATATCGTATTGGATCTTTGAGATTAGAATAGCAATTCGCTTATTAGTTACTCTTGAGTATTATAAATATAGAAAAGGTACTATTCTTCACCTGTTTTTCTTTGGAGAATTTTGAAGTGCATCATGGTCTTTCTCCAACAACAACATTTATTCCCCAAGATTTTGATGACATTCTACATAGCATATTTGAGAATTGGCTCTTTTTAGCATATAGAATCAACCTGAGATTTGAACTAAATTTTCAATCAAATAAATTTTTTGTTCCAAATTACCTATTAGATTGTCTGAAAAATTGGGTAACTTTTGCAAAAAATGGTACGGGTTTAGATATTTCCCTTTCCACACAATCCATACACAGGTTGTCAATCTGCAGGTAAACTTGTTCATGGAAGCACTGAGTGCAGAAGTCTTTGATAGCTACCTAAAAATGATCAAAGGATTGTTTGAACTTGGACCTTATGACTTATTGCATTCCTACTAGGCAAGCGGCAAGATATCCCATATACAACATTGGATCAAGTCACTTCATTTAAAGCTAGACTAATAGATCAGACCAGGTTTAGAACATAAAACCATTCTATACTAAAGCATACCTATTACCAGCCATAAGTAATTCAGATCATTCACAAACCAGTTTTTAAATATATTTCCACTTGATTAACTTGGGGGTGGTTGCTGCACTTTTATGACCTGTTCGTTGGTGTTAGTTATATTGAGATCAAATTACCTGTCAATCAAGTCTACTTTGATCAAAACTTTACTAGGAGGGTTTAATTGGTAGCCGTTGGAGTGATCAGGCCACTGCTAGTATCTATTTAGAGATAACTTTTAAATGTAAACATTCACCATAAACAGTAGAAATAAGTGAATTCTGACTGGCAAGTAGTACGTATTCTCTCACATCAAAGAACATTATATCTCATCAATTGAAGATACATCAGAAATTATTTTCATTAAAAGTAAAGATCACGATCAACAAAGTTAAATGGTCTGATTCTGATTTAAATCAACACATAAAAGTAGCCTCAATACGTAATATCATCAACAGTTAGGTCTGAATTGAAGCTTGCAAATAATATTGATAGGCAAAATCTTCATTAATCAACTTTACATTGCCCAAGCTTTTTGGAAACTTATGCCAGCAATCAAATTGATACCAGCTAACATATATCAACCTCTTTGTATCTGTTGGATCTGCACATTAGGGTTAGAGGTTAATAAATTCAAACTGATGGCAAAGCCTCAACACATACTATGGGTCGACACCATTAACACCCATTCTGCATACTATAATCCTCACTGCCCAATTAAAGGAATTGAAACAATCAACAGATGCAGTGAGTCACTGCTATTCCTTTTATCAAATCAGATGAGGAGCAAGAAGGATTCTACACTAGATACTACCTACCAACATAAATGCAAACATATCTTTAGCAATCCCTAGGTGTATCGATGAGGCCTTTGGCTGATGTTTTTTTGGGTAGGATGGGTTGATGAGGCCTTGCAAAACGTGAGAAGCCCTTAGTGGGCCTTGACAGAATACCCCTGGATAACTTGGATAAGAGATCTAAATTGATCCTAAAATATTTTGAAAAGTCGAAAGTTGAAGTCTTCAACTAAAAAACATTAACCAAGTTCGAACTTTGTACCTTTCAAGTGCTTCATTTGGAGTTTGAGATTATAATTCACAAACACCAAATCATTAAGCTGTTTTTAGGTCGGTTGTGTCTTTTTGAGTATATTTGCTCAATGAGACCCCGATTTTTCTCACAATCTGACACAAGGCAAGTCTCGCTCAATATTGAAATAGTGAATGATTGTAGCTTCAGGAGTTGACCAAAGTTATCCTACAATCCACCTAGCATAGTACATACAACTTTACAAGATATTAGAATTTAAAATTCAAGATAAAAAAACAGTATTAAGAATTGGGATTCTAATATAGCTGCGCTTGATCTAAGGAGTAGTCCCTGGTAGCATATGCTTTCTTGCTTTTACTGCACTTGACATGGAAAATAATCCATTTGCGGTCCTGAAAAACTGAAGTTGGGTCATCTCCTTCCTATTTAAGGCGTCACTTCATGCCCAAAATGTTGCTCAATTGAAGTAGAGAGACCCCTCTTCACTTCTGCATCTTCTTCTGTAATGCTAGGTTTAGAAAGTAACAAGCAACATGTCTAAGCCAATGGAATTGATTGGTTGACCTGTTGTCAATTATAACTGAGAGGCATATATTTGTCCTCGTTGCTTCCATAGGTGGCACTAATGGCTCCCTTGGCCCTATCCATTGCCTCATAAAGGTAAGCCATTGTGGATTTGCCACTATCCACCATCTGAAGGACTCTGACAAATATCTTGGAATATGTGACAACTTTGTCAATATCCCTCCAAAATGCATCATTGTAAGAAAGTGCTGCAATCTGCAAGCCTTCAGTTGTCTTTGAATACTTGGACTCAGTCCAGTCATGGGACACAAACATCCTCTTCGAAGCTAGCTTTGTTTAACAATGCACATGGTTATTATGTTTGTGGTGAATCTGGCAAACAAGCTTCTTGCCTTCAGAGTGAGCCCTCCTTCATGCAAAGTAACCTAGTATGATTATAAATTTATTTTGTAATGGACTTAATCTTCTCGACAATTTCTTGGACCTAAAAATGTTTCCCAATATCCTGTAAAAGGAGGTCTATGCAATGTGCAACATACGGGGTCCAAAATATGGAGGGGTATCTCTCCATCAAACAATTAGTCAATGACGACATAGTTAGCAGCATTGTCAGTGACTACTTGCATTACATTTCCAATGTCCACTTCTAAAATACCAATGAATGCAAATCACAAAGAAGTTCAACATGTTTTACCTTGTTAGATGCATCAACAAATTTGATGAACATGGTGCCTTTGGTGCAAGATACAAGGAAATTAAGTAGGGTCCTGTTTCTCATGTCTGTTCACCCATCTAACATGATAGTGCAACTTGTTTCCTGCCATGAATCCTGAATATTTTGCAGGACCTCTTGCAGGACTACCGCAGACAACATTTCACTGTTTCAGTTTTTAAGGCCTTGGGCAAAGGGGCTTTGCAGCCTGTTATCACTCAAACTCATACCCTTAGAGATAAAGTGCTAAAGCTCTAGTTATGGTTTTGATGAAACTAAGAGGGAGCCCAATGTCACCACACTGAACTCTTTTCTGCTCTTTAGGTTGGCTCTTCTCCAACTCAAGCGAGGCTTCCCTAGATTAGGATTACTAGAGCTTGCAATAAAGAACAAGGTGAAATGAAGAGTTGGTTCTAGCAGAAAAATATGATTTTGTAAATTGGAATAAGGATGAATGGACTGGAGACTAGTATCTTATCCATTGGGCAATATGGGATCAACCAAGGCTCAAACGAAGGTTTAAAGGAAAGATTAGAAAGGTTTAGGGCTGGAAGTTACAAACCGTTATTACTCTCTGAGTCTCTAATTGTTTCACCTAGTTCAGAAATCTAACAAAAGGAAAACCCTGGATTCAGTTATTTTAACATAGTCTTGAAGGGATACTTGTCATGAACAAGGGATAAGAGAGCATACAACAAATATTGAGAGAACACCACAACTTAACACTTCCAATTGACAATCACCACATGGAAACGAAGATACTTACTCCGTTAGTTCTCAAGAGTCAAGACCATTAACATTTGAAGATTCCATCCATAAGTGAAACATGAGTAACAAAATACCATCTAAGAGAAGTGCCTTGATCAACCAAATTCAACTAAGCCCAATGGGATTTCTCCCCCAAATCCACCATGAGAAATGAAGGAGAGAGCAAACCCTTATATAGGTTGTAGCTCATCTTCCTTCTACAATAAAATATCAATAAAAATCCTAGATGTTTCCTAGGGAGGATTAAGGAAAACCAAAATACTCCATCTACTACAACAAAACCATAAAATAAGGTGGTTAAAGCCACATGTACAAGCCTCCAATCAATGGAGAGTGGGATGTCTCCATCAAGAGAGGGAATATACCAAGTAGATCCTAGCAGCTAGCCTCTAAAGGCACTCCAAGTGTAGTGCTCCAATAAAACAAACCCTCAAAGTTTGCAAGATGATGAATGAAACCCTGGATTTAGGGTTTGATCTCCCTAGATCCTCTCCAATGCCAAACGTCCTCCTCAAAATGTGTTACAAGTCCTCCAAAGTAGGAAACCTTCTTCAAAATAGGGAATAAAACAACATCATGACACCTTCAAGGTGGACGCCTCAACAAGTATGTCCAAAATAGTTCCCACAAGTGGGACGTCTCATGAAAAAGTGTTTTATAGATACTCTCCAAGGTGAATGCTCAACCTAGATGGCATAGAAATGAGTGCAAGTGATCCTCCATGCGAAACGTCCCATCAATCATGGCTAAAATAAAGTCAAAGAGGCTCTAATGACCACATGTGTGGCTCTCCAAGTGAATGCTCCATCAATAAAGCATGTTTGAGTGTGGAAGCAAACTCCAAGAGTTGATGCCCTCCATCATTGAAGGCATGAAAGGTTTTCCAAGGTGAATGCTTCTTAAGACAATTCTCAAAACATGCGCACAAGGCCGTGATGCATCGGTTGACCCATTAGAAGATGAAGTGATGATGACCATATGCCAAATCTATCCCTCCAAGCTAGGACATCCCCTAAAAAATGGCTCAACTTTAAGTGCCAAGCCATCAATACATGTGTAAAAGATAGATCCATGGAATGAGGAGCCCACCAATCAAGTAGAAGCAACAAATCCAAGAGGAAGGGGGAAACTCCTCCTCCAAGCAATGAAGTACAACCATGCATCAAAATATGCACCAATAGACAATATCAAGGGGAGCGTTCCATTAACAAAGGTAACTAATAGTGCCAAGATGCAATCCATGTGCTAAGAAGCAAGGGTGCTCATGAAGAAAGTGTGCTCCATGACAAATTTGTGTTATGCCACCAATAATGTACTAGAAGGGAGGGGGCTCCAATGCAAACCAATCATAAACCATCCACAAATGCAAACCACATCCAATTAGCTAGAGTGCCACCCATAGAAGGCCTCCATACATCATCAAGTTATGCAAAAAAACCAAGTGCTCCATGAGGAAAGATATAGTCCGTGTCATCAAGATGCCAAATCAAACCCACAAAGCAAAGGCACTCCATCAAGTGGTGACCAATGTGTCATGAGCAAGCAACATATAAATGAAATGCACCATTATCTCCTAGAGCGTTCTAGTTAGGAGGTCTCAAAACCACATAACCTCATCAATAATCACCCCATTGGCAATACTTCATCAAAGTGCAATTATTAGCACCTTCCCAAAGTTGAGGAAATCACAAAATGTTAGATAATTGTTAAGCAAAACAAATTCCAAGCATGCCAATATTACCAAGAGAAGAGCATATAAATATCAACACACCATGGAGAGATCACATCACATAGCTACTAGCACAAATATTTCATGAAGATCCATCTGTTGAAGAATGTAACTTCGGAAGTTATTCTTATTTGTATTATTTGAGTCACTTGTATTATTTGTATTGTACACCCCACGGGGAATATTATTGATGTAATTGATTATGTAAAAGTCATTGAAAGAGTCAATGTAAACCCTAACTGTTAGGTTGGCTTGGAAAGATCTAGAAAATAATATTTTATTGTAAAGTGTACAAGTCGGCCCAGTTAGGTGAGTCAAGCCAACCTAATTAGTAAAAAGGACAATTGTTTTGTTTAGTATAAATAGGAGGCTCGCCCTCCTCATTTGCACACTTCACTCACTCATCTAATTCCCCATGAGGAGAGAGAAAGAGTCGTTCAGAGTAGCTGCTTGTGGAGTCTTCTTGTTTTGAGTCTTTGCACGAGGGACATTATTGTACATTCTGCAGAATCTATATAGAAGAAGTTTGTTGGGTTTTTCTGCCCCGAGAGGGTTTTCCCAGGATAAATTTGTTGTGTACTATTGTTCATGCTGTGCTTGTTTATCTTTCAGTGATCCTTATTGTTATTGCACTTAAAAATATAACATGGTATTAGAGCTAACCTGAAAGAGAACATTGTGTAGCTGCTGCAATTGCAGAACTAGTGTTTCCATTTCTAGAAACTAGTCATCTTGGAATTTTCGCTATAAATCACTTTTGACGAAGGTTCAGGATCTGAAACTGGGACAGGCTGAAGATGAAATGTTCATGTATCTTGTATGCGAGTTTCAGCCTCATATTCGTTGTACTTTAGGAGATACGCTCCATGCAAATTAGGGTTCCAGCCTCTTCCATAATTCAGTTTTAAATAGGTGACCTAGGGAGAAATGCTATATCTCTGGCTAGGAAGATCCAAATTGAATTTCGTAAGATGTTCCAGAAATAACACGGACTATAGTTTCCCTGGTGCGAGTTTCAGAACCCGAAGTTGAAATAGTGACACGTGGCAGTCCGTACAAGTTCGCTATACTGAAACAGTCCATAAACAGGTCATCTTGGGAAACTTAGCATAAGTCCCACTTGGTGAATCCAATATTGCTCTAACTTGTGGGGTTGGATAGAGGACAAATCATACTATCTTAGAACGAAGTTTCAGACCTTGAGGAGCAAATTTTTTTGAGATACACCAGAATTAAGACCGGACAAATCTGCAGTAGAAATTAAAGAAACTAGGGCATCAAATATTTTGTAGTCCTGTCTACAGATTTGGGAAAAGGAGTAAATTGCTCAGCTCGCCTTGGGGAGGCACATCTTTTCATCCTCTTAGATTTCCAAGATCCAGAAGTTGAAAAATTAGGGTTTCTCTGTCAAACCCTAGATCACCCCGCAACTAGTTTTCAGAAGGTCAACCTTTGGTTGGAGCATCTCATTTGGTAAGTTATACTATATCTATTTCCATTTGAGGTTCTCATTTATCAAGTTTATCAAGATGTCAACCAATACCAAGCTTGAGGATAAGCTTGAAGGAGCTGACAACTTCCAAGCATGGAAGTATAGGGTGATGCTCATCCTAGAAGAGCATGATTTGGACAAGTATGTTACAGAAGTAGTTGCGGAGCCAGAGGGAGATGAGGAGAAAGCAAAGCACGAGAAGAATCTTATCAAATCTAAGAGGATCATAATTGATTCCATCAACGATCACTTGATCCCACACATCTCATCTCTAAAGACTCCAAAAGAGATGTTTGATGCACCGAAGGGACTATTTGAAGGAACCACATCAATAGGAAGATGACCTTGAAGACTCAACTCAAGGCTGTGAAGATGTAAAACAATGAAAGTATCCAATCCTATTTCACTAGGGTTTCCAACATCAGATGAAGTTGAAAATGCAAAACTAGTGATGACTACCCTAATGGTCTTCCAAGATCATGGGAGTCATATATTCAAGGAATATGCTCAAGGAAGAAACCTATTTTGTTCAACGCACTCTTGGAACTTTGCACTCAAGAAGAAGATAGGATTGCTACTAGAGAAGAAAAGCTAGGAGACGAAGAAAATCAAGCCTTGGTAACTCATACCAAGAGAGGAAAGAGAGAAGATCATCATCACAAGAAATCATACAAAGCTAGGAAGAAAGCTAAAGAAGATTCCTTCAGTGACGAGGAATATGTACTTTAATCCAAACTGGAAATATGGAAGAACCTCTTATCCATTTCAGGATCGGATAAGAATGGATGCAGTTGTGGTTGGTGATGAAGAAGGAAAACATAGATTCAACACTAGTACACAGCTACATGTTATCTATGGTATAGAAGACTTGTTCAACATTGTCAATCATAAGCAAGAAAGGCACAGGTCCTCAGAATCAGATGATGGAGTAGAGCACACTGTCAGAGACTAGTAATTCCTGTAAGGAGACTAGGATCAAGAGAGATCCTACCAAACAATCAATATAAGTATTTGAATTGTGTACATATTTATATTCCTAGATTTAGGAAATGTATTATGCATGTTAGAGTGTTTGCATTGATGAACAATATACTACTAAGATGCATGTGATAGGTAAGTGGCCTATGGTGTTGTACAACATTCCATTGCTACTTATCTAGAATGAAACCTCTTTGTTGACATGTTGGGAGTAGTGCACACTCTTAATAATGTTCTGGTAGAGATGGAAGGCATCTAGAAAGTTACCATATGAATGTGGGATATGGATAAATGTTGAATCATTGGCTAAGATAGTTGCATGATTGTGTGCATAAGAATTTGTCATTGTTAATATGTTTTGGAAACTATGAAATGTTTCTAACCATGCAACTGAATTTGACTTGTAGGAAAGATCATGTACCATCACCTACAAGAGAATAATGATGAAACTTGTTCCGTAGAACAAGTGACGATGGTTTAGCGATGACATTCAAGAAGATTTACGAAATCAAGTATACTACAGAAGTACAAAGCGAGGGTTCTCTCAGAAAGATGGAGTTGACTACGACGATACGCTGCTCTAGTGCCAAACACACGTCCTCAATGGTGGATATTACACTAGATAGATGGTGTAATCAAAGTAGAAGTGAATATCGAGCAATCTTTAGGATTCAAGACTCTACAGAGAACCACATGTGCACAGATTGAAGAAGGCTTTGTACGGGCACAAAAGCCACCCATGGGATAGCATGATGAGCTTGAGGATCACCTAGATTGATGAGATATCAACCTTTGCTACAAGGTTGAAGATGATGAGCTCATAGATGGGTGCAAGAGAGAAATTGCAACAGAGTTCGATATCTTGGTATCTAGTGACCTAGAGAGATGACATAGATGGATACATAGAAGATTATCAGAAGAGAAGGCTACCAGTCACTCCGGTGCAAAATGTCTCGATGCAGAGAGTACAAGATGTAGAGGGAGGATAGTGCTCAGTTACAGAGGGAGCAAGAAATCCCCGCTTTAGAGGAAGTGACTACAACGCATATTGAGAGACATTATCACTTAGCCTCTATCTGTGGCAAATATTGTTTGCCCCAGTGTCTTAGGGATATGCTCAGAGTGATACCGGATGTCTCCCCTCATGAAGAGGAAGTATATATGGTACAGTTAGAGACAGGTACCTAGGACATGGTACGATAGGATAGATGGGTTTCTGACGAGCTTGGGCTTTACCAAGAGTAAAGCGAATTCCAACCTTTACTACAAGGTTGAGGAAGGAAATCCTATGATTCTATTGTTGTATGTAGATGACTTGTTTTTGACAGGTGAAGAGAAGCTCATAGCAGAAACAAAGAGGAAGCTTGCCGTTGAGTTCGAGATGAAAGACCTAGGTATGATGAATTATTTCTTAGGTCTTGAGGTGGCAGAATCCGAGGAAATTTTCCTAGGTCAAGGAAAGTATGCAGTAAAGATCCTAAAGAGATTTGGGATGATGGATTGTAAGGCCATGGCCACACCCATGGCATCGAATTTGAAGTTGTTGAGTGATACTACTTAAGAATTGGTGGATGCCACAATGTATCGACAAATGATTGGTTCGTTGATGTATTTGATGAACACGAGGCCAGACTTATGCTTTGCGGTGAACACTCTGAGTCAGTATATGGTAGAGCCGAGACACGTTCACCTGGTTGCGGCAAAGCATGTGATGAGGTACTTGAAGGCTACGGTTGATTATGGCCTCAGATATGCATCGGATCAGAAGGTTAACCTATAGGGTTATGTTGATGCGGATTGGGGCGGGAGTGTCACAGATAGAAAGAGCACATTAGGATGCTGCTTCAGTTTGGGATCAGGTATGATATCATGGTTCAGTAGGAAGCATACGAGTGGCACTCAGTACAACAGAGGTCGAGTATATGGAAGATTGTTTAGCAAGCTGCGAGGCAGTGTGGTTTCGAAAGTTGCTATCAAGACTGTTTGATCTCGAGTTGGAGGGGACTTGTATCTTCTGTGACAACCAGAGTTCTGTGAAGTTATTGGAGAACCCCGTGTTCCATGACAAGTTGAAGCACATCGAGATCGGGTATCACTATATCTGAGATATGGTGCAGAAGGGAGAGTGAAGCTACAATATATAGCAACATAGGAGTAGATAGCCAATGTGTTGACCAAGCCTTTGTCGAGAGGGAAGTTTGAATACTTCAGGGACAAGCTTGGAGTGGTTCAGATCAAGAGGGAGCGATGAGCTTGGTTGAGGTAGCAGGTAGTCACGGGTCATGTGACGTAATTGAGTCTCCTAGGCTATGAGAGGATCTGGACGAGTGGTGAGGTAACACAAGTGGTTGTGGTGTGCAACGTAATGGATGCTCCTGGGTTGGACCCATTGGATGGCTTGCTTAGTTCGTGGATGAGGACAGTGATATCCAGTATGAAAAAGGACTGGCACTGTGGTGGAAAATCCTAGATTTGGTCTAGGTCACATCCAGTATGAAAAAGGACTGACACTGTGGAAAGTCTTGGAATGATGCTTCTGGTCTGCTTAGCTGCGAAAGATCATTTTCAGGTCTTGTAATGATGCTCCTGGTCTGCTTAGCTACGGGAGATCATTTACAGTGGAAAAGTCCTAGACTCGGTCGAGGTCACATCCAACATGAAAGAGGGTTGGCTCTGTGGTGAAAAGTCCTGGAATGATGCTTCTGGTTTGCTTAGCTGCAGAAGATCATTCGTAGGTCCTGTAATGATGCTCCTGGTCTGCTTAATTGCGAGAGATTATTTACAGTGGAAAAGTCCTAGACTTGGTCTAGGTCACATCCAGCATGAAAGAGGATTGGCTCTGTGGTAAAAAGTCTTGGAATGATGCTTCTGGTCTGCCTAGCTGCGGAAGATCATTCGTAGGTCCTGTAATGATGCTCCTGGTCTGCATAGCTACGGGAGGCTTTACAGTGGAAAAGTCCTAGACTCGGTCTAGGTCACATCTAGCATGAAAGAGGGCTGACTCTGTGGTGAAAAGTCCTGGAATGATGCTTCTGGTCTACCTAGCCATGGAAGATCATTCGCAGGTCCTGTAATGATTCTCCTGGTCTGCTTAGCTACGGGAGATCATTTACATTGGGAAAGTCCTAGACTTAGTCTAGGTCACATCCAACATGAAAGAGGGCTGGCTCTGTGTGTGAAAACCCTAGACATGGTCTAGGTTACATCCAACATGAAAAAGGGCTGGCTCTGTGGAACTTCTTATGACATATAGATTCGGGAGATGCAGATGTCAATAGTTCGTGTACAAGAAGCGTGCAGCAGCGTGAAGACGATGGTGATGAAGACTGAAGAATACCTTCCTTGTTAAGAGGGAGTGTTGAAGAATGTAACTTCAGAAGATATTCTTATTGTATTATTTGAGTCACTTTTATTATTTGTATTGTACACCCTACGGGGAATATTATTGATGTAATTGATTATGTAAAAGTCATTGAAAGAGTCAATGTAAACCTTAAGTGTTAGG
Organism: Larix kaempferi; assembly: GCA_027924585.1. NCBI lineage: Eukaryota > Viridiplantae > Streptophyta > Pinopsida > Pinales > Pinaceae > Larix > Larix kaempferi. The sequence goes on from BSBM01000893.1 coordinate 4,359,922, forward strand.
TCGGGTTGGAAAGATCTAGAAAATAATATTTTATTGTAAAGTGTACAGGTAGGCCCAGTTAGGTGAGTCAAGCCGACCTAATTAGTAAAAAGGTTAAGTGTTTTGTTTAGTATAAATAGGAGACTCGCCCTCCTCATTTGCACACTTCACTCACTCATCTAATTCGCATGAGTAGAGAGAAATAGTCGTTCATAGTAGCTGCTTGCGGAGTCTTCTTGTTTTGAGTCTTTGCACGATACTATTGTACATTCTACAGAATCTATATAGAAGTTTGCTGGGTTTTTCTGCCTCGAGAGGGTTTTCCTAGGATAAATTTGTTGTGTACTATTGTTCATGCTGTGCTTGTTTATCTTTCAGTGATCCTTATTGTTTTGGAAGTTAAGGTTAGGTCATTGACTGTGCAAATATAAAATATATTTTTCTAGAGAGAGGGCATGGTAGTATTGTGTGAGAAACATAAGAGAGAGCATTCATGAGAACATTGAATGTGGAGTGAAGAGAGGAAGAGAACAAGGAAAAGAGAGAAGGGGTTCAAGATTACTTGAAGGCACAAATACCAAAGTAAATCCAAGGCACAATAACCAAGAAAGAGAGCAATCTTCTTCAGTCTGTATAGCAGAGAGGAACCACGGTCATACAATTCAGTTTTAACTGTCCATACTGTGCAAAATTTGACAAGCTGTATTGGTTTATAGTGCACAGATTTCAAGGTTGAAGATTGGCATTGAAACTGAGGGGTGTATTGCTGTTGGTAGGTTCAGGAAAGTCCGTACTATACCTGCAGATTAGTACTGAGCAATGTTTGGCATTGATTTCAAGGTGAGAAACCATGCAGTAATTGTATAGTAGTTTGCACTACCGTACAAAAATTGATGGGCATAAGTTTCAAGACTTTGTATTGGATTGAGATAAGTATTGGTGTTTGAGTTTGTCATACAATTTGAAAGCCTGTAAATGTTTTCTTGAGAAGTAATAATAAATAGTAGGATCTATGTCTCAATATATAGTCGTAGAATCAACTGGAATTGAAGTGAGTGTAATTTAGTTTTCCATGTAGTACCAATGTTATATACTGTATGGTATAGCCTTGCACAACTCAGGCAATGAAAAATGTGAGAATGTTACTGAAGCCCAAGGTCTTCCATCCCAAACCGTTGATATGTACGCGTTTTTACCATGTGAATAAATGAATTGAAGTCGAACATGGGGAACGTCGTTTGATGTATATCATTAATAAACATGATACAACCGATCAATGATGATAATGGGAGTCGAGGTACTTTGTACATTCTAGTAAGTGTGAATAAGGGAGTTGTCGTTGAACACTTGTAGAATCTATCAAATAGGGGACTTTGATGAATTCCCACTGTTGATAGTGAGGGAACTTGTCATTGATGATTGCAAGCCCCAAGGTACTAAAAGGTCTCTAAATGGCATTCCCAGAGCAAGATGAGTCAGTGTCGATGGGAAAAGATCTATTGGAAGGGAGGCATTAAGGCATCGCCCATCAACCAACATGAGAAAATATCAAGAACTGACTTGTTTGGATAGGTCTTGGACAAAATTTTGTAGGAACACACCACCAGGTACGTCTCTTGCATGCACTAGATGTGAATCGTGCACAAACAAGACCCCTTGATAAATAACCAATAATGAGAGTCATTGACAAGGGCGAGGATTTCCGTCAATGATGAAAATGGAGTCCAAGCTACAACACGAATCCCAAAATGTGAATAAAGGTCTTGTGGTCGAACATAATGGGAAACCGCTCAGTCGGAGACCAATGATGAGGTGTCATCTGCTAAGTGCAAGGTATCATACCAATGATGTATGAAGGGCCAAGGTGCTATGGACTCTAGGTCATCTTCTTAGAGCAATGTGTCGTCCTCGATAAGAAGTGACCCACTAGTGAGAAGTCAATGAGGACCTTCTACACTAGCACCTAAGTCACTTGACACGAGAACACGGGACACGAAGGACATGAAAATACGAGTATACAACATAGACACAGTGACCCCCAAAATTAGGACACAGAGGGCACATTATACATATATTGTTGGATTTTGTGCAACTTCGGAAGATATTATTTATTGTATTTCTATTGTACTTGATTGTACCTGCTAAGGGAGATGAACTTGATGTAATTAACTATGTAAACCCTTGAAAGAATCAATGTAAACCTTGAGGTGAAAAGAAGCAAAAGAAAAGATTAAAATTAATTATTAATTGCCCCCGAAGTGAAGTCGACCCAGTCAAATAGAGAAGTCGGCTCAGCTAGGGTAAAAGCCAGTTTTGGCACTTGTATAAATAAGAGGTAAAGTCACCTCACACTCACACTCACTCATTCACTCAAGTTCGCATCACTTGGAAAGAAAGAAGTTCGCATTTGTTGGAGAAGAAGACTATTTTGGGGTTTCTACTTTTGGAAAGCATTTCCATCTTTTCTCTTTTATGATTGTACTTTGATCTCGGAATTATCATCTCCATACGAAGGTTGCTTGGTTTTCTCCCGTTTGGGTTCTGGTTTCCCAGGATAAACTCTGTTGTTATTGTTTTGTGCTTTGTCTTTCTTCTAGTGATCCTGTTTATGCAATTGAATTATTATGCTTTGAATGTATGAAATTAACATGGTATCAGAGCAGTTTTAGAAGAAGCCATTGCCGGAACTAGGGTTTCATCTTTTGAAGTCTTCACCAAACTTTTTGAAGAAAAATAGCCTTAGGAATTTCGCTCTAAGGAGGGCGCATCTTTTGGTGAAGACGGAATTCAATTCCAAGAACTTTCAATTTTTGACCTAATTCTACCGCTGTAGCAGAAATTAGGGTTTCAGGTTTTACCCACTTTTCTCCACAGTTTTGGATCAACCCTACCTCATCTCAACTCGCCATGCTAGGGCGCATCTACCTGTGGAATTAGTTTTCCAAAATTCCAACTTGAATTTTTGACCTAGCTCTTGTTAGGGTTTTTGAACCAAATCTGTAGTAAAGATGATTGGAATGAAGGTTGAAGATCGTGTGGAAGGAGCTTCCAATTTTATCTCTTGTAAGTCTAGGGTTCTTCTACTACTAGAAGAAAATGATCTTTTACAATATGTAAATGTGAAGTTCCTAGAACCAGAAGCTGAAGAAGACAAATCCCGCTGGAGGAAGAATGATGCCAAAGCAAGAAGGATTCTGGTGGACTCAGTTAGAGATCACTTAGTTCCACAGATCTCAGGGAAGAAGACTGCTAGGAAGATGTTCAAGACCATAAAGAAGTTGTTTGAACACACTAGTATCAATGTATCCGTTACATTGAGGAACCAGCTTTCAAATATGAAGATGTCCAAGTAGAATCCATTGCCTCATACTTCATGAGGTTCACAAAACTAAGGGACAAGCTTAGTACCGGTGGAGATCCCATTGATGATAAGGAGCTTGTTCTCAACACTCTGAATGGTCTTCCTCATCTTGGGAGTCTTTCATTCAAAGCATAAGTGGTAGATCCAAACTACCCAAGTTTGATAAGCTATGGGCAGATTGCACTCAGGAGGAGATAAGGATTGCAGCACGACAAAGACTCCATGGTACTCAGCCTGAGGAGAATCAAGCATTTGTATCCTATACCAAGAAAGGTAAGGGAAAAGGAAGCAAGTTCCATAAACACAAGCACCAAGATAGGAGATCAAGTCCTTGCCTAGATCAAAAGAAGAAGAAGGACATATCTCAAGTTCAATGCTATAGGTGCAGGAAATATGGACACTACACCAGTAGCTGTTGATGTACAAGTAAAAGGAAGCATGAAGCATCCACTGCTGATGTAGAAGAAGATCATCATCACAAGAAGCAAAGGAATGAAGATCATACAAAATTTCTATTCATATCAGCTTTGTTAGGTACTATTCCCACCACTAGTGACACTTGGCTCATAGATAGTGGTGCTACTAGACACATGACAGGTTATAAAGAAAATATTTCAGAATTAGTTGAGAAAGATTCACATCTCCGTGTTGTACTTGGAGATGATGCTAACTACACTGTGAAGGGATCTGAAGCCACCTCCCTTCAACTAGAATCAAATGATACATTGCGCATGAGTGATGTGCTCTATGTACCTGGTATGAAAATAAACCTTCTCTCCATTTCAGCCTTGGAAGACAAAGGATATAAAGTAGCTTTCTTTGAAGGGAAAGTACTTCCTTGGCACAAGAACTCAAGCATGAACACAACCAAAGTTATTGGTATAAGAGAAGAGAGCTTGTATCGACTAAACACTCCACCAGTCCAAGCCGTAGTACATGATGCTGCAAGTATGGGCGAATTATGGCACAAAAGACTAGCTCATCTAAACTATCGAGCTCTCCCGGCACTGAAGAATATAGTGACAGGTTTACCAGGGCTCCAGGTAGACCATGATGGAACATGTAGAGGATGTGCACTTGGCAAGAATGCCAAGAGATCTTTTCCAGATAGTGAGAGTAGATCCAAAGGGATTTTGGATCTAGTACACTCCGACTTGTGCGGACCCATGATAGTTGCTTCATTGGGTGGATATCATTACTATATAACATTCATTGACGATTACTCGAGAAAGACTTGGATATACTTCCTCAAGTCTAAGGAATCCGAGGAAGTACTCAACAAGTTCAAAGAATTTAAAGCACAAGTCGAGAATCTGTCAGGAAAGAGGATCAAGATTTTGAGATCCGATAATGGTGGAGAATACACCTCTACATAATTTAATGATTTATGCCAGGAAGCAAGAATTAAGAGGGAGCTCATAGTTCCCTACAACCCTCAACAAAATGGGGTTGCAGAAAGAAAGAATAGAACAATTGTGGAGGCAACCAAAACTATGATACATGACCAGAGTCTTCTAATGTTCTTGTGGGCAGAAGCATCCAGAACAACTGTATATGTACAAAATAGATGTCCACATAAGATATTGAAGAATATGATTCCGGAAGAAGCGTTCACAGGAGTGAAACCAAAAGTGGGCCACCTCTGGATCTTTGGCTATCCAGTCTATATATATGTGCCCAAGGAGAAACGATCGAAGTTAGAACCTTCAGGCAAGAAGGGAACCTTTGTGGGATACAATGAGTCTTCAAAGGCTTATAGAATCTACATCCAAGGATCCAGATAGATTGAAGTCATTAGGGATGTGACCTTTGAAGAAGAGATGGCTGTCAGGAAGGGCAGAGGATCAGACATGGAGATCGATGATGAAGAAATGCTAGAACCAAAGGAGATGAGATCATCTCCCCCTCCAGTTCAGAGGGAGTTAGCAGAAAAGGATAACCCATCGATCCTATTGATCCAGTTGATATCTCCAGAGATGTTGCAGCAAGTCGGAAAATATCTAGATGGGAACAACAGACTTTGCAGGACGCAGAGGGGCATGAAGCTCCACATGGTGCTTTCAGAGAAAGCAAAAGACCTCAGAGGTTCTCCAGTTATGTAGTACTGATGAGTAACATCATCGATTCAAAACCAACAACTTATGAAGAAGCATCCAAACATCAAGTTTGGAAGGATGCCATGATGGAAGAATATCAATCCATCATGAAGAATGATGTGTGGGAGGTTGTGCCGAGACTTGAGGAGAAGTCAGTAGTGACCTCCAAGTTGTTATACAAAATCAAGCATGGAGCAGATGGAAGTGTTGAAAAATACAAGGCCAGATTTGTTGCCAGAGTGTTCTCTCAGAAAGAGGGAGTCAATTATGATGAAACATTTGCTCCTATGGCTCGATATACTTCCATCAGATTGATCATTGCTATTGATTCAACTATGGGATGGAAGTTGCATTAGATGTATGTTAAGACAACCTTTCTCAATGGTGTTATTGAGGAAGAAGTATACATTGAGCAACCAGAAGGGTTTATTGTCCACGGAAAGGAGTCTCACGTATGCAGATTGAAAAAGGCACTGTATGGACTTAAGCAAGCACCCCGTGCTTGGTATGGACAGATAGATGGATTCTTGGTGAGCTTGGGATTCACGAAAAGTGATGCAGACCCCAACCTTTACTACAAGGTTGTGGATGACGAGCCACTGATTTTGGTACTATATGTTGATGACTTGTTTCTCACTGGAAATGAGAAACTTATCGTATGGTGTAAGAAGAAACTCGCCTCTAAGTTCGAAATGAAGGATCTTGGATTGATGCATTACTTCTTGGGATTAGAAGTATGGCAGAGGCAGAAAGAGATTTTCCTAGGCCAAGGAAAGTACACCATAGATATACTGAAGAGATTCGGGATGTTGGACTGCAAGTCCATGGCCACTTCGATGGATGCACATTTGAAGAAGTCGAGAGATTCTGCTTCAGATTCAGATTTGATTGATCCTACTATGTATCGCCAGCTGATTGGGTCCTTAATGCATCTGACAAACACCAGACTAGATATATGCTTTGCTGTGAATACTCTCAGTCAGCTCATGTGCGAGTCGAGACAGATTCACTGGATTGCTGCAAAGCATGTGCTCAGATACTTGCGTGGCACTGTAGGATATGGCCTGAAGTATGCTTCAGAATGTGACCTGAGATCACAGGGGTTTATAGACTCAGATTGGGCTGGATGTGTTATAGATAGGAAGAGTACTTCCAGATGTTGCTTCAGTTTGGTTTTTGCAGTGATTTCCTGGTGCAGCAGGAAGCAGAACTCGGTAGCACTCAATACTGTAGAGGCTGAGTATATGGCTGCTAGTACAGCAACTCGAGAAGCAGTATGGCTTCGTAAAGTCTTAACATGATTGTTTGGCCAGATTCCAGAGCCAACCGTGATTCACTGTGATAACCAGAGCTATGTGCAGATGTCAGTGAATCCTGTATTTCATGACAGATCGAAGCATATAGAGATTCGGTATCACTTCATATGTGATATGGTGCTGAAAGGTGCGGTTGAGTAACGGTACGTGCCGACAGATGACCAGACTGCAGATGTTCTCACCAAGCCTCTTCCCAAAGTGAAGTTCGAATATTTTTGCAAAAGACTTGGAGTAGAAGAGAACGTGTCCTCCTTGAGAGGGAAAGATGACATCGAGATGCTTGCCCTGCTTTCATCCAGGTACCTTCACTCATCTAGGTGCTCAGCCAGGTATGGGAGAAATCCCATCGACAGATGAGTCAGACAGGTAGTGGATGGTCAAGTTCACATAGGTGCCTCTGCTTGTCCAGGTTCTCATCCAGGTATGGGAGAAATCCCATCGGCAGATGAGACAGACAAGTAGTAGATGGCTGTGTGATTGCACAGGTACCTCTACTCGTTCAGGTTCTCAGCCAGGTATGGGAGGACCCCATCAGCAGAAGAGACGATCAGGTAGTAGATGGTCGTGCCCATTTGCTCATCTGGGATCTCAGCCAGGTATGGGAGAAATCCCATCGGAAGATGAGACAGACAGGTAGCAAATCGTATAACACAGATGGTATAGCTGATATCTAAGATATCCAAGATTGAGTGATTCTCTTGGACTCACTGAAGGACTGGTGAAGTTGATGCATGAAGACGCTTCTCGAAGGACTGAGACTGTGCTGAAAACCTTCAGTATGTATAGAGATGATGGAGACAGTATAGATGTACTGATGAAACCCAGATAACCATGATGCTGATGAAGACTGAAGAATACCTTCCTCGCTGAGAGGGAGTGTTGGATTTTGTGCAACTTCGGAAGATATTATTTATTGTATTTCTATTGTACTTGATTGTACCTCCTAAGGGAGATGAACTTGATGTAATTAACTATGTAAACCCTTGAAAGAATCAATGTAAACCTTGGGGTGAAAAGAAACAAAAGAAAAGATTAAATATAATGATTAATTGCCCCCCAAGTGAAGTCGTCCCAGTCAAATAGAGAAGTCAGCTTAGCTAGGGTAAAAGCCAGTTTTGGCACTTGTATAAATAAGAGGTAAAGTCACCTTAGACTCACACTCACTCATTCACTCAAGTTCGCATCACTTGGAAAGAAAGAAGTTCGCATCTGCTAGAGAAGAAGGCTATTTTGGGGTTTCTACTTTTGGAAAGCATTTCCATCTTTTCTCTTTTATGATTGTACTCTGATCTCAGAATTATCATCTCTATACGAAGGTTGCTGGGTTTTCTTCCGTTTGGGTTTCCCAGGATAAACTCTATTGTTATTGTTTTGTGCTTTGTCTTTCTTCTAGTGATCCTGCTTATGCAATTGAATTATTATGGTATGAATGTATGAAATTTAACATATATATATATATATACACACATTTTTTTGAAAATTATATTTATTAGAAATATAGACATCGATTCAAATTTTGACAAATATTCAATAGAAATTAGAATCAATACGCATTACACATTCACAAATCACAATGAATTATGATACAGATAGATGATAGATCAAGACGACAGAACCATATTTCTCATTAAGTCATCAAAATCAAAATGTATTACATAGATGTCAAAATGCCAATTGCAAACTCATCAATCAACAAACTCATCACTACTCTCTTCTTTGTCCTCCTCCTCCTCCGCTTCTCTGCCCATCTCAGGATATGCATTTGCTAGTGTGGAGGATGAGCCCTCCAGAGGATCACCATCATCAAAAGTGATCGACTGTAGCATTGGATCATTAAGATCCAAGTTGGTTAATGCCAACTCAACACTGTTGTCCAAACCCATATCATCATGAAACACATCCCACATCATTGTCTTTCCCTTCACCCACTCCTCCCTCTACCTGTCAATAAGACGAAGGTTGTTGTGCACATACACCATCGTCTCTGCCTCAGACTGCTCAAGTCTCCTCTTCTTCAAACTATACAAGTTCCCATATGTGCTCCAATTTCTCTCACATCAAGACGATGAAGTAACTTGAGAGATGATTCTCGTGGCTAACATTTGTAGAATAGGGCATGTTGCCCCATGAATTTCCCGTCAAGCATAGGGTTCTTAACCCCTTGTCTCCGACCACATCATAGCCTCCAAATCTCCCATTGGCAGTGTAAAACTCTACAAAGCCCTCCACCTCATCAAGTGAGTCCCTATCCCGATATAACCTTCTAAATGCTATCTTCCTCCCTTGTGAAATCTCTCCATCCATGTGAGGAGGGACTCTGTGTGAGGGCCCACCATCCAACTATTCATAACTGTAGAACTTGGGATTCAATGAGTGGGCCAAGCAATGCAAGGGTGTGCAATTCTTATCCCACATGGAGATAAGAATATCTTGTATGGTGGACCATACGTTCTCTATCAATGTCTCATACTCGAGACACTCATTCTCCATAACAATGGTCTTCATGGACTCAATCATGGAATCCCACCCCTCATAAACATCTGCTAGGATGGGTTCATCCGTGTCTACAAACCGCAATAAAGAAATGATTGTTTCCATAATCTTAATGGTAATATCTACCCTTTCCCACCAACCATCATCTAACAAAGTGTCCTTTACCTTTTTTGAAGTATTTTGAACCGTCTTTCACCAAAAAGACCAAAACTCTGAAATAACCATGGACCTAAGAGCAGTTTTGACCTCCCTCAACCTCTTAAGCATGATGAACGAGGAAGCAAATTGAGTAGTTGCAATCTTCATCAATGAAAGATGTGTGTACTCTTTGTGGATTGTGAGGGCATTGGTGTGGTTTTATACAAAATTACGGATATGGCGTGCATCATTAATAATGTTGCTAATCCATGTCATATTTGAAGCAATAGCTTTGAGTGCTAAATTCAAAGAATGAACAATGCAAGGTGTCCAAAATACCTGCAAGAGCAATAAAAACAAGTATAAATGAGTCTACAACTCAAATCTATAAAATGACCTTTCCCCTAGATGAATCTTGTGCTAAATTCAAAGAATGAACAATGCAAGGTTTCCAAAATACCTGTGGATATTTAGCTTCCATAATCATGCCAACAACCTTGCAAACAGGTGCATTATCTGTGATGATTTGTACACAAGAATCAACACCTACATCTTCAATGGCTTTGATGAGCAACTCACCCATATATTGTGCATCCGTGTATTTCCCAAGAGCATCCACCGCTTTCAAGAACACCGATCCATTTTGGGAAGACACCATGAAATTGATGAGTGGATGGCGTGTTGCATTCGTCCATCCATCATAAACAATACTAACACCAGATGAGGGCCATATTGATTTAATTGGCTCTAAGATTTTATCCACCTCCTTCCTTGCCTTAACCAACAATGTGGTTCTAAGCTTCTCTGAACTAGGAGGCACATAACTAGTTGGAGCTCGTTCAAGTAGACTTCGACACATCTCAATAAACAATGGTGATCGTGCAACAATGAATGAAATGAAGTTAAGATAGAAGAAAAATACAATGGTAAGGTCCACCTCATCTCGCACCTCTTGTTGGAAAATCCTATCCATTGGACCACTTTGTGTTGGCCTTTTTCTTGTTGGTTGAATATCAACCTCACTCCCATATCTGCTAGGTGGAGGCCTAGCACTAGAGGTTTTGCTCAAGAATGGAAGACTATCCTCATTCTTTGGTTTCTTACTTTCTGCTGCCACCTTCCCCAAGCAAACATGATCCTCTCTTTCCATCTCCCTTTGTTGGGTAACACTCACTACTTTACATGTAGCAGGCCCACAAGGAAGGCCCAACAAATGGCCCTTAACCTGGTAATAGCCTAATAGGTGCTCTTGAACTCATTCTTGCAGAAATTGCAAGTCCAAATCACATTCCCTCCCCCACAAAGCTTTGCCGTAGGCCATGATTTCCTTGTCACATGCTTCCACAAAGGGTATTTCTTGTCTTGGGTCTATTGTCTTGCTAATACAGGGTTATATGGAGCTTCAACTCCACTAGCAGCAGAAGGAGCACTAACAGGAGTAGATGAACTTATGCTTGGAGGAGGAGGAGGGGAGACACCAGTTGGGATATTTCTCCCTTTCCTTGGCCCTTTACTAGTTGTCCTAGCTGATTGAGACATTCTTCTTGTTGCTTGATGGTAAACTTGCATTGCTTCCAATGAAATCCACCCTTAAATCACTTGTAAACCCTTGGAAATCCTTCAGATGATCTTAGCTTGCAAAAGAACCACTCTCAACCCTTGCTCTTCACTTGCAAATGAAAAAGAAAGAGGGCAAATTCGACTTTTAAGCGCCCGCGGGCATCTTTTCCGCTGGATCCATGTCCTATTTTTGGGACACATCATCCGTAAGTCGAGACACGTCCTTTGTGTGTCGGACACGAGTTTGGACTGTGTCTCGAAAATGGACACGGTCAAAACACGTGTCCGCCACATGTCCAAGCCGTTTTTGTGTTCGATACCATGACACGAGACACTTGGGGGGTTTTGGACATGTTCCGTGTCTTAGACTAACACGAGTCCAAACATTGGATATGATGATACTTAGATCAACTTGACAATAGGGAAGGCTGACATGCAAAGTTAGAGAATCCGAGGAATGGATGACTCAGGTTTGAACTTCCTTTCGGGATAGATAATATCAATAGATGTTCAAAATATCATGAATGATTAAGTAATAGTATCTCATATATGACCTGAGTCTAGACTCCAAACATGATCCAATGTGTTGACTCTACTGAGTCCTGACTACAATGAACTAGAAGCATTTGCTTCTAAAAGTTTACAAAATATTGCATAATAATCAATAAAACTGTTAAAAAACTAAGCAATGAGCTCCATATCTTAGGTTGCTCGACTCTCAAGGTTGTCTAAGTCATCAATGCTAAAAAGAGGACCCTCAATTGATTGGACCCATTCTGCTGCATGTGTAGCAATGTTATAAAAACCAAACCAGTAGTCGAACCGACCGACCTCGAGAACCAGAACTGGACCAAACCGGGAAAAAAACCGGATCACAAAACCGGTCCACCAAAAATACATAAAATGTTCAAATTTTGAAAAATTATATATATATAGATATAGATATATGTTCAACCATGTGAATCAAAACCATTATACACAAATTTGCAAAAAGGGCTCCTGTATGTATTTTGCTAGGTGCCATACTAAGCATATTTCACTTGAATCATATGTCTAACATGTTGAGGAAACTGTTGTTGTTGAAAGGGTTGTTTCAAGGTTGTTGTAACAGACAGTCACCTTGGAATATGACCACAAAAGTTTCTTTTAACTACACAATTAGCTTAGAGTTGTTGTTAGGGGGCATGGCTGCTCAAAGTCTCTTTACTGCTATAGATAACTACTATTAGGTGTATTTTATTTATGATAATATAACCAGGATTGTTGTAGGTACTTAGCATACCCTTTCAAGGCAGCGACACTTCCCAAGAATGTCAAGAATGATTCTTAACTCAAAATACTCAAGTGAATAGTGTGAGAGAAATAGAGCGGTTGGGGTTGCTTTTATAGCTTTCTTAGGGGCTTAGGGTTATCTAGAACCTTCCCCACTCAACCAACTTGTTTATTTAAAAAAAATAAATTAAAAAATGGCCTCTTAAATGTCGATGTATGGTTATGTACTGAACTGGTCAAAACTGGAACCGGAACCGGAAAACCGACCGAAACCGGTTGGAATCGGTCAGAACCCGCTGGTTCCGTACGGAATCGGCCATTTCCGGTTTGAGACATTGATTTGAACCGGTGACGCCTCTGAACTGGTCGAACCGGCCGGTTCGACTGGAACTGGTCCGGTTTTTATAACACTGATGTGTAGTATGTAGATCTTGCTCTTGCTCTTCTAGGTCGATTGGTGAATGATCCAAACCTATCATCATCATGAAACATGGAAATGTGAATTATCTTATTGTTGCTCCAGAGGTTTCTTGTCGCCGCAACAGAACTGGAACTCGAAATTGTTTCTGCATAAACACTATGCCGTCGGAACTATTGCGAAAGGATTTTATGCTATCGGGTAAATACTAGGGCGCCTAAATAACAATACTTTCAGAACCTGTGAAAATTTGCTACGTAACCGAAAAACAATAAATGACAAAATTCACCTTTTTACGCTGCCACCCAAAAAAAAACACGATTAATTGCCCGTTTGCAGAGGAAGTAGCTTGGATCAGATCGTCTCGGCATTAATTGTCGATTCATTGGTCAACGATCCGACACAGATCGTTTGGGCAAAGACTGAATCGGGACTCGTGTTTAATCATGACTGACCTCCGATTCCTGTTTCAATGGTCGGGTGTAATCGAGTCCATGTGGACCGACAACGACCTTCAACAACATGTGAGCACACATTTTTTTTTAAATTTTTAAATTTTCGAACTTTTAAGGGGTACACACATGTTGCTAAGTGGTAACACGTGGATACGCGTGTTGCTAATAGACAACTAGCCTATGCAAGCCAAAATTCAGTTTTTTTGAAAGATTTTTCGCATTTTTGGATGTGCAAGAGGGGTGTAGGGGGTTTTAGTATTGGTGAGTTTGAAAATGCTATGACAAGGGGGGAGGTGAACCTTGTGATACAATGTTGTCTCTTCATGGCCCCCTGTTCAGAAGGGATGATGTTGAGAATAAGGGTGTAATCTTCATTTTTGGCCATGATCGACCTTATATTGACTTGGGGCTTCTATACACCCATTCTCATTCCTATTTTGGCCATGATTGACCTTATATTGAGTTGGGTAGCTATACATCCATTCTCATTTGTATTTCTATGATGATCGACCTTATATTGAGTTGGATATGTACATACGCACTAGCATTTGTTTGTCGGCCTTGACTGGCATTATATTGAGTTTGGTATATATACACCCACTCTCATTTATACTTTTCTGCCACATCTGACCTTATATTGAGTAGAGCATTTGTACACCCACTCTCATTTGTATCCATCATTTTTCTCCATGTCCCCCTATTTAATATAAAGGGGATGCTGAAAATGGTGGAAGGTTCACTTTTGGCTTTGACTAACTTTATATTGTAATCATTATTATATTTCTAGGTTTGGCTAAGGTTGACCTTGTACACGTAGGCTCAAAGCACCTCTTGGGAAAGCGCTCTACCTTTTGAGTTGTGTATATATACCCAACTCTCATTTGTACTTCATATCATGTAATTCTATTTCATTCATAATAAAATGATTTGCTCAAGGGCACCTATCAAGTGTTGCACTTTGGGTTGCACTTTTTTGTTCGTGTTTAATTCTCTCTAGGGCACTTGCTCTTGGGTTCACTCCTCTCTCTAGGGTCGCGCTCCTCTTAGCTGATTATTCTTTAAGTGTTGCACTACCTTAAGGAGAATTTAGGATTGTGTTGGTTTTGTTCGATTCTCTTGCTATTTCTTTTGAATCTCAGCAAGTAGATCATTAAGGATGGGTTAATGCTAACACTACCTAATATTAATGTCGTTTAATTGGCAATTATGACCTCAAGCCTTGAAAAGATTATGAACCATTTGATTAATCAAATTGATCTTGAAGTTATTAGAGAGGGGTCTTAAATTCTATAAAGATAACGATGTAAACTTCAATGACTATTTGACACAACAAATGGGAGCTTAATGTCACCAAATTTTAATTATTGGCAGAGGACACATGATACTTTGTGCCTGTGGTGATTACAAATTTGGCTTGGTTTGGTTAACTAAGATTATTATTATTGGTCTTAAAAGGGGGACTACACACGTGACAGAGACCTGACTAGGATCATCATTGGAGGAATTCTACCCAAAATAGACTGGAATGACTCAAAAGCTCCGAACTATTTTGACTATTGTCCTCAGTATATTAGAGGGTAGCAATACCCTTATCAACTACTTTATGTGTGTTGGAATTAATATGATGTAAAGGTTGACAGACTTGATACAAAAAGACTCTCGTTGCACTAAGATATCCTTTTTGGTTTTGGCAGATCATACTCGAGTTGAGTACTTTAAGATTTGGCCTATTGATCATATTTCTGAATTGACTCCTACAACTTTGTCTTTTTTGTTTGCAATTTTGAAAATGCATTTTGAGGAACTTCTAGATACAAATACTCCGCAAAGAAACCTTGCATAACATACGTAAAAAAAGTATAAAGTTTGATTGCTTTCTTCCAATTTTTCCAACCCAATGTGGACCCTTTCAGTATAGTTGCAAACCCAAGACTTTTCATCTAAATTGGTAGCTTTGCATGCCTACCCAAACCAGTGGCATCCTGGGAGAAACTACCTTCCATTTCATTAGGTGATTCCATGTGTCAAAGAGTTATTGATTGTGAAGCCCCATTTGTAGAAACAATTTGATAATGGTAAAGCTTTTCTGTCTTCCGTTAGGCATTGCAACTAATTTCTTCACTACAGATAAGGTGTCGGCAACAAAACCAAAAATATTTACTATTTAAATCAATTGTTAAATATGCAGATTGTAGAACCAAATAACAGAAAGGAATCATAATATCATATTGAACAAAACATGAAATTTCATTCCATACAAAATTCTTATCATTCAAATGAATTGAATACGAAAGAATGTATGCATATACACTTTCTTAGTAATTCGTTTAGGATGCTTAGATATTTCACTCGAATTACAAAAAGTTCCCAATTCCTACAAATAGAATCTCCCATGAGGCTTTTCCGTCCCTTCCACTAACCCTAATGCTAGCTTCCATTCCATAAAAAATAGGTTATTCCATGTGTCAAAGAATGATTGATTGTGAGGTTGCCATTTGCACAAAATACTTTGATACTGGTAAATTTTCTTCTTTCTTACTCAAGCCATTGTAACTAATTTCTTTAGGGAGAGAAAGGATTGGCAACAAATCGAAACTGTTTACTATTTAAATCAACTGTTAAATATGAAAATTGTAGAACCAAATAATAGAAAAGAATCATAATATTGCACAAGGTAAAACATGAAACTTCATTCGATACATGAAACATGAAACATGAAACATGAAAGGAGTGTAGTGTTTGCATGATACACAAACCTTGGAATTAAAGTTGCTAGAACAACAGACAAGGGAAAGCAACCTAACAAAACTTCAAAATCAACCACCCAGACTTATTTACAAGAAAGTTTGATGGCTTTCAAATCATTGTTGGTTAGACATACATGGTCAAGTTGAAGGAAAGAGAATTGTTAGGTATCGAGTTGTCATCTAATAAACTGAGGATGGATGACATAGGAAATGTCCCTTGAGAAGAGCATGTTGTGCTTACCAAGGTTCTATCAACATTTATCATGAAAGATTTGTTGAACATTGATTTTTTAAGGGATTCAGGGTGTCAACCAAAGTCTAGAATTAGCTCTACAAGTTCTAATGAACAAGGTACAATCTGTAACATTATACCTTACAAGCTATAAAGGGATAGATAGGAACATGGGTAAGGTGTTGTAAAAGGGTTGTTTTTGATAGTAGAGGCTGGTATTAGAGGAGGGTTTAGACACAACATGTTATGTGTTTGTTCCTCGACTAGATATTAAGGCCAAATAATAATAAAGTTTGTATAGTGAGGTCCCTCTTGTAGAAAGATAATATCATTCTATTAATGTCCAAGTAATGCTCATTGAAGTAGGTCAATGGGCTGTCAAATGCAATGATCTCGATACAAAGTGGGAGGTCAAAACTACTATAAAAAGTAAGATGCATAAAGTGAGGTCTAATGTAGGCTGAAGCATGAGAGCTAAAACTCCATAAGTGAAGAGCAAATCTGGAAGGAGGATGTACAATGTGCATGGATCCAAAATCTGGAGTGCCCAAAAGGCTAGCAAATCAAGATCCATTAGAACTAGCTCCCCTAACTTCGAGTTTGAGTGGAGAATGTCAAGAAACACATACATGCTAAACACATGGACGCAAGAGAGAGAAAGATACTTATGATTGATTCTTATTTCAATGTTTGATGTTTTATTACATAAACTCAATCATGAGGTGAGAGACGTACATTGTGAGTATCTGATTCTTATGTAACCCCCAAGTCATAACTATTAACACCTAACATAGGACTTAATTTACTTAGGTCATTATTGCATCACAACTCAACTTTATAACATAACATGGCTAATTTAACAACATAAAGTAATAACTTATATTTCTAAGTTAAGTTAAGTTACATTACATGATATGACCATTACAAAGTATCAACTGT
Organism: Larix kaempferi; assembly: GCA_027924585.1. Taxonomy (NCBI): domain Eukaryota; kingdom Viridiplantae; phylum Streptophyta; class Pinopsida; order Pinales; family Pinaceae; genus Larix; species Larix kaempferi. Next base: position 4,376,928 of record BSBM01000893.1, read on the forward strand.
AACACCTTCCCTTAATAGTCATATTAAACGCTACTACTTGTCCGAACACATACCAACTTATTTGGACCTTACAAGCTTTAGAAGTTGTGCATGATTTGCCTCTAAGTAGTGCAATTGATCAACAAGAATTATTGTTCACAACTCTATATCCCATTGTGTTTTCTATGCACCATGTATTCAAGTTGAGTTGTATCCAAGATGGTTGATTTTGAGCATGCCCAATCATCATCGTTTGATTCTATACATGGTCATTAGCTGGATTGGAGTCAATGATCATCGAAACATTCAACCCATCTACCATTGATGCAAAGGTTGTTTTCCCATTAAACACAACTCTACCTATGCCTTGATAGCATAATAAATTGATATTGTTGCCTTTGTTAACATATAAGGCTTACATGTGTAATAAAGTCACCGTAGCAACTTTAGGGTTTTAGATTATTATTAGCTTTTAGGGTTTTGGACAAATATCACCTCTCGAATTCCATATAAGAGGTGAATCCCATTGTAACTATCTAAAGTATTTTTGTAATATAATATTGAGTTATTGCGTTCATTATGGTTTGGTTTTTCACTAAAACCTAACTAGGGTTTGTGATTTAATGTTCATTGTTATTTCATATCACGGTATCAACTGTGTCTGGAAACATATAAAGAATGTTTGACTTTGTTGTTTTAGTTTTCAATAAATGTGATTCAGTCAAAGTGTGTTTTGCTTACAATGAGTTTTATGTTCAGTACTGTAGGCCTTAACATAGGGTGTTAGAATGTAAATCTTACTTGTGTAATAAAGTCAACTTAGTGAGTTTATTATTTTTGGTTATTATTAGCTTTTAGGGTTTTGGACAAATATCACCTCTCGAACTCTATCTAAGAGAAGTGAAGCCCGTAGTAATTGTTTGAAATATTATTGTAATATAATATTGAGTTATTGCATTTATCTATTACTTATGGTTTGCTTCTTCACTATACCCTAACTAGGGTTCATGATTTAATGTTCATTGCTATTTGTTAACAATCTTGTGTCACTATAGAACCATTGTCTTGTTTCTATAGAAGCCACTTTGCCTTCAACTCTTTGAGAGTTTTCTTCCATTCACCCTTTTGATTAATATGATGTTTTAAAATTTTTACTACAACTACAAATATGCCACAATAAACTTGCTACTCACCTCTCTTTTTTCTCCCACTTATCTATTCTTTTCTTAGTTGAGGAAGCTCCTCTAGATATATGTTCTCTAGAGCAGTGTATCATCATTTGTGTCTTTTCTCTGTTCTATGCTCCAAGTCATTTTTTCCTTCTACTCGATTTGGAACATTTTCGGTCTCCTCGTTGCTGTTCTCTTTAGCTATTCATTTCTTAGTTGAGGAAGCTCCTCTAGCTGTATGTTCTCCAGAGCACTGCAGCATCATTTGTGTCTTTTCTCTGTTCTATGCTCCAAGTCATTTTTTCCTTCTACTCGATTTGGAACATTTTTAGTCTCCTCATCGCTATTCTCTACTTGTGCACCAACTCTTGTTGGCTGTCCTTCATCCTACACCTTCTTGCAATGCATCTTGGCTGAATTTTCATCCTAACAATAATCACCATCATCAATTTTTAGACTTGATGTTTAATTCGAAATGAGTTGAAAAACACCTGCACTCTCTACAACAATGATATCTCAACTAAACATCACTTGTTAGTGGCACATCTATCAATTTATAAGCCTTATGTTGTCCACCAATTTTGTACACTTTGCATCCAATTGTTAAATTTTCATGTCACTATGAAAGTGTTTACACAATGTTTGGGGGTGCTTCATGAGATTTGGGGTACATGGTGTGTGTTCAACTCTTGGATGGTTCAAGATGTATTATAGCATGAGATAAGATAAGATAATTTTATGTCCAACAAATGACCACAAAAGTAGGTCAATGGGACTAGATGATACATCTTGTATGAGTACAATGTGGGAGTGCAAACGCAACTCCTAGAAAGTGTCGAAACTAAGATAAAATAAAATAAAATAAAGAAATATAGAGGTAGTAGCAAATCCTTGTAAACCTGTATAAAGCTGTATCAAAGGTACTAGATGAAAGACACAGTGGGTTTGTTCGAGGCTGAATGGTTCAAGCAACTCAAAAACTTGTCAAGAACGCGAGGGAGAGATGAAGATGGATCCAGTCATGTCAAGATCTCGTAAGTCCGATGCTTAAGGGCGAGGGGGGCAAACAGGGCGCCTGCTCGCTGTTGTTGTCGGGGCTCTCTGGAATCCTTAGAATGTTTGACTAACTGTATGACCCTAGGGGATGTAGGAGCGAGGGATACTCCTAACATCCAAGGTCGAAGAAAAGAAACTCCGTATAAACTGCTGGCGACCCTGTTGGGGCTGGGAGGAAATATGGCGGGCGGGGAGTGCCTTACTCTAGGTCTGTTTGGGACTGATCCCTTTGTCGCTCTGAGAATGAGTGGACTGGTGCATAGTTCGAAAACTCCGAATCGGTCTCAATAAAATTAATCGACCTGCCGGAGGGGGAGGTTGAGGGGAGACTCGACGTCTCATCACTCTACTATTAGATATACTCTAGGACTCTACTCGCCGCTTGTTGCTTTGATCCGATGGATCAACACTAAAGTAGGAAGTGATCGTTCTGGTCCTCCTAAGGGGGGGTAGGGTGTGTACGAGCTTGGACCTATGGCTGAAAATTTCCTTGATGAAGAGGGTGAGGCATCACTAGTCCTGATGTTGGAAAACGCTAGAGAGGGATCCCCTGAGTACCTATAGAGACAATGATATCGTCCTCTAATCTCATAATACAAAGGGCACCTAAAAATAAGGTGCATCTTTTTCTCCGGCTCTTGTAGGTGGCACACCTAGCAAATCCTATCAGATTGTGGTAGATGGTGGTCGGTCTCCACTTGGAGTCGGTGGGAACCTACCCGAAGCTGTCCCAAGGGGATCCTGAGTGAGTGCATCTAATGTTTTCGCGTGTAAGGGGGATAGATGATAATGCCATCCTGTAGCTCTAAGAAGTGCTCGAGGTAGAAGAACATCTTTGGACACAAGCTCATTGGAGGTGAAGCTCAAGTAACCTGAATGTACAATCTATAGATATCCTCTCTGATGGACTGATTTAGTACCTGTCTAGGCGGTAAGAGATGGCTCGATGCATCCACGAAGAATCTAAACGAGGGAAGGCACTCTAGAGAGATGGTCATCGACTGGAGAAGTCGAGATGCCTCTGAGAACCAACCACATGCATAGCCTGTGGGTTGGTTTGAGGCAAGAGCCTTTGAGGAGCATATTGCAAGGTAGGGATACCTCTCTCTTTCGGTGTCAGAGTCGCCGAAAGATCTAACTCTGTGAAGGAAAGAGACCAAACGGAAGATGACCTCAAGGCAAAAGGAATGGATGTCAAACTCTGCCTGAATAGTGGGCTGCGGGATAGTACGCTTGCATCGGATGATGCACCTGAGAAGTGGGGTTTGAACTCTCTTTGTTTGGGCCCAATTTGTCTGTACCAAGCTCAGTCCCCAAATCTCAGAGGCATATAGAACTGTGGGTCTAATAATCGCCTCCATGAGATAGAGTTTGGACAAGATGTCCTGAAACTGGTTCTGGAAGCACTGTTCCTTGATGAGTGCAAGGGAACCGTATCCTTTGTTGAGCCAAGGTTGGAGGGCCTGCCGCATGCCAAAACGAGGTCCCATGAATTGTACTCCCAGGTAAATGTAAGATGTGGTGATCTCGATCTCTTCCCCCCGAAAATAAAAATGTAGGTATGTAAGAGAGCCTTTAGATGCATTGAAGACCATAACCTTGGTTTTATTTAGGTTGATCGTCAATTGTTCAAGGTCACAAAAGCTGGCCAAGAAGCCAATTTGTCTGTGTAGGCCCTCAGGATTAGAGGCCAACAACATCAAGTCATCTGCAAAAAGGGGGGAGATCAACACTTGATGTAAAAGGAAACCATCTCCCTCTTGGATGTGCACATGGAGGAAAGACTCTAGCTCGTTGATGTAGATCCCGATGAGAGTCGACTAGAGGGGGCACCCCTGTTTTACCCCAATGGTACTTTGGATGAAGTCAGAAAGGCCATGAGCCATCCTAAGGCATCCCACAATTGACACATACAATCTCATGATGGTTGCAAGGAGTCTCAGATATGCCAATATTGCGGAGTCTCTCTGGAATAATGGCTCCCTCGACATTGTGTCAAATGCTTTCTGAAAGTCTACAAAGCAACTTTAAACTTTCGTAGAGTGATGCTATGGCTTGGAGTGTGAAGATGTGATCAATCGTTTGGTAGTCTGGGTGAAAACTGACTTATCCTCTAGGCCTAAGATGTCAACGCTCTAGCTCCTCAGAAAGCCACTGATGTAAGACTGTGGCGTAAAGCTTGGAGAATGTATGGCCCACCATGATAGTTGGATAATTGTTTGGATCAACACTACTACTCGATTTGTGGATTGGATGAATAATGTGTCTTGCCCAGGCGGGGGGAAGCCAGAACAAACCATGTGGTTAAATAAATCAACAATATAGGATTAAAGAGATTGGATGCCACGTTCCAAGAATTCGACTTGAAGACCTTCCTCGTTTGCTGCATTGTTGGTACTCATTGCTTTGACTGTTCTTCTAATGTCCCTCTCGGAGAAGAGGCGGCATGAGGAGGGGAGGAGGGGATGTGGGTTTGGGGTTGTCCAGGGATGACATAAAGGGAGATTGTGTGGGAAAACATGGTTTGGGGGTCAAGGTCAGGCTACCCAAAATTGCCCATCCTCCGCACTCACATACAGATGTTGGATGATGGCAAGGATCTCTTGATAGTTCAAGTGCCAGCCCCTCCTTAGACACGTAACAAATCGCCGTGAGGGGCATCGGGTAAGATCGTGTAGAGGTAGCCGGATTGGGTGTAAATGAGGTCAAGCTGCTGGGCTTTTAAAATGGCCTCTTCTTCTGTCAGGGGACGTTCAGATGCCACATCCTTGGCAATGGCTGGGATAAGAGAATCCAGAAACCAATCTGAAAAGATACGGTCGTCCAGTTTGATCTTGCATAAACTTCGGTGTCTACGCCACTCATGGATATGGTCTGTGATATGGGTGGCCGTATTCTGTCTGCAATAAAGGAGAATCTCAACACTAACGTCATAACGAACTGGTAGTTGGAAGAACTACAGGAAAGTCGAGGCGAGGGATGCAAAGGGGGAATGCGTCCCATGGGACTGATTATTATACCACTTTGTTGTAGTGCTAATGGATGTTCGTTGTAATAGGCGTAGTCAAATGGAGTCATCCACTATCGAGTTAGAGGAACACCGCAAGTGGAAGGACATGATATGGTTCTGGGGGTCCTCACCACCTTTCCCCTCGAACTTAGGGATGTTTGAAGGGAGCTTGGTGGGCATGGGAGGCCACGTAGGATCATGTCAGATCAGATCGTTGGTCAATTTAGCTAGGTTAGGGAGGTTGAGACTAGCCATGAATGGCAAACTTGCAGGAGGATGTGAAATGATAGGACCGACCTGCGTGCTAGTCATGGCGACGATCGTGGGGCCACCTCCTTCGAATAATGGAGGGGTAGTGGTTGTCATAATGGGGATTGTGGAACCACCCTCAGGGGCAGAGGGACCTGGAAAGAGGGGCTTGTGCCCCTATGGATACTTCCAGTGGTCGGAGGGACTGTGGTCATTGGAATGGGCCCACTACTTGTAGGTATGAACCTAGTGGCTGGATGCACTATAGTGGTGGGGGTGGGTTCTGTGGCACCAGGGATGGTGGGTCCTGTGGATCCCACGTCTGTGATGGAGGTTGAAGTGGCAACGGGGTCACTAGCATGCCCACCGCCAACGATCCCTCGGTAAAACGAGTTAGGATTCATGTCGGCCATGGGACTATGTGGGGGCGAATGTGCGGGTGACTCTGAATGGGAGGAGTCAGATGTGAAATAAGGGGCCTCATGAAAAATTTCTAGAGACGAGGACGTGCGCCTGAGGGGTGCACAACGAGTGGGGTCCAATGGATCGTGCTGTGGGGACTACCCCCTAAGTCTACGGGAGTATCTCGGGGGAGCAATGGTGACAGGTGTGTAAGTGCGAAATGGTTGTGGTTTGAAAACACGCTAAAAAATCCTAATGCAACTGTGGGTGCACAAGGAGAGCTCTCAATAAAAATGGCACTCAGACCAACAACAAGCTCAAAACACTTATTGCAACAACATGCTACAACAGGGGAGCGACAAGAAAATGGTTAGAATACCAACAGGCAACGCTCCTAAAAAATAAAAACTCACTAACCTATGGGGTATAGTAGGATGCAAATGTCTAACTAAAAGATGGAAGCTCACACAAATCGTATCCCCTGCAGGGTGATGAAATCCGCAGTCAATAAATATGAAATGGAGAACCAAACTAGCTAAGGGATATCCCTCTACTGAGAGGGATCCCGGGTAAAAGAGTTCTAGAAGAATGGCAACTAGGCTACCCCGTTCATGGCACGTCCGGAAAGGTATCCCGCGGCTTCAGTGTTTTGGTCGTCGCACATTTGGTATGGTGGCCAACATGTGCAACGAGAACAACGAGTTGGTGTCCTTTAGTGCAGAGTGGAGAGCGGCATTCCACTCAGACTTCTGGAACCAATCTTGCCACTTCCCTCTAAGGGAGAGGCCCTCCGACAAATCAGTATCTAACCGTGCTAATAACTACTAGGGGATTTTGGCTCCCTAAAGGACAACGACTATGTTTTGAATGTATATGACAAAGGGGGTGTTGTTTGGATGCCTAACACTAGTGTCCTACCCAGCTACCAAGTTGTTTTTGGTCCCCCAAGTGGGGTTAAGTGTTTGTTCATATAAATAAGTGTTAGTCTCACTTTGATCTTTAGGGAGTGAGTGGGTGCACGAGTGGCATGTATATCTATGCTAAGTGAGCAATAACCAACAATACTAATAACTGAAAATGGTAGCAGCAGAAACTGAAAGTAATTTGAAAGACTAAAACTGAAAGATGAAATTTTTTCTTTTGATTTTCAAATTGAAATAAAAGTTGTAACTTCTGATATGTGCAAGAAAACTTATAACTAATTGACTTGCTGAAATGCAAATGCACAAGATGAGTATGACTGTTCATAACAATGCAACAACCAAACTAGAACAAAGAGCTAGCAAGTAGGTATGCAGACATAATTCTATCAGTTGCTACAACAAGCAAAGAGTAAATCCGAAGTTTTGTGAACAGAAAACTGAGTGGGAAAGGGCTACCTGCAATGGGCAGGGGCTGAACTGAAATGATAAATAATACCAAATAAACAATTGGATCAAATTCTATGAAAAAATTCCTAAATTTAATTGCAAATTTGGATTCCTTGTTCAAAAACACCCAATTCAAAAAACAAATCGTCCCAAATGGAGTTCGGGAGAGGGAGATATGGACGTTTGAAGGTTCAGTTGTCTTAGCTGGTGACTAGGGTGTGCTTTTTGAGGCTAAAGGTGTGCTCTAGAGCATGCCTATTGGAGGAAAAGTCGCTCTCTAGAGCGCGTTTTTGGGCAGGAAAGGCGCTCTTTGGCCTAGAGTGGTTGAGGGCGCTTTGCGAAGAAAAATCCGCGCTCTGGGGCATAGAATAGGGTTCGACATACGCGACCTGAGAAAAAAGGAGAAATATTAAAAAACATACTGCATTGGCAAGGGCCAAATTTGCAAATACAGGCTGATTTCCTATGCCAGAGTTGACAAAAAGGGTCAGACAACTCTCATAACAGAAGTAAATAGCCATGCCAATGAAAAATTAAAAATGCAAAACTTGAACAAGCTACTAGCCAAACCAAACCACAGATCGATGGAGATCGACTCGGTTGGAGTTGCCAAAATTGTAGCTAGGTTATTCACACTAGCTAGTGTAGAAATGCACTTACTAAGAGTTGTGGAACTCTTAGTAATAGTTCGAGAATATTGGATGCATACATACATGCAAATGGAAAAACAGTAAATAAAAAAGAGCCAGAATTACTGCAGTAAAAATCGTAAATGAACATCTAAGCTAAAATATCAAGCATCCATCGATTAAACATTTGGCATACATAGACTATGAATCAAAGAATGCTTCTTTTGGTATTATGTAAAACAAATTTACAATAGAATTTTACCTCAGAATGAAGAATATGCATTGGCCCTTGCAGCCATAGAAATGGTGGTGCTCTGGGTCTCCGAAGTCTTTTTCTCTCCACCGAATGCTCACAGGTAGCCAAGACTCAACTATGGGGGGAAATTCAAGCTCAAATGAAGGCTAGGGTTTCTCTAGGAATTTTGGCAAAGTTTCGGAAAGGGAGAGTGATGTATGTGAAATGAGGGCCTCCACCACCCTTTTATAACAATTGTGGGTGGTGTTATTGTTAAATTTTGTACCAAGGCAAGTGTTTTTCCACCTTGGGATCCCTAGGGGTGGATAAAACATTAAAATTGGTCCCTAGCACTTTATTAAAGTGAGTTGTACTTTATGTTTATAAAGTCACTTTATAAAGTCTCCTTTAGTTCACTTTATGAGAAAAGTGAGTGTTTTGATTAAAAGGAGAACTCACGTAATTAAATGATATTTGAGCATTAAATATTATTTATTGGTTTTTTAACGAACAATTAATGTGAACCCTTGATCATGTCTAATCTAAGCCATTGGATGAAAAGGAGGAAGTTGCCATGAACAAAAAGGGAGGAGTTGGGGATTGAAGGCATTATTGTTGACTTTCACCAAAGAGATTTTGGAGAGAGGAGAAAAGAAGAGAAGAGGGTTTGGAGAGAATTCAACCCAAGAAGAAATTCTGAAAACTTTGAGAGGGAGAAGAAAATTCGGGGCACAAATTCCAAGAAGAGATTGCACGTTTTTCGAGGAGAACATGAACATTTAATCCAGTCTGTACAACAGCCATTCGTATAGCAGAGGCACAATTTTCGAGACAGTCCGTACAACAGTAAATGTAGTTCGTACAACACAATTTTTGAGGCACAAAAATCGAGGAAGAAGTACAACATTTAATGTTGACCGTACAATGATTGTACAGGTAGAAAATTGGCACAATTTTCTAGGCAGCAGAAGGCACAGAAAACGAGGTCCGTACAACCTCACGTGTGAGGCTGTACAACACGTTTTCTCAGAAATCCGTAGAACAGATTGTTGGCACATTTTTTGAGATGAAAAGTAGATAAGTATTGTTGTTATTAATTTTGTATTTCTATCCCTGAAGAAATAAAATCTCTCTCTCAAACAGGTTTTCCCTTCGGGGTTTTTTTCTAAGCCAAGTTGGCTAAAATGTATGTGTCTAAATTTTTCATGTGGCTGATTTAAATTTCTGTAGATGAAAATGTTGTAAAAAATCTCATGTGTTTCAAGCAAGTTGTTAATTTTCTGTTTATGAGAAGCTAGTGGGGTTTGGGCATTAAACTCTATGTGAACAAAACTTGAAACCGGGTTGGGGTTGGAAAATTTATAGTTATTTTTTCCATGGTTTTGGGCAACCACTAGTATTGGTAAGTGGTTTTTGATATTTCCCTCATTTTTCTTGATTATGAATATTTTTTCCATTTTTCTTTTTTCTTTTCTTTTATTTTTGGGATTTTGCCTATTTTGGAGGAATTTAATTAATTTTCTTGAGGGAAATAATCTATGTTGCACTGTCCTTGAGGGCGGGGGGACGTGGGGGACGCGGGGACGAGTTTCCAGGATGGCTAGAGCGCACCCCCAATTTTTCAGGGGACGACAATTATATATATATATATATATATTAAAATAAAAAATATTGAAATAAAAAGTAGAACTAATTATGAAATCCAAATTAGAAAAGGAAATATAAAGTATTGTCCAATCATCATTGTCCATTGTCAAAACTAAATAGTGAAGACTTGAGATACATGCCTAAGATCTAAAACTGAAAACATCAAATAGTTCTAATTTCTAAGTTAACTATTAAACAATTACTTAAAACTTGAAAGTTAAAACAGTAACAAAAATTTTAAAATTTTATAACATTGTGTACATGGATGATGAATCATTTTGAAATTTAAATAACAAATAAATTTATATTTGTAATTTCAAATTTGACATTTGTAAATAGTAAATTATAATTTTATGAAACTATAATAGCATGTGCTGAGATTTTTACCCAAAAAAAATAAAAAATAAAATGTAAGATATAAAATATGAAATACTTGTGGTGTGCAGTGTGTTAGGCTGAGAGGGGGCAAACTCACCGTGAGTGTGAGCCTTGTTGCTCGCCGATGTGCACACCAACAACAAAAATATTTCTAAAGCTGTTTCCCAAGTGGGAAAGGTGTGGCCTTGGGGGCAAGCAAAGAGTCAGGTGCTGTCACTTGATCCCGACTCCTCCGTTTAGGCAAAATCCTAACGAAGCCAAGGGGGGTAGACCCTACAAAGAGTTTCTAAGGCTCTTGTTTTTAAATGTTTTTTGTAATGTATGATGCGGATGGGTGTTTTTTAGGAGTTTTTGTGAGATTTACAATAACAGTTTAAGTAATCCAAGCATGTACTTGCAAAAGAATTAAGATACAAAACCAATGATAATGACGATATAACAAGGCATCCACAACATCATATGATTTAAACAGATAAAACAAATGCTCCAAATAGATAATAAGCAAATAAAGATGCTGAATAATAAGATCAGTGCCAAATGGAGTCAAATAAGTACTTGGGATGCTTGATACATGGTCTTAGGTGTGCTTGAGAACTGTTTTGCAAGTGTTCTTGGTAAATTTTATTGTAAATTTTAAGATGAGTTTGATTATTAAAAGGGAAGAGGATCTCCAAGAGATAGCTTTCGGTAAAGGAGATATGTCCGGAAAATGGTCTAAGTGGTTCCGTACAAGGACATGTTGGCTGGCCGGAGTCTGTAGAGCGTGTTCAACATTACACCAACCAGCCATGTAGTCTAACGGTGCCCTTAATGTCTCTGTCCAGGAGTTCCAGCGTCCCCAGGCAGAATTTGCCCACTTTCAACTATTTTGACGATCAACGTCGGATTTTCGTTGGTTTATATGGGAGAGTGTTTTATTAAGGTTAAAATGGAATTAGATGTGGAGAATTAATAAGTCTACAATTGCTTCTGGGTATCCCACAAGTGGGCAGAGCATACATAGTGTAGCAAATGTAAATTCCAATTTTATTATGGATTATGAAACAAGAACCATTGTAACTCTCTGATATAGAGCACTCTTGATTCGCCTTATGGCGAGATTCAAGAGATTTATGAAAGATACAAAATACTTGAAAATGAAATCTACATTACCCAAGAATCTCTTTCAGGTTTGAGACCGTACTCGGGAAAGCAAGGGGGTTAGCAAAACAAATAACGCAAAACTCTCCGACAGAGAGCACTCTTGATCCACCTTTTGGTGAGATTCAAGAGATTTTATATTCTTTTTACTTGACAATTTATATGAAATGAAATATGGAACTAAGTAAAAGCTTGATGCAAATCAACTAAGCAAGAAGAACCACTCTAGCAGTATATCCAAATGGAAGTTAATCTAATGATCAAATCTAATCTACATGCAAAAAATAAAACTAACCTAATGCAAAAGGGACAGGAGACGATACAAGCTTCCCCCAAATGGGGGAAGTGGGGTGTGGGAGCCTTTATCCCACTTTCTCTTTATTGAGTTTTTACAATGCCTTGATGTTTTTTCTTCACTTGAAAACACAATATCGGATGGGAGAATGAAAGAAGAGGGAAGTGCTTTCAAGGAGTTTTTTGGTTTGCTTGTTTGCTTGCTCTTTGGTTTTAGTTTGTTCTTCTAGCCTTTGGGCTCTTTTGTTTGTTTGATCTTCTTTTGTTCCTGAAAATGAGAGCTTTAAACACTAACTTGTTAGGAGATTAGTGAAAATAAATGAAGCTAAAGTCTAGAATTCAAAAAACCAAACTAACTAGATGCAACAATTTGGGACAGCCACTTAAATATTTTGAAAGACACTCAAATGCAAACAAATTAAATGACAAAATAGTCCCTTTTATGGCAGCCAAGAATACTTTCTAAATGCACGAAAAACGAATCAGCAATACATAAAATTTAGGTCTGTTTTAGGCACAGAAATCGAGGCAGCCAAGTATAAAAAGTTTATGATATTCAGAAAAATGAAGAGTGGGCAGCCAACAACTTGCAACAATTTTATTAATTTAAAAAAGGTAAAACAGTCCTGTTTATGGCAGCCAAGAGAATTCTTTTATGACATGGAAAACGAGGCAGCCAACATGAGAAAAATGGGACTTTTTGGGCACAAGAAACGAGGCAGCCAAGTGTACCAAAAATATAGAAAATTATTGTTAGTTTGGAAGTAAATGAAAGGCAAAATCTAGATCAACGAAAAAGATGAATACTTTATGATAAATCGAGATCTAAATGCCCTTAAAAGAATAGTTCAACAAGCATTTGAATGCAAAAATCTTGACTACTCTTTAAATGAGAAAATGCACCTTGAATGATGAGAGCTTTTTCGAAAATGAAATCCTAGTGCATCCTAGAGACTAGATCTTGAATAATGAGCTTGAGAAACAAAGATCTAGCATGCATGAATGAATTAGACCTTGAAGAATTTAACTTTGGTAGTGAAATGCCTACTACTTCATGCAAGAGAGACTTTCAAATGGATTTGAACTTTGATAGTGAATCTCCCTACTTGTAACCAAATAGTAACGAAAAGTTTAAATTTTAAGATTTAAAGGTGAATAAGAAGTAGGACCACTTAGCTCTTGAATCTTTGAAGCAATCTTGGATTTCACTTAGCAATTAGTTATTGGATTTTTGCTTGGCTCCAAGAGAAGGAGATGCAAACTAGTTCAACCTTCTACTCGGTAGATTGGAGTGATCTGTAAACAACGAACTCATACACTTGCAAAAAATGGGATTAGATCATGTACTATCTACTAATTGAAACCCAAAAAAACATGAGATACAACTGAATAAGACAATGCTCTTTTAGATCTCTAAGAGTAAATATGTAAATAGACATTTTGAGACTACAAATGTCTATTCTTATGTGCTTATGTAAGTCCTCTAAAGCATGAAATAACCACAGATTAACAAGCAAGAGAAAAATTTGGAATTGTATCACCTCATTCACCAAAGCAATTTGATCCAAGCATTACACGACATGAGCCTCCAAAGCCTTTCTTTTATTCAAAAATTTGCATGAAAGCAATAAGCATTAAAACTATTTGGCTAGAGGTTCTCTGCACAAATCATCCACACCTAACATGGGAGCTTGACTCGTTTATATAGCAAAATACAGAAGGCATGCGTTGAGAGCTTGGAGTGGGTGAATGGCACAAATGGAGGAGTGAGTCACGTGAATGCTTGAAGGCTTGGAGCGTGAAGAGATTGTTGTTTGTTGTGAAGTTGCACGCAGGGGATCCGCTAACAGGGGAGTTGCGTGTGGGACTACATATGAGAGCTGACTTAGCAAGTAGCGACGCAGGGAGTGATGGGTAGAACCATAGAGCAAAGGGTTATGTAGGTGCTGGAGTGTTGGAGTAATGGGTAGAGCAAAGGGTTATGTGGGTGCAGTGAGTTAGAGTGTAGGTTAGGAACGTAGGATAGAGTAGAGGGAATCAGAGGGGGTTGCGGGTTAAAGGAATAGGGGGAGGGTGTTAGGTAAGGTTTCTAATTAAATTTTTTAATTTTAATTGTGCAGGTCAGGGGATGTCCAAGAGTCCTTGATTGGTTGGGGACGTTCCTGAGAAGTTCCCGATTTTGATGGGTACGTTTAGGGTACGACTCAAAAGTCCCCAAGTCCCCAACGGAGTCCCTGATGAATTGGGGAAGTTTCTGAGGAGTTCCAAAGTCCCTTGAACGCGGGAACGCCGGAAACGTAGGAAATTTTGGAAATAATGATTTTTTGCCCATATGATTATAAACTAAGGGATTTTGGGTTGATGGAGGCCAAATGTTAGGCAAAAGAGATGAATGGTTTATGTGACTAGGGGAATGAGCTAGGTGATCCATTTTTTGGTGTTAACAAAAGCGTTAGGCTTCTTGGGCATCTTGAAGGCTAGGGTTAGGGTTTAGCCTGTCGAGGATTGATGTTAGGGCTTGGTGAAACTCGAGGATGTATTTGAGACGAAGAAGAGGATATCTTTCCTTGAAGTCTTGCCAGGGTGATCTTAGCTTGTGGAGCTTCTTGGTGGAACTAGGGTTTTCATTGTTTCTCTAGTTTGAGGTTAGAGAGTTTCTTGGGTGTATGCTAGCTCATCTCGAGGTTGGATATTTATTTGGACTTCATCATTGAGTTACTGTTATATACATTTGAGGTTTTTAGCTGTACACATCTTGTTTATATTACAGATTTTATTTCAACATTTTGTCTTCTTTGGATGGTTGTTTCCAACACTTATTTGTCTTGCTGATTGACACACATAAGAAGGAAATTATTAAGGGACTTAACACTAATATTGAAGACAATAGTACAACCATCTCTCACTGTTTTATTTGCTGTTTTATCTGCTGCTTATGATGACTTTTTAGATCTGGTTTATGGTTAAGAAGTTCTGCCAGAGGGCCAAAAACTGATTGGACTGTTTGGTATCTATTCTCCGTGAATTGTGGGGAAGATTATGGCTGTTTGGAAGTGAATTATTGTACTTCTTCTTCTATTTGGTACTTTAATTTACATTAGTCCTATGACATAAAATTCTAGGGCTAAGATCTGGGAAACCTTCTAGGAAGAAGGTGCAATTTTTCTTTTGCATTGAAGTGTCAATTCCAAGAAATTTCCAATATGTATCAGAGTGGTTGTAGTTGAAAATCACTCTTGAGTAAGAGGGAGTTTTTTTTATTTGAAGTGGAGGTTACCTAGGAGAGGTACCTGACATAGTTGAGGTCATTGGTTGCTTGGGAAAAAGTTAAAAACATTGGTGCCCTAGAAAGGGTGTTGTCTGCTTCATATATTGCTGATTTTTGTGCACTTGAGATTTGTTTTCAGGATGTGTAAGATTACTCTCAGTTTAAGAGAGTGTGATAGGTTGGATGGAGCTACAAATGTTGCTCCATGGAAGCTCAGAGTTCATATTCTTATGGAGGAGGCCGATCTTTGGGAACATGTTGAGAAGGAAATTCTAAAACCTATTGATCCAACATAGTTGGCTGCTCATTGCAAGAAGGAAGCTAAGGTGAAGAGAATCATTCTTGATTTTGTGAAGGATCATTTCATTCTGCACATATTCGACGAGAAGACTGGTAAAATGATGTTTGAAGCTTTCGTTAAGTTATTTCAAACTTGTGCTTTTCGATAGATGCTCTTGCTAAACCAACTTTCAGCCATTTGCATGAGCAAGACAAATACTATGGTGAGCTACTTGACTAGGATCAATGAATTGGAGGATCGGTTGGCTGCCATTGAAACTCAGGTGGAGGTTAGGAGTTAGTGTCTGTCTCCCTTAAGGGGCTTGCTCTTTCCTGGACACCATTTGTTCAGGGTATTTTGCTCGGGAAAACTTACTAGCTTTCCCAAAGCTTTGGGTTGATCTTATGTTGGAGGAGTTCAGATTGCAGTCTTGTTTGAAGCAACAAGGGAAAGTAGATGTTAGCGGTCTTGTCGGAAAGACGAAGAAGGTTAGGAAGAAAAGCTTCAAGAAGAAGGATGGGACATATACAAGAAGTATGACTTGAGTAGGGTCATGTGCCTCCGATGTCATGAGATGGGACATTATGTAGGACAGTTCCCATTGAAGAAGGGAAAGGGTGTGAGGCACGTTGCAACCAAGACTGAAGCAAGCGTAGAGGAAATGACCGCTTAGTTTGAGATTGGCTTTTCCATGACTACTTGTTTATCTTTGAACACTGGGTCTAGTGTTGGTTGGTATGTGGTTAATGGAGCTTCAAGACACGACTTATGATAGACCCCTATTTAGCAAGATTCAAGCAAGAGGGAGGCATGATTGTAGAGCTTGGTGGTGATGCTACAACCTTGTGAGAGGAGTTGTCTCCATTTCATTTCAGATGCTCTTAGATGATATTCTTGAGTTGAATGATGTTTTATTTGAGGAAAAACCTCCTTTTAGTTTCTTTTATGATAGATATGCATTGGAGAGTTGCTTTTGAGGGACAACAATGCACCATCAATGATTGTAGTCTAGCTAGTCCGAGGTCTTTGGCTAGAGGGTGAGAGAAGGTGGCCTTTATAGGTTACTTGCTGATCTAGTTGCACTCATACATTCTAGTGAGGCTAGCAGGGGCCTTTCAATTTGCAAGAGACACATGCATGGCAAGATATCATTGAATTGGGTTTTGGATTGTGTGCAATTACTCTAATATAGATGAGGATGTGAGATCCTTTAGTGCAAAGGGTTCTCCTTCAATGATTAAGGAGAGTGCGAAGACTATTGATCTAGTGCCTCAGAAGCATGCATGAGTGTGTGTACCTCCTAGATATGCTAATCATACAACATTGGTTTCTTGCACCTGTGAGACTTCCAATTATTCATTGGAGGAGAGGTATGATGCCAAGATTGATTCTAGAGTTGTAGCTGATGAGAGTATTATGGAGTACAGAGCCAACAAGGATTCTAGATTCTTTCAGATAGAGGGAGTTTCCTCTGATGGTACTCTTACTTTGGGATTGTCTTGAGATGCGAGAGTTGAACTAACTTGGGTTGGTTCAGTTGTTAGAGGATTTGAGGTAGATGAGAGGGATTCTCATGTGGACATGTTGATGATGACCTTGCAAAGATTGTTACCTTTATCACAAGCCTTGTATTCCATAATTGGCTTGATCTTTTATGGAGATGTGACTATCTTTGTAGGATGTCCTAGAGAGTTCATGTTGTGGTGTCCATTGATTTTGGCACCTGATGCTGGTTCGGTGGATGATGGAGATTGATAGGTTGCTTTTTTGTTCTTTTCTTCTTGAATTGCTAGGAAGTTTAGGGGTGTTGGGAAGTGAATTATTGTACTTCTTACGTTGTTGTTATGTACTTTAATTTACATTAGTTCTAGGGATAAGATCTGATAAACCTTCTAGGAAGAAGGTGGAATTTTTGTTTTGCATTGAAATGTCAATGTTGAGAAATTTCCAATACCAATCTTGTCCTCTTTTCTTCATGAATTAATACACAAAAAATCCAAAGATTCTAAGGTGTCCAACTTGTTGCTTTTTGTGTGACCATAGTTCTTCCAAGGTGACCTTTTGAGGTTACTTATAACAACACTTTTGTAGGACACCTGTTCAATGAGTCCACGACAATGTCTATCTCTTCCACTTAATGTTTGCTAGGCCTTAATCTCCAACATGCATTTGACCATCTCAATAATTGTGCGATTCTTTATTCAATAGCCCCATTGTTGGGGAATGTATGGAGTAGTAAAATGCCTTTGGATGCCTTTTTTTTACGAAATTGATCAAACTCACTAGAGAATAATTCTCCTTCATTATTTGTTCAGAGCATTTTGATACTCCTACTGGATTCTTTTTCTACTGTTGCTTTAAAATTTTAAATTCACCAAAGGCATTCATGTTTGCTTAAAGAAATAAATGAACATCTTCCTGGAAAAGTCATCGACAAGCAACAAGAAATACCTAGCATGGAGATCTAAACCTTGCTCGTGTGACCACAAATATTGTTAACATAAAACAATTTATATAATGGTTAATTAGATATTAAACTAAGGCATTAATAAAGTCACCTCCGACTTTATGATATTTTGCTATGCTTTATGTCGCTCGATTGTATTTGTTGGTCTATCGCACATCATAAAGTGGATTTACTTGACCTCATTGTAGCCTTGTATAAGAAGGCTTTTGCTTTCTCATCTATGCATTAATTACATTATGATAACTCTTCCAAGCTATTCTTGGTTTCTTTATGTGATTGATTCCATGATATGGTATCAAAGCTTAGCTAGAGCCTCAGAGACTGTGAAAGTGTGAAGACCTAGGGAATGAAGTCGGGAGAGACAGATCAAGGGATTGCTAGCTAGCACATCAAAGAGACAAAAGGGTTTCATCGCAATGAGTTACTATTTTAGGGATTGAAGTTGGGAGAGACGGATCAAGGGATTGCTAGCATAACACATCAAAGAGCCAAAAGGGTTTCACCGAAATGAGTTACTATTTCAATTTTTAATTTCAAAGCTAAGTCAAAGACATTTTTTTGGAATATTGAATGATGCAACAATGTATGAATCAGCTCATATGGATCTGCACGTGTGAGCAACTGTACTTGTATCAAACCATACAAAATCCTTTTTTTTGCAACTAATAGCCATTGATTGTACGAGGAGTGTACACATTCTATTCGTTAGTGTATGATTAGCAGATTTTGTACTAATTGAATTGTACAACAGAAGATTGTAATCGCTAGCTGGTTAGTTGTCATACGGTACTGTTATCACTCAAAGTGTAGCTACCACCAAAGGTATCCTATCCGGGACGGTAGAGGTAGGGTAGCTAACCAAGTGACATCGCAAGGGCCGCCTCTTCCACTACTGTAAAGGGGTAGTTGTCACACCGGACGGGCTCTTGTCACTTTAGATCAAGCTAACGCAAGATCAACACAAGGTACTCTAAAGGTAAAGAATGAAGCACATGAGTAGATCTTGGGAAACGTAGTGGCTTATAAGAGTTAGGAACCTGTTGAAGGGGGTTACGCAAGATAGAGATTCTCAACCATAGAAGAAATGTACCATAATGAAGTTAGGCTAGTAGATCTAGATAGATCTCGTGCCAAATGTAAATGCCCAAGTGGGATCCACCTAGGGTTAGGGAAACAATGGATATGTGGACCCAAATGAGGAGTTAACGGATGAAATGACACTAGAATGAGTGCTTGAGGTTAGATTTGTCAATTTGAGGGGTTTCAAGCAAGACCTAGATGATAGATCTGAAGATATAATGAGAAAACCAAGGAGGGCGTCCCACCTAAACGTGACTAATGCTAGATCCAAAGGGAAAATGGAGTCGGATTAAGCTCAAATTTGAGATTTAGTGTTTATTAATTATTTCTAAAGTGGGTTTTAAAGATTATTCCCAAAGCATCGCCAGATCTATCAGATCTACAAAATGAGGGTTTTAATGGTGACAATTGGAATAGATCCCGTAACAACAAAAATAAAATGAATCACACCTGGAAATACTTGCGGCCGCCTTGCAAATTGATGATCTTCCCAAACCGAAGATCAGGTCGCCTTGCAAATTGGTGATCTTCCCAAACCAAAGTAATTAAGAGAGATCCAACCTCTCCAAGTGAAATCGTTATGCTCCCAAGATGACCAATTGCGCCCTTGCCAAAACGATCTACAACGAGAATCAAATCAAGTAAGAAATAAACTATACGATAGAAAAGAGAAATCACGAAGCATCAAAATGATCACAAGATACAATAGAGATACTCCCTGAGATGCAAGACGTCTTGAGGGAGAGAGATGCAGTCTCCCCACAATAGCGCCCCCTTAAAATCGTCTTCCTTCACTACCACACGACCCTTGCAAAAATGGTTATGGAGAGAGCTAGATCCACAATAATGTCGAATAGAAAAGACTTTACAATCACTTGCAAGAACATTCACAAAGCTTCCAAGAATTTTTGCAAAAACACTTTTATTATGCCGGAAATCCAAGAGCCAAAAGTCCCTTTACAATGAAGGGGGGTCTCTCCTTTAAATAAGAATGGAAGAGACCAAAATCCTAACCATTTTTCAAATGAGTGGTTGAGATCATAAGATACAATAATGATAATCAACAGCTAAGATGAGCCAGAATAAGATATACATGTATCACTCAAAATAGAGGGGATGTCCTCCCTCAATGACGCTCTAGGGGGATGTGGTGCATAAGACATGACTAGGGACATGTAATAACAATATAACATGGTGGGGGGGTCTAGGAGATCAAGTCTTCACTAGACTAAGGCCCCACCTACATCAAATACAATACATCATGTGATAATGTGTCTAAAGACCAATGTTACAAACATCGACGCTATATTGCCAACATCGTGATGTTCCCAGCTCGTCGATAATATTGACAAAAATCGACAAATATCGTCATTTTTGAAAAAATCGGCAAATATCGGCAAAAATCGGAAAATATCGCCAAAAATCAGGAAATATCGCCAAAAATCGGGAAATATCGATTGAGTCAAAAAATTAATATTTTTGTATTTTTTAATTTCGCCGATATATTGCCGATGTTTGCTGACATTTTCCCCGATAAATCCAATATTTTCTTTTTGGACCCTTGGCGATATATTCACCGACACAATATTTGTAACACTGCTAAAGACTCTAGGATGTGTGTCCAAGAATACATAATAAAACCCCCAAAATGCCAAATGGGATGATGTGTGGACCCCACTGATGCCGGAACAAATGCTGGAGGGTGTGAAAAACATCATCAAAATATCCCATACCAACCTCATGCCATTTCCTTGCCCCACTAAGCCAAATCGATTTCCTTTGCTAGCCATTCCTCTGTCGGATAACCACCTATGGAAACACAAAAATGTATGTAACTCTCTGCCAAGTTTCCCAAACACAAATTTGACTACACCAACATGTCTGGGGATAGGATAATATGGTAATAATGACTGGTTGGATCCCTTATCCCCTGAGGAGTTCCCTAGGAGAACGTACATGCTACATGCTCAATAAAAGTGCTGAACAAGCCATTTCTGAATGGAAAAATGCAATAAAGTGGTAATCTGACCATATCAACCTCTGAAAACCGCATGAAATTGATAACCAAGTGCACCAATGGACTCAGAATGCTCAAATCCACTAGGAATGAGTACTCACTACTCATGCACCATGTGACCATCAAGAGATACATCTGTACGTTCATCCATGCCCGGAATAATAAAATAATGGCCTGCAAATAATAATAATAATAAAAATCCACCAAACCATCATTTTAAACTATCGTCTGAAGCATGGAACCATCTAATGGACACATATGGGCCATGAATAATCCCTCTCGAACACTGTGGTCCCAAACTCATACCTGACCCTGTGGTTGACTTGGTCAAAGTGGGTTGTCAGGTCAAGAATGATCGAAATAATGATCCAGACCATGAATAACTGCTGCTGCAAGTACAAATGGTTATGATATGCTCCTTCAATTATATCAGTAGCTAGACTAAAGCATAAAATGATGTTTAACTAGCATAAGCATGCGAATAACATAACCAAGATAAGTCTAGATCAAAGTAGCTAACTACTATAAACGAGAATCTCAAGTGTATACTCGTTTACAGACTAGAACAATTTGTTAACCATGGGTGAGGGTGGAGAAACAAAGGTTAGGCTATGGGGAAGATTTAACAACCTCAACACTGCAATCTCTCGGATGAAAAAACTAGGGGAACCATCTATGCATATGATGGACAACCAATAACACGGGGGATGGCGGTGTCTCACAAATGGGTGAGTGATGAGAATGCTTCCAATAGACTCTAGACAAGCAACCTTTAGCAATTTATTTGTCAGCCTTTCACACTTAAGATTTAACATTTAATTCACTTTGTAGATTTTGACTAGCCAACCTCCAAAAGCAGGTGCCCTGAAAGCCTTCTGGGTTTCAGATATCACTCAGTATGACCTCCATTGCCCGCCACCGTCCATAGGTGCGATGGAGTGACCACCCTGTTGCCCTGTAGGGGCAAACAGCCTTACATCAAACAAGGATGAGTGCTCGTCCTTTGGCCACTGACTAGTTAATATAGATATAAGCAGTAGTGTTTACCAACACTGTTTTTGCTGACTTAGCATTCCTTTAGATATAACATTTAAGTTCCAATGCTCTAGTGTTTAGGAACATTGTTTGTAGGAATACTTGGTTTCGAGGACTAGGGGAGAACAATCACTGTGACCAAAATCACACACTCTAGAGCCAAGACACAATGCAAACAAGGAATCTATCCAACACAGAAGTCTAGGTGGGGGAAGTCCTCGAGACTACTAGTTAAGGTGTAAGTCGGGATGAAACCAAACTAGAAGGTAACTGATGGACGGAGAAGTGACTGATGATGCCATGGATAGCAAAGGCCCTAAATAAGGGAATGAACAAGTATGTACTTCGTAAAGTAAGGGTATGACCAACGAGTATACAC
This sequence comes from Larix kaempferi, assembly GCA_027924585.1. Classification (NCBI taxonomy): domain Eukaryota; kingdom Viridiplantae; phylum Streptophyta; class Pinopsida; order Pinales; family Pinaceae; genus Larix; species Larix kaempferi. Next base: position 4,399,012 of record BSBM01000893.1, read on the forward strand.
AAAAACCTCCTACTCATAGTAACTGACCACTTCTATTCTAAACACAAGAAATCATCATAAGATATAGCCAGTAAACAATCATCATATACCCAGTCATAAACTACCTCGATAAAGGAAAGAGCACATCAGCAACCCAAATGCACCAATGATATACCTGCTGGATCATATACTTGAGTCCCTGATTTGAACAACCTGAAATCATACTAAAGCACTGCATCTGAATATACCATGGGCACTGACAATCAATCTTCTCTGAATGATAGAAGAATGGCTATCTCAGTTATCGGCTTGGGGTCATGGAGCTCAGTCTTGGCATGAGACTGTAAATGTACAAGAACTGGATCCACTAAATGTGTAAGAGTGATCATCAACATACTGCTCATCATCAGCTGATCTCATCAAAATGTGTAAAGGACTGGATCAAAAATATACTGGAAACTGATCTGCAATCATGGTAGCCCGGCTACTATGGATGTGACAACAGGTACATAACAATACCCATACGGTCTAGTCGTGCAAATTCAACTCAATTTCTGTACAACTCTGTCAATTGCAGTCGGTAGGCATCCGAATGTATGGAATCAAACTGTATGATCATGAAATTGAGTGTCGTACACCCAATTAAAAAGTTGTACAATTGTATGGATCAGTATAGAAGTGTATGGACATCACAGGGGCCAATTTTTGCAGAAAATTTTGGCTGTAAATGAGAAGTGTGGTAATATTTATCCTATACTTGTCCAATTTTGTCGACTTGAGAGCAGATTGGATCTGTTCTTACTTGAGTTGGTGCCCATATTTCAAGATTTGAATGTTTTAGCTACTGATTGTGTGTTTTTTTGGTAGATTTACGGAGAAATTAATTAATTTTGTGCTGGTGTGTATCATATCTGATTGTTTTTGAACTATTTGTTAGGAGATCTATCTAGATTTGCATGTTTTACATTGATTTGAGTACAGATCGAGGGTTTATGTGGCTGATTTTGAGCAGATCTGTTAAAATATGCATGTTTATCAATGATACGTGGCTGCTACGGTGATTTAGTGCCAGTATACATGGGTTTTTCTTGGTATTTTATAAGCTTTTTACTTTGGTTTGGTATATTTTAGTGCATTCATAACTTATAATTATGGCCTCTTTGACTAACATCATATCGGAAGCCAGCTAGAGGTTCTATGGAAGGAACTACAATACGTGGAAGAAACGTATATTGGCCATTATTTGAATATTGATGCTTGATTACTAGGACAAGTTTGATGAGTGAGATAGAGAAGCAATAATGTTGCTTAAGTTGTCTATGACAAATGCTGTGCTCCCTAGGGTCAAGACTGGGAAGAGTTCAACAACCATATGGAGGCAGTTGAAAGATTTGCATGAGACTTCGGAAAAAGGGCCAAGCCTTCTTTTTGAAGAATAGGTTGTTCTTGATTATGATGGATGAGAGTGCCTCATTATAGGAGCACTATTAAGGATATTCGAGAACAACTAGCTGCCATTGAGCTCAAGATGAAGAAGAAGGCATGGTGGTAATCATGCTGAAAAGCATACCACGTGCTTATGAGCACTTTATTGAGACCCTGAACATCACCTTTGCGGGTGTTAACTTGAAGTTTGATGAGCTTTGCACGAAGTTCTTACAGTAGGACAACAAGAAGAAACAATTTGGTAGCAGTAGTGAGATAGAGGGTTGAGAACAAGATTTTGTTGCCAATTTCAAGGGAAAAGGTAAATGGGTAAAGAAGAAAGGTCGGGGTCACAAAGATAATGCCACAAAGTCAAAAGAGCATCACTTCTTGGCAAGGCTGACCATATGAAGTTCTGCAGAAAGAGGTTGGTTGAATTGAAAATCAACTAGGAAGGGCCTCAACAGAAGGTTCTTGTTGTAGAACATAAAGATGAGTCAACCTTCTATGCATTCATGGCTAAGCAACCGATAGATAACCATAGGTCATTTGCTTGATACATCGATTTAGGTGCATCTCACCATTTCACCAACATACATGACTGGTTCATGGAGTACACTCCCAATTTCTCTAAAGATTCAATGATCTTTGGCAGTGTTGAAGAGTACATAGTTGTTGGCAAGAAATCTTCAGATTTCTTTTGGAAGAAACATGCAAATTTTCCTTAATGTGCATATGTGCCATGTATCGAACTTAATTTGCTATCAGTCTGTTAGACTATGAGATGTTGTTCCTATCTCGCTATCAACTTTAGCAATCATAAATGCTATGTAGTTGACAAAGAAATTCATATGACCATTGCTCATGATATGGAGCACCGTGGATTATTTCAATTAGTCGATAATGGACAGGTCAATGAGAATGCATTGGTATCCAAGAGTGCATTAGACATTAGTACATTCCAGCATTAGCCATATGGCACCTCAACCTCATCTACCTCTCTCAGTTGGCTTGGGAGAATCTGGTAGATGGACTTCTAGACATCCAACAAAAGATTCAGGGAGTATGCAAAGCTTTCTAGGCAGGGAAACAACACATAACGCCATTTGAAGGACCAAGCTTGGAGAGTGACCAAAGTCCTTTAGTTGGTTCATGCAGACATCTGTGGATCAGTGAACATGGCAATCAATCATCGGTGCTAGGTATTTCAGTCTATTTGTTGATGACTATAGTAGGAAGATGTGGTTGTATTTTTTGGACTTAAAATTTGAAGTGTTTAATGAATTTCAAAATTTTAAAGCATTAGTAGAGAAAGAGCCTGGTTGTCCTATAACCATTGTTAGATTTGATAATGGTAGAGAATTTTGCTCCAAAGACTTCAAACGTTTTTGTGCTATACATGGGATCCAAAGACAATACACTACACCTTACAATCCACAACAATGTGGAGTGGTGGAGAGAAAGAACCACACCATCATGGAGATGGTCATATGTTTGATGTAGAATATGTCCGTTCCCAATAGGTTTTGGGTTGAGGTGGTGTCCACAATAGTATATGTGGTGAATAGATCTCCGATGATGGTAGTGGAGTAGAAACCCTTGAGGAAGCAGGGTCTGGGAAGAATTCTAGAGTTAGTAATCTTAAAGTTTTTAGTTCTACTGCATATGTCTAGATTCCAAATGAAAAGAGAACCAAGTTAGAACCTAAGAGCAAGAAATTGATGCTTTCAGGATACAACGACATTCATATAGCCTAGAAGTTGATTGATGTGGAAACTAATCGACTAAGCTTTAGTAGAGATGCCATAATTGATGAGGAAGTTGAACCTTTCCAATCTTCTTCTCCAGAGTTCAAAATTACTATGGAATTGCCCATTATGGCTCAGGATTCAAGTGTTCAGCTTTAGATAGCTTACCCTGAAAGGGGGGAGGATTTTGAACATTTTGAGGAGTCTCCCAGACCTAGTTCGGTAAATTCTGATGCAAATAACTCGAATCGACATTTGGATGACATAGGTACAAGCTACCCAAGTTCCAGTGATGATACGGATGTGATGAAGAGGCTCCTAAGAAGAGACCCAAGTGGTGGCACAAGTTATAGCACCATTGGATATCTTTGAGTGGTAGAAATGACCGAGGGATGACCACTGAGAGGAAAGATCAAACAAAAACCCCACATGGTGAACTTTGCTCTTATGACCAATGTTTATGAAGTATTTGAGTCACAGGTGTTCGAAGAAGAAAAGGAGACCTGAATGGGAGAAGACCATGACTGTTGAAGATGAAAGTTTGATGAAAAATCAAACTTGGGATCTCACAACACTTTCACCAAGGAAGAAACCCATTGGCTGCAAATGGGTGTACAAGGTCAGTACAAGGCAGATGGCACACTTGACAAGTACAAAGCATGATTGGTGTCCAAAGGGTTTTCTCAACAAGAAGGCATTAATTATGAGGATACCTTTTCTTCTACAACAAAGCTGAGCACCATCCGACTAGTCCTAGCTATGGCAAGAAACTGTGGTTGGAAGGTCCATCAGATGTATGCTAAGGTGCTCATTAGAGGAAATTTGAGGTCTAAAATGGGCCTCCTAAGAAAAATAATAAAATAATAATTAAAATAATGAAATAATACTAATAGTTAAAATAATAAAATAATATTTATTAATTTTGGAGGAAGAAATAAAAAGCTACTTTTTTTGTTCGTATTTTCAACATATCTCCCTGTGTTTTTACTCAAATTTCGAGCGGGAGCACTCATTGGATGCATAATTAAATTATGCATCCAATGAGTACCACACTGCATACTTTGGACGGACACGGGTTCCCCAAAAACGAGAAATACCTGAAAAAACGTGATGATGATGTTTTTCCAAGTATTTCTTGTTTTTGGGGTAGCCGGGTCCGTCCAAAGTATGTAGTGTGTGTACTCGTTGGATGCAGAATTTAATTCAGCATCCAACGAGTGCTCCCGCTCGAAATTTGAGTAAAAACACAGGGATATATGTTGAAAATACGAACAAAAAAAGTAGTTTTCTTATGACAAATATCTCAAGTCAACCATTATGGTTGACTCATTTTATTGAAATTCTATTGGTTCTTGAATTCCAACTCATGAAGAAATTATGGTTGGCTCGTTTTCTTATAAGGCTCACTTTAGACCCCAAATTTCCTCTAATGCTTTCTCAATGGAGATTTGGAGGAAGAGGTCTATATATATCAACCATATGGGTCTTAGGGAAGAAGCATTTTGTTTGCAGATTAAAGAAGGCTCTATATGGTTTGGAGTAGGCACTTAGGGTATGGTACATTAAGATTGACAAGTACTTGGTTGAACAAGGGTTCCAACTGAGTCCTTTAGATGCTAACTTTGTCAAAAGTAGTGGTAATGATATCATCCTTTCAATTATTTATGTAGATGACATCATTATTATAGGTAGTGAGGTAAGATTGATTGAACAAATAAAATCAAGCATGAGTAAAGCTTTTGACATGATTGATCTAGGTCACATACGTTATTGTCTAGGTATAGAAGTTTGGCAAATGGGTAGCAACATTTTTGTCTCAAACAAAATATGCTAGGAGTTTCCTTGACAAGTTTAGAATGATATATTGCAAGATCTCATCTACACCTATGGAGAAAGGGCTGGAACTTTTGGCGAAAGATTGATTGTGAGGCAACTTCAGGCAACTAGTGGGTAGCTTGATATATCTTAAAGCCACTAGGCTTGATTTTAATTATGTTGCGACCTTCGCTTTGAGATTCATGACAACAAAAGCAGAGCATTGGATTGTAGTGAAGAAGGTGTTCAAATATGTGAAAGGGATACTTGAATTAGATATTATGTACATTAGAACCAAAGATACTAGGTTGTGTGGATATACAGATTCGGATTGGGGAAGTTGCATGGATGACAAAAAATCAACCTCTGGATGTGTATTCAACCTTGGCACAGGTGCAGGTACATGGACCAACAAGAAGCAGCAGACAATATCCCTTTCATTAATAGAAGCATAATATTAAGGAGTAGTGAAAAGAGCACGTGAGGTAGTTTGGCTCAGGAGGATGCTTTCAATTATGAAGATGCAATAGATAGAGTTGACATCCCTACTCTATAACAATCGGGGGGTGCTCAAAACTAGATAAGAATTTAGTCTTTTATGAGCCTACCAACCATGTTGAGATACATTGCTACTTCATCTGACAACTCATAGAAGATGGAATTGTTGTGTTACAGTACCATCACACAAAGGATCAAACTGTAGACATTTTCACCAAGTTTTTGGGTCTTGAAAAACATGTAAAATTTTGGGATAAACTTGGTGTAGTTAATAGATTGACCATTAAGGGAGGGTGCTAACGTAAAACTTAGTTTATATCATGGTCATTTAGATATTAGACTTGGGCATTAATAAAGTCACTTTCGACTTTTATGTTATTTTGTGCTTTTACGCTTTATGTTGCTTTATTGTATTTCTCGGTCTATCCCACATTCATAAAGTGGATTGACTCAACCTCATTGCAACCCTATATAAGAAATCTTTCTCTCTTTAATATGTGCAATACATGACGATAACTCTTTTGAGTTATTCTTGGCTTCTTTATGTGCTCAATTTTAGCAATAAATATGACCAGCTATCAATTCAAGCATCATCTTGTTTCTCCAACCTTTACCATTTTCAAAGGCCAATTTGTGTTGTTTGCTTGCTAAACAAGCTGTGTTATTTGCTTGCTAAACAAGTTGTATATGTATCCTCTTGCTTAACTTGTGGTAAGCCAATCACCATTTTACCCTTTGTCAATAAGGAAAGGTATTGGAAATTTAAGTACCCATGCCTTTGATGCTATAAGATAAGATAAGATAAGATAATTTTATTTATGTCCAACAAATGACTACAAAAGCAGGTCATTGGGACTGTGTAGTACCATGATGTCAATACAAAGTGGGAGCATAAAAGTAGATCCTATAAAAAGATAAAAGTAGAACTCAAATAAAACCCTAGTTCTATAAATGGAGAGATGATCTCAAAGAAAGATATATACAAGCAGAGATATGAAGAGAACTGATCTAAGGAAGGAGAGTGGATCCAAGAACTATGATGCAAAAATGGTGATGGTGAAGCTGTCATGGGCCACTAAAAGCATTGGAAGCATTAGGAGTATCTCTCCTACAATCCGAGGTCGATTGAAGGAAGCTCAGAAGAGTGCTCTGTTTGGAGGAAGAGCTAGAAGAGGAACTGCAATGAGAGTTGCGCTACTACCTGGAGGAGGGTACATGATGTTGCAACTTGGACAAAGTCGTTCGTCTGCTGCGATGGGGTGGAGACTGTCCTCGTCAATGGTGTTGGGAAGAGGTAGAGGTGGATTGTTGTGTCTTAACTGAGCGGTTAAGGTCTGTGCTATTATCTGTCTGTCTCTTGGTACCCCTAGAGGGAGGAAGCATTGGAAAGAAGGAGGTGATACTTTGAATGGATCTTGGTCTAAACTGAGAATGTTGCTAAAGGGTGAAGGAGCGAAGCCGAAGGGCCTCTTACATGTACAAGGTTAAACATCCTCTGATCATGGTATCTGAAGAACCTAGTCAAAGTTTGGATCTCTCTGAGAAGAAGGTCCCTAAAAAGACAAGGAAACCGCCCATGGATATTGTAGTAAATAGGACACTGAAAGATAAAGTGATCCTCGGTCTCGACCTCTCGAAGGTGACATACTTGGCAAATCTTGTTTGGTCTATCAAGTTGGTGATCTACCTCTACCTTGAGATAGTGAGAACCTACTCTGAACTGGCCTAAAGGAATACGAAGAGCGTTTTCCCAATGGCGCAATGTGTAAGGGGGTCGAACAATGAGATCGTCCCTTAGATCCAAGAAGTGCGTAGCGTAGAAGGCCATCTTGGGGTGTAACCCCCAGAGGGTTGATCCAAGTGACCTACACAAACTGATTGTAGATTTCATCTCTATTTTTTCTGTTCAGCTCCTATCTAGTAGGTAAGAGGCAACCAAGCGCATTCAAGGAATACCTAGAAGGAGGAATTCTATCCATCGCAATACCGACATATGCTAAAATATCCGCAACACTCGCAAACCAACATCTAGAGTGACTTGAAGGGATGACTGAAGCGATGGCCTCTGAAGAGAGATAAGCTAAGTATGGGTATTGGTCACGTCCATTCACCATGTTAACCTCCGAAGGTAGTGTAAGAGAGCGAGAAGACTAAACATAGCCTCAAGACGAAAAGGTCTAGCGCCAAACTCTGTGAGCATGATAGATTGAGGTACTGTCTATTTGCATATGATGATGCGACGGAGGAGGAGGAGCTGTAATCTCTCTGCTGAGGCCTAATCAATGTCAAGTAGGCGTGCCCCCCAAACCTCAGAGCCATAGAGGACTATGGGTTGGATGAGGGTATCCCATGAGAGATATCTTGGATGAGATGTCTTGAAAATGGTGTCTGAAGCACTCTCTCTAAAAGGGCCAGGGAGCCGTATCCTTTATTAACTCGGGGATGAAGAGTATGTCGTAGGATGAAACGAGGACCTGTGAACTGAACCCTCAAATAGGTATAGGTGCTAGTGATCTCAAGTCTCGACCTCTTCCACACTAAAGAAGAAATGAAGATAAGTAAGTAGCCACTTCGATTTGTTGAATATCATAACCTTGTTTTTACCCAAGTTGATCGTCAACTAGCAAGATCACAAAAGAGGGTCAAGGTATCTAACTGTCTATGCAAACCCTCCAATATTAGGTCATGAAAGCATGAGATTTTGCTACTTCATCATCAACAAGCCTATATGAGCCTTGCTCCTTTACTTTGGATGCAATCTTCTTAATGCTCCTATAATCTACCACAAAACACCTTTCTCCTTGAAAAATAACATTTGAGTGTGGATATTGTGTTTTGTGATCTCCTAGTGGAAATAATTTTTTGCTTAATCCATGAATGAAGAAAACCTTCAATATTACTACTTCCACTTCTAAATTGCTTTCCCAACATGTCCTCCTGTAAGGCTGTAACCACTGATTCACCAACTCAAAAGTGATCTTAGTGGATAAAAACATTCAATATTTCAACAAAATTCTTAAATGCAGGTAATCTTTTCAGAGTAATTACTACGAGATTTTCAAGTATTTTCCCATCAATGGCCAATAGTTGCACTCAGATATCTCGTCTTTAACAAGTGTTCTATAAGTGAATCACCCTCTTCCATCTTCATAGAGAAAAGTATTCTTATGAGGTAAAAGGTTTTACTTGTGTCAAAAGTTTCATGCATCTTCTTTAGTCTTGTCCATACCTTGCAAGCATTTGCTCCATCTTGAGCTTGTTGGAGCATGTCATCTATCACAAAAAATTGAATCAACATTATTGCTTCTCTCTTCTTCACATCATAATCTTCTTGCTGATGCTTATCCCTGGTATCTCTCTTCTCTTTGACTATCACAACCCCAAATAAGTACGAATATTGGATGGCAACCATTCTTTGCTTCAAGACAATGAATTTATGACCATTAAATTTTTGTGGAGGTCCAACATTATGTTCGATTGATAAGCTAGCCATTTTCTTTTAAATAAAAGAACTCGCTAAGCATCAACCAATGACATCATTACCTCCACATTTTGTCCGATGTATCAACCAACCCAAGTTAGTGCTATTGTTGTCTTGTCTTGATGCACAAATTTCTCTACCAACTTTGTCCACTCAACTTAGCACCAAAGTTTTGTGCAATAGACTTTGTGTATTAAAAACATTGCTGAGAGTAAGATAAACTTACAATTCCATCATAATTTTTATAGTGATAACTCTAAATAAGGTGTTATAAGTTGCCCTAATTGAGGGGTTCATACTTAATGTTAATGGCACTATTAACTATATGTTAGTTAGAGAAGTAGTTAGATAATGTAATGTATTATATGGTCTGTAAAAGATTGCTTTGTTGTTGTATTCCTTGATTCTTTCATTAATGAAATAATACTTTCTCATTATCTCTGTTTTTGTCTCATAGTTGTGCATCTCTAAATACCAACAATAATTTGCTTAACACTATCTGTTCTTTGCACATTTTTGGCTATGCAATACTCTGCCCATTATGAGGTTTTTCAAATTGCGTTTGTTTGTAGATCTTGAGAGCACACTTTCCCTATGTTTCTGCCAGTTGTACCTTGTGGGTCTTGTTACTTGCTGAACTAGCATGTGTGATTAAATCCCTAAAGAATGATGCCAACCCAAAGGCAACTTAGAGGGGTTACCCACTGTCACTTCAATAACTCCCTCTTTCACTTTAGGTTGGCTCTTCTCCAACACAAGGGGAGCTCCCCTAGGATAGGGATTGCTAAGGCAATGACAAGGAGGCTCAAGTTGTTGTGAAGAGATAGCTTAGCAAAACGTTTTGTTTTTTTATAGTATAGGGAAATAAAAGGATGATGGAAGGACCAAGAGATTAGTACCATTCCAACAAGGGAAAATGGAGTTAAGGAGCTAGTCCAAGAGGGTGATTTCATAAATGGTTAAGACAACAAAGGTTGCATACACATAACACAATGAAACTCCAACATGCTGAAAAATGAATGTAGAAATACACTAGGAGGGCGCAAATGGTGCTGCATCAAAATATTGTTAATTAGGGTGTGACTTACTTTTGCAATGTAGTATTACAGGCAACAACTCTAGAAAGATGATAGGAGCAAGGTAATATAATCATGTGCAAGACACAAAGGGAAATAAAGGAAATACTTCTTATTTAGAACCCTTCCCATGAGGTAAATTACCCTTTCATATGGCCCTAAGAAAGCAAATTCTAGCAATTCCGCATACCATTAACAACATTAAGAAGTAGGAACATAAGCCACACATAGATAGGAGAAAAAACCCTTACACGTCAATATGCACCAAGAAAAAGATATGTCCATTAAGCAATACAGATAGAGAACTCTCAAAATCCAACCATGAAGAGAAATGATGAAGGGCTACTCTTTATAGAGAGAGTTAGCTCAACTTCCTTTACAATAAAAAATGAAATTTTCTCCTAGATCCACATTTTCCTCAACAAGTCGTCCAAAAATAGCATAAGTGGCTAGATCCACTCTTCTCACCCAAAGAAATAATAAAAACCAATAACCATCTCAAATGACAAGGTCAAACAATTAATAAAATAACGGTTAAAGGGTTTGACCATACCAACAACTCCATTGACCCCTTAAAGTCCTCCATAACTAACCAAAATATGATTAAACATTTTTTAAATGAGGGTCCACGAATCCTAGTCTCATTTGCAAGTAACAATGGAGTCAAATAATGTGCCATTCATCTCTCAAGTGATGGTATGCCCAACTTGCTCCAACAGTAGTTGATGGGATGGAGCGATCCCACGTTACAGTAAACATGTTGACATGGAAGTCCCATGAGATTGAGGTGTAAACGAACCCACATAATTGAGCTTGCGATTGTCTTTTGACGGCTCGGAATTTCATCAACCGAAAACAATCCTTTCCATATCGGCCCCTCCACAAAAGAATGTATCACGATCACATCATGGCATGAAACATATAGAAAGCAGCTCCATTTAAAGATTGATTCTTAATATGATAATAAAGGGGACCATATGTGGCATCACCCCATGCAGTGAAGAATGAATCTATGATTTGTTCAAGGCACATGAGTGGACAACTCCATAGATTTTTACATTACATTACATGAGGGGGATGACCCCAACCATATCTCATGACATCACCTAAATCAATCAACCTGTGGCAAAGTCAAGAGATGGTTCATGCCCAAGGTCGCTTTTGGGTAATGGCTATCCAAGTTAAGTAATAGAATGCCTCCACATGTGTGCATTTGTGGGTCCAAGGCTCACCCGGGTCTCATTAGAATAGTTAACAACCTTTCTAGGTCAAGACATCCATGTGTGATGTTAAGTAGATGGGTTACTCCCTCCATTGAATAATTCCTTGTCATGTGGTGGCCACTATACACCTTAGTCTCAATATATAGAGTAGCTCCATAAAGTTATACCCCACCCACATACTATGTCCATGAGCTAAAGGTGTAAAGGCTCATAATAAGATAACATATCTTTGACTCCACATATGTGCCCAAAGAGGGGTATACGCCATAGAATTTTGTACCATGTGAATAGAAATGGTATGTCTAAATAAAGCCTAACCATAGTACAAATATACCAAATATTCCATCAATATCTAGCAAAGTGACGGCTACAACACCATGCAAACACCATCAATATATTGATGACCCAAGTTTTTCAAATGTTTTGTCAACTATCAAACATACATCAAGAGGGTGATCCAACCGTTGAAGGTAAGCAATATGAGGAAAGCATCATCAACCCCCAAATATGATCATTCAACAAAGAGAAGTGAGTCTCCGACTCTCCTCCATCCAAAATAATCAAGCAACCAGATAATAGCACCATATCCAAATAAATCAAGGTATGTACTCCCGGTCCTCAAAAGATCCATGCTGCAAATCGGTCTTTGTGTTTAAAATCACAAGTATAATCCTCATACCATACGAGGGGTAGCAACGGGCTCCTACTTGGAGACATGTGCTCTTTGAAGAATAGTACATGAGAACCTTAATAGCTCCAAAAATTTTCCTTTACAAGAAAGGGCATGAGCCAGCAATGAAAAGATAGCATGAAATGAAAACTAAAGCTCATATGTTGAGCTTAGTCTTTCTACTATAAGGCTCTCAAGAACTCAATTTTCCTAGCCTACTCTAATCATGAGAGAAGGTGAAATCGTAAACCCAGTGTAGCCATGTGCTCACCTCATCATTGCCATGGAATCTTCCCTTGTGTTTAATAACCAACCAAAGCAAGGAAACATAAAATGCCAAGTAGATACATGTTGGAATCTCCATGAAATGTAAGATGAAATTTGGAATGTGCTCATGAGGAAGGCCAAGAATACCAAAATCATGCCAAAATGTGAAGTGCATGGAAGAAATAGGTGGCTGGAAATTTGTGTCATAAAAATTTGCTCTACCATACAAATTCGAACCCCTAAGACATCTTTTGCAGCTGAAAAATTAGGCATTATGTCATCAAAATATAAGGCAAAAGATGGCTGAATTTTTTCTCCGTTTCTAGGCCTAGCAATCTGTTCCATATAGCTGGAAAAATCTGCATTAAAACCCTTCAAGCATGGCTAGAGATCACCACAAACCAACCCTGAAATCTAGAGGATTTGGCTGAAACAAATCTGGAAAAATGCACTCATTATGATGCCCAATATCATCATTGCAAATTAGGGTATATGGCTGTAATTTGTCTTGCAAATCCTCCACTATGTTTGGCTGCTCCAAAGACTCATAATCTTTTCCAGCACTCAAATCACCATTTCCAGCTAAAAATTCACATGCAAATTCAACAAAACTTGAAGAAAAAGATGGCTGAATTTTTTTGTCCTTGAAACCTTGCTGTTCTATGCATTATCCAGACTGAAAAATATGACTGCTAGCTTATTTTCATCCATAAATGCATAAAAAACTTGGGCATCTTGTGGCTGGAATTTTTTTGGGTTATTAGCATTGCAAAACAACCCTAAAACCTGAGAAAAATCAATTTTAGGCAATGAAGAAAATGATTGAAAATTTTCTTTAGACTGCTGCCCCAAATCTGCTTCATTAGGCTCATAAATTTGTTCTAAGTGCTGGAAAAAATTCTGCAGAAAACCCCATAGAACATGGCTGAAAAACTACCCAAACATGAGTACATGGTTGAAGCAAACTTGCATACATATCCTCACAAGGCTGCCCAAAATCATCATCATCAAAATATATGACTGGAAAATATCATACAATTTTATTTTGAATATACACCCTATTACTCCTCAAATTGTATGAGGGTAATCCAACAATTAATTGTGATGACTTCATTTAGATTCCGGATCTGGACACAACTTAATCAGTTGTACATGGCCTAGGGTCTCTTGGAACAAATTGATCATGATGTATTATTGTATAATATAGATTGATGAATATATTTACTATGTGGAACACACCCCTCGTTAAAAAATGGTGGGTGCACTCCATTTGGACCTATAAAACCCCTCAAACTATGCTAGGTGCACTCCCTTGGGAACATTATCCCTGATTTATGGAGACATGATCCCCTGATTTTTGGGATTTATGTTTGGAAATCTCAGATTTATGAGGGTGCACTTCCTGGAGACATAATCCCTTGATTATGGGAGCCAAAATCCTTGATTTTTGGATCTTTGTTGGGGGAATTTTCATTCTATGGGGGTGCATTCTCTTGGAGACACAACCCCTTGATTTAGGGATGATTTGCCCTTCTATGTGGCCTATTCTATGGTGGGTGCATCTCTAGCTCTTTTGAGTTCTAATCAGTGGTACTCAAGAGCTCACACACTTGTCTATCCTCTCCTAGATGTAGTGCACTTTCTCATGCATGATTTCAACACTTGTCTAGGCGTCCCTCTTGCTTCATGGGGCTATATAAGGAGGAGGAGGCCTCTTTATTGTAAAACATGGTTGGAATTTTGGACTGACCTCTTCTTGGAGCCAAATTGATATATCATTCTTGGAACTTTTGTGACATGTATTTGAGGCACTCTCTTGTTGATGTGCGGCATTTAATCTTGTTGGGAGCTTTCAAAGGTTGTGAGTATTGTTAGCTCATTTACATTGAGATTTCTATGTTATGGGTTGGAGGCCATAGAAGGGTATTGATACCACATTGGAAGGAGAGTTTATGTTAATCTCTCTCGTTTTTCCCTTTGTATTTATGCAGATATGAGTATTTATTTTTGCATTCATTCTTAATTCCAAGGGTGTAATATTGATTTTTTGTGTGTATAGTGCACCTCCAAAGCTAGAAAGGAAGTGCACACTTTATTCAATTCTTTCCCTTGTAAAACCTAGTATATTCTTGCACTTCATTAAGTAGGGTTTGATAAATCATGCAACCTTTCCCCCTTAGTAACATATGAAACAAGGCCCTTTTAGATTGTACTTTTTTGATTCCATTTGTCCTTGGTGAATCGACACTTGTCACTTGATTGGTTTTTCTCTAAGTTGCCAGGGTACTTGGGTACTGGGACGGGTACCGGTATGGGTACGGGTACGGGTACGCCACTTTTTGAAATAGGGTACTTGGGTACGTCGGGGTACTGTAGACATATATATATATATATAATTTTCTAAATTTATAATTAATAATTATATTAATATATTTATAATTAAATATAAATATAATTAATAAAACTGAAAATTAAGCTAAATTAAAATTATTAATTATTAATACGATAAAATTTAAAATTGAAAAACTTTAAAACAATGTAACAGAAAATTTAAAATTTAAATTAGACTATTAGTATTACAGACTTTTAACATACTCTGTTGATTGGTATTAACTATTAAGGGTACTTATTAGCATTCACCACCATTACAAGGTTTTGTCAGAATTCACCACCATTGTGAGTTTTGAAAAGAATCACACAGTGGTTCCTAAGTGCAGTGCAAAAAACCGAGTGGGGGCAGGGCAGGGAGGAGGCCATCTGAAAATGGAGCAGAATAATGTATATGCCGACAATTCATTGCGTCTCTTTCGCGAGGCTGCTTTGCATCTTTACCAGGTAGGACTAGAGGACCTCCTTTTTTTAGAATCAAAATTGAGAGTCGAACTTAATTAGAATTTGATAAAAGTATTTTTACTGACCATGTCCGGTTTTAAGGAATCTATGTATTCATTATTGCACATGATTGTAGAGTAATGAATCCGGTGACATACAACATTCCGAAACAGCTTCCAAAGAATTTTTGAGCGTTCTAGCAGATGTGGCAAATTCTGCTGAAAACTCACCGGATAATGAACAAATTAGTGAAAATGCTTGCAGAGTCCTGCAGGAAGCTCGAGCGTTAGTTACCAGCTCTGATTCTCAAGGCCAGGTTTAACTACCTTCCTTATTTATTTTTATTTTTTTTCTTCAATAGAATGCTTCTTTAACTGTTAATATAAGCAGTAAATGTACATCGAGCATATTATACCAAAAAAGATGTAAATGCAGCCACCGCTGGCACTAGCAAAAGTCAAAATCCAAAATCGCCCATAACTATTAATCTTTTAATTCACTGCCAATCTGTACCTTTCATTTTCTGCAATTTATAACCAGATTTACAGCAAACCCTGGGTGTTGAAATAACTCCTTTAGATCAGATTCAGGGAGCGATTTTAATCATTATAATTCTGGAATTTATTTTTTCACATAAGCTAACATATTGTTATTTTTGGTATTTCCTATTATCCTGTTGTGTGGCAAGTTTGCCCTTACCCAATCTGGAAGAATATGGATAAATATAACCAGCTTACAACATTCAAATTGGAATCCTTCAGCGGCCAGAGATAATCTAAAGTTTTAAATTTACAGTATTATATTACTGTATAGTGTATTAGTAATTAGTAATTAGTAATAAAATAAGTTAATAAGTAATAAGTAATACTAATAACCGTGAAATTTCCAGTCTGCGTTTCAATTTCATGCCTGGAAGTACCCTAAAATCCGTGACCAAGTACCCGGTACTTGGGTGAAGTACCCGGTACTTATGCGGTACTCCCAAAGGTACCAGTCCCGGTACCCGGTACGGCGGTACGGGTACCCGGTACTGGTACGGGTGCCCAACCCCCCGGTACGGGTACCCTGGCAACTTAGGTTTTTCTATATCCTCCCATCACCTTTTTCTTTACTTTCTATTCTACAACCATTTTGTTGGGGCAACCTCTTCATCTCACCTTGCTCCTCATTGTCTTTACCCTAGTAATCTTATTTTAGGGAAGCTCCCCTTGAGTTGGAGAAGAGCCAGCCAAAAGTGCTTAGGGGATTGGTGTGGTGACATTGGTCTTTCCTCTTGGTTCCCCTCAACTAGCTTGCTTCTCTGGGACTTTAATCACACATGCTATTTTGGGAGGTAACACTTTCAACATGCACGGTTGTTCCAAAGGCCCAAAATTTCCTTTTTATCCTTTAGAGACATCCGTATGTGTATCGTAGACGGGGCTTCCCTAAAACTTCTGGCAATCCATACACCTATCATGACCAAAATTCTAAAAAGTAATGTCCACAACTTCATTGCTAGGCTGCCCTTATCTTCAACAAAATGAAGGTTCAATTCATTTGCCAACTCATCATCCCCCAAGGTTTTGTATTCAAGGACATCCCTCTCAATAGTATCATAGAATATATCATTGAATTCAGAAATTTGAGAGAGGCTATAGCTTATCACACCCTTGTTTTTGACTGTAGGAGAGATGGATGTATGCAAATTCTCACCAATGGGGTTTTCAACAAGTGCCTCATTAAGTGTTTGATCTTCAAAAGAATCTTCATTGTCCCCTTTTTGGGGTCTTCTTGATCTTCAAAAGAATAATGATGTGCTTCATGTGCTCGAGTGCTTTCTTCATCAGTTTGATTTTGGTTTTTCATGGGTGATGAGGTGGGTCCTTTTCAATAACTTTTTCATCTTCACAATCTCCCCACGCATCATCCGCAATATCAAGCTCTGGGATTTCTCTTGGTATGATGGTAGGTTTGTCGGATTTAAAACCTCATGCCGCATTTCAACTTCAATATTTGATGGGATAGATCACCATACCTTCTTTTGATGCACTTACATAAATACACATAGGAACTAACTCTTTTATTTGATTCATCCAAGAGAAACTTTGAAAGGTTTCTTCCATATTCAAGTATCATGTCATGAACCTTTAAATTCAACTTATCACGAATATGATGCCAAAAATATTCATCTTTCAAATCTGCAACATTTTTTTCATGACCACATTTGTAAAACTTCTCAATCAAATAAGGAAATGACTTTACCTCGCTTGGATTGAAAGTACAATACCATTTCCATGCATCACTCCCATGTAATGTGAGTGCAAATACCTTCATCAATACATCCTCACCAACCAAGCTGAAGTCTACAATAAAATCCATGAATGATGCAGTATGTTTTGAAACCATAAGAGGGGTCCTCCGGAATTTTTGGAAGATGATCCAACTAAATTTCAGATTGAAAGGGATGTGGACATATGGTAACATATGAAAATTCCAAAGGCCTAAGCCAATCTTCAACAAATTTTATTCCATTGTACAGAGTCATACGAGACACACAGGGAAAGAAAGTAAATATTCCTCATTTAAAACCCTTCCATTGAGGTAAATTTCCCTTTCATATGGCCCCAAGAAAGCAAGTTCTAGCAATTCCACAATCACATACCATTAGCAACATCAAGAAGTAGGAACATAAGCCACACATAGATAGGAAAAGAAACTCTTGCACTTCAATATGAACCAATAAAAGAATGTCCTTTAAGTTCCAAAGAGAGAGAGGTCTCAAAATCCATCCATGAGGAGAAATGAGGAAGGGATACTCTTTATATAGAGAGTTAGCTCAACTTCCTTTACAATAAAAATGATTTTTTCTCCCATATCCACATTTCCCTCAACAAGCTATCGAAAAAAGCATAACTCTTCTCACCCAAGGAAATAATAAAACCCAATAACCACCTCAAATGACAAGGTCAAATAATTTAAAAAATAGTCGTTATAGATTTTTACCATACCAACAACTCCATCGACCCTTCAAGGCCTCCATAAAAAACCAAAATATGATTAAACAATTTTTGAATGAGGGTCCATGAATCCTAGTCTCATGTGCAATTAACAATAGAGTGAAATAATGTGACATTGCTCCCTCAAATGATGGTATGCCCAGCTTGCTCAACCACTGGCCGATGGTCCGGAGCCACGGGGGCTTCACTAGAAGGCTATATAATACCACGTTCATTCATATTGCGGTATTAAATATTCATGAAAACCTAAAAATTATATTGCTTATATATTAAGGGGCAAAGGGTTTTTTTATTTAATGTAACAATACATAAATACTTTGGGGTCTTTTTTATATCGGCGAGCTGACAAATATCCGCCAAATGGATATGGAGGGATCACGTCCGGATGAGAAATTGGGTTGAGGAAAGGCTCGAGCTTACCAGTACGCAGGGAAATCGCGTCTTGAGGCATGCTTGAGGCCAGGGGTTTCATGGTGAAGTGGGTTTCCAGTCAATCATAGTCGAGAGACAGTGGTCATTGACAACCAATTGTTACCAATAGCACTCAGCCAGTTGTTACCAATAGCCTTGGGAGTCTCTGAGCCTCCAGGGCCTGTTATAGGCCCTCGATAGGCCTTGGGGGCTTGAATACCCAACCACTTGTGCCTATTACAGGCCTTGGGAGGTTTACTCAGCCTCCTAGAGCTTGTTACATACCCTGGGGGCTTGGATACATAGCCCACAACAGGCTTAGTCATAGATTGGGGAACTGCAACATTCAATCTAAATGTTGTACTATGTGCATTGGCTCTAGTGACATACAAGAAGTGATCTCCTATCTCTTCATTAGACCATTAGATGTTGAAAATCATAATGATATGTGGTTGAGTAATTGCATTGTGGGTGAAGTAATGTGCATCCACAATATACATCGAAAGAAGCAAGGTGCATTGTAGAATGCATATGAGGTCATAAGAGGGGTATCATATCAATATACTAGGTAGAAATATAAAGGGGTATAAAAAATGTTAATGAAAAAATTGATACATACAATGGCTAGTGAAAATAGGGGTTTTTTTAAATTGTGAAGGCATATTGGGAGGGGGTTAAAAAAAATGATTTTGGAAGGTATTTTCCAATATTTAGTGAAATTAGGGGTATTGATTCATATGCCATGAAACGAACGTGCTATGATAGCGGTTTATTGAGTGAAGCCCCCATGTACGGAGCGGTCTTAAATCACAATGAATATGCTGAAATGGAAGGCCTATGAGATCGAGGTGTAAATGAACCCACATAATTGGGCTTGCGGTTTTCTTTTGATGGTTCGGAATTTCGTCAACCCAAAAAAACCCTTTCCAAATCGGCCCCTCGAAAAGAAAATGTATCACGATCACATCATGGCATTAGAAATATAGAAGGCAGCTTCATTTGAAGATTGATTCTTGATATAATAATAAAGGGGTTCATATGTGATGTCACCCTCACGAAGTGAAGAACGACTCCGTGATTTGTTCAAGGTACATAAGTGGGCGGTTGCATAGAGTTTTACATTACATTGCATGAGGGGGATAGCCCCATCCATAGCTCATGACATCACCCAAACCAAGCAAGTCATGGCAAAGTCAAGTGACTTCATGCATGGGGTTGCTTTTGCATAAGAGATGGGAATGACCATCCAATTAAAGTAATAGAATGCCTCCACATGTGTGCATTTGTGGGTCCAAGGTTCACCCGCGTCTCATTAGAATAGGTAACGATCTCTCGATATCAAGACACCCATGTGTGATGTTAGGTAGATGGGTTTCTCCCTCCATCGTATAATGCCTCATCATTTGGTGCCCACTATATGCCTTAGCCTCAATATAAAGGGTAGCTCCATAACCTTATATCTCTACCCACATAGTATGTCCATTAGCTAAAGGTGTAAAGGCTCATAATAAGATAAACATATCTTTGCCTCCACATTTGTGCCCAAAGAGGGTATACTCCATGGAGGTTTTGTACCATGTGAATAGAAATGGCATCTTCTAATAAAACCCCACCATAGTAGAAATATACCAAATATCACATCAATATTTGGCAAAGTTAAGGCTAAAACACCATGCAAACACCATCAATACATCCACGACCCTAGTTTTCCCAATGCTCCATCAACTATCAAACATGCATCAAGAGGGCGATTCACCAATCGAAGGTATGTAATGAGAGGAAAGCATCATCAGCCCCCATATATGGTCATTTAACAAGAAGAAGTGAGTCTTCTCCATCCAAAATAATTAAGCAACCAAATATTAGTACCACATCCAAATAAATCAAGGCGTGTACCTCCAGTCCTTCAAAAGATCCATACTACAAATTGATCTTTGTGATTAAAATCACAAGTGTAACCCTCATACCATATGAGGGTTAACAAGTCTCATGGGTCTAGTTGTGGGTCTCCCATTGTTAAACTGCACCAAATATTTTTGCCAAATGCTTGAACTTTATCTTGTAGGTCTTGCTTTGCGTTAGGGATTTGTCCATGTGCTCATTGCTCAAGTAAAACAAACTGCCAAGTTGTACTTAGATTGTCAAGGTGCCTCCTTCCTAAGCATAGTAGCATGCTGTCTCTTTGCTTGCACTTCCTGTTGTGCATGTGCTTGATGTGCCTCTGAAGCAGCAACCTTTGTTGGGGCTGCGTTGCTATGATCAATCGCCAAAATTCTCTCAGGATTTACGCATACTTGACCTTTTCCCTTTTCATTGTCAAACCTAACTTTAATGGGACCCATGTATATTTCTCTTTATTTAAAAAGAAATATTTCTTAGGTTTATAGCTCAGGCATAATTTTTATCAAAAAATATATTAAACACCAACTTATATTTTTCATGCTTCTCTTTGCTTCCATATGCCTTTGTGCTTGATTTACCTAGTGCTTGATTTACCTAGTAGGTACCTTTACTTTCAGCCTCTTTCAATGTTGTTCCTACACAATCCTTCTACCCTTATCCTTCATTGTGTCTTTATATCTTTTGATCATGTAGCTCTAATACCATGTCAAAAAATTCATACACATATTACACAAATCATAAATGCAAGGGAGACATAGGTATTTCATTGATTGTTATTCCAATGTATGATGCCTTATTACAGACTCAATCATTAGGTGGCATTTGTATGTTATGAGGACCTTACATAACCCCCAAGTTATAATTACCAACACCTAACATTTGTCTTAATCAACTCAAGCCCTTGTTATATCATAACTCAACACATAACATGTCTTTATTAGCAACTTTTATAGGAATTTACTTATATTCTCAAGTTAAGTTACATTACAAGATATGATCATCATAAAGTTTTAACTAAAATCTAGAAAGGGAAGCAAAGGGAGGGGGCCTGAACACAAGAAAATAATAACTTGCCAACTGAACAAGATCAAGGAAGCTAAGAAAAGGCCCCTTGAATATTAGTAGTCAACATCCTTACTAATTCTTGATACTTGGTAGTTGGGAAACGTCCCTAAACAAGCCAAGGTCCGATTAGAAGCCACCCTATTAGAGTAGTGGAAATAGTAGTAGGAACAACAAGCGCTTTGACTAAGGAGAGTTCTAGATGGTGCAAGAACAACCCAGATTCTCAAATTTCTCAAGGACACAAGGAAGACAAGGAGTAACAAAGCTTAAAATAGTTTATTGGCTAGAGTGAGAAGATAAAATTATTCAACTATGAGAGGTTGGACTAGATTCCTAAGGTTGATTGATTAAGGATCCACATCTCATTATCAATTTCTGTAGAGGGAAAACATTTAAGTAGGGAATGCAGAGGCAAGTTGGATCATCATGATTGGGAAAATGTTGAAGTAGGGAATAGAAAGGCAAGTTGGATCATTAGGATTCCAAGTGCCCTTGGTACTTTTAGTGCTTCCAAGGCAAGGCGATGCTAAGATAGTTAACGTAAATAGGATACACAACAAAGCTCTCAAGGAGATTAAGAAGCACAAAGGAAAGTAGAAAGTGACACTTGATTAGGTCTAATACTTGTTCAAATATTGTCGTCTAGTGAAAGGCATGTTGTTGATAGATGAGCTTGAACAAATCATATGCTATGTTGAGATCATAGCGTGACATATATGGGAATAGAACATTTGTAGGAATGAGGGTCAATAGAGAATATAGAGCTACAGGATGATATTTGACCATAAAATGGAGGCTTTGAAAACTTAAATGGTCATTTTTAGATTGAAAGGTAGGTCAATGGAATTTTGACTATATTGGGAGCTTGGCTAGACTACATTATAGAGGAAGAAAAAGATCTCCAAAAGAGGTTATTGGTGGCATAGTAACATCATGCTTTGAGTCCACTTGAGACTCATTGACTTTGCTTGACCCACAACTGAAATAGATTGGTTAGACTCATACTCGATGGGTTTGACTTAGACCTAGGTTGACCCCACAGAGCTGCCCAAAAATTGTAAAATCCATCGTTTTTCCCAAAAAACGATAAAAACCCACCCAAGTCAACCATAAACCCGTTGAGTCAAAGAGTCTATGAAATCTTTTTTATTTTTATTTTCGTTAATCTTACTCATTTCTCTTGGAGATTTCACTTTTCTTACTCGTTTCTGAGAAGAGTTTTTGACTAGGGTTTTGAATTTGAAGTACAATAGCTAGGGTTTTGGACATTTGCACATGAGGTAGGGTTTTGATATGCACGTACTGATCTGTTATATGGTTTAAGATTTGACTCTTTGAGTCAGCTCTAGACATTTAGATTCATAAATCATAAAACATGGTCCATTGTGATTTTGAATCCTCTTGAATCTTGATGGATCATTGATTAGTCATATAATAGATATGATTGCTGATTGTGATCATATCATGTAAATTGTATGATATATTTAGTTATGTTATTTTTGTATTATATTTAGTGTATCTGCACTATAGTCAGTGCAACCTCTCTTATATAATCTAAAATGACATTTTTTTTGTTATAAATCTCTATTTTTTGTATTTTTAATGGTCCCAAGTAGTGTTGAAATTTTACGTTTAATTTGAACATTTTTCTGGTTGGTTTTGGAGAGAGCCATCAACACTGAGATGCACTAAAATCGGATAATTTATGGGTTATAATTTTAAACATTTAATCTTTCTTTCTTATAAGCGTGCCTTCTTTTATGGTTTTCTCGTCATCAGTCGATTCTTATCTAATATTACATCAATATATATCATTTTAAAATGTTCACTACCAAAATTTAAATCATTTACAAAATACTTCATGGGTGGGAAGATGATGAAGTTAAAACATAAATATTGGGGACTTGAATTGAGAAGGGATTGCTTAAAAACCTTCAAGGGTGTATGCTATTGTTCCAGATTGCCACATGCAAAAAATATAGGGAGCAAAGTGTGTATAATTTGTAGGTGGAAAACTTGGGCAAAGATCAACTTGTGCAAGTTTCTCATAAAAAGAAAAAGAATTCTAGGTAATCTTTTATGAATTTCTTTTCTTATTGATGGTTTTGTAAGTTTTGGGAAAATCAAAATCTTTTTAAAATATTGTGACGTAAAATTCTTAATTGTAGATCTTTTAAGGACTTCCACCCTTTTGGATGCTAAATAGATCCTGACCTGATATAGATCTATGTCTGCCCTTAAGATAAGGTGGGCCCTATGCAGACAAGGGTCAGCTAAATGATGTAAAATAGTTTTTTTTTTTGAGAAATGTCTTAAAGAGTTCCTTGGCTAAGTTGCTGTGCTATGAGGGGTGTATCTATGCTGTCAAAGTCACCCAGGACTTTGCACAAAGTTGCACTTGGCCTCATCTGCATCCTTTCGGGTGGTTTTGCCTCACTGCTTGCTGCTGGACCACACTCCCATGGCCTAATTGATGTAAAATAGTTATTAAATATATTTCCTGATAATTGATGGAATATTTTGTTAAGTGTGCTTTGGTGTTAGGCAAGAATTTAGATCAGGGGTGATGTCTGGTCAATAGGTTGATGGTCCACCTGTGTGGTTGGATCTTCAGTTGGCTTGTTGTACCCTAGGATGATTTCTTGAATTTAACTGGTTTGACAGGCTGACAAGCAATTCTGCAATTTTATATTTTTCAAGGCAGTGTATAGATAGATGTCAAGAACCATTGTGAAACTGTCTTTACCTTCCATCCAGTTATGAAGCTACCTTTTTCATTATATAATTTCATCTTCTTGGATCTCTCTCGTCTCTCATGAATGATTTATAATTTCTTCCTTTATTTGAATATCAGGGTAAACTATCACCAGAATACAATAAATGTGGATTGTTATTTAATATATTCAAAAACGTAGACAGTATGCATATAAGGATGAATTCACTATGTACTTGTTTGAGTTTTTGAGTTAAAAATTTCAAGAAAATATATTCTTTATTGTGAAAAGGAGAACTCAGAAATGTGTGTAACCGTATCTGGTCTTTCTATCCCCTTCTTCTATCTTAGATGTCAAGTCCTCTGGCACCTCTGCTACAATCCAGGGGCTGCCATATCTTCTCTGCTCGTTTAGTGAAATATCTCAGTCCATGCTTTCTAGGGAGGCTCTTCGCTTCTTTAATTGTTATTATTTATAGCTGAGGATTTAGGTTTCAATCTCATTTTTGCTATTTAGAAAAGGTTTCGATCTCAACTCTCTAATATATACATTTAATAGAACCAATTTTGTGACTTGGCAGAGCAAATTGCAAAATCTTCTGGTTAACTATTTGACCTGAAATAAAAGTTCAGCCAAACTTTTGAAATATCTTCCCCTTGCTAAATTGTACATATTTGTTTTTGCAAAATCTTCTGGTTAACTATTTGACCTGAAATAAAAGTTCAGCCAAACTTTTGAAATATCTTCCCCTTGCTAAATTGTACATATTTGTTATTCTAGCCAAAAATTTTAAAAACTGGTAATTTACCCATCTAGTGTCTCAAATTTATGGTTCTTTTTCTGAGATATCATGATACTCACTTCCATTATTGATTATTTTCAGTCGCATGTGGTCCTCTTAAATTTTATAAACGAAAATTCTTGTCATTGGTCCTCACATTTGTTCTTGGAAAAAATCATTTCCTAAATTTATTTCCTGTTTTTCTAGTTAGGGCTTCCTTGTTCAGTATTTTCTTTGCCACAAGCTTTTCCTCATTTATTTCCAGATGCTCAAGATAGGCTCTCTTATCATGTGGACCAGGAACACATGAAATGGGTGTGTATGTCAAGACATATGAAGGCATTGAAAGCTTCCTTTATACTTTTATTCCTGAGCATCCCCCACCTAGCAAGAGGTGGGAGGCTGGGTGGCAGTCAATGGCATGTGACCTCCCGGCCCAACATAATGACCATGATGGCTTCCACTAATCAAACGCCCCCCCTTGTGGCGGTGTGCAAACCCACGAGGGTTGAATATGTCACTTGGGGGACTGAACCATGGCCAGGGAAATAAAAAAACACCCTGGTTTCACTGACCTGGTAAGCCCCCCCTTTGATGAGTATGTTGAGACATAAGTTCCATTCACTAACATTACTTAAGATTTTTTTATTTTAACACTTTTATGTGAGTGGTCAGTCATGTTGCCGCCGGATAACGCACCTGGTTAATGCTGCAGAAATCTATGCTACTGCTCGGTGCACCCTTGGGGGAAAGTCTCGAGTCAAGGCTGTTACCTGATCTTGACTCCTCCGTTTAGGCCAACTCCTAATCGAAGCCAAGGGGGGTAGTCCCTACAGAATGTTTCTAAGGTTATTTAAAATGTTTCGGTGAATTAATTATGAATGTTTTCTAGGAGTTTGGAAAGTTATGATTAAAAGGAGTTTCCAAGATTGTTTTGCAAAATAGTTTAAAAGAAAGCTTTCACCAACAAAATAGGAGGATCACTGATATAGACAATACAGCAAATATGATATTAAAAAAGAATAGTGGTTGTCGACTAGTGCCTTATGGAGTCGACATATGAGATAAAACAGTGTTGCTGAAAGGGAAA
This sequence comes from Larix kaempferi, assembly GCA_027924585.1. NCBI lineage: Eukaryota > Viridiplantae > Streptophyta > Pinopsida > Pinales > Pinaceae > Larix > Larix kaempferi. The sequence goes on from BSBM01000893.1 coordinate 4,424,988, forward strand.
TGTTTTGCAATTGTCTCTTGGTTACTTTTAAATTATTAACGATTCGAAGTTATTTAGGGAAAAAAGGGGAACTCCCGAGATACCGTGAGGTGCATAAAGGAATGTCTAGAAATTTAAAAGATGGTGGCTCCTCACGAAGACGTGTGGGCTGGAATGGAGTCTCTAGGGCGGTGTTCAACACTACACCAACAAGGGTGTAGTCTAACTGTGCCCTGAGGTCGCCTCCCAGTTCTTCCCGCTTCCTCTGAGAAATTTCCCCACACAAAGTTCAATTAACGTAGTCTTGGATTTCCACTATGTGACGGGTAGTGTATTTTATTATGTGAGTTTTAAATTAAATGTGAAGCTTTAAAAAAGTAGTTTACAACTCTTTCTGATTTGCCACATGGCCAAGAAAGATGCCCACAAGGGGAAAGAACATACTTTGATCTATAAGCTAAATGTTTATTCCGGTTAATGCTTGTAAGAAAAGAATGCTTGAAGCTAAAGCATAAATAAAGCAGCACAAAATCTATGGGTCACTTTTTTGATCATCCACCACTAATCGACAAAGCCTTTGTGTGGTGGTGAGAGCATACTTCGTGGCAACGAGATTTTGTGTTATTTCTAAATTTACACTTGCGAAAATGAAAAAGTGAAATGAAACCGTACTGATTGAGTTAAAGTATACACCTTGCAAATTTTAAAAGTATGTGTGTGTTTGTAGTGTTGTTAGAAAAATTTATACCACAAAAATTACATAGTGCAAATCCCCCCAGGGGAGATGGGGTGTGGACGCTGTGTATCCCACTGCTCTCGTTTAATAAGTTACAATGAAAAAATAAAAGAAGTGCCACTTAGTCCACTTATAGTTGGATCTAAGGGCTTACAATCATATATAAAAATTGTACAAGTGGATGGGCGTCCACAGAAAGTATTTTTTTGCACTTCTTGATGAGTTTGGTCATAAATCCGCTCACTTTTGTTGCAGACCTGCTAAAAACCAACGAGCTAAAACGCTGAAAATTAGTGGTTAGAACATGTAATATTACATAAAAATACAGGATCCACACTTGTAAAAAATATTGGAAACTTTTAGTAACCATAAGTATAGAAAAATGGTATCTAGATCTAGTTTTTTTAATATGAAATGAAGTTATTCTAGATCTGATTTTTGAAACAAGATTTAAAATAATTTAAACTTTTAAATTTGCTTAACTTGCTTCAAAATGGAAAGGAAGAAAAGTTTGCTTGTAGATTTGAAAGAGGATGATGGGAGAGAAACCAAAGCTTGTTAGCTTTTTCGAGATGGAGAAGGAGCTTGGTGCCTGCAAGAAATGAGATACATGCTTGGAAAGAGGTGATCCACTACCAAACTTGGGAGAAGAGTCAAGACAAGATCAAATCCCAAAATTTAGGACCGAATCCTATAACACAACCAAGAAGCTCATACACACAAGAGATTAAATGCAGTAAATTAAATTGTAAGAGATTGGAAGGGCAAGATTACAACCAAATACTATTTTCTGCTCCTAGATCTCTAAACATCCAATAAAAATAAGCAACTCAATAACTATGAATGCTTACCCTACTAGGATCCAAGATCCTTGCCAAGCTAGATCAGTCTACTAGTATATGAAAGCAAAAATTGGAAATCTACAATTTTACCTCAACCGATATGCATGCATGAAGAAAATAGCCACCTTTGACCTCCAAAGTCTCTAAATATATTACTCAAAAGAATATTACAAATCACAGGAGCAGAGGTTCAGTGCAATCCATCATATGCAAATGAGGTGACTTCACCTTGCTTTTATAAGAAAAGAGAGAGAGGGGGGTGAGTTAATGAGGAGGAGGGCGCATTCCTTGAAGAGGGGGTGCCAAATCCTTGATTGGATCATGATTGAAGCATGAAGGGGGGGATTGAAGGTGATGTGGATGCCACCTAAGGGAGGCACCCCACCTTCCTCCTTGTTTTCTCCTCCATCCATCCACGCTATGCCACATGGGAAAGTCGCCCAAGAGGAAGAGAGGGCGCATTCACTTGAAGAGGACAACTCGCCCAAGCTCAATCCTTGATTGATTCCTCCCAAATTTGATTGGGATTTATCCTAAATGCACTTGCCAACTCAACTAGGCCTTCACAGAGACAAATTCCACTAAAATAGGAATTTGATTTTCTCTCATATCTCTATTTTTTTAATTAAATAATTCCTTAAAGTTAATTTTGAGAGAATTTTTATTTAAGTTAAAAATAATTACTTAGAACTTAGGAAAAGTGGGTTTAGGGGTTTTGTGGGTGCTCCGGGTTAGAAAACGAGCACCCCCATGCCAAAATTCACCTCCTAACCATACTTTTATCACTTTTTTGAATTTTGAATTAAATTTATTAAAAAAATCCCATTAAACGGGAACAATTATTTTTGTCTGAATAACTTAAAAATCCTAGGGGACCTAGTGCATGTCCAGACTCCATATAACTCATTATTGATGGCTAGCATGTTTAAAATATATAGACACACAGGCTCTAATAACCTCCCTAGGCTCGACTACCATGGAAAATACTCCAGCTTTGGAGGTATGAGTGAAAAACTCAGGAATTATACTCCACTAAAGTGCAATGCATAATTCCTAATGAAAAAACACTCTAGAGTATACCCTTGATAGAAAAACCTAAGGTAGGCCAAGCTTTTTACAAAAGTATCATGCTTAGACCAACTTATTACAATTCCCCCATGGGGGTCAGGACATGCAAATTTTACAAAGGGCCAAAAAATTGGCTTGATGAATTTCTAAACTCTGGCAATGAACAATGTAAGATGTTCAAGTCTTCTGAGGTTCATAAGGAGTCCACGTAAGTGCAACTTAGTGGACAACAAGTCATATTGTTGATATTGTTGCATGTGCAATGGGGAAGTTACTAAAACTTTGCAGTCAATTAATCCATCGCCATCTTTGGTTGAAGAGCTCCATATTTATAATTTTATTGAGAAACAGGTTCATGTTTGGGATGCTTGGTTATGTTTCTGCATAACCGTTCTCATTCTTGAGGGTTCCTGTTTGTCTGAAAGGTTGTCATTCTATTCTGTTATCAATAATGCCCAAACTGAAAATTAATAATGAATCTTTAGTTCTTTTTGGATGACAGCTTATTTGTTTCAAACAACAAATCATTGAGCATTTGTGGATTGGAAGTTGGATAATCTTGTTTTATTTATAAGTTGGCACTGTGGATTTTGGTTGGAAAGATCTATCAAAAGATGCATGCATTTACTTCATCATTTCGCCTTTTGAAAAATATTCATCACTTAATAAGTATTTGAGACTTATTTTGAATTATGAAATGCTTCAAATCAATATATATTTAAAAAGAATCCCTTAAATTTCTATAAATTACCATCAACCTGGAAGGAGATATTTTAGATCATATTTAGTTGTTTTTGGCTTATAAAGAGGTTTCTAAAGGCAGGCCAGAATCCATGTTGGCTATATGCATCAAGCAAGCTTCTTAATGCATACATCGTTGATGATGGATAATACTTCTGAAGGTTATGCTTGGTTGTCTAAAATTTAAATGACATCTTAAGTTTGAATTATGCCTTTTCCATCAATGAATGCAATTATGAACTAAGGAGTTATCTTCTCATCTGTGCAGGCTCTCTATTTCTGTCTTCCATTTAGGGAGCAATTGTTGGAGTATTGTGGCCAAAATAAGACAACGGTTGAACCAGAGGAAAATCTCCTAACATGCTTGGCAGATCTCTTTAATCAGGTGAATATAATCATTGATTTATAGAGAATTGAAGGAAATCTGAAGCTGCAATGGCTTTGTTTGAACATTTGCATGGTTTTGTAATCAAACTGTCTATGGTGTTTTTGTCTTGAGATTGAGGGCTTACATATGATAGCCACAGATTAAATCTTTCGTACTTGCTACAGCCTGCTCCCCTTTCTTAACGTATGGACCTATATGTACATTTCTTGTTGATATGATAAGAGCGTTTCAGAATATTTCTGCCTCTCAAATGCAACTTTGTCATACAACCACCCAAACATATACTATGGGAGTATAAATTGTAGTCTGATAGAAGTCTTGGAAGTTGGAATAGTGGAAACAGTATAGAGATCAATCGTAATCATTACCACCAATTTATTTTCAGATAAATCTAGAAGGTTTAAAAATTAAGACCGTTCTGGCCCTGTACAGTGCTTGTAAAATGGTAAACTTCTCAAATCTGGTGTTGGACTTAATGGACTGCAGATTACTTTTTCTCTCAAGCAAAACAACTAATCCTATTCAATGATCTTACCCAAATCTCTCATAGGCCTATTTACAAAATAGCATAAAGGTGAAGAGTTGCTCTCAGGAAAGCAGCGTTTATTCATAGATACAAAAGAAACTAGTTGTCATGAAGGTTTCCTATTTTATAATTGGTACTCCTGTTAGACCACCAGAGTATTAGGAATGCATTTTTGAGACTTTGTACATAAACGTCTTGGTAAGGCATTTGAGAGCAACTTCTGAGCTTGCACTCGAGAGGATTGCATATTTATCCATCTTTTTCCAACAAAAACTGCTATTGGATAACTGGACTTGTTTTAGAGTTGATATCTCCATGAATTACAGTCTGCCTTAACAGAATCACAGAAAAGCTTAATATTTCTTGCATGCAGATCAACTCTCAAAAGAAGAAGACAGGTGTTATTGCACCAAAACGATTTGTGCAAAGGGTGAAGAAGCAAAACGAAATTTTTCGCAGTTATATGCACCAGGTATGTCGTTCATTTGTCGAACAATTTGATTATTTCTGATATAACCTAGGTCTGTAACTTATCACATCATGGTACATTACATAGGCATAGACTACTAATAGAAGTAGGTGTATCATGTTAGACAAGCTGTAACACTGGTTTATTACATTGGACAGGATGCACATGAATTCTTGAATTTCCTGTTGAATGAGCTTGTTGATATTTTAGAGAAAGAAGCTAGTGCAAACAAAAGACTGTCAGGAAATTTAGCACAGCCAGAGAAGAAAATAAATGGCTCAATCAATGGCCTAACAAATGGGTCCCAACAGCCACCTGTTCTTACCTGGGTTCATAAAATATTTCAGGTGACCAAATTAAGTTCCTTTATTCACATGGGTCATGTTTAAGATCCATATTCTCCTGGTGATCCTTATTTTAATGTAAGCCTAGGTATAGTTCCTTTATTTTGTACCATCTAAAGACGAGGAGATCTAATTCTGGTATCTTGCATTCAAATTTCAGGGAACACTTACAAATGAAACCAGATGCTTGCGATGTGAAACTATAACTGCTAGAGATGAAACGTTTTTGGATCTGAGTCTTGACATAGAACAGAACAGTTCCATCACAAGTTGTCTCCGTAACTTCAGCTCAACATACATGCTCAATGCCGACGACAAGTTCTTTTGTGACAAATGCTGCAGGTTCATTTTGCAACTTCTGAACCCATTAGTGAAACAAAAGATTGGATACTAGCTCTGATGCTTCTCTTTTTCTTCTCCATGTTTCCAGTTAATGTTATCGGTTTCATTACTTATTGGGACTCTTGTTTCAGTTTGCAAGAAGCACAAAAAAGAATGAAAATCAAGATACCCCCTCGGATTCTTGGTATCCACTTGAAGCGCTTCAAATACATTGAACAACTTGGGCGATACAAAAAACTCTCTTATCGTGTTGTCTTCCCCATGGAATTGAAGTTATGCAATACAACCGATGATGCACCGGGTTCAGATGCAGAATATTCACTATTTGCCGTTGTGGTTCATGTTGGCAGTGGTCCAAATCATGGGCACTATGTTAGCCTTGTAAAAAGCCATAACCACTGGCTTTATTTTGATGACGAGAATGTAGAAATGATTGATGAGTCTGCTGTGCAAACATTTTTTGGCTCAGCACAGGAGTACTCAAACAACACGGATCATGGTTATATCTTGTTTTATGAGAGTCTAGACCACAAGTTTTGAGACATCCTCCATTGGATAAGTTTAGGGGGATATATTTAGCGCGGAGTGCCAACAATTCAGTTGGTTATGGATGACGTGGAGCATCCGAAAGCTGCAATACAGCTCCTGTATCTTTTGAATTAGAGTAGCGTTGCTTATTTTTTTCTAAAAGTGAAGGAAAGGGTATGCCCCTTTATGATTTCACTGTGAAATTGTACATGTGTAATTTTATATCGGGACTGTCATGATCTTTAATAAAACCCGTCATTAAATTTGGCAGATAATTTGCAAACTGGAACCGAGTTATATGGGGTTGCATCAATGATTGCATATTTTGTCTGAATTAACAGTGCAATACTGTCTTTTAATATCTCCAAATGTGTTTTTCTCAGCCGCTTGACTATGGTTGCTCTTTTAGAATTGTCCCTACGAACTTGGGTGGCTTTGTAAATTTTCATCTAGTGCACCATAAAGTATGTGCTGTTGCATTTTCTGGAAATCCAATGCTAGATCAGCAGAACAAATAATTTCACCTTGTGAGTAAAATAGCTTTTTGAAATTTTACGTTTTGTTCATTAATGGAGATTGTAATCAGTAGTTTCTGGTAGAGGACCATATGCTTTTCTAATAGACTAGGCATAATTGGTTGGGCTGTGGTCTAGCTGTAGATGCATAGAGGTTTACCATGGTAGCCCAGGTATGATTCTCAGTGTACACAATGTTGGGCTGTGGTCTAGTTGTCAATGAATAGAGGTTTCCCATGGTAGCCCAAGTTTGATTCTCAGTGCACCCCATTGTGGTTCTACTTAAATAATCCCCAAAGCGACACACTTTCAGAGTCGGGATTCTGCTCTGGCCAAAAAAATGAGGGTTTCAATAAAAATAAATAAATTAGGCATATGGTATATGAATATTGATTATTGTTCAAACTTTATGTTACTGGCTCTCATGAACCTTCAAATTTTATTCATTAATTATTGATGTGTATTTTATTAATTCTCTGCAGTCCAGTTTGCAAAAGTTATTTGCAGACATTCTTGAAAGTCGGGAATTGCGTGACTACATATTTTCATTTTGGTTTCATGGGAGTTTCATCATCATTCGGTTGTGGATAAAATCCTCTTCGGATTCAGCATTTTTTAATTTCCAGTGCTCTCTGTTTTACATTGTATTCAGAGTTCATGATTATTCATTGTTCTCTTTTACCTATATTCTTTTAAGGTGTATGCTGCCCTTCACCCTTCAGATTTGAAAATGAAACTGAAAATGTCGATGAGCTTTTTCTTTGTAATTGTACTACAGGGATGGAGGGATGGGAGTTTGGGTGAGGAGGATAACACTCTATCCCACAACCACATGGGCTAAACCCAATTGATAATTGTTTGCTTGAGTTTATTTTTTATTGCAATTTTTGGTTTGACTTGCTTCATTTGTCATTAATATTTTCTTTTGGTATTATAAAGTTATGAGACTAGGTTTATGTTTGATTAAAATTTTAGTTGTACTTTCAATTTCAATTATAAACGTAAACGATGACCTATATATATCATGTTATGATCTATGTGTATCACTTGCAAAAACATTCATTTAAAAGGTTTATGAGATAATTTAATAGCTTTGGTGCCTAACAGCTTTGGAACATTTTGTAAAATAACAATTTAATATTCTTAAATGAAAACTAAACATAAAGCACAATATGCACTCATAGGAATTCTATGGTGATCTTCAAACTTGATCTCAAGACCACATAATCTACATTTAACATCATTTGTGCACAAGAACTCAATGGTGTTCAAACTTGATTGTTTAATTGTTTTGCAATGACAAGTTTTTTCTTTAGGTAATGTTAAAACTATTATGAGTTTTTAATAACTTCAAAATTAAGAGGGGGGAATTGATAATTGAACTATGAATGGGATTAGGTACAACAACTAACAATTTGACATAGGTCTACATTCTCCTCTAGGGAATTAAATATGCAAATCCATCCATGGTGAAATCTTTAATAGGCATTGAGGATCCATTCATCATTTTTCCATTTTATGAACAATGATAAAGATCTAAACAATGATAAGTTAGCTAGACTTATCACAAGAATGAACAAGAGATCCTTCGGTTTGAGGATGCCCAATTTTTCCATGTCTTCAGGGGTCTCTATCAAGAAGTTGATAGGAATGCCAATAGGCCAGTGAAGATAAATAAAGGCATTATCAAGAAAAATGGGTTGGTGGGGTTCCAAGTCATCTTGTAGGCTTAAGTTGATCTATTTACTATGCATGAGGCCTAAAGTTATTATATTGACACATCAATATGTAGGTAAAGGTTTTATATGGAGGTGATACAACTTCATCAACTTCCCACACCTTTTACACATGAGTTAATACATTGTCGACGTTTAGAATCCATGTTTATTCAAAGGTGGGTTTATGTCGTATGTTGCAGTACTTGGAGAACAAGTTGGAAAGGGTACGTTGGAAAGGGGAAGCCTCGGTTCTCGAGCCTTTGCAATTTTGCTAGATAATCATGTAAGTTTTCCCAACAATTTTTTGGGTTGATTTAGTTAAAAATAGGATTTTCCCTTGGTCAAAGTTTGAACCTTGGGTATAAATTGGAATTGAAATTAGTATTGTGAAATCTTGTTGGATTCTTTTCAAGTTCGGGAGGGTTTTGACACTAGGCTGCAATGCAATTTTGGGTCATGTATGCATTTTGTGTTTGAATGTCAAGGTTCTTGGGAATGTTCCCTTTTTCTTAGTTGGTCTCTCTTATTTAAGTTGACTTCCTTCCATTTTGTGTCAATTTAATATTGGTGAGTTGTGTTGGTCATCCTCTGAATTTCTTAATTGGCAATCTGGGGATTTTTCGAATGATATAAATTCAAGCTTGGGTTGGTTTGAGATATCTCATTCAAACTTGGAAGGGTCTTGGCTTACTATTCAGTTTTGAGACTTACCTCTTGTCTCTTGAAATTAGGGATACACTGATTAGCATCTCATTCAACAATTCTCTTTTGCAAGCAAAGGATTTATTGTGTTTTTGTATTCATCTCAATCTACTGTATCTTGATGTTTGTCGAATGTTTTTGAATATGGATTGTCCTAGAAATCATCCAAAGTGTCACAGAGATATTTAAGAGATACACAGGGTTTTGTGTAGGCATCAAGAGTTCAAAAGTGGTAATAGAACCTCCAATTTTCTCTATGATTATGAAAGACCATGAAAATGAACATCAATGCATCTCCCAAAATGCTATGGTAATGGATAGTAGTGTAATAAAAAAAGGCAATCTTGGTTCTTGAAGTAAAATGCTCCATGCTCGAGAATATGTTTTGCAACTTGAGTAAAGTTTCTCAATTCCTAGTCTCCAACTTGCATGTCTATGGGATCAATTCATAGGGAACTCAAAGAGGAGGAAACAATCCACCAAATGCTTGAGGACATGGACATGGAGAAACAAGAATCTCAACCCACCAATATTCCTCAAGATGACATGAATAGAAAGCATGTGTTTTACTAGTTTGTAGTTTGATATTATATGTAACATTGTTTTGTTTTTAGGTGTTTTCTACATGGCTTACATTGGTAGATGCTTTTTGAAATTCTATGTAAAGTGTGCTATGAATCTTCATGTTTTAGATCCAAACTGCTGGATAAGCAAGTTGCTTTTTTCCAAAAGAAATAGCTTCTTTTTGTATTATCACGTTGACCAATTTGGATGCAACCTTTTTTTAATATAAATACATAATTGTTTATGTTAAAAGAACTTTAAATTAAGGTGTATTTTTATTTTTTCTTAATAACTTTAAAATTGTTATAATTTTTCTTTTTCAATAAAAAAAATTAACTAAATAATTTGTAATTGAAAGAAATAAATCAACAAATAATGAAGGGTCTAGTAAATAAAAAGCCATGTGCCTTCCAAACATGCAAATCATCCATTTGATATGCTAACACATATCAAATGTCCTTCGTATGGAGTCCCCTTATGGAATGTGTACCCAAGGGTTAGGTGCATGCACCCATGTTACATTGATAGAGTGTAATCAAATGTTAACAAGAGAAAATTTGTGTTGATGGTGGTGACTCACTCATTTTCCCATCCTTTTCCTTTTTCAATTTATGAACCTCATTACAAAGTGATTCATTAAGGGAATGTATCTTAGACATCTCCTCACCTTTCTTCTTGAGTTCCTCTTTTGCTTCTTTCAATTCCTATTTCATTTTACTTATCTCTTCTATTTTTGAGTCCCTGATCCACCTTTTTGAGAATAGTTCTTCAAATTCTTTCCATGTAGTATTTAGTCTAGTATTTAAATCATGACTTTTCCACCACTTTTTAGCTTCACCTTCAAGACACCATCCTTTCCCAATAGGACTCGAATAATTTTCCTTTATCACCCTCAACCTTTCCTTGAGATTTATTTCATCTTCATCTCCTTTAAATATAGGTATAGCCATTTATTCTTAATTGAGATCTAACCAAAACCTTCAACTTCCAATCGCAATATATTGAAAGCAGTATCACAAATTGATAATATGATTTTTTCAACATATTATCCTATGTTTCGAGTCATGTATATTGGACCTTGCAGTCAAACGTTATGCAAATTTCAAAATAACAAACCTTTCAAAGCCCTAATTTGGAGATTGTTTTGCTGGCTGACCCTCCAAATGAGGTAACTTTGCAATTTTGATCCCTCCAAGTCTGAAATTTCGTCCTGTAGTAGCTTGGTATGTCTTCTTTGCAATGCCACAGGTTTGACCTAATTTTGATGTGCCAAGAAAAAGATATGGTAACTTTCCTAAAACCAATTATTTTTATCCCTTCTAGGAGAGCAAAAGTGTATGACACATGCCACGTGTCCAATTTTTCGGATTTGCTTATGAAACTATTACCACAAATGTTACGGTCTGTCTTTTCTTTGATGCAACAGGTCTCACTAAATTTGGATCTCTCAATCCAGATATAACAATTTTAACTAGAACACTTGTCTGAGGCTAGTTTTACCTAATTTTAATGGTGTTGTCTAGAGTTTGAATTTACAAGATATCTCCATTTATGCTCTATACAGTGTTGGAATACCACCAAAACATGTATGGAATTTCCAACTAATCAAAGTTTGCACCATGGTTTCGGGATTGAACTTTATACCTTCATAAATCATGTTTCCAATCACCACTAGTGAATTTGATCCACTCAAAAAAGGCCTCTGATATGCACCACAACCACAAAGTATGCACATACTATGGGATCCAACTTTCAAGTTTGTTCCACTAAAAAAAGACCTTCGATATACACCACACCAATCTAGGACACATTATGAGATTAATCTTTCTTCTACTAATTAATAGCATGTTCAAGATCCTATTGGAAATCCTTGTAAAACTCATTTGCATATTTTATGAATCTCTAGATACAAGCATAAAGAAGTCAAGGAAACAAGAGTTTTATGCTTTGACAAAACTATTGAAATCTTAGTATTTAATCATTTACATTGCAATTTGCAGTGAAGAGATGAGCCATGACATAACATACTAAAAAACATAAACATGCCTTAAGCTATGGAGCTTATTTTAAATTGACACCTTTTTTATCATTTTTTTCAAAAAGTATTTGTAAACGAAAACAACCTTATGATATTCTACCAATGTAAAACTAATGGTTTGATCACCTTCTAAATTTGTGTCAAATGCATGTTTTCCATGTGCAAAAACCAGATCAACACTTGTAATTAACCATATTATCATTGTATACAATAGGGTTGCAAGATGGAAAAAGCATTAGAAAGAAGCTTGCTAAACCAATTATAAATGCCATAGAGGTTACTGCAAATTGTTAACTAATGTATATCCTAATGAAGGTACATGTTAAAAAAAAAACAAAAAAAATCCTTTAAATTGAAAGGGGGAAGAAATTAAACTAGAAGAAGAAACCAAATGAAATGAACTGGAAATGTAATATATCAAATTTAGAACTTTATTCCAAACTTTAAAAGGAATCTTTCTTAAGAAATAAGGACTTTTACAATAGAGAAATTAAATTCTTTGTAAACTATAGAAATTGAAATAAAACATTTGGGAGTTATAATAACATGAGATGTCATGTTTATTACTTGCTTTGATTAATGTGTCATTTTATTATGTTTAGCATTTTTTTCATTTCAAAAATAAGGATGCGTGTTAGAAGGGCACTAGTCTTTTTGTGTTGTTTCATTTGTTTAAGGTGAGATGTTATGCATAAATGCAAATAGAAAAAGATCCATAACATTACGAAAGCGTAGAGAAGAATAATAGAAATACATGTACAAATGAATCAATTGTACACACTGTGATAATCGTGTATAGAAGCATTAAAAATGAAGTATGTCTCTTATTGTTATAACATGTACATATAAATGATCATTACATGGACTTCATGGACTTCATAGGGGATTGAAAATGACTAAGAATGTTCAACTTTATGTATCTTCTACATATCATTATATATTGACTGATAGAATATTAGGAAGTCGAAAAGTCACCACCATCAACACAAGTTTTCTCATGTTGTAACACCCCCTGGCCCAAGTTAGAGTGATTACTGTAATTTGAACATTGTGGCTATGAGTATGTACATAGCATGATAATATTTTAATAAAAATACCAGCTGATTGCATGAGGAGCAATATGCCGAAGAGAAGATCCAGATATTAACCGAGGGCTGTGAGGGGGAAGGGTTGACCTATGTACCTTGTCTCCTTAAACCTTGTTTTCTCAACCTTACGATAAAAGCCCCAAAACCCATAGTCCTAAGCCATAGTCTTGATGGGGGATTAATTAATGATTAAATATTAGTTAATTTTGATTTAGTGGCTAATCGTGATTATGGGGGGGGGGGGAGGGGATTGCATGCCAAAATACCTTGTGTTAGTTGACATATTTTGACACTTTTTCTATCGGAAATACTCAATATATTAAATTTATCTAATTGCATAGAGAGATTTATTTATATGAATGGTATTGTCCTACTAAATAGGAATGTATAGTTATCCCTCCCTAATCTCATTCAATTGATCCTAATCTAAGGTGAGTTGTTATCGCAACTCATGTACACATACACAAACATTAATGACGTGACTAAAATATTTATATTATACTAACTAACCTAGGATTTCTCCAACGTTTGCCCCCATAGTACATACATAGTCCATAGGGAAATGTATCACTAAAGAACTAGGACAAACTCCAATTTGACACAATCATTGGTGGATGGGAACATATCACCAATCTAACAAGGTTAGTATTTACTAGGACTCAAACTTTGTTCATACACATTACATCTATGTGAACAAGGACTCACATTTTTCACACTAAATAAGTCAATTATGTACGAGTAGGGACACACCAATTATTCATCACAAACACCAAACACGTAAATATGGACACTGTATTTTTTACAAATTTAATTTTAGTGAGAACAAATCTTCATTAAATAAACGCATCAGACCGATACACATATTCCTCTTCACCATCAAAGGGACGATCTTCTTCATACTATGCATAACCACATTGATCATCACTACTATTGGTAGTAGCCAAAGCTCTGTTCTAATATAATAGATATATCTTTCCTTTGGCGCTGTGAAGGTCAACCCATATTTATTTTCCCTTAAAGGATGACTAGATTTGTTTTTTCACAAAGATTACTTTCTATTCTTTTTCTAACTCAACCCTTTTGGTTGTCTTCTTCATCAAGCAAGGACGAAATCAAGCTTTTTAGACTATGATTTATTTAACTCAAAGTAAATACCATGTTTGAATAGCTAGTAGGCATCATCATTATCTTCCACTTTAACGTTTATACTAGCTAACTAATTCAATAAGGAACAAAACTTATTGATGTGTTGTGCTATGCTATCACCTTTTTCCATCTTTAGCCCCAAAAGACTTTGCTTCAAAGTAATTGTGGTATCACTATTTTTTAAACTGAACAATTTATTTAATGTTTACTGGATGAACTTGGAAGACTTTAAAAGGTCTATATGATGCAAATATGCATCTGAAAACCCCAAACCAATGATAGCCATTGTCTTGTGGTCCTTGATAGTCCATTTAGAAGCATTGTCAATATTTGTTGGTTTCAATGCTTTGCCATTAACAACATCCCACACATCTTTGTCTATTAGTAGTATTTGAGTTTTCACTTGCCAAATATAAAATACATACCCTTAAATTTTCCAATAAACTTAACTTCTTAACATTTTCCATGATTGTTGCCTCTTCATAGATTTGTAGATTGGGCTGGACTAATACAATGGACATTAGGTTCACTAAAAATGCCCTATGACTATTTACCTTACATTGTTCTTCAAAAGTAGGGTTAAGCATTGCTTCAATTACCAAAAAACAAAGACAATCTCATAAACAATTTTGTCCATGTTAAGTGGCCACGCTTAGACATATAACACAATATAAAAAATTACCAAAAATACAAAGACAATCTCATAAACAATTTTGTCCATGTTAAGTGGCCACGCTTAGAGATATAACACAATATAAAAGACTTGTGGGCCATCAAATTGCTCCGTTGTTATTCTGGCCTACTTTTTTCTAAACCTGATCAAAACCAGTTTTTGTAATTTTACTGTTTTAACAATTAACAATTCCAAATACAATTTCAGTATTTCCAAATCTCTTTTCTACACTAAATGACATATTTTGAAACTACCCCATTATCAAAATTGCAATTTGAGCAGTAAACTCTTTCATCGAAATTGCAATTTGAGACGTGGAGATTGCTCTTTCAACAATTCTTAGTGTGCGGGCACGGCCAGGCTGCTGAAAGTGTAGGTTGTCGCCACTTGCTACGCCGATTTCAATGCCGCCATTCTCATGTTCAACAGGCCGCTGAACTCAATAGACTTGCCCTCGCCCAACGCCCACAATCCACCTTGCAAAACTGATGAATGGAAGTTATGAGGTTAGCAATAACATAAAGTTTGCTCAGGGAGGTAGATATATACTGCAGAGTAATCTATTCCTGATTTTCCCAAATGCGATGTTGCAATGAACACATTTTCCGTTTGTCAATTGCTCACAGGAATCATCTTTAGTTCTGAGAGTCGAACAAAACTACGATCCATCTTCCAAGGGATCGCTGCTTACAGTATTTATACACATCATATTCTCGTACTAAATAGGAGTATGTATCTATGCTGTACTGATTAATCTAGAATTTCTTTAACATTTTCCTCTAGATGTCCACTTCACTCTCTAGCACCCAACCTCTAGATGTCCACTTCACTCTCTAGCACCCAAACTGGGCTACTAAGCTTTCATGTGTTTGAAGAAACCTAGTTTGACATTCTATCTCGAGGTTTTCTTACATGTGCCTCTTTATGTGCTTGACACTATTGGAGTTGAGTGAAAGGCCCTTGCTAAGCAATTAATCTCTCTGCCATTGAGTTCTTCATGCCATCTCAACCTATGTAAGTGTGACGTTTTCTAAAACATTCTTGGAGCTTGGTAGGCAAATAATCAACTTCTCCTCCTCCATCTCATCATCGAGGACTAGGGACCAAGAGTAGTAGCTAGATCATATTCTTTTCTATAGAAGGTGCTTCCAAACTCTCCAACCAAACTCCTATGGTAAGAGGAGAAGTGGTCACCCTTAAGGAGCTCAAGAAGTTAATACCTAGAGTTGAAGAACCTCCATGTCAACTAATCATCTATAACACCTCCTCATGTCAACTTACTATCTATAGCACAAGGTATTCAATAACAATTACCATCCCTTTGTTCTTTACTCCACAACCTTGCATTAACAAATAAATGAGTGGTCCAATTGTGTGCCTCATCCTCTTTGCTTGAGATATCACCCACAAATAGATATGGGTGGGTATTTTTTCTAAGACCAAGGTGCATAGCCTTGATGTCCCTAACTCTTTCAATGCTTACTTTCTACATTTAGATCACACCACTTGAGATTCTCAAGAGCAAGAGAAAGTCACAATATGCATTGCAATAAAGAGCCATACCATAATCTTTATTTGTATTCATAAGCATAAGTATGGAGGTGTAAAGATTATTTATCTTTCCCAATGATGCTACCCCACTGATTGCAAGAAGGTAAATCACAACACCACCATGAAAATTCTAGATTGAATAAGCACATGAGTATAGATGTACAAAAAGCACTTATCTTTTGCATTGACATTGTCCCACTGAGCTAAGAAACCACCTTGAAAGGTAAGGCGAGTCTAACTTCCCTAGCATGTAATTCCGTGTAACAAATGTTCACAATGCCTCATAAGACCCTTTCTCCAGTAAGAGAGTAACACTATCTAATACTTAACAATTCAACACCAATCTTGTGGCAATTCTTTTGGTTCAAATGTAGTTCTAGGCCCAACCCTCCCATACAACTCTAGGATCTCACATTCCTAACACACAATTTTGGCTTCTAAATTGTCCAACCCTCACACAGGTAATATGAGCTCAACCCTCTCACATACACTCTTTTGGGCCTTCTTAAATTTTGTGGACATCATACAATTCTAAGCACTCAAACCATCTAGTAGCAATGTATACCCATAACCATATTATATTGTCATCCCCTACTGGATGTAACCTCAAAACAAAAATGGATTGACAAACTCTCATGGTCACAATGTCACAATACTTGCAACAATACCCTCAACCTACCCGCAACAACACCAACAACAACTCACTGTCAACAACGCTTAAGATCCTTCTCTACTGAAGTTTCACCTTAACCTATACTCATGTGTGCCATTCCTTTTTGCTAAATTAGGTATTTATAGATATATTTGGGCCGTAAAGATGGTAAATGCTACAAGAGCAGAGTTGGGTTGATGAAAGTGAGGGGATTCTACCATCCCCACTAATGGTTTGAATCTCCAAAAAAGTGTGAAATTCAGTTCACACCCAAGATTTGATCAAGAAATTACACACTCTCACAAAGATCTCACACAACTAGTCAAGAACACAGAAAATTACTCACAATAGATACAAACTGTATTAACTCTCATGAATAAAATACATCATCCAACCTTTGGAAAGTAATAGGATGTCAATATATAACATTAAAACAGAGTTTCGAATGGCTAAAGATTCCGTTTGGATCATCATAAAATCAGACTTACTAAAACTATGCAAATCCCCCCTAGGTGGCAAGTGTGTTCTCCAAGTCACTCCAAAGGCTCACGAATTTTTGAATTAGTGACCTGAGAGTGATGTGTAATGAAAAAACATGCTAAATCCCCAAAATGGAAGGAAGAAACATCATAGAGGATGTGTGGTCCCAAAATCAAGTTTCCCTAGTTGACTAGCTTTTCCCCCTAAGGCAAAAAGCAATGGAGCGCATTTTTAACAAGAATCTTATCCAGAATCTTTAGGAATGATCCCAAGTGGCTTTAGAAACTTGTGTTCCACACTAGGAAGTCTTTTGGTCCCCCCAAAGTTGCCTTGTGGTCCACACAATGGCTCAAATGGCAATTATCTAGTCTAATACATAAGAATTAATCATAAAATGATTAATTAATGCTACCAATGTATTAAATGACATATATAGGAGGATTTAAATATTCTAACCCCCCCCCAAAAAAAATCTGACTTTATGTTCTAAATATCAGAAAATAGAAATGCTAAGGGCCCAATAACAAGACTTAGTCACCCTGTACAATACTGCCGGTCCACAAAACAAGGAAAGAAGGAAAACCTCATGGGAAAAACCTTCCCTCAAAAAATGGACATCTCAAAAATGAAAGACTTCTGATCAATCCTTCACTCCACCACATGTTCAGCCACCCCAAGCAGTGATCTAAGATAGCTGAATGTCTTCTCAGTAAACTCTTTGGTGAAGATGTCTACAGTTTGCTCACCTGTTGGGAAATACTGCAAATCAATGATCTGGTCATGCACTAAACCTCTGATGTAATGCATATGTATCTCAATATGTGATCCGGGTCGTGTCCAGGAAGCACGAGGGGGACAACACTTCGACTGAATGAGTCGGCTTTGTTATGGCAGAAGCAATTAAGAATAAGCAGAATGAGCAAAGCACGATTACACTACACAGATAAACACAATATGCGCAGACAATATGCAAGAATGTGAACTGTTATTCTCTATTAGATGTAAACAGATAGATTCATCTATTGATTGATATATGTTACAATATTATACATGCTTATATATATTTCTGAGATGCTTTGGTTCCTTCCTATTACGTTCAGTTACAAAGAAGAAGTTAGAACGGTTCAACAGTTCAACCGTTACAGTCGACTGGAAGACAGAGAGGCAGTCTGTCGAAGTTCGACAGTCGCTGGTTGCATGTCGACATTGCTTGTCGATGTCGCGAACTGTGAGGTTGTTGAACATGTCGAAGGTGCGAATCTGTTGAAGTCGAGACTCGTCAGAGTTGTGTCAAATTCGGAACTTGTCAGAGATAACTTGTCGGACTGGAAACTTGTCGAGTCGAAGTCATGTCGAAGTTGAAACTTGTCAAAGTTGCATCAACGTCGATGACTTTCCAACTACGATGCAGATCATACCTCCTTCCTTAAGAAACAATGGACCCCATTGTTTGCTCGTGAAGGTGAGGAAACTTGTCGGCTAATTCAGTAACATAGTACCACTTTTCTTGAGATGGGATTTGGCCAGCCTTGGAAACCTGAAACGAGGGAATTGTGTTCGTCCTTGTATGGCGTACTCATCGTCCCACATTGGTGTCGCAAGGAAGAGGCTCCTAATCATCTGCATGGATGTCTTTGGGTTCTGCTGTCTGCAAGTTGTTTTGTTCCAACAAGGGTGCATGGTATGGTCAAAGTAGATCCACTTTGAATACTAGATGCAGACCCAAGCATGCAGGAATGTCGAGCCGGAAAGCATTTTCGCCAATCTGTCAAAGAATACTGTACAGACCATATCGCAAAGGCTTGAGCTTCTTGAATGGGCGTGAAGCGCTCCTTCTTGAGATGTTACCAAATCTTATCCCCAATTTGGAATGAATGAGGAATATGATGCTTGTCGTGTCGGGCCTTAGTTTTCTCACTTGCTCTGTGCAACATTTCATGTGCTTGCTTCTGGATGTCGCATATTTGATCTTTGAACTTGACTGCTTTATCAACTTCTCGCTGGCTATACTCGATATCGAAGTTCCGCTGTGTCGAGGAGCTGATCAAGTCGACAGGCGCTGAGGGTTGAAATCTGTAACATAATTCAAATGGACTCTTTCCTATAGAGCTATGCTGAGCATGATTGTCACTGTTCTGGATGTATGGAAGACTTTCATCCCATGTGCGTCGATGATGGTGATTGTACATTCGAAGCAGTTGTACTACCAAGCGATTCACAACTTCCGTCTTTCCGTCGGTATGAGGATGGAAAGCTGTCGACAATGAGAGTCGTGTATCTAGCAATTGCCAGAGGGTCTTCCAAAATATGATGATGAATCTGGCATCTCGAGCGGAAATAATGGTCGTTGGTAAACCATAGTGTTTCCAAACATGTGTAAAGAAGAGCTGAGTGGCCTGCTGCACTGTCGTGGTCTTATTACATGGTATGTGAATGTCCATCTTGGAAAATCGGTCGACTACTACTAATATCGCGTCATGCTGATGTCTGTTAGTAGGATAACCCATCAAGTAGTCCATAGAAATAGATTCCCATGGTTGACTAGGAACTGACAGAGGTGTGTACAATCCCTGTCGTCGATTAGGTGGCTTAGCAATGGCGCAAACCATGCATGATCAAATGTACTTGTTGACGTCGGATTTAGGTGTAGGACAAAACAATTACTTCTGCAGAATAGCAAGTGTCTTTGCTACTCCAAAGTGTCCTGTAGTCTTGCTGTAGTGCGCGTCCCAAATGAGCTGCTATCGGTGCTCACTGGTCGGTACACAAAGCTGTCCAAGCTTGTATAGCATGGTGTCTCTTAGGAAATAGTCGGAGTCTGAGGTCGATGACTTGTTAGTCTGTAACTGTCGGTAGACTGCTGAGAAGTCACTGTCATCCTCATACAACTGTGGCCAAATGGTTGTGTCGTATCCTTGCATACTCATCACTGTCAAAAGGAGAGTAATGGGGTGGTCGACTGAGGAAATTGGTGACAGCGTTAGCTTTACCTTTCAGATACTTAATCACCAACTAGAATTGCCGTAGGTAATTAATCCACTTGATTTTTTGGTTTGTCTGCAACTTTGATTGCGTCGGAGCGAAATGTAGAGGCTTATGATCAGTGAGAATGACTGTTTCCTTGCCAAGGATATAATGCCTCCATTGCTCGAGAGCTTGCACAATGGCATACAGTTCTTTTTCGTACATCGAGTATCTTCTATCTATGTCGTTAAAAGTCTCAGAATGAAAATCGACTGGGGTAACAGACTGAGTGATCACTGCGCCCAAGGAATAGTCGGATGCGTCCGTCTCAATCTCAAAGGGCTGATGCAAATCAGATAACACAAGTATTGCTGACGCCAAGCTCAAACACAATATTAGCACCTTTTATACAATCGATAAGCTCGTCTATCCACGACAGAGGGTACCGATTCTTCACCGATATTTTGTTGAGAGCTCTTTAGTTGATGCACATGCGCCAAGTCTCGTGTTTCTTTGGAACTAGGACAAATGGACTTCCACAAGGAGAGGAGCTGGGTCAGATATGACCTTTGTCGATTAATTCTTGGATCTATCTGTGAATCTCTTCATTTTCGAGAATGGATCTTCTGTAAACAGATGCATTAGGCAAAGAAGAACCAGGAACAAGTTCAATGGAGTGTTTTACTTGAAAATGTTGAGGTATTCCGTCTGGAGCTTGAAAGAGGTTCTGGTACTCATCAAGAATATGATTGACTTGTTGCTTCTGTCGAGAGATGCATTGGTCTGTGACTCGACTCGTTGCTGCAGTATTCTTAGAATGTTGCGGCTTGATCATGATTAATGCGAACTTCTGAGCATGATTGATGAGCTTCTTTGCCTGTTTGGAAGATATCAGTGCAACCATGGGTGTAGGTTGATGCTATGGTATTCTGAACCATCGATTTCGGATTTCGACAATGACCTTTTGAGGTCGTGACTAATAACTTCCATGTCTATCCCAGAGGCAAGGTTTCCCAAACGGGGTGTCGGCTACAAAGAGTGGTGCCACGTCATAGAGTACTTCATCTTCAAAAGGCTTTATGAAGTAGGCAAGCTTGCATTGTCGAGTGATCTGAAGTTCTTTTCCATCCTTCATCCAACCGATGTTGTAAGGCTGAGGATGCGAAGTGGTAACAAGACCCTGTTTCTTCACGAGATCTTCAAAAACAAAGTTCTTTTGGCGCCTGTTGTCCACAATTAGATGCAATGGGTTGCTATGGACCCATATCCATGTATGGAACGGGCACTCTCATTCCTCCTCGTCGACGACGGTCGAGGCTGCTGGAGGGGTCAATGTCGAAAGGGTCATTGTGTCTGGATCAGATTCTTCCACCGTATTGTCGAACGCGTCGGAGGTTGACACTTTCATCAAAAATGTCTTCTGAGCTTTGCATTCGGACGTATCATGCCAAGATGTGGTGGTAATCGCACCATTTTCCGGTCGACGGTTGTTTGCTATGTTCCCTCTTGTGAAAAGGATTTTTTCTGTGATCTGGCTTTGGTGGTGTCGGCTGATAATATTTTGACTTGTCGAAGTCGGCTGGTGCCTTATTGTTGGGTGGTCATCCTAATGTCGACTTTGTCGCAAAACGTGCTTTTCCTTTCTACTTGGTTTCCAGTTTGCTGGCATAGTGGAAAGCATCCGCAAGCGTATTGACAATCAGAAATTCAATCTCCTGCTGAATGTACTGGGACAATCCACTGATGTACTTCAGAACAAGCAATTTCTCTTCTTCTTGGACGCCAAGTCTAGCCATAAGTCGGTAGAATTCGTAAGTGCAAATCTGTACTGATTGGTCTTTCCATTGCCTTAGCTGCTGCCACTTCTTATACTGCTGTTCGAGGTATTTTGGCGGGTAAAATTCCTTTTGGATGTGTTCAACGAATTTATCCCATGTGTCGATGGGGTCTCCGCTTTTATCCATCTTTGTCGAGAGGTTCTCCCACCAGCAGTGCACAGAAGTTGACATCTTTAAGGACACAATGGTGACTTTTTCAGCTTCGGAGAGTTGATTTACAACATAATAGGATTCCAATTGTTGCACCCAATTTTCGACGGATTCCGCATCAATATTACCTTCAAGATTCAGTATGTCCAAATTCATTTGCATTTTGAAGGGGATGATTTTATTGGAGTGAGTTCTCGTCGAAAATCCTCCAGATGTTGAAGTAAATCACATGAGAATTTCGTTGAACTAGGCGAACATTTCAGTCCGTTGTCGAGCCAGAGCTTGCTCAATAAGATGTGTTGTCTCGTTGGCTGCATGTCTATTGTCTGTTTCTTTTGTCATTTCTGGAGCTAGTGTCTACTTGGATTGTTGAGATTGCGAGCGAGTTTGAACCGGCATAAGTCAGGTAACTTCGAGAGAAGTGTATACGCAGAACTTAAGCAAGAAATTGAGTGCTCTGATTTGAGTCTACTATGATACCAATGATCCAGGTCGTGTCTAGGAAGCACGAGGGGGACAACAGTTAGAATGAATGAGTCAAATTTGTTATGGCGGAAGCAATTAAGAATAAGCAAAATGAGCAAAGTAGGATTACACAACACAGATAAACACAATATGCGCAGACAATATGCAGGAATGTGAACTGTTCTTCTCTATTATATGTAAACAGATAGATTCATCTATTGATTGATATATGTTACAATATTATACATGCTTATATAGATTTTTGAGACGCTCGGGTGCCTTACCGTTACGTTCAGTTACAAAGAAGAAGTTAGAACGGTTCAACAGTTCAACCGTTACAGTCGACTGGAAGACAGAGAGACAGTCTGTCGAAGTTCAACAGTCGCTGGTCGCATGTCGATGTCGCGAACTATGAGGTTGCTAAACATGTCGAAGGTGCAAATGTGTCGAGGTGTGTCTAAGTTGAGACTCGTCATATTTGTGTCGAATTCGGAACCTGTCGGAGATAATCTGTCGAACTGGAAACTTGTCTAGTCGAAGTCGAAACTTGTCGAAGTTGTATCAACATCGATGACTTGAAAACTGCGATGTGGATCAATATGATTGGTCCTCTGTCTCTGTACTGGATCACTTGAGACCATTATAGAACTTTGATTGTCACAAAAGATGACAGTAGGAGTACTAAAGGCAATCTCAAACTCTGAAAGAATACCCTCTAACCACACACAGTGAGTAGCAGCATTCAATGCTACTTTGTACTCAGCCTATGCTGATGATAGTGCAATGGAAATTTGTTTCTTGCTAGACCATCAAACAGGACCACCTCCAAGCATGAATACAAATCCATATGTGGATTTTTTGTCAAGGCTATCACTAGCCCAATCTGAATCAAGGAAGCTAAAAAGATCTAGGCTAGAATCTGCAGCATAGTGGATCCCATCTGTCTTGGTGCCTTGCACATAGTGAAAAATTCTTTTTGCATCCCTCCAATGGAGCTCATGTGGCTGCTGCATGTATCTTGATGCCACACTCACATCATTAAGCAAGATCAGGTCGAGTGTGTTCAAGTAGAGCAAGCTGCCAACAAGCTGTCTATACAAGGTGTTGTCAACCAAGGGTATAGATTCTGCTTCTTCAAGTCTAACTCCCGAAAGGAATGGAGTATTTGAAGGCTTGCAATCAACCATATTGAACTTATTTAATAGATCAGATGCATATTTGGACTGGGATACCTCTGTTTCATTCTCTATTTGAGAAATCTCAAGCCCCAAAAACTGCTTAAGAATTCCCAAGTCACTCATGGAAAAATATTGATGCAAAGCAGTCTTCAATGAAGCTATTTGATTACTAGAGCTACCTGTGATTAGAAAATCATCAACATACAACACTATAATGATTATATGACCATCAATCAGCTTCATATAAACATTAGGATCAAATTTGCATCGAACATAAGATTGTGACAAGAGAAAGTTGTCCATTTTGGCATACCAAGCCCTGGGGGCTTGCTTAAGCCCATATAAGGACTTCCACAACCTGCACACATTGTTAGGATCAGATGTATACCCTTCTAGATGCTACATATAAATATCCTCCTCAAGATCCCCATGGAGGAATGCACTCTTGACATCCATATGGTGCACTTCCCAGCGCTTGGATGCAGAAATTGCCAGAACTAGTCTTATCGAATCCTTCTGTGCAACTGGTGCAAAAGTCTCATTGTAGTCAAGGCCTTGGAATTGGGAGAAGCCCTTTTCTACTATATTATCCTTATATTTCACTTCTGTACCATTATATGCACACTTTGTTTTGTAAATCCACTTACAGCTTACCAATTTTCTGCCTGCGGGGAGCTTGACTAACTCCCATGTTTCATTCTTTTGCAATGAATGAAACTCCTCATCCATGAAATCATGCCATATTGGTTCATGTGAGGCTTCCTAATATGTCTTAGGATTAGAATCCATCATCATATAACATATCTCAGATAGGTAGGGGTCACTCACATTGAGAGCAGTCTCAAATTGTGATCTAGTCCTCCTTGTGTCCTGAGGATTGCCCACTAGTTCACTTGCTGCTTGCAAAGTATTAGCAGCCCATTTAGGCTTTGTTGGTGAATTAGAATATGCAATAAAATGGTCCTCATCATCATAAATATTAGAATAAAAAATTTCAATAGAAGCATCACTTACTTCTTCAGGTGGTGGTGAAGATGGTTCTCCAATTTCAACTTTCTGAGAGGGCTCTTCTTCGAACTGAACACTTATTTCTATGAAGGTTTTTTGAGTGATCATGTTAAGAAATTTATACCCTTTGGAGTTCTCTGAATATCCAACAAAAATACATGTTTGGATTTGGGGCTGCACATCCCTCCTCTTCTCAAGTGGAATCTTAGCCCAAGCCTTTGAGCCAAAAATCCTGAAATGAGACATATCTAGTTTGTGCCCTGTCCAAGCCTCAAAAGGAGTGATAGCTTTGAGAGATTTATGTGGCACTATGTTCTGAATATATGTGGCACAATTTATTTCCTCATCCCATAGCTTGGGAGACAATGACTTTTCCTCAAGCATACATGTGGCCATCTCCTTAAGAGACCTGTTTTTCCTCTCAGCAACCCCATTCTGCTGAGGTGTATATGGAACTGTGTGTTGCATCTAAATTCCTGAAGAGGCACAAAATTGTTGAAACTATGATTTGATATACTCACCACCATTATCAGATCTGATAATTTTAATATGTCTACCAGACTGGTTCTCAACTGAGGCTTTGAATAGCTTGAATAGACCAAAAACTTCAGATTTTAGCTTGATGAAATAAATCCAACAGTACCTTCTAAAGTCATCTATGAAAGTGAGGATTTATTTGGCATGGTTCAAAGACTCATGAGGGAATGGATGTGATATGTCAGTGTGAATAAGCTCCAATGGTGCAGAGGTTCTATCAGTTTTGGATCTCCCATACTTATGCTCAGGGTGTTTTCCTAGGATGCAAGATTGACATCCACCTTTGGAAAATCTGATATTGGGCAGCCCTATGACCATTTCTTTCTCATGAAGTAGGGAAATATATTTATAGTTCAGATGGCCAAATATTTCATGCCATAATTTGATTGACTCATTGGCATGGGTTAAAAGAGAAGAAGGTGAGGGATATGGCACAAAGTGAGAAAACATGTAGATTCTGGAGCTATGATCAACAATGCCTAATGCAACAATTCGGCCTGTTGATATTTCAGATATCTCAACATCATTTGCGGTGAAGGTTACCCTCTTGGGAATACCTATGCAAGTCATCTGATAGACTGACAATAGGTTTGCAACAAGTCCAGGAACATACAAGACATTATTGAATGAACCAAACTCGAGATCTATGCTACCTTTTCCTTTGCTAGATGTTTCCGAATTGCCACCCAATACAATATTTGGACCACTGGAAGAGTTAAGTGAAGTAAAAAAATTACTTGTAGACACCATGTGTCTTGAAGCTCCAGAATCAATAATGAATGAGGTAGGCTTGGATGTGCTTGCCATCAGTGCATGTACTCTCTCCTTATCATCAGAATTTTGTCCTCCATCCTTCCTCCTAGGACTCTCTGGAAGAGGAATGTTGGCTTTCTCCAGGAGTTGATCCATTTGGTCAATGGTTTTCTTCATGCAAGAGATTTTAGGATGAAATACGTTGCTGCAATAATTGCACTTTGTCCTCTCATTCTTTTTATTTGGATTCCTCTTGAAATTCGAGGAGTCTTCATGAACTTTCTGCTTGTCTTTTCTTTGTTCAGTGGGATTCTTGAAATTGCCCTTCTTCTTCCCTTTCAAACCCTTTGAATCTCCAACATTTAGAAAATGGTATTTGGATGGATTTTTAATGGCTTCCATCAAGACCAATTTGTCTTGTTCTTGTGTCAAAGACTCCATGAATTCTGAAAGTGTTGGGCTCTTCCAATTTTTAACTGCCTTCATTGTGGAATGGAAGGTCCAAACAAAGGCTGAGAAGCCGGGGCCAAGTTTGGAGAGAATGGCCAAGACTAATTGCTCATCTTTTTTGTCAATACCACATTGCTTCAGATGCAACACAAGTTATTTGAATTTGGATAAGAAATCGTGTAGGTTATCAAAATTCTGTGGACTCAATGAAACTAGTTCATTATCCAGTGGGTGGCCTCTTAATTCATCGGTCTTTCCGAACAATTATTGAAGCTTTAGCCAAAATTCATTGGGAGAGGTAAGACCATAGAGATGGAATAGAAGATCCCTAGATTTAGTGAGACACAACATCCCATAAGCTTCATCTCTTCGATTATGCCACTTTGATTTCTCATCTACTGAGGTTGGCTCAGCTTTAGTTGCCATAGTCATCCTGTAGAGCCCTTTGCTCCTCAGTATGATCTCCATCTGCGCCTTCCAGTAAAAATAATTGAATGGAGTAAGGATGATCTGATGTGACTGATCCATGAAAGCTCTGAAATTAATTTTGGAGTGATTTGGTTGTGCCCAAAGCTTTCTTGTTGCGCCTTCTTGATGATAGAATGCGCCCTGTGGATGAATTACTGTGCCCTCTGAGAGTGGTTGGATCCTGAAAGACAATAGAAGGAGAAAGGAATAGATTGAAAAATATGATACCATGTGAAATTCAGTTCACACCAATATCTGATCAAGAAATTACAGACTCTCACAAAGATCTCACACAACTAGTCAAGAACACATAAAATTATTCACAATAGATACAAACTGTATTAACTCTCATGAATAAAATAAATCAGCCAAAATTTGGAAAGTAATAGGATTTAAATATATAAAATTACAATAGATATTCGAATGGCTAAAGATTCCATTTGGATCATCATAAAATCAGACTTACTAAAACTATGCAAATCCCCCCTAGGTGGCAAGTGTGTTCTCCAAGTCACTCCAAAGGCTCACGAATTTCTGAATTAGTGACCTGATAGTGATGTGTAATGAAAAAATATGAAAAATCCCAAAAATGGAAAGAAGAAACATCATAGAGGATGTGTGGTCCCAAAATCAAGTTTCCCTAGTTGACTAGCTTTCCCCCCTAGGCAAAAAGCAGTAAAAAGCAATAAAAATCAGTAGAGCGCATTTTTCACCAGAATCTTATCCAAAATATTTAGGAATGCGCCCAAGTGGCTTTAGAAACTTGTGGTCCACACTAGGAAGTCTTGTGGTCCCCCCAAAGTTTCCTTGTGGTCCACACAATGGCTCAAATGGTAATTATATAGTCTAATACATAGGAATTAATCATAAAATGATTAATTAATGCTACCAATGTATTAAGTGACATAGATAGGAGGATTTAAATATTACAACAAAAAGTGGCATGTTTTCCCTTTGCAAGTTAGTGCTTATGGGGCCATTGTTTAGCATAACCCATCATGGTTGTTAAGTTGGGCTCGGTGGTCACACACCCCTATAGAAAGTGTATGGAAACTCCCATCTCTTGATAGGTGGTTAGTGCTCAAAACTTAGTCAAATCAATCCTAATCAAGTTTCCAAAAAGATGGTTAAAAGTGGTTCATCCTTTGATTGAGCACGACATCACAGGGAATTGTTACTTGAGCACAATACAGGATTCATGAGATCATGGGCCTATTTGGTCTACAAAAACAAATGGGACAACATACCACTATCTCGACTCATCAAATCAAGTATGCCTTCCCAAACTCTTTCTCATATCATGTAACAACTGAGTTCAATGCACTTTATATATTCACCTTCATTATCAAAATCTTGGGTTTTTCCTAGAATGTAGATTCCACATTATGAAGATGTTGATTCTAGTACCGATAACAAGAAGTTTGGAAATTGATTCATATAGTTAAACATTTCAAACATAAGACAATGGAAAACAACACATCAACACATTACACATAAAATTACCTTGGAAACCTCTCTCTTAGAGTAAAACCAAGAACCAAGTGAGCTTTCACTCATCTATTAATCAAACACTCAAACATGTGTATACAACCATGACTTGCTAGACCACAAATCACACTTCATTACACCATGCCATGATATTACTTCATATCAATTCCATCTTATTTATAGATGCAATACAACCAACCACTCATTAATGACAATCCATAACTTCCTAACTACTTTTAGTTATTCTATTATAGTCAACTTGACTGGGTCAACTTTGATCGATTGCTTGTTGAGATTTGGTTGCTCTGTGGACTTCCCGTTGACCAATTGTTTTCCTTTGACCAAATAGCTATTCCATTTGGTTGGTGACCAAAATTACACCATTTGTCGCCTTTGACTCCATTCGACTTATACTAATCGACTACCGACTTTGCCAGTTGATTTACATGCAAACAATATAACATTCCCAACATTCTCCCACTTGTTGTCTTCTTTTCATAAACAACAAATTTAAAACTTCAATTCACTTTAGCAGGCCTGACAAGCCCATCATTTCCCTACACCAGGAAAATTCTTTGTGCTCATCGACTTGGTCAATGAGTATGGAATATTCTTCATTGTGTCTACATTTTCTAGTAACACCTTCTGGCTCTCCACCATCTCCCTCACAAAATGGTATTGAACATCAATGTGTCTCGTCTTTGAATAATATGATGGATTCTTTGACATGAAGATTGCTCTTTGACTGTCACAATCCAACCTAATAGGATGTTGACCAAGCCCAACATTTGAACACAATCCCTACACCAAACAACTTCCTTACATGCATGAGTAGCTGCCATGTATTCAACTTCAAGTTTATAATGCAACGAACAACTACCTCTGACTCACCCAATTGATTTCTCTACCGAATATCTTCAAACACATATCCACTGGTTGACCAATTGCAGTCGATATCTCTATCCAAGTCGGAGTCGAAAAAACCATGTGCATTGATTTTGTTGTTGTTCTAAGGCTCTCTTTCACAACATATTACATAATACATCATGTCGCGCAGATACCTAGATACTCTCTTGACTGTGGTCCAATTCTCTTTTCCCAGTATCGACATGTACCTGCTCAATACTCCCACTACATGGGAAATGTCGGGTCTAGTACATACCATAGCATATTTCATGTACCAAATTTGGCATTGGGTCAAAATGGCCTAATAACATTGGCCCTATTCATTAGAGTTTGTCAAATTGATGCTAAAGGTCAAATAATTGCCAAGGAGGAAAATTACTAGTTTCCTAGGTTTGGGGTGGAAGCTTTGGGATTTGGAATAATGGGGATAATAAATGATGTTTGAACATTAGAATGGAATAAATATTTAATAAATGAGATAAATAAATATATACAAGTGAAAATCAAAGTGGAATTTGATCATGAAGACACATGGAGGAAGTGGGACCCACATATGGCTAGATTTCTCTACTACACTTGGCATCATTCTCTCACTGATTCGAATTCAAGGTGAATGGTAACATACTTGGGGGATTCCAAAAGGTATTATTCATGGCATGACTCATCCAATGTCGAAATATAGAGGAAGAGTAACTCCCATGGAAGAGGAAGAGGCAATTTGGAGCTAGTGAGACACTTGGGCTAGATTCCCTAGCTCTATGACAACAATGATGAAGATGCTATGACACCTATGACACAAATCATACCTGAAGACTGAAATATGACATATATGACATGTCAGGGCTAAAAATAGACTTCAAGAGGGTGCTCAAGGGTGTTAGGGCAGCTAAGATGCTTCCACATGTGATTTGGTAGAAGTGGGAGACTAGGAATTGGTGTACAAGTGGCGTTCTTTGGAATCTCTTCTCAACTTGAGTTAGCATGAGTCTCTTGGAAGGAATTAAACCCATGGAGGACATTAGAACTTTATAAATGTAAATAAAAAATAATGAAAGCATCTTTTGATCATTTGTATAATTTGCAATTGCATTTGTGAAGAGGGAGAGCTAGTGGATGACTAGTTTCTTGCCTTGGCCAATTTCGAGGGTGAAAGATTCCCATCCAAGTTGGTAATTGGAAAGGCCATTCAGACCTTTCATTTGGAGATTTAATGGAGTCTTTATTTTCAGGTGTAAGCTACAGGGCAGCTCATGGTTTCTTCTATTGCAGCTCACTCCTTCAACCATTTCCAGTTTTGATGGCATATTCTTGATCCTCGAGGGAAGGTGTTTTTGGTGAGCTATTGTACTCTTTTGGGGATATTTTAATGCCCCATTTATTTTGTAATATGAATTAAATACTCTGTTATTCATCTCCAGAAAGTTCCAGGTCAAAATTCCAAGTAGAAATGTATAAATCTCAATTTTAATGAAATAACAGTGCCATTTCCCCACTACCTTGTTGTGAATCAATGTAATGCTGATGATTTCGAATGAATGGATTATTATATGATATATTTGTGATAAATATACTGCCATGAATGTCTTCTACAAGTTTCATGTACTGTACTTGAGCATTTGAAGCATTTTTACTCAGTTTAGTTGTATTTGGAGGTGAAATAGTGCCATTTCCCCAAGGGTCGAATTGGGGATTTTTGCAGTTGAATGGGAGAGGGTGAGAACAGTTGTAATAATCCATTAATTGTGCATATGAGACTTTAATAACATAATTAACTCATTACATGCCTCTGTTCATAAATTTGAGTGGGTTTGGAGGCATTTGAGAATCCATTTTCAGTACTTACCCTAGGGGGATTTGAACCCCAAATTACTAGTAAAATTGCATAATTGGTCCAGAATATTAAGAGAGTTTGCAGAGGTCTTTTGGTGGCCATACGTCATCCATAAACATCATATTCAAGTTCTAATATCATTCATACACCTTCCTTGAATATTTGAAGGCATTTGGAGTCAATTTGAGACCTAGAGACCAATACTAGTCAAAGGGAAATCACTAGTAAAGTTGCCTACATTGATAAGAATTATAAGAGGATTTGCAGAAGTATTTTAAAGGTCCAAAGGCATCCATGAAACACATATTTATGTTCTAATATCATTCATATACCTTCTCATAATATTTGGGATCATTTGGGGCAAATTTGGGACCTAGAGATCAAAACTAGTCAAAGGTCGAACTAGGGAAAAAAAGTGGAAAATTGCAATTTTAATAAAATTCCTAATAAGGGACAATACAATAGTATCAAAGCATGGTCCTTGCACCTGTGGATTAGGTACATACATTCAAAAATAATTGGCAGCCATGTCTTACTATTGTGATGAATCCTATGAGTATAATTCTTATGAGGAATATGCAGATGCTTATGAGCAATATGAAGCAGAATGTGAATGGTACGAGGAAGAGGTGCCATCATGCAACACTTATTACAATTTCAAGAGAAATGAAGATTATTCTTATGAATTTAGATCTGATGAATATGAGTGTGTCACACCAACCAAGGATAATTCTATGAGCGAGTTCCAAAGATGGAGAGAAAAATATAAAACCTTGCCCCAACAATATAAAAAATATCAAGAATATCTTGCTTCGAGCAAAAATACAAAAAATGCCATGTCTTTTGAGTACTATGCTGAACATGTTTTTTAAAATAGGCCCAAAAATGAATATGTGGAGTTAGTGAAGAAAGGTTTATGCCCTTCTTGTAAAAACCCTTGGAGCAAGTATCATACATGTGTGCATGAAATGTTGTCCTCCTCTAGGAGAGATTTTGAGATTTATTCAAGAAGAGATTTCAAATATACTGATCCTAAGGAAAACAAGGGGCAAAATGCATCAGCTTGCTTTAAGGAGCAAAAGGAAGAGACATCACAAGAGCATGAATAAGATTCTATTGAAAATATGGAAGATCATTTCGAGACACCTTCTAGCTTAGACATGAACCAAAGAGCATCTACTGATGGATGCTTAAAATATGAGGGAGTACCTACTGATGGGTGCTCACACCTCTATGTTGGTGACATAGAGATCACTTTTGAAAGTGTTTCTACAAGTACAAGTTTCATTAAGCATGATAATGAAGACCTTGTAGCAGTTGAAGAAGAACCAAGATCAACTTCCCCATCACCACTTGAGCTTCATGAAGTTGGTCCAAGAAAAAATGAAGAAGATGAGGAGGTTGATTTGCAAGAGCCTTATTTTTTTGAACGGTCCTTACATATGAATGAAAAGAAGATACAAGAGTCCCTCAACATTCTCCATGACACTCAAGCATTGGTGTCAAATTCTTGTTGGAGAGCTGCTTCATTGGAGGAAACATCCTTCCTTGAAGACATGGAGAAGATTCAAAGAGCAATGTGCCACATCAAAGGTAATTTCATGTCTTTGCTTTTTGATATAAACCATTTGTTTGAGCTTAATGAATTGTTACATGATGCATACTTGAAGAATAATGAGGATAATCATAAGCTCACAATTCAAAATGATCAACTTCTTGAAAAGTTGCAAGATACTTGTTTTTCCTCCTATGTTTCAGATTGTCAAATGGTAGATTGTTTGGAGGATTCTTGTGACATGGTGGATCATGAGAAATGTGAAAATTTGAATGTTCTTGATGTGTTTGAATATGAACTTGAAGAGATCCAAACACTTGATGTGGTGGAAGAGGAACTTGAATTGTCTTTTGATGAAGGTTATACAATTTTTAAAGAAGAGCATGATTCCTCTACATTGGAACCAAACTATGACAAAGAGTTCACACTTTTGAAGAAGCTGCATGATACTACCCATATGGATCCTTCCCACGATGAAACTTCTGTAATTTTTGATCATTTGGGTGATTTGGTTCATTCTCCTACATCCTACAATTCCATGTTTTGCAACATTAGTCTCAATGAAGTATGGGTGAAATGGTTCTTTTTGATGGTGCCACATGAGGAGTATGGAACTCCTAGATTTACTTTTTATGATGATATGGTTGGAGCACATTCTCATTCACATTTGCAGCAGCATACTTTGTTACTTTATGATGATGCACATCTACATGGATGCACCTATGATATGCATTTGAGTCACATGAAAACCCATGGTTTTTCTTGCTCAACACTTGATTCATTTGATGTTGGAGGAACTTCATCCAACACTTGGGTGAATAGATTTATGATTGGAGAACATTTTTGTTGGAAGCCACATACTTTGTTATATCTTTATGATGATCACATTCAGGGATGTATGGGTGAGACTTCTTTGAGTCATTTGAAGTATCCTTGTTTTTTCTGCTCATTATTTGGTTCAAATTTTAGTGGAGATTCTTCATTCACTTCTTGGATGAAAGAATACATGGCTGAATATTTTGATGCATATCACATACTTTTGGAGCAGCTTTATAGGACATGGGATCCTCACCTATGTCATTGGAGTAGATTTGATTGGTCACTTGAAGCTTGTATGCACTTGGAAAATGGTGGTCTAATTGCTTGGAGGTATAAGAACTTTCATGATTCTTTGATGAAGCACCTCCTTGATGTTAATTTTCATTATGTAGTTATGTACTTTGATGATATATATTTTGTACTCATGATGTTTGGAAGAATGAATACAAGAAAATGGGATCTAGGAATCCTCTTATTTGATGGTATGGTTTGGAGAGCACTCTTAATTGTTCGGGTGCAATACAAGCAATGGATCCTGGAATACTTTTTGTCTCATTGGTTTCAATTTTTTTGGGGAAACAAGAAGTATGGGAGATGGATTTCCCACTAAATAAAGTGATTTTTA
This sequence comes from Larix kaempferi, assembly GCA_027924585.1. NCBI lineage: Eukaryota > Viridiplantae > Streptophyta > Pinopsida > Pinales > Pinaceae > Larix > Larix kaempferi. The sequence continues at coordinate 4,459,113 of BSBM01000893.1, forward strand.
CCAGATTAGTGCAGCAGCAAGCATGGTGGTACCTCTCTAAAATCTTCATGGAAACTCAAAGATTCAAGGTTGGGCAATTCAATGGCAACTTCAAAGAATTATACAGAAAGCAGGTTCTTCAACACCCGTGTTTGAAATTGCGTGAGGACAAGCAATATTGGGAAGGGAGGATTTTTCATGTCCCAAATTTGGCATTGGGTCGAAATGGACTAATAACATTGGCCCTATTCATTAGAGTTTGTCAAATTGATGCTAAAGGTCAAATAATTGCCAAGGAGGAAAATTACTAGTTTCCTAGGTTTGGGGTGGAAGCTTTGGGATTTGGAATAATGAGGATAATAAATGATGTTTGAACATTAGAATGAAATAAATATTTAATAAAGGAGATAAATAAATATATACAAGTGAAAATCAAAGTGGAATTTGATCATGAAGACACATGGAGGAAGTGGGACCCACATATGGCTAGATTTCCCCACTACACTTGGCATCATTCTCTCACCAATTCAAATTCAAGGTGAATGGTAACATACTTGGGGGAGTCCAAAAGGTATTATTCATGGTATGACTCATCCAAGGTCGAAATATAGAGGAAGAGTAACTCCCATGGAAGAGGAAGAGGCAATTTGGAGCTAGTGAGACACTTGGGCTAGATTCCCTAGCTCTATGACAACAATGATGAAGATGCTATGACACCTATGACACAAATCATACCTGAAGACTGAAATATGACATATATGACATGTCAGGGCTAAAAATAGACTTCAAGAGGGTTCTCAAGGGTGTTAGGGCAGCTAAGATGCTTCCACATGTGATTTGGTAGAAGTGGGAGACTAGGAATTGGTGTACAAGTGGCGTTCTTTGGAATCTCTTCTCAACTTGAGTTAGCATGAGTCTCTTGGAAGGAATTAAACCCATGGAGGACATTAGAACTTTATAAATGTAAATAAAAAATAATGAAAGCATCTTTTGATCATTTGTATAATTTGCAATTGCATTTGTGAAGAGGGAGAGCTAGTGGATGACTAGTTTCTTGCCTTGGCCAATTTCGAGGGTGAAAGATTCCCATCCAAGTTGGTAATTGGAAAGGCCATTCAGACCTTTCATTTGGAGATTTAATGGAGTCTTTATTTTCAGGTGTAATCTATAGGGCAGCTCATGGTTTCTTCTATTGCAGCTCACTCCTTCAACCATTTCCAGTTTTGATGGCATATTCTTGATCCTCGAGGGAGGGTGTTTTTGGTGAGCTATTGTACTCTTTTGGGGATATTTTAATGCCCCATTTATTTTGTAATATGAATTAAATACTCTGTTATTCATCTCCAGAAAGTTCCAGGTCAAAATTCCAAGTAGAAATGTATAAATCTCAATTTTAATGAAAGAACAGTGCCATTTCCCCACTACCTTGTTGTGAATCAATGTAATGCTGATGATTTCGAATGAATGGATTATTATATGATATATTTGTGATAAATATACTGCCATGAATGTCTTCTACAAGTTTCATGTACTGTACTTGAGCATTTTTACTCAGTTTAGTTGTATTTGGAGGTGAAATAGTGCCATTTCCCCAAGGGTCGAATTGGGGATTTTTGCAGTTGAATGGGAGAGGGTGAGAACAGTTGTAATAATCCATTAATTGTGCATATGAGACTTTAATAACATACTTAACACATTAAATACCTCTTTTCATAAATTTGAGTGGGTTTGGAGGCATTTGGGAAGCCATTTTCAGTACTTACCCCAGGGGGATTTGAACCCCAAATTACTAGTAAAATTGCATAATTGGTCCAGAATCTTAAGAGAGTTTGCAGAGGTATTTTGGTGGCCATATATCATACATAAACATCATATTCAAGTTCTAATATCATTCATACACATTCCTTGAATATTTGAAGGCATTTGGAGCCAATTTGAGACCTAGAGACCAATACTAGTCAAAGGGAAATCACTAGTAAAGTTACCTACATTGATCAGAATTGAAAGAGGATTTGAAGAAGTATTTTAAAGGTTCAAATGCATCCTTGAAACACATATTTATGTTATAATATCATTCATATACCTTCTTAGAATATTTGGGATCATTTGGGGCAAATTTGGGACCTAGAGATCAAAACTAGTCAAAGGTCGAACTAGGAAAAAAAAGTGGAAAATTGCAATTTTAATAAAATTCCTAATAAGGGACATTAAAGCATACATCGGACTACCTACATCACTTGCATAAGGAATACATAACATGTACTCCATTTCTTCCCGTGTCTTTGGACACTGCTCAACAAATAGCTTGACTTCCATAGGAATAGGTACCTTGAACGATCTACTCTCCTACATGTTAAAATGTTTTAGAACCGTATCAACATATTTCATTTGACTTAGTTAGAGCCTTTTACTTCCTCGATCTCTTGTGATTTCCATTCTAAGAATGAAATTTGTTGCTCTAAGATCTTTCATGTCGAATTTGGAGGATAACTGCAGTTTCACCTCCTTTAACAACTCCATGTTATTTCCGACCAACAACATGTCCTCAACATACATAACTACATATATGAAATGACCACTGACTTTCTTCCAATACATAGTGATCGACCTGGCTTCTTACAAACCCTAGTTACTGAATATATGTGTCAAAATTCTGATACCACATCCTGGGTAATTGTTTTAAACCATAAAGAGACTTCTCCAGCTTGCAAACTAGATCCTTTTCTCCTTCCACTATAAAAACCTTTAGGTTGCTTCATATAAATTTCTTCTTCAAGATCACCATGAAGAAATGTTGTCTTTACATCCATCTATTCTATATCAAGATCAAATGTTGCAACTAAAGACACCAATAACCTTATGTAAGTTAGCTTAGCAATGAGAGATAAAATTTCACCGAAGTCAACCCCCTTAACTTGGGAATACCCTTTTGCTACTAGTCGATCCTTGTGCTTCTCGACTTGACCTGCTGCATTCAAAATTTTCTTGAAAAACCACTTATTGCTAATGGGTTTCCTTCATGACTAGATCCCATGTTTCATTCTTCTTCAAGGACTCCATTTCTTCTTCCATTACCCTTTTCTAGAGTTTACCCTTTGTCGAGTCGATTGCTTCCTTTATCAACTTGGGGATTTTATTCTATGGAATATAGTGCAAAATCATAGCGAAATTTGGGTGGAATATACCTTTTTGGTTCTTTCCTTGCTCGACCAAACCTTTTGACAATAGGATCCTACTGTTCCACCTCTTCGTCGAATTCAGTTGACTCACCCAAATCTAGAATTTTGTCATGCATTTGAAACTCTTTCTTTTATATATTTTCTCTTTTGACCTGATCATCCCTCGAATTTCCTCTAACTTCTCTGAATATCACATCTCTACTATAAATTACCTTCCTCGTCACTAGGTTCCACAACTTATACCCTTTCACTCCATCCTTGTATCCAATGAAGATGCATTTCTCCAACTTGCTGTCAAGTTTGATTATTTTCTCCTTTGGGATATGCACAAAGGCATCACACCCAAACACTCTGAGATATGTAAGAGAGGTATTTTTACCAAACCATACCTCATATGGATTCTTGTTGACTTAATCCATCGATGACAACCTATTCACCAGGTAACATGCCGTGTCGATTGCCTCTGTCTAGAATTCTTGTGCAACTCCTGCACCACTAAGCATGATCCTCACTTTCTCCATAAGTGTTCTATTCATTCTTGTAGAAACTCCATTATGTTGAGGCATGTATGAAGTTTTGTTTTGTCAAGATATACTATGCTATCTACAAAACTGATCAAACGATTTTCCAAAAAAATCTCCTCCATTATCATTTCTCAACACCTTGATATTTTTTCTTGTCTGATTCTCCACAAGATCTTTGAACTCTTGAAACTTCTAAAAAACCTCATATTTCTTCCTCATAAAATACAACCATGTCATTATGGAAAAATCATCTATGAAATAAATGTAATACTGATATCCTCATAGTGAAGGGACCAACATATGTCCAAACACATCACTATGTATTAACTCCGGTATTTATTTAGCCCTATTAACACTGGATGGGAACCTTAAATGACTTTGTTTACCATAAATAAAATGTTCACAAAAGTCAACTTCTTTAGAGAAATAGGGGAGACCTTCGTCCATACCTTTACTGTGCATAACACAAAGAATTATTTCACCTATATGCCCATCCATTGATGCCACAACATGATCAAGTCGATTAGACAAGAAGATATGTCGTCAGACTCCAGACATACCACATTAGCACTTTCGTTGGTGCATGTTCTTCCCAATAGTGTATATAAGGTTCCAGTCCGAACTCCCCTCATCAATAACATCACTCCTCGCACTATCTTGCACATATTTTTCTCAAATACAGACTGCACACCTGCATTCCACATCTTACTTACCCCGATCAGGTTTTAAGCCAAACCTGGGATATGCAGTACTCCTAGAAGTGTTTCTATTCTTCCATGTTTGAGTTACAGTTGAACTTTACCTCATCTGAATATCCTGGTTAGTGAATCATCTCCCATTAGGACATCACCATTTTCGATCTTCTCATACTCACAAAACCACTCTCTACGAGGTGTCATATGATATGGTGCACCAGATTCGATCAACCAAGAGTCACGATCTGAATGTGTACTTGTGGAGGACAAATGCACATTGCATTTTTCTTCTTTCAAAGACTTACTATTGGTCGACTGACCTTCCTCAGTCACTTTTCCTTTCTTGACTTCCATCGACTTACAGTTTCATTTATAATGCCTATATTTTCCGCATCAACAACATGTTTTCGTTGTTGGATAACGCGATTTGGTCTTGGATCTACCCCTAGACTTTGAATTTCTATTAGAGGTTTTACCTTTTCCTCTGTCTACTGGTCAACCTCTTACAATTAAGGCTTCATGGGTCTCTCCTTCCATGTTTTTTGCCTCATCTCTTATGACAAGAAAGATGTGACCACATCGTCGATCTTCACTCCTTCCATGTTCTTTTGTCTCATCTCTTCTAATAACAGAGATGTGACCACATCGTCGATATTCAATGTGGTACTATTGCTTCCAATATTCATGACTAGGCTATCCTAGGAATGTGGAAAAGAACACAATAGACTGATGCATTTCATTGATCCAGGAGGATCTCCATAGGGTCAAATTTAAAACTCAACAAATCTCAACAAAAATGGCATGCTCGTGAAGAGCTCGTCGAGACGATTCCAACAACGCTCGTTTTGCCTCAAACAAACTCCATATGAGGAAATTAGAGCGTTCTAAAGTTTTGGGAAGATAGGTATTTTATGTGGAGGAAGTGGCAAAAAGGTGTGTGCTCAAATGGACTCCATATGAGGAAATTAGAGTGTTCTAAAGTTTTGGGAAGATAGGTATTTTATGTACAGGAAGTGGAAAAAAGGTATGCCATGTGGCACCACTGCAAGGGTGCCACATGGCATGTACGGTGCTTACGTGGAAGTCCCACATGATGAAACATGGCAAGGTATTGTTGATGTGGCAGTGACGTGGAACTTGGACTAGTTGTCATGTGACATGGCATCACAAGTGGACCAATAAGGGGCCGCCATGTGGTAACCTTCATTGGCTGATGGTTGAACCAAAAGATTTGTGAGGCCGACAAGATTTGAACCCTTGACCTCAAACCTACAAGACAAGTGCCTCTACCAACTCCAATACCATGTGACTTGTGAAGGTATGTGCAAAAATATTGTTTTATGTTTGTTGAAGCTTGGAGGTGGGTGCAAACAGGGTCAGGGATAAGCCCCGACCCTTTGTTTCCAAACATGGAAAGCTCCCACAAGCTATGAAATGGGGTGGTTTGTGATAATCTGCAGGGATCTAGCAACTGTAAAAAACTCACAATCTAACTCTAAGGATTATTTTCAAAGAAGAAGAAGCATGCATTCAATAATCACTCATAAACAAAGAATAATGGACAATGTCAATATCATACAATGAATGTAGAGAATGTGTTACAATAATCAATGATGAGGCATCATACAGGATTTGAATTATCCAAGTAGGGCATTCGAATCTGAGCTCAAAGTCTAGCATGAATAACTATGGAGACATCATCCAGTTGGCAGTATCAGTGATAAATGGTAAGAGTTAGTCAAGTGTGACCAACTGAGTCTAACAGAACTATCTAGCCATATATCAAGGAATGGAGACTCCAAGGTGGGTGCATGAGGCTGTCTAACTCAAAGTCTAGCTTGAATAATAATGGAGACATCATCCAGTCAATAGTATCAGTCATAAATGGTAATAGTCAGTCAAGTGTGTCCAACTGAGTCTAACAGAACCATCTAGGCATAAATCAAGCAATGGAGACTCCAAGGGGGGACGCATGAGGCTGTCAAATAGTCAAGTGGAACTCCAGAACTAGCTAACTAGAAGCTACAAGCAGTCAGCATGAGCAATCAGTGGAAGAAATACTCAATCAATGCACTAACTGAATGATAACTCCCGGTAGGTGAGATAAGGTGCCCTAACTGAGTGATAAATGGTGGTAGGTGAGCAAAAACGATCTAACTAACAGTGGTAGGTGAGAAAGGCACACTTTCCAAGCAGAGAAGTCAAAGAGGGCGCATTAGGTAGGTAGAAGGCCAATTGGGGGCTGTAGACAGGCTCTGGAGAGCTAGAAGAAGCTCTAGGTACCGGGGAGACAACCATGATGATGACTGGATGCATGTAGTGGAATGCAAAACATGCAGATTTGCATGCATGCATGCAAAATACAAAATTATGGTGTGAATATTCCAACACCCCCCCGCAAGCTATCCTATGAGATAATAACCAAAAAACAAAAATAGGGCCCTGGTGACTGAGACCAAAGGTCACCCCATACAATAAACTAAGTGAGGAAAGAGGGAAAACCCAGTGGGAAGAAAACCCTCCCTCAAAATAAACTAAAGGATGCTAAAATAGCATGTCATCAATCACCCTTGAAGGAGGTAAGTGTCCTTCTTTTCCAAAGAAGGCTCGATCGATCCGAGATGGATCAAGAATTTGAGAAGGATCAAATCTTCTATTCTGAAAATATGATCTGGTTCTTCTATGATCATGTGGATCACCAACCAAATCACCGACAGATTGGAGTGTAATGGCATCCCATCGAGGAAGAGGAGGAGAATCAAGTTCTTGTGGATCTAGATCTCCCATTCTCTCATCTTCATCATAATTTGCTAGACCTTCAGGTTCTTGTGGATCTGGATCTAGCATTCCATCATCATCATCTCCATCTTCAAATTCTGAATCTAAAGTATCATGTGAATATGCATCGCTCTCATCAACCAAAGGAGGAGTAGTAGGTGATCTATCCTGCTCAATAGAAGGAGTATCATGGAGAGGCCACTCCTCAAACTGTACACTCCTTTCCAAAAATGTGTTCATGGAAGTAGGATCAAGTAACTAGTAAGCCTTTGCATCCAATGCATAGCCCACCATAATGCACTCTCTGCTTTGTGAATCAAGAGCTCTCCTTTTGTCAGTTGGAATCCTTGCCCAAGCTCTGGATCCAAACACTTTAAGATGAGATACATCAGGTTTGTATCCCGTCCATGCTTCAAAAGGAGTAGTATCTTTGAGTCCCTTGTGTGGAACTCTGTTCTGAAGATAGGTGGCACAGTTAATGGCTTCTGCCCAAAGACTAGGGTGCAACCCTTTCGACTTTAACATGCAGGTGGCCATCTCTTTCAATGTTATGTTCTTCCTTTCAGCTACACCATTCTGTTGTGGTGTGTAGGGAACAATATGTTGCATATCAATGCTCTCTTCATTACAAAAATCTTGAAATTCACCCTTGATGTACTCACCACCATTGTCAGAGCGAATGGCTTTTATTTTCCTGTCTGAAAATTTCTCTACATAAGACTTGAAAAATCTGAAGAACCCAAATACTTCCGATTTCAATCTAAGGAAATATAACAAAGTGAATCTAGAATAATCATCAAAAAAAGTGAGCACATACCTTGATTTGTTCAAAGATAGATTTGGAAATGGACCAGCCACATCACTATGGATGAGATCAAGAGGGTAAGAGGCTCTCCTAGCCTTTCCTTTCTTAAACTTATTCTCAGGATGCTTCCCCATCAAACAATCATGACAGTTGCCTTTGGAAAACTTGATCTGGGGCAGCCCATCAACCATCTCATTTGCATGCATGTCATGCAAGTACTTATAGTTAAGATGCCCAAATATTTCATGCCACAATTTGCTTTCATCATTGGCATGAGTATGGAGAGATGATTGCTTCGACGTAGGTAAGAAGTGTGAGAAATCATACAGTTTGGAGTTGTGATTTGCAACTCCCTTTGCAATGTATTCACCTAAAACCATGTTTTGTACCTCGAATTCATTTGGAGAAAAGATGACTCTTTTGGGATCTCTAGTATGAGTCATTTGATACACTGAAAGTAAGTTTGCTGTAAGAGAAGGAACATAAAGCACATCAGAAAAGTAACCATAATCAAGATTGATTCTTCCAATCCCCTGAGTGGATACTTCTGAATCATTCCCCAACATGATGGAAGGGCCAATTGAGCTTTCGAAGTTGGAGAAGAGATATTTGGAGGAAGATATGTGTCTTGAGGCTCCTGAATCTATGATGAAAGAAGAATTTGTTGATGCACTTTCCATGAAGGCATGACATCTCTCTTTGCCATCGGATCTAGAAGATTCAGTATCAGGATCTTTCTTCCTTGCACATGCTAGTACAGGAATATTGTTCTTCTCGAGTAACTAAGCCATCAAATCTATAGCCTTCCTCATGCAAGTACTCTCAAGATGGAACCCCTTCAGACAATAAGTGCACTTGGTCTTTCCCTTCTGATAATGTTTGGTATTCCTTGAGTTCGAAACCCCATCTGACTGATATGAACTATCTGTAGGCGTTGTATCATTGGATCTCTTGTCAGAAATATTTTGGTTTCCTTTACCATTCGCTCTCTCTGCAACTGTGAGGGATGAATCCAATTTGGGTTTTATCATTCCCATAGAGATCAACTTCTGTTCCTCTTGAGTAAGCGATTGGATGAAATCATCAAGTGAGGGAAACTTCCATCTTGGAATGGACAACCTAGCTGACTGGAAAGTAGAGACAAAAACTGAGAAGTTTGCCCCAACTTTGAGAGAATGGAAAGTATAATATGCTTGTCTTCTTTCACTATCTCATATCTTTTCAACTTTGATATCAAGCTTTTGAACTTGGTGAGGAAGGCATTGATAGATTCGAAGCTGTCTGGACTCAAACATATGAGCTCATTCTCCAATTTGTGTCCTTGCATATCATCTTTCGGTCCAAAAAGAGATTCGAGCTTGTCCCAAACCTCTTTAGGAGATGTACGATTGATGACATGGAAGTGAAGATCTTCAGAAATTGAGAGAAGGAGTAGGCCAGTTGCTTCATCAAGCCTATCCAAGTACTTGGAATTTTCAACTGCACTGAGAGGTTCTACCATTGTTCCGTTGAGTATTCGGGTGAAGCTCTTGGATCTCATGAAGAGAGTCATCTTGGATTTCCACTCAACATAGTTGGAAGATGTGAGCTTTAGATACATCTGAAACAAATAAAGTCCAATAGTTGAAGAAGATTCCGAACGGGTGAATAAACCTGCAAAACAAGAGAATTTTTGCTGATGGAGAATGCTACACTTTGACTGAACACTACCTTAAGGAAACTTGGCACATAGACTAAGTCCTTCACACCTGGCTAGACCTTACTGGATTTATCCAATGAATTCAAGTAATATCACCAGTATTTGTTGTGGAAACTCAGAGGTTTCTATGCAGAAGTGAAAAGATAGTTGCTCAAAGAAATGCTGCAACTGCTGCAATTCGAATAGCTGCTGACTGCTCTGATACCATTTGATAATCTACAGGGATCTAGAAACTATAACAAACTCACAATCTAACTCTCATGATTATTTTCAAAGAAGAAGAAGCATGCATTCAATAATCACTCATAAACACAGAATAATGGCCAATGTCAATATCATACAATGAATAATGAATGTAGAGAATGTGTTACAATAATCAATGATGAGGCATCATATAGTATTTGAATTATCCAAGTAGGGCATTCGAATCTCAGTTCAGAGTCTAGCATGAATAACTATGGAGACATCATCTAGTCGGCAGTATCAGTCATAAATGGTAAGAGTCAGTGAAGTGTGACCAACTGAGAGTCTAATAGAACTATCTAGCCATAAATCAAGGAATGGAGACTCCAAGGTGGGTGCATGAGGCTGTCTAACTCAAAGTCTAGCTTGGATAACAATGGAGACATCATCCAGTCAATAGTATCAGTCACAAATGGTAATAGTCAGTCAAGTGTGTCCAACCGAGTCTAACAGGACCATCTAGACATAAATCAGGGAATGGATACTCCAAGGGGGGCGCATGAGACTGTCAAACAGTCAAGTGGAACTCCAGAACTAGCTAACTAGAAGCTACAAGCAGTTAGCATGAGCAATTAGTGGAAGAAATACTCAATCAATGCACTAATTGAATGATAACTCCGGTAGGTGAGATAAGGCGCCCTCACTGAGTGATAACTGGTGGTAGGTGAGCAAAGGCGCTCTAACTGACAGTGGTAGGTGAGAAAGGCGCACTTGCCAAGCAGAGAAGTCAAAGAGGGCACATTAGGTAGGTAGGAGGCCAATTGGGGGCTTGTTGTAGGTACAATAGATCCCATGCTTAATTTGATAATGAGATCCCCATTGATGTAAATACTAAGGTATTTAGGTGAGTTTTTAAAATTTTGTTTGTATGATCTCATACCTTTGCTTGTGGTTTGTACAGTTATCATTTTTCTTTAGAATTTTTTTGAGTTTCTGGTTGTTTTTTGATTTGCGGAAAAGCCTTCATTTCCTTCAAAATGTATTTGTCTTCCCGCAAATCCGAAATCCCGAAATCCCGAAATCCCGCGATTACAGATTGCGGGAATCGTTTGTCCTTTATTTTGGAATTTCGTCAACCCGAAACCCGCAACCCGAAATTGCGGGTTGCGGGAAGACTGTGTGATTATTTTGCAAAACTCGATCCCGCAACCTGCAACCCGAAACCCGCAAATTTCGGATTGCGGAAACTCGTTATGTTAATAAACCGCGTTGTGTGATCCCGAATCCCGTAACCTGCAAATTGCGGATTGTGGGATGCGGGAAAGTTATTTTGATTTTTAAACGTTGTTTTCATTCCCTAAACTCGCAACTCAAAATTTTGGATTGCGGATTTCGGAAACACGTTTGTTTGTTGTTTTGCGATTTGCAAATCCGCAACCCGCAACCTGCAATTGCAGATTGCGGATTGCGGGAATTTTGATTAAAATTTGAAAATAAAACTTGTGAATCCGATCCTGCATCCCTCTCCAGTCAATATCATCCGTTTGTTTCCTCTAGTCCTATGGTTCAGGTTTGATCTATCGGATGAAATCACGTTGTTTGCTCGAATGTGGAAACTCTATGTTCCCCGTCGTTCTGATAACGAGGCTTATGACTGTGATTTTCACCTTCGGCTAAAATTCGAAGTCATGATTGCCGACTTGATTGATCTATAATGAGAAGCTCTTAGATGCGATTTCAAGTCATGCATGTTTCAATTCGATTTGTACTTTCATCCTGATCTTAATCCAGTTAACACATGCTACAACTTGCTTTGTCACAGTTTGGATGATTGTAGTGTCCAAGTTGTAAGATTTTAAATCATGGCAGTCCACTATACTCAATTATTATGGTTTTATTGGTTTTGTTTGAATGCGGAGACAAGCATGAGGCAATTTATTCGTTGTCTACAATTACATAGAGAAATATTGTATTCAACATCCATAGATAATCTCCGAATAATCCTGTATGAGTAGTATGCAGACAGATCATAAGTCTCTGGGCAGTTCTTTTGAAGAAGAGGAACTTCGATCTCTGTTATATCCATAACCTATGTTGTCACCTTTTGATGCATGTAGTAGTAGCAAAGAGGAGCATTTTGAAACTCAACCCGTCTGTATCCAAATTCTTCAGATGAAGAGACAGGAAGTCATTGAAGAGCCCATGGATCAAGATGAAACCATTATCCATGAATTTATAATCAATGAAGACCCCGCTACTTCACCACCCTCATTGAAGGAAGATCCTTTGGTTTATTTCTACGATTTAGAAGACATTGTTGAACTTCCAGAAGTTCCCGAGGAATATTTTTTGGATCTTCTATCACTTGTTATCGACAGTCAGTAATTAGTCGTTGAATTTTGTGGTTGTCACGAGATTTTCCCGGAAATTAGAAAGAATCATGTGTATGGATGAGTTGTTAGATATTTGGGACAAGTGGCAAGTTTTTCTAGTCCATTAGTTTATTTTTGATTTTGTAATCCCGGTTTGTGGGAATTTACTCCTTGTATTATTATTTTGTAACTCTTATTTAAAAGAGATGATCTCTCGTAGAGAGGGATGATGGAATTTGGAGGAAAAAATCTGCAGGAGAGGGTGTGAATGCTCTGTTTTGATACAAGCTTGTAATTTCTTACAGACTCATTAAATATAGTAAAGTTTTTCAGATCCACTTTTGTCTATTTTTCAAGTTTATTTGATGAATGTGATTTTCCTCCAAGTTTCTTATCTGATATTGTTTTAATCTTTGCAATTTATTAAACATAGTGATTTGCGGTTCTGGTTTATCATTGCTTATGATCTATGTGTTTATGAAGGTTTTAAAGAGTTTATTCTATTAAAATATTTTATCGATTTCTGCAAATGGTTCTCTCAGTAAGTTACAAATGGTGTTAATTTTTTAATTAACATATCAGTTACAGATTAAGTCTTGAATGCATAACAAACCTCAATTTTCCATTAGTTGATTTTCATTAATTAATTACAACTTGAGCAGGATAAGTCATTGATCTTTTCTACATTTCTGTTTAATTGATAAATGACCTCATTTATTCATACATCAAGCTGATATGCACTTATTTTGAAACACCTTCTTAGGATATATCTAACCTACTTTAGATTCTTATAAGTAGATTTGTGTTTTAGACCTTTTTTTTTACACTTTGTTTTCTTAATTAGAGAACTGATCCTTTGGATCAAAACTTACCAACTCTTAGAGTGCCAGCGGAGGCCGAATATCCGTGGGATATTACTACACCAAACAGGCCAGGGATAGAACTGTCCTTGCGTAGGGCCTTTTGAAGCCTTTCGGTCTGGGTTTTTCCCCTCTGTTGAGAGCTTAGGAACCCATTCCAGCACTTTGCATACCCTGCATACCCGATGCCTTAAAAGGGCTGTAGATAGGCTCTGGAGAGCTAGAAGCAAGCTCTAGGTGTTGGGGAGACAACCATGATGATGACTGGATGCATGCAGTGGCATGCAAAGCATGCAAAACATGTAGATTTGCATGCATGCATGCAAAATACAAAATGATGGTGTGAATATTTCAACATGGTTAAACCCAACAACATATTTAGCACATGTTGCATAACAGACTTTAATTTATGGTATAAAAGTGGGTTCTCATTATGCCATGGGTTTTGGAGTGTGAAACAATATATGGCATGTGGTTAGGGAAGCCTGCCACCATATAAATGGAGTTTGTTATATAGCGCTCCATTTTGGGCTAAGGTTTCTTTAGAATTTGTTATATGCCCAACAAGAATACCACATTAACATGTGATATGGTGGTTAACAAACAAACATTATTTTGGTTGGTTTGTTTTTAAAAACATAGAATATATTTAATATATCCCAAACAACCAAGACTATGCCAAAACTTATGGTTGGGGTGAATTGAAAGTGGGTGTAACCAAATACTAATGGATCCCAACAAATGGGCTAAGTGGGGCTCATGTGAAACATGCCAAGGGGGGTCACATAAAGTATATAAACCCCCCATCATCCATTTGAAGGGGAGCATCCATTTTGTGGAGAAATCTACATGTTGAGGAGAACTTTGGAGGAGAAAGTTTTGTGAGTTAGAGAGTTGATGGAGGCCTTATCTTCTATAAATTTTGTGATATGAGAGGAAGGGGATTGTTGTAGCTCATGTAAGTTGAATGTGGGCATGTTTGTGCTTGTTTTTTACCATCTTCATGATCTTGAGTTGGTGGTGCAATCCATTTGTGGATCCAATCAACGGTTTCTCTCCATCTCCAACCATTAAGGTATTGATGTATTATTGCCATGTACTTTGCCATTATTTGCTGAGACTATAAACTGACCTCTCCATTTGAGAAGTGGGTCTGGAGACATAGTCCTTTGGGACGCAATCCGTTATCATATGGTGTCTCATTTTGATGTGTGTTCTTTATCTTCCATTCATATGGTGCTTCTTATGTGTTTATGAGCTTTGTTACATTCTCTTCATACAATTCACTTTTAAGTCATAGAAAAAAAAGATCCCGGATCATTCATGCATTCAGGTTCTATGTAACCGAGTCACCTTCACCCATCATCAAAAGGTATAACTTCTTCCGAAGAAACAACTTTTTAACCAAAATTTCAACTAGTACAAGTTCCCCAAATTTTCCCATATATTCTTTGTAATGTCTTCTTCTGAGACATTCAACACTACAAGATCTTCTAAATAAAGTTGGATTTTACTCCTTTCCTTTCTATCATTCTTTTTCCAGTCTTCCTTTGATATACCAATCAGAGTTGTTCCTAGGTTGAATATAATCCATTGTTCTTGATATACAAGGGGATCCTCCATTTTAAGCTTCCAAAGCTCAAAATTTTTCCCATTAAACTTTTCAATTTCTATCCTTGACATGTTATCCATTCTATCTATAAATCAAATGGTTTCTAGAAATCTCCAATTGTAGCATGTATTCCCTAGATCCAGGACCAAGCCAAACCCTCAGCAACATAGGAGTCCCCCTGCAACCAAATACAACTCTGATACCAACTGTTGGATATAATACTGATTACAATAGGTTTGCAATTTGATTCATATAGTTAAACATATCAAACAAAAGACAATGACAAACAACACATCAACACATTACTCCGAAAATTACCCTGGAAACCTCTCTCCTAGAGGAAAACCGACAAACCAGTGAGCTTTCACTCATCTATTAATCAAACACCCTAAAATAAATGTTTACAACCGTGACTTGCTAGAGCACAGATCACACTTCATTACATCACGCCACGATCTTACTTCATAGCCATTACATCTTATTTATAGATTCAATACAACCAACTGCTCATTAATGAGAATACATAACTTCCTAACTAGTTTCAATTATTATGTTATAGTAGATTTGACTTGGTCAACTTTGGTCAATTTTTCATTGATCTTTGGTCGTTTCTTTGACTTCCTATCGACTAGTTGTTTGCCTTTAACCAAACAACTATTCTGGTCGGTTGGACGGCTAGACTTCCACCATCTGTTGCCTTCGACTCCAGTTGACCATCGAATTTTCTAGTCGATTTACATGCAATGAATATAACATTCCCAAAAGAAGATGCCTACATAATTTCCCTTTTATGAAGCCTTAGTTGTGGTCTCCCTTCAATATACTTTATTATTTAAATTATTTATACAAAAAATAAATATTTACAGCTATCAAAACTTTATTATTTACAATTTCCACTCCCAAGGATATTATATTCCCACTCCCTTGAATGGCTAGTGTCCTCAATGTTGCTAAGGACCAAATCATGTAGAACTAGAGCATGTAGATCTAGGCACTAATATAAGAGATATATACATTGAAAGAGATACCAATAATAAACATGCATGTAACAAATGTATTGCCATTGATCATTGCACAAAAAGGCTAGAACATATAAGAAGAAAGAATGATGTATTTCATTAAGCATGGATGAATGAAGGTGAACGATATTTATAGGGATGCAATTCAAATAAGGGTAGGAGGAAATTTGAATTTCTCATGTAGTGAAAGAGGTGCTAGTGAGGCTTAACTAGAGACAAAGACCCTTAGTTATCCATGCACACTCACTAGTATGAGGTACACTGACCCAAGAATCCCCAATCACTAGTTATGACTGAGTGATATACATGCAACTAAAAGTATAGTGCATGCAAATCCTTATATTCTCTCAAATAGGGTAATTAGGGTTTGTTAGGGTGAGTTAGGCTCAGTTAGGACCTATACTAGTGGAGCACATCTAGTCCTCAACCAGTGACAAACTCAACTACTCATAAATAAGGGAATAGTTCATCAAATCGGTGAATGCACCCCAAAAACTAGGAATATATCTCAATGGTGACTAAGGTGGTGAATTTGGATGGGGTTTGGGACACTAGAGTCATCAAGTCATGGTATAGGCAACTAGGTAGATGGTTTTTTTTTTCTAACACCGCCCATAAGCCTAACTAGGTGAGAATAAAAAACGAGTCCCAATAATTTGTAGCCATATTAGGTACCCATGCACACATAAAATTATCTGGAAACTGGGACAGAGGGAAAAAAGAACAAGGAACCCCACCCATAAAAGAGAATGTGAAGACAAAGCTTTAAAAAGCATGCTCAAAATATGCCTTCACTCCTATTGACTCCTGGAAAAATAATTGCGTCAACAATAGAGGTTCTCTCCAATGAAAAGTCCCAATTAGACTATTCACTGTTTGGAATAGGGAACCCGTCCAGTTTCTGGTCCGGCTACCGTAGGATATTTTATGTTGTGTGTTTATCGGTTGCGGTCCGATCCACCGTTTAAGTTTTATTATTATGTATGCACATGCAAATTCCTAATTCTAAATGTGTATGGTCCTACCTACACTTGTTTGAAAGGTAGACATAGGCCTCACAAGGAGATGCACAGGTTCTTACCTCTCATCTTACCACCCCCATTTTACCAATCAACCAAGAATATTCTACCAAGATGCATAAATTTAAACTATTTAATCTAGCCTATCCTTGCAAGGAGCGAAATTAAAGATAGAGTAATGACTATAACTGCTTATTACAACTCCAGAAGTTAACTACTGAAATAAATGTATTCACAGTATTGGGATAATGTTAACACAAATATAGTTATGAGATGACATTCATTCATTCATTAGTCATAGATACCTATAAAATTGCATTTCATATTCATAAATAGTAAGATGATTCACAAACCATTAGCATAATCCAATAGAAGAGGAAATATCTTACATCATATTGATGAATAAAAAGATAAATAATTTTGCACATTCATTCACATTGTTTGCACTAGAAATTGTATCAAGACTACAAAGAGATACAAGCTAGAACATCCAATATGAAAGACCAAAAATAATGTTTTGCTTTTTGTAAATGATAGAGGAAACAAGCATGGAAAGGGGCAAATAAAATGAAAATAACATACAATAACTAATCAACAATTAATTTTGAAGAAACTGAATATTCAAAATTGAAATAATAACATAAACCATAATAAATTTCAAGATAAAAAACCAAGAACAACTTCTTTAAAACATTCGGTTAAGTCCACAGGTCGATATCAAACCGTAATAGCTATGTGAAAACTGGAAGAAGTTTTCGTAAATTGGCATGTTGCCGAAAAAATCGATGTTTTATTTTTTTGATATTCCTCTCCAGATCCTCAGAATACTCTCCCAAAGATAATGACTAAAACAAGAAATTATTAAATGTTTTTAAACCTTGAAAAATAGGCCGCAAAGATCAATTCGAATATTTCAAACCATGACACCCATTGCAAAAATGAGAGAGGTTTTTGTGCATGAGTTTGTGATGGACAAAAACCTCTTTTGGTTTTCTGAATTTTTCTTCCATCTCCTCGTAATCTATGCCCAATGACCATGAATAAGACAGTGAAAAATAGATATTCCGGCAGCACCAGCCTGTGCAGCCTCCATGTATTATGCTGCAAGAATGTACTAAGTCACATTTCAATTATGAAATGTGCACAAAATATTTAAATAAATGTAATGTCCCCTCCTACCATACTAGCAGGATAGAGAGGACATGGTGCTAAAATCGGGCATCGAGTCCCATACTTAGTAAACAATCATTCAATTTAAAATGGAGCTTTTACCTAAGTATTCAAGTAATTGAAATATCATATGGAAATTCATAATCATTAGAAAACACAACGGAATTAAATTCATTAACACATCCATCATTCATTCCAATATTTTCATCAAATGATAATTGCAAGTTTAACGCAAGAGAATACTTATCTCAATAAGGTAGTCCCAAGCAACTGGCTATGCAACTGCAACGTTCCACCCAACCATAGGCCAGTTGTGCTTATCAACCTCTTGATACAACTGCCACCCTCGAGCTGGGGATGATCTCTACAAGGAATCAAGGAACAACAGACTCACACATAGCCAAGCATACACCAAGATGAGCCAAGCCAATCTGCAATTGGGTTTATTAGGTTGCTAGGAAATGGGAAGGAAGAATTGCTAAGCTAGTGTGCTCAACCACAGAGATATGGGTACCCCTCCCAGATCTATTCATCTTGGCACTCACAATGCCTACACACCCAACACAAGGAATTATTCTCTTCACTGCCACACAGTCCCTCAAGCCATACCTTCCGTTCTAGTGCTCTCAGGGTGTGCATAGAAAAGTATCCAGCCCTCTTGATCTTCTTGAGAGGTTACTCCCTACACTAGGTTTATCAAGCCAATTTTGTCCACTACCACTCCAGTTTCTTGCTTACAGGTTCAAATCAAGCAAGGATGCACATAACAGCAAAACTACACTTGTTGAGCATGAGAAAAACGTTTCAACAATGGGATGCATGAGATGGGGTTTCCTGAGCTTCAGAAAAACATGGGTAGACTCAAAACGTATTGGCAACTAGGAAAATTCGACTGGGAGAGCAAAAACCATTCCAGAAAAATGCCCTAGGGGCAAAAACGACCTCTCCCTCAGTCCCAAATCGCGTCCCTCCTTCCCCAACTATTGCACAATACCAAAAACGAGTTCCTGGGCATGGAAAAACGCAGGGTTATGGTGAAAAACGTGAGGATAAATTCCAGTGGGCTCAGTCTGCATGAGAGGAAGAACGTAATGTATGAGGAATTGCCTTAGGAATCATTTCATGGGGGTTTTCTTTCCCAGCAAGCCAAAAATACGATTTTCAGGTTGATGGCTTGCCCATGCACGAAATCTGATTGCCATACTTCTCCAATCCCAAGACATTAACTGCCCCAACCAATCTTTGGAAGAAATAAATGATTGGGTGCATGAGACAAAAATGGATAGTTAAGAGTTCATGGGTTTTCTTATTGACACATGGGATGACCCTAGTGGCTCAAGGGTTTGGTTATTTCCCCTCCCTATTCCTTGTAGAATCATGCCCCATCGTTTTGTTGCATTGCATAGCTAGTTGTGGGTTTTTCCATTAAAATTCGTATTTACATTGTGCCCATCTCGCACAAGAAGCATAGGCATCTATTTTTAATTGCCGATACACAAAATGCTAAATCAATGGTGGGGCCTTGGCCTTGAGCTCCTCACCATGATCAAATTACAATATTTACATCATTTACGATTTAAGACAAAGGGGGTCAAAATGGGGACATTACATTCCCCTCCCCTTACATTAGCACTGTCCTCGGTGCTCATCAAAATTGAACAAAAATGGATATGCCACCCTCATGGCATCCTCCAGCTCCCATGTAGCCTCATCAGGACCGTAGTGCTTCCATTGCACCTTTACCTATCCGATGGCTCGGTTTCGGAGCAATGTTACCTTCTTGTCTAGGATGCAAAATGGATTGGTTTGGAATTCTCCCTCGGGTTCCACCCGGATCACATCCCAATTAATCACATGGTTAGGATCATGTACGTATTTCTTAAGCAAAGAGACATGAAAAACATTATGAGCTTTAGTGCTAGCAGGCAATGCAAGTCTATATGCAACTGGTCCTATTCTTTTGAGCACTTCAAATGGCCCACAATATCTAGGTGATAGCTTGGAACAACTCCCAAGATTCAAGGAACTCTTCCTTGATCTCACTCTAAGATATACATGATCCCCAACATTGAATTCCCTATGCACTCTATGTTTATCTGCATAGCTTTTCTGTCTATCCCGGGCTACTTTTAAATTTTGTCTGATCTTGGCAACTTCTTGCTCCATTTCCTTAAGCAATTCTGGCCCAAGTACAATTCTGTTCACTGGATTGTCCCAAGTCACTGGTGTCCTACACCTTCTGCCATACAAAGCCTCATAAGGACTCATTCCCAATGATGCTTGTTGCCCATTGTTATATGCAAATTCTACCAAGTGTAGATAATCCTCCCACTTGGATGGTTTGTCCATTACATACATGCGGAGCATGTCTTCAAGCACCCGATTTACTCTTTCGGTTTGACCATCTATTTGAGGATGGTATGCGGTACTAAAGCTTAGCTGTGTACCCAAATCTGCAAAGAGACCTTTCCAAAAATTGGAAGTGAACTTGGTATCCCTGTCAGAAATTATTGTCTTAGGCAGCCCATGTAATCTGAAAATTTCCTTCTTGAAAATATTTGCAATGGCATCGGCTTTATGTGTGGATTTAACCGGTATGAAATGTGCTGCCTTTGTTAACTTGTCCACCACAACCATGATGGAATCATGTTGTCTCTTAGTCATTGGCAATCCTGTAATAAAATCCATGGATATTACTTCCCATTTCCATTCTGGAATTGGCACTGGAAGCAATAAACCTGCTGGATGTTGGTGTTCACTCTTCACCTGTTGACATTCCATGCACTTAGAAATGTATTCAGCGACATCCATCTTCATGCCTGGCTAGAAATAATATTTTCTTGCTGTAGCAATTGTCTTCTGATATCCTGGGTGACCAGAGTATGGAGATTTATGGATCTCATCCATAACCATTCTCCTTAAATCCGCCGCATTTGGAACATAGACTCTATTCTTGTAAGTAAGAAGTCCGCCTTCTTCCAAATGATAGCCCCCATACTTCTTTTCAAGGTTTTGCTGCTGCAATTTGCCCTTTATCTGCTCATACACTTCATCCTCAACCATATGGTTAATAATCTGCTGCCTCAAATCTGGTTGGCAAGTACTAAGCGCTGCCACGTGCATTTCATGCACCTTCCTGCTGAGTGCATCAGCCACCTTGTTTTCTTTCCCTTTTATGTATTTGATTTCAAAATCAAATTCACACAAAAATTCCAACCATCTAGCTTGCCTAGCATTTAAAGTTGGCTGATCAAACAAGTATTTTAGATCGCAATGGTCTGTCCTTAACTCAAAATTTCTTCCCATTAAGTAATGCCTCCACATCTTTAAAGCATGTACTATGGCTGCAAGTTCTATATCATGAGTAGCATAGTTCTTCTCATGCTCCTTCAACTTTCTTGACTCATAGCATATCACGTGGTTGTCTTGCATAAGGACTCCTCCAAGTCCTTGACTGCATGCATCGGTACACACCACGAAGTCTTTTTCCGGGTCTGCGATCTTCAAAATTGGGGCACTTGTAAGAAGGTTTTTCAATTGTTGAAAACTTTCCTCACATCTTGGTGACCATTCAAACTTTATCCCCTTCTTTTGCAAAGAAGTGATTGGGTTTGCAACCTTGGAGAATCCTTCGATAAACCTCCTATAGTAACCAGCAAGGCCCATAAATGATCTCACATCAGTCACATTCCTTGGAGTTGGCCAATTCATAATGGTTTCA
This sequence comes from Larix kaempferi, assembly GCA_027924585.1. Classification (NCBI taxonomy): domain Eukaryota; kingdom Viridiplantae; phylum Streptophyta; class Pinopsida; order Pinales; family Pinaceae; genus Larix; species Larix kaempferi. The sequence continues at coordinate 4,480,728 of BSBM01000893.1, forward strand.
ATCTTCTTAGGGTCTACAGATATTCCCTCGTCGGAGATGATGTGACCCAAATAATGAATTCTATCTTTATAAAAGTCACATTTTCTCAACTTTGCATACAGCTTATGCTCCCTTAGTAATTGCATTGTCATTCTCAAATGTTCTTCATGCTCTTCTTCATTCTTAGAATAGATAAGAATGTCATCTAGGAATACAAGAACAAACTTGTCCAAATACTTGCTAAAAACATTATTCATGAGACACATGAATGTAACTGGTGCATTTGTGAGACCGAATGGTACCACTACAAACTCATAGTGTCCATACCTTGTTCTAAAGGCTGTCTTATGAATATGTTCTTCTTTGATTCTTACCTGATGGTAACCAGACCTCAAGTCAATCTTTGAAAATACCTTTTCTCCTCTCATTTGGTCAAATAGGTCATCAATTCGGGGCAATGGGTATCTGTTCTTCACAGTGACTTTGTTCAACTGCGTGTAGTCCATACATAACCTGAGTGTTCCATCTTTCTTTTTCACAAATAGAACAGGTGCTCCCCACGGGGACACACTTGGCCTAATATATTTCTTTTCCAGGAACTCTTGTAATTGAATCTTCAATTCTAGCAATTCCGGTGTACTCATCCTATAGGGTGTTTTAGACACTGGTGCCGCTCCTGGAACAAGTTCAATTGTAAAGTCAATGTCTCTCTTTGGAGGAAGTCCTGGGATCTCATCAAGAAAAACATCCCTGAATTCTTGCAATACATGATAGTCCTCCAATTTAAGAGTTTCACTCTCTGCTGCCTCTAAAACGCGGGCTGCATACAGTTGACATCCCTTCCTACAGAACTTCTTCAATTGCATGGCTGAAACCTGTCTAACAGAAGTCACCTTTGGAATTCCTTTTACAATCCTCGGGTTTCCTTCTTCGTCCATGCATTCAAATGTCTTATTGTAGCAGTCAAGTTTAACCCTGTGTGCTTCTAACCAATCCATTCCAATGAGAATATCGTAGGAACCTAGGGGCAAAATATTTAGATCTGCATAGGTGAATAGCCCATCCATCTCCAATGGACATTTCTCTACTATTTCACTAACTTTTCTTTTGGTTCCAGTGGCTAGTTGAACTAACCATGATTTACTATGCTTTAATTTCTTGAAAGCACAAATCTCAACAATTCTAGGAGTGACATAACTGTGAGTAGATCCAGGATCAATCAAAATAGAAACAGATTGCTTAGCAATCTTACCTTCAACTGCAACCACAGTTGACTGATGATCTGCTTGGCGGTCGTCTCCTGCTGCATAGATTCTAGGGATTGTCCTTGCCACTTGACCCACAGTTCCAGCTCCTTGGATGTTGTGAACTTGATTTGCATTCCCATTCCGATGTGGACAGTTCCTAATCATGTGGTCTCCTCCACAACCCCAACATTGAAGTGGTTCTCTTGGCTCCTTTGGATCTCTCGGCTTGTCTCCCATCATCCTAGTTGGCTTAGTCACAACCTGTGATGGTTTCCTTTGCTGATTCCAGAATTGAGGAGGCTTGAACCCCTTCTTCCTTTGATCAAACTTTTCATTCTTCCTATCCTTCCATGCCTTATGGAATTCCGGTTTGCTTCTGTTCTGATCAAAGCAATACTTGACCTTTCTTATGGCCTCCTCTAGAGTTCGAGGTTCATCGAACTCAATTCTGTCTTTATATGACTGGGGCAGTCCACTTAGGAAACGATGAATTTTGACCTTATCATCTCGAATATACTTGACATACCTCAACAGCTCCAAGAACTTGTTTGCATATTCTTCCATGGTCGATTGTCCCAATCTCAGCTCATGGAACTCTTTGATCTTATCATCATAGTACCTATCAGAGAGGTACTTCTGCTTGAAGTATTTCTTGAACTGCTTCCACACAATCTTCCTTTCATTGATCTTCTTCACTTGCCTGGTGTGTTCCCACCATATAGATGCTCTTCCATTCAGGTTGAAGATGGCTACCCTTGCCTTCATATTTTACGAGTAGTCTTGGACTTGGAAATACTTTCTCATCCCAAGAAGCCAAGCCTCAACTTCTTGATCGGACTTTATCTCTCCATTAAATGTAGGAGGTTTTTCCTTCTTAAATTTCCCATGTGAATTGTTCTTGTAATGCTTCCTCCTCTTACTCATGCGAGATGAAGAGATTGAACCCTCAATGGATTCTTCAGAGTCAGATGATTCATTAGAGGAGGTTTCTGGAGTATATGTTCTGTTTGTAGAAACTCTTCTTGGACTACTGTCCCTCTTGCGGGAATTCCTCCTAGAGCTCCTCCCACCCCTTTCTAGATTTGATATCAGATGCCCAGAGTTTATTTGCCTTTGGATGTCTGTCAAACTCTGTAGCATGGCTGCATTCAACTGATTTTGTTCTTCCTGAGATTTTAATCATCCTTTCATTATCTTCCCTACAACTTTGCAACTCCACCCTTAGGATTCTCATGGTGGCTGCAATACCTGGAGGAGTCTCTTGATTTCTTCTCCCATTAGATTCTATTTCAGCATTTTCAACATGTATGTTCTCCCCCATGGCATCTGTCTCAGGATCATAGGGATCCTGTGCATCATCCATGATGTTGATTTTCTTGGCCCAACCAAGATTCAAAACTCTCTGACTGTATTATCTAGACTGCTACCCTGCTGTAACTGTGACTCTCTGAAATGTGTTCATCAACACAATTGTTAGCTGCATTACATTCTTAGGAATTCATAACTTACTTCATGCACATGGGAAAATTCCATATTGACAATCCGTCAAATCACAAACAACGACATATGAGGGGGAAAAAAGAAAGGGGGTCAAGGGGGCTTGCCCCCTTGTAGCTCGCCACTGCAGGGCGGGTCGAGGGAAGCGCCCTCGTTTTTTTCTTTTTTAGAAATCACGCCGCAACGGCGGTTCCCTGAATCCTACCGCAACGGGCGGTTCGCTGAATCCTGCTGTAACGGGTGGTTCACTGAACGCTCCCGCAATTGCGGGGTGGTTGGCTGAAGCCTTCCGCAATTGCGGGGCGGTTGGCTGAAGCCTTCCGCAATTGCGGGGCCATTTGGCAAAGGCTCCTGCAGTTGCAGATCCATTCGGTGACGGCTCCCGTAGTTGCGGAGCCACTCGGCGAAGGATCGCGCAGTTTCAGGGCGGTTCGCGGCTTGCTTCCAAAATTTCGGGGAGGTTCGCGGAAGTCTTCAGCAATTGCGGAACGATTCGCCGAAGTCTTCCACAATTGCGGAATGATTCGGCAAAGTCTTCCACAGTTGCGGAACGATTCGGCGAAGTCTTCCGTAGTTGCGGAATAATTCGCCGAAGTCTTCCGCAATTTCGGAATGACTCGCCGAACTCTTCCGTGTTGCGGAACGATTCGCAGAATCCTTCCAAAATTTCGGAAGAGAATTCCTTCCGCAATTTCGGAAGAGAATTCCTTCCAAAAATTTCCTTTCAACGCCGACACTTAGAAAAATTTTCCGCATTGCAGAACAACTCGTGGAATCCTTCCGCAGTTGCGGGATGACTTGCGGAATGCTTCCGCAGTTTCGGGGCAACTTCCCGAAACAGATTTAAACCAAAATTTTTCAAAACTCTTAGGAAAATTCAAAATATTCCCTTCTTTCAGTGATGATTGGATTTGGCCCATAGAGGTCCAATGCTTCAACCAGCAGCTCTGATACCAAACTGTAATGTCCCCTCCTACCATACCAGCAGGATAGAGAGGACATAGTGCTAAAACCGGGCATCGAGTCCCATACTTAGTAAACAATCATTCAATTTAAAATGGAGCTTTTAACTAAGTATTCAAGTAATTGAAAGATCATATGGAAATGCATAATCATTAGAAAGCACAGCGGAATTAAATTCATTAGCACATCCATCATTCATTCCAATATTTTCATCAAATGATAATTGCAAGTTTAACGCAAGAGAATACTTATCTCAATAAGGTAGTCCCAAGCAACTGGCTATGCAACTGCAACATTCCACCCAACCATAGGCCAGTTGTGCTTCTCAACCTCTTGATACAACTGCCACCCCCCGAGCTAGGCATGATCTCTACAAGGAATCAAGGAACAACATACTCACACATAGCCAAGCATAAACCAAGATGAGCCAAGCCAATCTGCAATTGGGTTTATCAGGCTGCTAGGAAATGGGAAGGAAGAATTGCTAAGCTAGTGAGCTCAACCACAGAGCTATGGGTACCCATCCCAGATCTATTTAGCTTGGCACTCACAATGCCTACACACCCAACACAAGGAAGTATTCTCTTCACTGCCACACAGTCCCTCAAGCCATACCTTCCGTTCTAGTGCTCTCAGGGTGTGCATAGAAAAGTAGCCAGCCCTCTTGATCTTCTTGAGAGGTTACTCCCTACACTAGGTTTATCAAGCCAATTCTGTCCACTACCACTCCAGTTTCTTGCTTACAGGTTCAAATCAAGCAAGGATGCACATAACAGCAAAACTACACTTGCTGAGCATGAGAAAAATGTTTCAACAGTGGGATGCATGAGATGGGGTTTCCTGAGCTTCAGAAAAACATGGGTAGACTCAAAACGTATTGGAAACTAGGAAAATTCGACTGGGAGAGCAAAACCCATTCTAGAAAAATGCCCCAGGGGCAAAAACGACCTCTCCCTCAGTCCCAAATCGCGTCCCTCCTTCCCCAGCTATTGCACAATACCATAAACGAGTTCCTGGGCATGGAAAAACGCAGGGTTATGGTGAAAAACGTGAGGATAAATTCTAGTGGGCTCAGTCTGCATGAGAGGAAGAACGTAATGTATGAGGAATTGCCTTAGGAAGCATTTCGTGGGGGTTTTCTTGCCCAGCAAGCCAAAAATACAATTTTCAGGTTGATGGCTTGCCCATGCACGAAATCGGACTGCCATACTTCTCCAATCCCAAGACATTAATTGCCCCAACCAATCTTTGGAAGAAATAAATGATTGGGTGCATGAGACAAAAATGGATAGTTAAGAGTTCATGGGTTTTCTTATTGACACATGGGCTGACCCTAGTGGCTCAAGGGTTTGGTTATTTCCCCTCCCTATTCCTTGTAGAATCATGCCCCATCGTTTTGTTGCATTGCATAGCTAGTTGTGGGTTTTTCCATTAAAATTCGTATTTACATGATGTCTTATTTACATTGTGCCCATCTCGCACAAGAAGCATAGGCATCTATTTTTAATTGCCGATACACAAAATGCTAAATCAATGGTGGGGCCTTGGCCTTGAGCTCCTCACCATGATCAAATTACAATATTTACATCATTTACGATTTAATACAAAGGGGGTCAAAATGGGGACATTACAATAAATGTTAGGATAGTATTAAATCATATATTGAAGACCTTTAAATGAAATAAAACTATTAATAAGCTAATTTTTTAATCCAAAAATAAAACAAAATAATAAAACCAATATTTATGTGATATAATTCAAATATAAATAGAAGACAAAGAAAAGAAAATAAAATGAAATAGGTACAATTTTAGTCCTAACATCTGGCTCTGACTGGGGATGGCATGCTTCTTGCGAGCTGCCAAGAACAAGCAGACCTTGTGCCTATTCATTGGGTTGGAGTCTTATTAACCATTTCCAAAGCTTGCAACCCTACTCTTCTAATTGTACAGTATGAACTGAAACCACTCACTGCAACCATACTTGATGAAAACAAATCTTCACACTGCAAACTAAAAACATTTCTAAAGCAATGAGCTTATTTATTTACACTACCTATACTGATCAGTTGAACTCTAGTGTAATCCCATTTCCAATGAAGCCAAGAAACCATTTGACTGAGAATCATAACTCTATGCATGCCATTGTTTGAGAAGACCCACAAAAGATGTAATAAATGCAATACACAGTCTATCAACAGTTGATACTTACAACTGGAAATAGGAAGTATGCCAAAAGATGGGGCATAAGAAACCTTTGAAAAATGCAACGCCATACAATTAGCAACATGACCCTGAAATTCATGTTGTATTTCTAGCTGATGCAAGAAATATAGTCGCTGCTCCATGGAATGTACTTCACTGTTCAAGTTGTGCTCCACAATTTGTTTATGGTCTCTTATAAATTCTGATTCGAGCATGACAGATATAGGATTGCTAATTTCTGGAAGCCACATCTCAAAAATCCTCAATGTGGACTGTTACAATACCTCAGTGGCATCCTTCTCATCTTTTTCAGATTCATAATTGTCATAAACTGGATCATTGTTTTTCAGGCCAACAGAGAGAGATATGAGAATTTGCCTTTTTCCATATGCTAGCTGATCTTTATGATGGAAACATAACCAACTACCCTGATTGAAAAACTCCTCCATATAATCGGCTACTGGGTCATAAAAAACATAATAACCCTCAAGATATTCTAGCATCTGATTATTAGGATTAAACAATCCATGTGTGCAATTTTTTCCATACCACTGTTTCAGTTTTGAATCATCAAACTTGTCTTTATTCTCAGAACATTTCTCAATCTTGATATCAAAAGACAGCTGAAATGGGTTTTGAAAAGACAAGCTTTGATAATGGGAGTCTTGAAACTGTATTTTGACCTCTAAAGCTTCAATCTCTTTCTCAATATACTTGGCAAATTCTTCTAAAAAGATGACTTTAGATTCTGAGTTACATGAACTTGACTTTAAATAAGAAGACAAAAGGGAAGACAAATTCTCATCTATTTCCTCATCGGTGCACATATTATTCCATTCTCTAAAATCTTGAATGGAAAGAGAGTCTTTGCTAAATTCTGTCTTCTCCATCCATGTCTCCAAAAAGGAAATCCAAATTTTTTTTATTGATTTAATTGACCTAACAGACAAATCTTCAACCCAACTTTTACACTTTCCTTGTAATGAATCATAGAATAGTGTAGTGAATACATCTTCATGTTTAACTCTAAGTAGCTCTGTAAATTCATAGAAATTAGATATATGTTTCAAAGTTAAACTCAGATCTTCTCCATTGAATTTAGGACCATTTCTCAACAAATAATCATCTGTAGGAAGAAGATTCATAAAACCAAGAAGTTTTGTAAAATCTAAACATGCATACCTTGAAACAATAGAAACAACATATGAAGTCCTCTTTAGTCCAATGAAATCATCAGTGAATCTTTGAAATCTGGATTCATAGAAGTTGGAGTCGCCAGGTGAATAATTTGCACCTAATATTCTGTATCTATCTTTTGTTCACCATCAAAAGATGGAATTACTTTTTTCTTCTTTTGTCAATTTGTTGAAAATGTAGTCTATAGAAAAAATATGCTGATTCTGTTCACCCTCAAAACCAGATCTGTAAATGGTAATACCCACGAAAGATCTTCTTCACTTCTGTCCCCGGAAACGACGCCAAAATATGTTTGCACTAGAAATTGTATCAAGACTACAAAGAGATACAAGCTAGAACATCCAATATGAAAGACCAAAAATATTGTTTTGGTTTTTGTAAATGATAGAGGAACCAAGCATTGAAAGGGGCAAATAAAATGAAAATAACATACAATAACTAATCAACAATTAATTTTGAAGAAACTGAATATTCAAAATTGAAATAATAACATAAACCATAATAAATTTCAAGATAAAAAAACAAGAACAACTTCATTAAAACATTCGGTTAAGTCCACAGGTTCAAAAGCATCTTATGACAAATTTTTTTATCAGAAAATGAAGTTCTAAATAGGGTGATCAAACAGATCATAAACTGTAACCAAAACATAAGGGTAATAGCATGGCTTCTATTATAACTTCATTTCAAAATATACAATCTTCAAAACTACTCACTGAGAGTTCATCATATGTGACTGGTTACATCAGCGCGCAAACTCCAATCCTTTCCAAAACCAAAATCCAACCTCCTTTTAGAACTACTAATCTTCTCCAATTTATAATTACAAAGATGCTTTACAAAGAAGGTTCCCATATCCACTTCTTAAGGATCAAATTTGAAAAGAAATTGTAGATTTAACTATTTCCTGTTTTTTAGGAGGAGAAATTCAGAAAAATGGACTTCAAAGCGCCACCTATTGATATCAAACTGTAATAGCTATGTTAAAAATGGAAGAGGATTTTGTAAATTGGCTTGTTTCTGAAAAAACCCATGTTTTAGTTTTTTGATATTCCTCTCCAGTTCCTTAGAATACTCTCCCAAAGATAATGACGAAAACATGAAATTATTAAATGTTTTTAAACCTTGAAAAATAGGCCGCAAAGATCAATTCGAATATTTCAAACCATGACACCTGTTGCAAAACTGAGAGAGGTTTTTGTGAATGAGTCCGTGATGGACAAAAACCTCTTTTGGTTTTCTGAAATTTGCTTCCATAGCCTCGTAATATGTGCCTAGTGACCATGACTAAGACAGTGAAAAATTGATATTCCAGCAGCGCCAGCCTGTGTAGCCTCCATGTATTATGCTGCGGGAATGTACTAAGTCACATTTCAATTATGAAATGTGCACAAAATATTTAAATAAAGGTTAGGATAGTATTAAATCATATATTGAAGACCTTTAAATGAAATAAAACTATTAATAAGCCAATGTTTTAATCCAAAGATAAAACAAAATAATAAAATAAAATAATAAAACCAATATTTATGTGATATAATTCAAATAAACAATACAAATGAAAAATAAGATATAGAAGACAAAGAAAAGAAATTAAAATGAAATAGGTACAATTTCAGTCCTAACACACATATTTTCATGCAATACTCCATGTACGCCTTCACCCAACAAAATTGTCTTTTCTCATTTTGGTAAGTGTTCAGGATTTGGGAAAAAATTTATTTCGCTACATTGCTGAGCTCTCGATCCTTTATGCACCCTGTGAAATTCGCTCCTATCTGATGGCCCCTGTCACGCGATTTGAGTTATGTGGGAATGAATACCTGGACATTTGTGAGGAATGTGTTAAGCCTGTGACACAAGCCGGATGGTTGCCTTTCCTGCAAAATTTTTCTGGGTTTAGCGTTGCAGTGACGATGGCGTTTGCTCTATCCTTTGATGGAAAAAATGCCCGCATTGGTGATATTTATATTCACTTGACTGGAGAATTTATCTCCAAGGAAACTCAATTACCTATGGACGACAAGAGGTGGTTTAAGGGAAAACACATGAAAGGTCAAACATGGAGACAATTCTTGGTCAAATCTAACCAGCAAGACAAATCTAAGTATGGTTTCCCTTTGCGCATGGTTAAGAAACAATGGCAGGATATCTTGGAATTAATAATGAGGTATGTCACCTGTGAGGGGCATTATTCCTAGACCCATTATTACCATCTTGGGTTATTACTTTTTTTTAAAAGGCCAAGCTCTCAATATGCCTTTCTATTTCCTTAATAATATTCAAAAAATGGCTTACTCAGTACAAAATAACACAACAGATAGGGAGAGAAGCTTATTTCATCATGGTCTAGTTAAAATCCTTGTTCTACATAGGTTATCTCAGCTTGGTGATGACTGGGATTCATTCCTCATTTGCAATAACTACAGGGTTAATCAAGAATGGCCCTGAAGCAAACCTAAAACTAGACGTAGGCATAGAGGATCTGCTATAGAACAACCCAACCAAGAGGTAAGCGATGAAAATGAAGGACTTTCCTCAGTTAAACCCTCTCATCAATCGGGCTCTCAGATTAAAAATGAGGCTATCCAAGAAGAAATAGAAAATCCATTACCCTCTAATGCAAACCAAGACCTAGATTATCATTTTTCCATAGAGACTGTTAGTTGGTCTGAGCATGAAGGCCAAACTAGTAAAGTCATGCGTGATAGGGTGACCTGAAGGAAAACTAGCAGCATGAATTTCGCTCTTTTGGCTATAAGAAACCTAGAGGATGACAATGGCCCCATTTTTGATCTCAGTGATTCCAATGATGATTAGGGAGACACAAATTTGACTGATTAGGCAAATCCTAAATTTTAATATGATTCTAACTCTGAAACTAGAGCCAGGGACGCTCAAGATGTAGCTCGCTCAATTTAGTTGAATCAATAAGTGGATTAGAATCCTGGTAAGGCCAATGATATAGCCCAAGAATAGAGCAACAAAATCATGGAGCAATCTATTAAAGAAACTCAAGTCCAACGAATTTCAACACTTGAAACCGAGCTCAAAGAAGCATAATTGATTAGTACAATCACGAAGGATGAAATTATAGGTCTCAAGGTTGAATTACTTACCTGGGTTGATAAATGGAAATCTATGAAGGCAAGAAAGGATGAGTATAAGGTTCTTAGTAATACTTTGTTCCTAAAAAACAAGAAGCCACACAAACAAAATAGTGTCAATAGTAAAAGGGTCCTGAAGCTCAAAGCGAAATTAACCGAAGCTAGAAGAACCGCCCCAATCCAAGTGTCATTCGAGCCACCACGTAGGGCTTGATTTTTTCAAATAATTAATACTTGGTTTTTGATCAGTTTTGGTTATTTCGAATATCTACAGGGTTTATAAGCATCTTCCAATTCGGGTAAATCGTATCATTTTGTATTAATATTTGATTAAGTGTATTATTATGAGGAGATTCTGTAGGCATCCTTGCATTATTTCCTCTTTGTGCACAAGCTTAATTATTGATTATATTCGTTATCTGACCTTTGAAATTGCTACAGGTTCTAACTTTCATTTTTCCATTATTATGGAGATGCTCGTTGTTTTCGGAAGAGCTCGATTGGTACCCTGATCCATTTTGATGGTTGAGGGCGTTAGTGCAATGATTGGGTGCTGGATCTAGTGGTTGTTGTTCGTTCAACCTCATTCATGATCTCTACATTCGATCAAGACAATTCCTTTAGTTTTGGATCTTACAAAGACTCTAACAAATGATTTGCATGGCTAACATTGTCCAATAAGTCCTTCGTTTCACTCCTAATCATCAATCTCAAGTCTTCCTTGGGATAATTGAATATGTGGATGTTGCTCGTGATGTACGTTGATACATGATTACAATGAGTCTGTTTAGAGGTTCTATTTTAAGGCCTATGTGTTTATAATGGTTTTAATGATTCATTAAAATCGATTGGTTTTGAAGGAATGGATAGATAAGTAGGGTCTAGTCATGGGAAAGGGGGTTCAAGTCCTTTGTATGGGAGAGAAATTTTAGAATAGTTACATATATCATTCTGCTTAAACCTGTTTGTTTTGGATTGATCCAAAGACAATATTAACACACAATTTGATACCAGTATTATCTTGAAGTTTCATTTTCATATATATATATATATACGTATCTTTCTAGACTTCTTCTATACTCATTTTGTTTTCTGCATATACATACTGAGTTGTTATGTGTGGATTAATCTTTAAGGAAATCAAGCTTGTGTGATCTTTTGGATTCTTGTGTGAAATAATTGTTCAAATGATATTATAATAGGTTTTTTTGTTTTAGTTTTGGATGAAATCTATAAGCTAAATTCATGTCCTGGAGTGTTATTTAGACTTAGAATTACATTTTATTATTTACTTGTGCTCCTGACCAGGATAGAGAGTGTGTGTGTTAGGGTGATATAGTCAGATTATTTTACTTAAATATTTAGCAGCTACTAACTCTTTATTCATAGGTAGGATAGTTAATGAATCAAATTCTAGTTCGATTGAGTTTTGGGTGATTAGTTTTAGCAGTAGGAAAATAGGCACATATAAGAAAGAAAATCATACTCTCTGCTTGGAGATAAAGCTGCAAAGGTAACAAGGCCTTAATACAGTGAAAGAAAACTACTACAAACACGCAAAATGATTCTTTAAGATTTTGGTGTAGGTTGTTTTCCCTTAGTTGGCCACATGACAAAAAATCCGGTCAACAAATGGCGCTAGAAAGAGGGCCTGATATTAAAGTTTAGTGGCTGACCAATTACACAATAATCTTACAAATAGTCAACTTGGTTCACACCTTAGGAATTTTGAAACCCAGTTTTCCCAAATTGTGTCAAGTCTCTATAGTTTTAAAACAAATCTAACATACCGTCCAAAAACAACCATTAGATTTGCTTTATCCCATGGGTGATTTAGAACCCTCTTATATATTCTAAATCAAAGTTACTATCAGCTCACTTATCATAAGTGGAGAGTATTTAAAATCGCATACATATAAGTTTTGTGCTAATATAGACATGAATAATACGATGCAAAGTTATTCAACCTATTATGCAAGGTTTTTCATCTAATCTCTAAGGTTATTCAAAACACCAATTTCAATCCAGAAATGTTAAGCAGGGTAAATATGATTTTAAACATTGAAACCCCAGACTGCCGTACTAGAAGGAATCATGCAAACGGACCGGATCTCAGATCGGGATCAAAGAAAAAACATATTCATACGGAGGTTGCAAACTCTGTCCTAAACAATAATAAAAGAAAATGCAAAGATCTCGTGCTGAGGCTATTCTCCAATAATCACGCAGAGGTTAATCATACTGCATTTCCCCCTTAGAAGAGAGCAATTCTAAACCATTACAATTTCTATTAACATAACCCAGTTGTAAAAATAATTCTCACCAAAAGCAGGAGGAAATTTCATGCCATCGGCCAGATCGATAGGCAGAGAGCTCTAAAGAAGCACCCATAAAAGTAACGCTGTCTAAATCAAAAGAAATCAAATACCACAAGAAGGTTTCATGCTATAGTTGGATCGATGGGCAGAGATCTATCTTCATTGGAGGTACTCGAATCTATCAATTTCCAATCTATTTCTGTTAATAAAATAAAATAATACACCGTACTAAGCTGGCAACAATCCACCAACATGGCGTTGACTAAAAACAACACATTTGTGCGTAAACAACATTCAGATTGTATTTAAAACACAAAAGGGTCTCTGTGTATATGCAGACACGCAGATTGCATTCCTAACTCATAACGAAATACAACGATCGGACCTTAGGTAGCAATACAAAAATTTCTTAGCAAAATAAGAGAAATCTAAGATCACAAAAATCTAAACACAGACTTCAACCATAAGAATAAGTGTAAATACCAGACGTAGAGCAAGGAAAAGAGACAATCTAAAACATGCGATTCCCTACATAGGGACTATGTCCAGCGTTGACTGACGAATGTTTAAGTAAGACAGTTACAACCAACACATGCTGGGGGGTTGGCTACCATCAATCCTGAACTCAATAAGCAAGTAGAGTGTCTTTAAGGGTCGTAGTCATCAACAAGATCTCTGTCATGCATTATACATAAATAAAAAAAAAACATGGTCACAAAATAGTTGCAGAGATCGCTCCTCTCTAAAATACGCTAAAAGTATGGACTACTCACCAAACCACAATTCTTCGAAATGTTAAGCAACATTCTGCCAAAGGTGTAATCACAAAGGTACTATGCCCACTTACGGTAAATCTCAGTGCATCTCTATTACACTGTTAAGTGTAAGGATTGCTTACAATGCCCTTTGCAAAGAAATAACAAACATGTTGTCCAACAAATAGACGCAGAGATAAAATATACCAACTGCGGTGTAAATTAAACTCGGGGGTCAGACTGTTTTAGCTGATCTACCCTCACTAATTAACATTTTACACACTAAAACATATACGCGGAGAGAAAAATTAGTGCAGATCTTCTTACCAGTCCCAACTAAAATTCCCATCCCTGACATGCAGAGGTTTCATCTCCCTCCTTCCAGAAAAGGAACACCGACGTCTTCCTTTATCTCCCAGGCTAATTTGCAGCTCATACTTCATTACTAATTTGTAGCTCCTACTTCCTGACTTGCATCTCCTACCTTCCGCCCCTTACGCAGCTCTCCCCTTTAGTATAAATGATAACCAAAATCAACTGATACATGTGATGGCCGACAGGCCTGGCTAGATGGCAGGGGTGAAGAGTCCCCACTCTTCCTACGTTTCCTTCAACTAAAAGAAAAAGTCTACATAATACCCTGAACTCGGCGTGGTTGAATCTGTTGAAACATGAGTTAGTGGGACAGATGGAAAACCTACGAGCTTAGCCATAAACGCGTGAAGGAGACAAGATATGTAGAAAAACTATTTAACTGTTCCACTCATCAAAGTAATGGTAGCGCTATTCTGAAGAGACAGATGGTAACCGTTTTGTGAGTGGTGCCAAACCTCTTTAACACACTCCATAAAAAACCATAACTAACTCATAAACATAACCTAGCACTATCCATCCACTTAGTGTTGGCTAGTTTACACAAAAGTTATTAACCAAAATAACCATGGGCTAATATGCCTTTATTTTGATTAAAGCGTTTGATGTTCTTTTATCCTTAAACGATACATTGATCCTCTACATCCTCTTATTTATAGGTATATGTATATATATTATAATGCATATTAATACCATAATAAAGTAACATTCCTCCAATGAGTATATAATATTTATATCCTTTTATTGTCGTTTTCATGCATACTGGCATTCCTCTTTCTATATGATTTGTCAACATGAGAAGGTAAACTTCCTTTAATACTTCCTAGACACGTATAAAGGTCTCCTTTTCAAAACACTTGTACTCCCAAGGTAATTTGCAATACTCCACTATTATTATATAAATGAGGAAAAATATAATTTCTCTCGACCTCTTGAGATAGTGACTATAGTATATATATAGAAAAATGATAAGGCTAAAATCTTAAGATAGAGGTTTTAATAGTAACTTTCTAAGTTCTAGATACTATAATCAAGTTTAGTATCATAGTTAGGATAACCCTCTTAAATCCTATTTTTTATAATGAAAAGCACGTTCTCTTCTAGCATTGTGCTAAAGGTAAAATGCCACTCTTAACCTTATTATGGTTATCATCGTAATTAAGATTACTATGATAATATCGTTGATCGTCTACTTAGGACGATAATATCTTACGGTTATCAAGTAAGTGCTTGAGATACTAAGATGACACCCGTCATCTACTCATGCTTTAGTTACCACACTTTTTTCCTTAGTGGCTTCACTTTCCTATCACTAAGTTGCGTCTGTCTTCAATTTAACTCTTAAGAGTAAATAACAACAATACTTTTCAAGGCCCACTGGTGGGGCCTTGGCCTTGAGCTCCTCACTAGGGCCATTTACATAGAGACAATTACCATAATTAATTACACAAATTCTTAGGTCGAAAATGAGGGGTGTTACATACTCCTCCCCTTAAGAATAACACCATCCTCGGTGTTCACTCTTCTCAGCAATTTGTCCACTCTTCTTGAGTCATCATTATTTAGTTCAATTGTCGTCTCCCCCTTTCTTGAGTATTCAAACTCATACGACTTTCACACGTCTTTGTGGTTCATACTTCTTTCACAGCTTGTATATCTGTACAGATCATACTAGATCTTCCAACATTTTTTCAGCATACATAAGTATGTAAAATTTCAAACCAGTAATGTCAATCATTTATCATTGCTCCTCATCCTTGAGGGCATATTTGCTTACTCTAGCATTCATAACATTCACATCTATTAGTCCACAATACAAATCATTCAATATTGGTTATGTCATAACACAATATTTCAACAACACCTTGTTGATCATCAAACTCTCTCCTGAGTTTTTCAGCAATCCTTTGCTGAACACACAACTCGTCCTCGAGTTAAAACTTATAAATAAAACCTGCAAATAAAAATTGCAGTTAGAAACATTTTCTGTAAACTCAGCAGTGATATTTTCTTTAACAGTGGTATGATAATTACTTATTGTACTCAATAGTAATGCTTATGCCTTTAGCAATATTGAACTCAACAATGTGGCTGAACTAGTTCAGATTTCATACTACCTCTACCATTCACTTCATCGCCATTCCCCTCATCGAATCTCTTGTACATTCCTCCACTTTCTTGTTTTAGGAATTGCCACAAGGAAGAGAACATAGTGAGCCACCTGCTCAATTCGATGGATATAAAGATTGCCTAGGTCTTATGGGTTAGTATAACATGCAACGAGCCACCTGCTCTGTTCCACTTCTGTGGGGAACATGACCACATATAATTTGTAGGGAAGTTGCCTCCCTCAACGGCTAGAAAATGAATGTAGGAGCCTCATTTTTGCTATGTTTGAGTACATAATTTTAACCTTCTTGTTTGAGTCTAGGAAATTTATGTGATAACATTCATTCTATATGCCACATGCATCATGATAACAACAAATATATTCACTTATTTTCTTATTACAATCTATGCATTTTGATGATTACACATCATTAACCATAAGTTTTATCACTAATCACGATTTATAATACTCTGTAATCCAAATAAGATGTAAATTAAATCATTACTTACTCTTGAGCGTTATAGCTCAACTTTTCTATATAAGTTTTATAATCAACGTTCTTCTTTGATTTTGACATCAGTCGTCGTTAAGATCACTTCCTGAAATATTAGTATAAAAGAAAAATTTCTTTGCTTCAATTGCTCAACAATTGAACACATTAGCATTACACACATGCTCATTCAATAACTTGTGCATCCTTTTCAATTTATCTCATTGCATGAATGTAAATTTTTCAATATATTCAATGTGAGTTTTGAGATCAAGTCCGCTAACAACAAAACATGTTAGTATGATAATTTAATTACATATAGATTCATTTCAATTTGAGACTCCTTTACCTAAAATAATATTTTGATACTCTTTGCAAAATATTCTAAGATCAACCGACAAGATTTTTAGGGTTCTTTTATTCTTATAGGCAAACTCCTACTATTAACAAGATCTCTTTTCTTGATACACATCAATCTTCATTTAGAAGATACAACAAACCCTATTTAAGAACCATAAAATAAAATCATTTTATACTCCTAAGAATACTGCTTGTAATCCCATACAATAATACATCTTTTAAGCTTATATTTACAATTCTAATATTGATAAGAAGTTCTAAAATTGAAAAATACGATTTATGTTAAAAATAATTAATATTTTAAAAATGACGATTCTTTAAAAATAATATTTCAAAACATCGGTCATCTAATCGCATGAATTCATCTGCGTCTTATAACATATATTGTAACCTAGTTCGTCAAAGTTCATCTTGACTATCAATACTCAATGATAATTACTTGGACTTTGGTTTCCATACTATTGGATCCACTAAGAGAATGAAAGAAAGACAACATATCTCTTTGTAATAGGCATACTATCAAAACCTAAGTACGAGGATATACATTCTATTATTGACACTTGAGAACCAACTTTCATTCAAGGAAGGAACCTATCAACACTTAACTATAACTTCTTAAACAAGTATTTTTCCCGATCTTATTCTATAATTTCTACGAAGGCAATATATTTTGATATAGTATTTCATGAAAATTGTCAAAAGAATATACAACAACTATACAATCTCCAAATAAAATATAGCTATGATAAGTGAATATTTTCAAGTGATTTTTCCTAACTTAATCAAGCACGCTTCTTTGGAGTGTATGAATACTAATACTATTCCTTTTAACACAAATCATGATACAAAAATTCATTATATCTCACATCAATTTCATAAAAGACATAAAGACAATCATCTATATTGACTCATCCTAAATTACACCCTAGTGTATCTTTCAAAACCTTCCAGGTAGCTTACCCAAACTAACCGGCATTTTAACAAATGTACATACATTAATTAATTTGATCTTTTATGATAACATCGACTAGGGTATATGTGTTCACTATCATAGATTCCAAATCGAAATACATCACTCACATACTTGTAGCAATAAATAAAATCAACTAAGTACGAATACTTTCTATCTTATGTAAATCGCATAACCCTTTACATATATATTGAAATAAAAAATACTAATTTCCTTAACAACACCATGTGATAATGTGAGGGTTTACATTTCACATCTAGCAAGGGATAACTCATGGTAAAATGAGAACATACCTAACTCACAATTTGTAAGGAAAACAATGATGAGAAAGACTTATCTTTACTATTTTGGAGACCTTGAAATTTAACTCCGTTACCATATCTCCCTCGTCCCGTCCAGCCCATGCGCCAAAACAAAACAAGAACAACTAGATTAGCCTTCACAATTATTTATTTCATGTTGAGTCCATCAGGCTCGAGTGTTGTAACCTAAAGCTCTGATACCATTTGCCATGAACCCAATTTTCACATATTAGTAAATTTGGGAATTGTTCAAATGTTTTAATAAAACATTAAATCTTTTCTCTAATGTACTTCATGAGTTCCGCCATCCTTAATTAACGAAAAGTCAATTAGTTAATGTTAAATTTTTAGAATTTACTTCAATCTGATCTAGGATCTTAACTGAGAGAACAACATGTACAGCATATCTACAACATATCAATCATGGAGACAATAATGCAAGCACACAAGAGACACAAAGATTTACTTGGGGAAAACCATAAAGGTGAAAAACCCCAATAACTTCCTCAGAGATAGATAGAGCAATGATACAACCAACCAAGAGAGATAGCCATAACCTAGCAGCAGATCATCCTCCTCCATAAGTGCGCCACTC
This sequence comes from Larix kaempferi, assembly GCA_027924585.1. NCBI lineage: Eukaryota > Viridiplantae > Streptophyta > Pinopsida > Pinales > Pinaceae > Larix > Larix kaempferi. The sequence continues at coordinate 4,499,194 of BSBM01000893.1, forward strand.
CTCCTTGAGTGCATGTGTGAGAAGTGAGTAAGTAAATAGAGTGCCTCCCGCACTCTATTTATACTTGACTTGACTTGCCTTTTTACCTAACTCATGTAGGCTCGAACTTAACCACATAACATAATGCTGAGTGGGCCAACCCCCAATAGGGTGGTCTAATAACCCTTTGACCCACATGGCCGACCCCCAATAGGGTGGTCTAATAACCCTTTGACCCACATGACTTATACAGGGCCGACCCCAAACAAGGTGGTCTAATAACCCATCAAGTATAAGTTACGACACTTACAATATAAATAACGACACTTCCTTATAGAGGAATAATACCATCTCTATAGGAATATAATATACATATATGTGAAATACATTCCGAAGTTACATATACATCAACACTCCCTCTTAACTAGGAAGGTATTTCTCAGCACAGTTCTTCTAGCACAAGTCATCTTCTCTGGATCATCGTCACTGGATAATCGTCATCGAATCATCATCATCGTCACTGCTGCTGCTATCTCAATCAATCTCTGAATCTACTCGTCATAGGAAGTTCTACAGAGCCAGTCCTTTTTCATACTGGATGTAGGCCCACCACCTGCAGGTCTTCATCATCACTGGCCATACCGTGGAATCCTCAGGACTTATTACGTGCGTCACAAAACCTGGCTGCAGCATCCCAGGCTATTACGAGCACACAGCTCTACCTGTAGGATCTCCCAGGAGCACATTACATGTGACCCATCACAAAACCTGGCTGAAGCATCCCAAGCTGTTACGAGCACGCGGATCTACCTGTCGGATCTCCCAGGAGCACATTACATGTGATCTCACCACAAAACCTGGCTGAAGCATCCCAGGCTGTTACAAGCACACATCTCTACCTGTTGGATCTCCCAGGAGCACATTACATGTGGTCCACCACAAAACCTGGCTGAAGCATCTGAGGCCTTTTTCATCCTGTCCAGATCTCCCAGGAGCAAATTACATGTGGTCATGGCAAAACCTGGCTGAAGCATCTGAGGCCTTTTTCATCCTGTCCAGATCTCCCAGGAGCAAATTACATGCCATAGGACAAAACCTCGCAAGAGCATTTGCCAGATATCCCAGGGCACCGAATTACATGCCATAGGCAAAACCTCGAAAGACTATCTGCAGATATCCCAGGGCACAAATTACATGTCCTCCCAAGCAAAACCTTGCAAGAGCATTTGCCAGATGTCCCAAGGCACCGAATTACATGCCATAGGCAAAACCTTGAAAGACCATCTGCAAATCTCCCAGGGCACAAATTACATGCTTAACTGCACAACCTGATCCACGGCCACAAAGTATCATCTCATACTCATCAAACATCATCCTGATGTACACATGATCATCCTAATCATCATCACTGCAACATCCTGCTGCATGTCATCTGGAGAAGCTCGTCATCCACGATCATCCTGATCATACAATGCATCCATCTGATGCACACCTAGATACATGATCCACACAATGTATCCATCAACATACATGATCTACCTGATCATACAAGGATACATGATCCACACAATGTACCCATCAACATACATGATCTACCTGATCATACAAAGATACATGATCCACACAATGTATCCATCAGCATCCATGATCTACCTGGTCATACAAAGATACATGATCCACACAATGTATCCATCAGCATCCAACATGATGCGTTCATACAAAATACATACACATGATCCAACCGATCATATCCAGCATCCAACATGATGCGTACATACATATAAATGATCCAACTGATCATATCAAGCATCCAACATGATGCGTACATACATATAAATGATCCAACTGATCATATCTAAGCAGAAACCAGAACATCATCCTGATGCTCATCATCCAGCGCTTACATCCATAGCCATGTGAAGGATCCCCCTTCCAACATGCTTGGAATGACTTCAGCAAATGTGTCCATCACTTCTTCCTCGAAGTGTCCTCAATCTGAAGAACGCCAAGCCTCTCTCTGAAGTACTCGAACTTCACCCTGGCTAGTGGCTTCGTCAGCACATCTGTCTGCTTGTCCATCGCAACATACAGGAGCTTCATGGCTCCTCTCTGCATCATATCCCTGATATAGTGATATTTGATCTCTATGTGTTTCGACCTGTCATGAAACACTGGGTTCTCGGATAGCTTCACACAACTCTGGTTATCACAGAAGATACCAGTAGCATCCAACGGGAGATCAAATAACTCAGACAGTAGCTCCCGTAGCCATACTGCCTCACAGCTAGCTGAACAGGCTGCAACATACTCTGCCTCAGCTGTACTCAGTGCCACGCAGGACTGCTTCCTGCTAAACCAAGAGATCACACCTGATCCCATACTGAAGCAACACCCAGATGTGCTCTTCCTATCTGCAGCACTTCCGGCCCAATCTGAATCAACATAACCCTGCAGGTTAAACTTTTGATTCGCTTCATACTTGATCCCATAATCCACTGTACCCTTCAGGTACCTCAGAACATGCTTTACAGTGATCAGGTGAACACTCTGCGGATCCGTCAGGAACTGGCTCAATGTGTTCACAGCAAAGCAAATGTCCGGTCTCGTGTTCGTCAGGTACATCAAAGACCCAATCATCTGACGATACATAGAGACATCAACCAGCTCAGATGAAGCATCACATAGAAGCTTCAGATTCGATGCCATAGGTGTGGCCATGGCCTTGCAATCCATCATCCCAAACCTCTTCAGGATCTCTACTGCATACTTCCCTTGTCCAAGGAAGATTCCATCTACACTCTGCCACACCTCCATGCCAAAAACAAATAGTGCATCATCCCCAAGTTCTTCATCTCGAACTCGGTAGTAAGATTTCGCTGCGTGTCGGCAATCAATCTATCTTCACCTGTAACAAACAGGTTATCCGCATACAAAAGTAGTATCACTGGATTGCCTTCCTCAACCTTGTAGTAAAGGTTGGAATCCGCTTTACTCTTGGTAAAGCCCAAACTAGATAGAAAGCTGTCTATCCTACCATACCAAGTTCTGCACATATATATGACTACACCATGCTGTCTTGAAATCCATCTGGAGCATCTTCTATTTTATCACTTTTATATTTCTCAATGCTGCCATCTGCAACATGCTTGATCTGATAGTTCCATTTGGAAGTCATAACAAACTTCCCTTCACGTCTTGGGACTACATCCCAAACATCATTCTTCATGATCGACGGATCATGGCATTTCATTTCTTCATCCCAGATCCTGGAAACTTCAATATCTTTAATAGATATCTTTGTTGCTGGAACAAATGTTGTAGTACTTCTTTTGTAGGAGATGGCATACTATCTTTCCTACACAACAAGTTAAATTGCATGATTAGAAAACATCTCATAGTTTTTAGAACAAATTCTTACACATAAAGAAATATGTCATACAGTCATGCAATTATCTTAGCCAATGCTTCAATACAACATTTATCCATGTTCCGTAACTTTCTAGATGCCTTCCAATCTCTACCAGAACATTGTTAAGAGTGTGCACAACTCCCAACATGTTAGCAAAGAGGTTTCATTCTAGATAAGTAGCAATGGAATGTTGTACAGTGCCATAGGCCACTTACCCATGTATATTAGTAGTATATTTTTCATCAATGAAACTATTCTAATATGCACAATACATATCCTAAGTCTAGGAACATGAGCATATACATCATTGAACAATTTTAAAATACTTATCTTTGTTTGTTCGTTGGGTGGACTCCCTCTGAGTCTTCGCTTCCTTACAGGAGCTGCTGGAATCCTAATCTGAAGTAGCTTCTTCTACACCTTTCTGTTGTGGAAAGATGGTCAACTCCCTCTGAATATCTGCATCCTTGCAGAAACTACTGAAGTGTGTTCCTTTGCTTTCTTGCAGGAACAACGGGAGTGTGCTCCCTCTTGATCTTTGCTTCCTGGATTACCTGTTCTTGAACTCATATTCATCCTTGGTCCCTATGCATGCTTATTAGTATCATGATTGTGTTATCCTTGTGATCTCATATAAAATCATACATTCATTAGTATACTATTAAAACACAATAATCTCAAGCATGTATAGTCATGATCATTTCAAACAGAAAATAATAAGAATTAGCATTCAAGGTTTATGTAGGATTCTTAAGGTTAGTCAAATCATAACATGTCTAAACCTATAATTACTGTTGGCTGCTTTTTGGATAGACCCGGGTTTTAATGAAGCGCAGCAACAAAACCCCTTGGCGCATTGGCCCTCTCGGCAACGAGCTGCGCAGCAGCTCGAGGTCTCACCCGAAGTGGCTATGGGGGGGCTAAGGAATCAGATTTCCTTAACCTAGGCGACGCGGAGATTGATCTTTCCTCCTTGACGATTCCTCTAAGGTGAATGTCTGACCCCTCTTCAGACTCATGAGCGCAATAGCTCTCAAGCTCCTACTCCGCAACTTAGCTGCGCGGTACTTCCACTCCTGCGCTAGGACCAATTATCCTCTGCGCCAATATTCTATGCGCCGTTTCGCTAGCACGCCCGTCGCAGCAACACGTTCTCCTATCGCTGCGGCGTTGTTGTCTTATCGATTCCTTCGACCCTTAACGATTATAGTCCCCAAGGAAGCTCCAAGAACTTACTCAACACACTCATAAAGATAATGCAAGATTTCTGCGTATGCTGCTAGTAAACTAAAACAGGCAATCACTTCAATCACAACATCACAATAGCGAGAAATATGAAGTCCACCTCCACGGGGGAAAACCATGCCCACGGGAGTATCTTATATTAACCAGAGAATGATAGATTTATACACTATGCTGCGCACACAGCTGCAGCCTTAGATCTTTCCAGGAAACTCCACGCACATAGCTGGGAGTCCTTCTCTCGATCTAGTCTCTTCCTCTTCAGAGATTACAATAGTTCAGACGTCGGCTCCGACTGTCTGCAACTCAAGGATTAGCTTCACTACTAACCAGCTCTAACTCCTGTTTTCTAGCAACATGGTAGAAAACAATCAACAAGATCGTAACAGAGGATGATCAACACGATCAATCCTTCTTACATCTAGCCTCTACTATCTTAGCTAGCTCACACACAGGCTTAGCTAACTGACTCACTAATTAACCAACTCACTAACTAGCTAACTAACATCTACCCATTACAATTATTCATATATATAGGTGGCCATGGCGGTCGCACCTTTACAAAACTGTGGGCCTTTCCCAGCAGTAATCCCCAAAAACCCTAACCAGACATGGCTAGGTGTACTGTAGGCGTCGCTTGCAGTCATGTCGCCGCTTCCTGCAGGCTCCATGATTTTCGGCGCAGCTTACGGGTATGGGCGCCTTGTCCTTCGCCTTCAATGCTTTGGTCCGTTGCTCCTTCTTGATCCGAGCAACCATAACTTCTGTACTTATCCTTAAATGAGGGTAGCTGAGCCCTCTACTCTGTCGCTTTATTTATTATGGTAGCTGAGCTTTCTATTCAGCCACATTCATCCTTCTATGACATGCGCGCGAGCTCCACGATTTCCGGTCCGTGATCTGCGCTGAGCTCCTCCATCTGGCACCATACTGCGCACCGTCTCCTTCTATCCAAAACTTAATGCTTGTTCAACATTAGCACTTTCCTTCCATACTCGTGCTTTTTCCTCAAAATTCGCAGCTTTTACCACAGCTGCGGCCTTGGCTCCAACAGGCCCCTAACACTTACTTGTGGCTCGCCCTCGAGCCACTCGCACTAGCGCGTGGTCGCTTTACTTGCGCATCTGCTTTTGCTTGGGTCTCCGCGAATGTTTTCTTCCACTGCGCAATAGCGGAGTCCAATTCATCGACACACTCCACAGCTGTCTGCACCGTTTTTGCAGTGGCTTCTTCTTTAGTTATGGCATCAATCACCTGTTGAGATTCAACAATTTTTTTGATTTTTGCCTCGACTTGGCCAACGATGTCAGCATACTCATCCATAAATGGCTGAATGCTGTTGGTGAGCTTCTCATCTTCAGTTCTGAGCTTGTGCAGTTGCTGTTGCACTCTGCGCACTTCACTTATTTTCTTCATTTTTGCTAAGCCTGCTAAGGCCTTAGCTTCTTCAGTCAGAACAGTTAGGGACTGTTCTGCGGCTTGCACCTGTTCCAAAAGACCAACTTTAAAAGGGAGCTTCTCAAGCTCCGTCCAAGCTTCCATAGATTGTCTCATCAGGTTCTCGGCTTCCTGTATTTTGTCTTTCATTTGTGCGGACGCTCTGCTCAGCGCTTCAAATTGTTCCTGCGCATCATCTGTAAACTGTGCAGCAACACGAGCTTCCAGCTCGGCGATCTGGGTTCTATGGCCCTCAGCCATAGCAACTATTTCGTGCTCCAGGGATTTCACCCTTCCTCCAATAATTTGAACTTTCTCAACCAGAGGGAGGTCTGGTTGAATCTCGCAAGCCGGCAATTCCTGGGCAATCTCATCCACTACATTTCTTATGCCAATTTCTTGCACCTCATAAAGTGCGAGCTTCTCGGAGATATTCTTATGGCTTGCCTTTAGCTCTATCTCCTGCGACTGCAGTCGTTGATTTTCGTGGAATGTCGAGAGCTCTCGAGCTCTCAACTCAACAGAAACTTTCTCATGTACTAGTTGTAGAGTTTCTATAGGAATTAGAGATAAATTTATTTCAACGGGCCCAACTGCGCTTACCTGTAGTGCAGCTAGAGGATCCGGAAGTGTCATGCTTGTAGGCGGAATGTGCACGACAGTATGCCTTTCTGCGAGTTCTTCAACTCGCTCAGTATTTGTGGTTACTTGTGGCGCCTGCGAAGTAGATGCTGGCGCATGGGTCTGTGCAAGCCTTCCTGCGAGACTCTTTAATTCCACAAACTGCAGATCTAGAGCACTTCTAATGTGAGCGTGCGTGGTCCGCAGCTCGCGAAATTTCTCTTTCAAATACTGGTCGATCCCCGAGGGAATGGCCTCAGAGGGATGCGACACCTTTTGTTTCTTGGTTGCTGGATCTGTCGAGCCTTCATCACTTCTTTGCTCGGGGGCTTCCTTGCCCTTATCCTTTTCTTGCGCAGCGGCGGGTGGCATCGCGGATGCGATGTCGGCGGCTTCCCTCCATTCATCCGACCAAGATTTGATAGTTTCTTTGACATCTTCGGTGGTCATCCTATAAAGGCCTACGACCCATTCCTCTTGAATGCCGCAGGGACGGAGGTAAAGTTGATGTAAGTCAGCAGTAAAGGCCAACTTTGCATCATATATTTTCGCTGTCTCCTCACTCAGCCTTGGCATTTCCTGAATGGTATCTCTGAGGAGATTGTAGTATTCACAAAATACAGCGCGGTTCATCTTGTGCTTTGCGGGATTAGGAGACTCCCAAAGGTTAACATAGCGGATTCCGGCAGGTTCTCCTGCGTGGCGCGGAAGGAACTGAGTGTTCGGGGGCTCCTTCCACCCGACAAGAGCACATAAAATTAAAAGCCAAGAAAAATGGAACAACTGATCGGGGTTATCTTGGACGTTCCGCCAGTCTTCCAAAAAAGAATTGAGGAGGAAGAGGCACCAGTTGTACTGCTCTCCCTCCGCAGCTGCGATGGCGAGCTCCACGACAGCTCCAGTAACTTCCTTCGGTCTGCACTTTGTGAGAAGTCTGCCTGCAAGCAGACTTCCTGTGAATCTAAGTGCTTCGTCTTCTACTATAGTGAGGTCATAAGCCCGACCTCCTCTTGTTAAATTGTATTTCTGCACCAGCTTTGCAGCCAGTTTTCTATCCTTCTCCTTTCCCACAAAATGGATATTGGGATCCTTACCAACCTTAGACAGGCCAGTAATGCGATGAATCAAATCGACATTTAAATTGATTGGCCTCCCGAGCCAAAGGTAACCTCCATGAACGCAAGATAGTAGTGTTTTAACAACTGCATTCACTTCATTGCTACGCCCGAAATGCGGTAGCTTTAACAGATTCAGGAGTCCAGGGCGCTCAAGATTTGCTGCAAATCCCTTCGGGATGAATTCGTCAACCTTTCTGGTGGGATTATGCACTACCGTCAGATATCGATCTAGCGCGAACTGAGGATATGTTTTATAGTCTCCCAGGTTGAAATCAGAGAACTTGACCAGTGGAAGGTGTCCGAGCAAGGACCCTTCTATTCGCACGCTAGCCGGTAGTGGAGGTAACGGAAGCGGAAACTTTGCATTCTTCGAAATATGCACCTCTGGTGCATCGTCTGGACGCGGCGGAATATAATTCACCATAGTGGCCAACGGCTCTGGAACGGGCTCTTCTGGCTGTGGCTGAGATGCTCTTGTGGCCGGAGATTGTCTGGGATCCTGATAACCAGGGTGTACATAAGTCGAAGCAGTCACGGGGGTAGTCATGCCGAAATCTAGGCCTCGGCGTAGGAATTGACGAACAACTTCTTCAGTCGACAGGTTCTCCGTCATGAACGGGTATAGGTAACAAGAACTTGGACAGAAACAGCGGAACAACATGGGATATGAGCACTGACAACAAAGGAAGCACTCTGCACAACTCGGCTCTGAAAACAATGGCTTAGATTCTCAAACAAGACTATGCAGCTCGAGGAAAGTAACCCGAAAATATACAAGTGTGGGGTATTTATAGCCAAAGGTGATAGTAAATGCAGGCAAGTGGGGTTACTAGCTATAGGCGGCTATGCATGAGTTGACAACCGTTCTATCCCCTTCGTGTTTGCGGTGCATTTATTGTGATGGACGGGCTCTGACAGGCTTCCGGGAGAAGCTAAAGCTTTCGGCGCCTGAGTTAAATGCAAATCTTACGGGGATCAAGCCGAATCTGTCAGAGCGGCTACACTTAAATGGCGGGCTTATCCTTCATTTATTCTCAGACGCGGCTACATAACTGCTGTAATTCAAGTTTTTCGATGGGTCATTTCAACTTAGGAAACTGTGCCTATAGGGGTCCACAACAAGAACTTCAAGCGGCAAATTATCACAGGGAACTGCGCAAGAGCGACAGTTCATCATCCCAGGGAAAAACTTCGTCAGAGTGCAAAATAAGGTCGCTTCTTACAAACTTTTACTGATATGTGCGGATGGTTCAAGGAACTGCGCGGGAAGCCAGAGACTGAGGGTCTCGCGACTTCCGTGTAGACTGATAATGTGATGCCTCTTTCAACTACACTGGACATCTGCATTTCTTTGAGCAGCTATTTAAGTCGACAGGGCAGAGTGGCCGTCGCGGTAAAGCTTGAGCCGACTCCCGTTGATCTTTGTAGGCAATACTTCTCCATTCAGCTTCACAAGCTGAACTGCTCCTCCTTCTGTTATTTTTATCACCTGAAAAGGGCCTAACCAGTGTACACGAAACTTGCCTGGAAACTTGATGAATTTACTATCATAGAGGAGTACCAAGTCTCCTTTTGCAAAGTGTTTATTCTTAATGTGCCTGTCATGCCAAGCTTTCTGTCTTGCCTTCTGTACCTGTTGATGAAATCCGGCTAAAAGTCGGTCTTCTTCTAAGGCAAGCAGTTGTGAAAGTCTTGCGCTCATAGTATCAGGATCTGTCATTTCTGTAATTTGCGCAATTCTGAGACTGGGAATAATGCATTCCATAGGCATAACTGCTTCTTGTCCATACACCAAACTGAAAGGTGTGTGGCCTGTTAGTTTCTTGCATGTGGTTCTGTAAGCCCATAATACAGCTGTGACTCTAAGGTCCCAATCATCTCTTTGTTGATTACAGATCTTCGTCAGGGCATTCTCAAGAATTTTATTGAATGCCTCCACCGTTCCATTAGCTTGAGGGTGGTAGGGTGTACTCTTATGGTGACTAATTTGGAATTCCTCAGTAAGGGCTTCTATAGTCTCATTGAGGAAATGTGTACCCTGATCACTCATTAGAATCAGTGGACATCCAAATCTAGTGATAATATTCTCAAAAATGAACTGCGCGGCCGTGGCAGCGTCGCAGTTCTTCACTGGCTTAGCCTCAGCCCATCTGGTGAGGTATTCAGTAGCTGTGATGATGTATCTCGCGCCGGTTCTTTTTCCTGGTGGGTTGATAGGACCTACAAAATCAATGGCCCATTTATCAAAAGCACGCAGTGTTATCTGAGGTCTTAGCGGCATCTCATCTCTTCTTGAAGGTTTTCCTATTCGATGGCACACATCGCAACATTTGCAGAATTCCTTAGTATCCTTATGCAATGTCGGCCACCAAAGACCTGCGGCTAAGATCTTCTGAGCAGTCGGCTTTCCTGCGAAATGGCCTCCTGCGGTGCCTGAGTGCGCTTCTGCGATGATAGAGTTCTTTTCATGTGGTAAAATACATCTGCGCAAGACTTCATCGGGGCCCAACTTATAGAGCTGGCCTGTTATCAAAGTGAAGTCTGCGGATTTGACGACAAGTTTTTTCTTCTGCTGGATTGTAAACTCAACTGGCGCTTGTCCGGTGGTGAGAAACTCAAGGATATCAGAATAATATTCATCTGCTGCTTGAACAAAAAATAGCTATGCATCAGGCAGATTGTCCTCCAGATTTGTAGGTTCTTCTCCTGACTCGATCCTAGATAAGTGGTCAGGTCCTGCATTCAATCTACCTGGCTTTACAATAACCTCAAAATCATATTCTTGAAAGAGCAGTAGCCATCTGCAAATTCTTCCCCCTAACACTGGCTTATTGACCAAGTATTTCAAAGCAGAATGGTCAGTATACATTTTAAAATGTGCGCCCAGTAAGTAGTGTTTGAACTTCTGTAGGGCGTACACCATAGCTAGTCCTTCTCTCTCTGTAGTAGTGTAGTTCTTCTCAGCTGTGGACAGCTTCCGGCTAGAGTAAGCAATGGGGTGATCGATACCTCCTTCTCCTGGTTGTGTAAGTACGATCCCCAATGCTATGGAAGAAGCATCGACATGGACATGAAAGGGTTTATTCCAGTCTGGGAAAACTAGAATTGGCGCAGTGATCATCTTGTCTTTAAGTGTGTCCAAGCTCTGTTGGCATTCTTCTGTCCATTGGAATTTCGAATCCTTTTTCAGCAGTCTTTCCATAGGTGCTGTGATCTTTGCATAACCTTTGATAAACTTTCTGTAGTATCCTGTATGTCCCAGTGTAGTGCGCAATTGCTTGACTGAGTTGGGCGCAGGTAAATTAGCAATGATGGCAACCTTCGCAGGATCCATCAGGAGTCCTTGTCTGCATACAATGTGACCCAACAAAATACCAAAAGGAGCACAGAAGATACATTTTTTCAAGTTAAGGGAAATCTGGTGCTGTCTACATTTTTCTAACATCATTCGCAGGTTCCCCATATGGTTCTTTAGTAAGCCAAACACAGTCCAATCATCAAAATAGACTTCTAAAAACTTATGGATGAATTCTTTAAAAACAGCAACAACGACTCTAGAGAAGATAGCAAGAGCGTTTTTAAGACCAAAGGGCATTACCGTATACTGGAATGATCCCCATTCAGTCGCAAAAGTAGTCTTGTGGCGGTCGTCTGGATGGATTCTGATCTGATGGTATCCCGAAAATCCATCAGTGAAGGAGTAAGCCTCTTGTCCTCCAACATTATCAAGCACTTCATCTGTAAAGGGAGTAGGAAATGGATCATGCGCTGATGCGTCATTGAGTTTGCGCAAGTCCACGCAAATTCTTATTTCACCTTTTGTCTTCTTCTCTTGTACAACCATAGGGCTAATCCAATCGCTTTACTCTACTGGCTCAATAATACCTACTGCGAGCATCTTGTCAATTTCTTCTTTGACTTTTTCTTTATAGCGCGGGTTCAACCTGTATGGGCGCTGCTTTACTGGCTTGGCACCTGCTTTCAGAGGTATGAGCATCACTCCTAAGTATCCTAGGATGCCTTTCATTTCTGTGAACTTGGTAGGGAAGATATCCTGGTAGTCACGTAATAAATCTGAAATATGCCCAACAGTTTCATCATCCCAATAGTCTCCTATAGAAGCAAACTTGGGTTCGGCTTCTGTACCAATGTTAACCTTTTTGAGCTTGATGTGTTCTGTAATGGCAGGGATATCAAGCTGAGGACCTTCAACATTGCGCGTCCCTTCTGATTCTGGGATATTGATGTTGCGAGGATCATCCTCCTCTTCTCCAGTGGTGAAATTATAGCATTCCAGGGCATGTTCTATCTGAACAGCCCAATCCGGTTGGGAATATTCTGGTAATAGACCTGGTTCAAATACCTTCTTTTTAATACACTTCAGAGCCTGATCAATACTTGGATGCTCTGACTCAAAGCTGAAGGTAAGTTGAAAACATTCTATCATAAGAGGCCAAGTAAGAGTGCCTCTGCGCAATTCTGTTTCAGTGTACCAGTTCCTTGGAACTGTGTCCAATGTGTGGATGAATAGGTGAACCCACTCATCGTCCGGAATATCCGACCATTGCTGAATGCATGCTTCAATGTGTGACCTGGGGTCACTCTGTCCCTCATATTTGCGCAACACTTCTGCTGTAGTGTCCTAGAATCTGCGCAGTATCAATTTGCGACAGTCTTTCCATGTGTGAATATTCTCTTTATGCGCACCCCACCATCTTGCGGGTGTAGCGTGCAGTGATACATCTAATGACTGTATGCGCTGCTGTTCTGGAAGCTGTTGTTCATATGCCTGTATGAATTCATTTACGTTAGTCAAACCATCAAAAATTGGAGTGTCAGTCAATTCTGTGCCAATCCATCGAATGGATTTAGTCATCATGGCGCAACGTCTTGTAGAAACCTCATGTAAGCGATTCTGCCAGTTTTCCAATCCTGCATCTGAGTCTGATGTGCACGAACTATCGCATCGCCAGCTGATATGGCCATCTGCTGTGGGATTGACATAGTCACTCTGACTAGCAGTCATCTGATACAAACTTTCCATGTGGCGTGCTTCTTCTTTTGCCCGAATGGGTTCTATATACCTTGGTCCTTGGGATCAAGCGGTGCAATGACCCTAATCTGGTCGTCCTCGAAGGTCATCTGTCTTTTCTTTAAATTAATGACAGCCAAATTATCAAATGCCCAGTCTATACCTAAAAGTGCTGGGTAAGGTCTACTATCATCCAGAATTTTGATTACTTCAAAGTCTGCAGAACTTCTTACTCCCTCGATATCAATAGGTACATTGGGTAATCTGCCCAATGGAGAGACTCGTTGCTGGTTCGCGAGTCTTAGCTGGATGGGGGATCTTGTAAGTTGAGGGCTTCCCATCTGTTCCCATGTCTGCATGGTGAGAACATTAACTTCTGAGCCCAAATCTAAAATGACTTCGTCCATCTCAAATGCTCCAATCTGCGCTGTGAGCCTCATCTCTTTTCCAGTTCTAATGTGACTCCCAATCTGGTGAACAGCACGCTGTGGCGTGTTCATCGAAGCAGATTGTTGACATTTATCCAATAAGTGTTGAAGTTCCATAGTTGCTTTTTCATTGCGCAACAGCTTTAAGCAGTTCCTTAGAAAAGTATGGACAGTGCCTAGTGCATCTTCTTCATCAGGCCTTCCGGATGTAGTGGCCTGTTCTTGTAGCAGGTTGTCTTGTCTTAGCACTTGCGATCTAATATCATTATGCGGAGTTGCGACAGAACTTGAAGCTCTGGGATCTGAGAAATACTCTTGGGATTGCTTGAATGCTTCTTTTTGCTTCTGCAGATTAAGTGGGGCTGGTTTAATATTAGCGCGGTGCACCCATTGCGTCGCTTGCTTTCCAGTTCCCGACTCTGGCGCACCAGTGGTTGCTCCACTGCGCGTCACGATATTAACTGTACGGTCTAGTTCCATTTTTTCTGCTCCAATCAATTGAATATTCTGGTTGACCTGTGGCGTCTTTGCTTGCATCTTAGCCGTCAACTGAGGGCATTCTTCAATGATATGATCATAAGATTTGCAATATCTGCAAAGGGTTGTAGGGTTTTGGCAATCCCTTGCAAAATGACCTTGCGCTCCACAATTATAACAAGTGATCTGGCCTCTTCCGCGGCCAAAATTTGTTGCGCGTCCGCGGCCTCTGTAATTTCCTGTTCGGCCGTCGCGAGTTTGGTCATACTGTGGACCTGCTACGGGTCCTTGTGCTTCTGACTGTACTCGATAAACATCGTGTTTCCTTTCCATCATAAGGTCATATGCTCTGCAATTGTTTTCATCATGGCCTACTGATTTACAGAAATTACAATATAGATTCTTTGGAGTTTGTACATATTTCTGAAGTAAGTGACATTCTTGTGGTCTATGACCTCTAGTTCTACAGATTTCACACCAAGGCCCCTGTGCCTGTGGTAAAGGGTTAGGTGCTCCAGTTGCAATATACTCTATGAAAACGGGACAATGGTCCTTTGAATGACCTTGTGCTTTACATTTTGTACACCATATCTCCTCCTTATCATCCTTTCCTTTCTTAATATCATGCACTTGCAAGGTTAAATTTGCTAATTGGTTTTGCAACTGCGCAACATCGTTGCTTGTTCCAGCAATTGGTGAAGCTTCTAATTTCATAGCCATCTCTAGAGCTTGTTCCTGAGTAGTGAGATTCTGTTGCATAAGAGGAAGTCTAATGTGTGGAAGCAGCGCAGCAATGAACCATTCCTTATGCTGCTGTGGCGCAAACTCAAAGCTTACTTGATCTATCAAGGCTTTGAACTTTTGGTCAAAGTCCCATACTGACTCTGTAGGTAACTGTTTTATGTCTTTGAGCTCTGTTATACACTGTGATTCTGATTTAGGTTTCTTGAATTCTCTAATCATTGCATTTCTTACATCAGCAAGCGTTCTATTCTGTGCTGCTGAGTATTTCATGAACCAAGTTAAGGCTCTTTCTCTTAGTGTGGTTGCTAACTGGACCAGTTTAACAGCATCATCATTAATTTGCTTAATTGTCCAAATGGCTTCACATAGGAACCAGTGTTGCTCAGGGTCTTCTATCCCTGTTCCTCTAAAAGTTGGTAGTTTCATGTCGTCACCCATCTTTCTTGCGCTAGGTTGAGGTGGAGGTGCTGTAGCAGTTCTTCTGGGCTGGTTGAACAAAGGTGGCACAGAGGTACTAGAAGTACCGTGTGGGCTACTAGAAGGTGTTACTGCGGGATTATATTGAGCTTCATCTGGCTTTTGCGGTGTAAAAGGGTGGTAAGGGATATGAGCGCTCCCTTGTCTTTGTATGTGGCTTGCTTTAGGAACTTGACTATCTTCTGGGCTCGACTCAAAAGAATGTTGGTCAAGGCCTACTTTATACCGTTTTCCACTACGAGTGCAACCAATAACTTCAGGGTCACTATCAGAGTCTACGGACATTACTTGTCTATGCTATTCGTCTGAAGCTATACATAGTTTTTCTTTTTCATGCAGAAGCATTTTAATCCATAAGTTCAAAGAATTTAGGAACTTACCTCTATGTGCTTGAAAGAAACTCCTCTCAGCTTCACTGAAACTCTTTCTTGTATCCACTGCAAACTCAGTGATGAACCCTTCCAGCAGACTATTCAACCAAAAGTATACTGCGCGGGACACATAATTGTCTACCCGCTTCAAAATACTGACTAGCTCAGGCGTCCAAGCGACTGGTCGATCAATATGCACAGTGGGTCTAGTATCTGCTAACTTGGCTATCCAAGCATGTAACTCAAGTGCAAATGTGACAAAGAAAATTTCGTGAAGGTCAGTATAGATATACTTCTGCAACCATTCTTCTGGCTGGAGCCTAGAGCTCCTATTTTCTTGTTCAGTGAACTCTTTAGCCTTTAAATCGAACCACTCCTGAATTTCTGTAGCTGTAGGATTCCAGTAACACATTTGTTAGCTGAACCATTTGTTGGCTCAACAACAGGGTTCAAAGCAACGGAACCATTTGTTGGCTCCTTTTTTCTCTGGGTTTCGCCTCAATCTCGCGTGTCGCTGAAATAACAAGTCTTAGTCACGCGGCAGCAACAAAACCCCTTGGCTCACTGGCCCTCTCGGCAACGAGCTGCGCAGCAGCTCGAGGTCTCACCCGAAGTGGCTATGGGGGGGCTAAGGAATCATATTTCCTTAACCTAGGCGACGCGGAGATTGCTCTTTCCTCCTTGACGATTCCTCTAAGGTGAATGTCTGACCCCTCTTCAGACTCATGAGCGCAATAGCTCTCAAGCTCCTACTCCGCAGCTTAGCTGCGCGGTACTTCCACTCCTGCGCTAGGACCAATTATCCTCTGCGCCAATATTCTATGCGCCGTTTCGTTAGCGCGCCCGTCGCAGCAACACGTTCTCCTATCGCTGCGGCGTTGTTGTCTTACCGATTCCTTCGACCCTTAACGATTATAGTCCCCAAGGAAGCTCCAAGAACTTACTCAACACACTCATAAAGATAATGCAAGATTTCTGCGTACGCTGTTAGTAAACTAAAATAGGCAATCACTTCAATCACAACATCACAATAGCGAGAAATATGAAGTCCACCTCCACGGTGGAAAACCATGCTCACGGGAGTATCTTATATTAACCAGAGAATGATAGATTTATACACTATGCTATGCACACAGCTGCAGTCTTAGATCTTTCCAGGAAACTCCATGCACATACCCAGCTGTGTGCATAGCGAAGGACAAGGCGCCCATACCAAGCTGGGTATTAGCATGCTAGCTAGTTTATGTCTAACATACCCGCATAATGTCTTTTGGTTCTCTTCAGTGACTTGTGCTAGTAACCTGTATATCTCATAGGTTAGCCAAGTTATACATACCTTGTAAATGGATCTTCTATGAGATCCATGACAATGGATGAATCTTTGTCCTCATGTTATCATGATCATATGTTCTTGGACCAGAACATGATTTGTCTTTCTTGGTGTACCTTTCATGTTAGTAGACAACATAAACCTCATACAACACCATAATGCATTAGTAAAATCATAAGTGTTAACACCCTAACCAATGAATATCTTCTATCATGCATTCATAATTTTGTTAAGGTGATACGACAAATCTAAAATCAAGATTGTACTAACCGTAATAACATGAAGACAAACATACTGTTGGCTGCTTTCTGGGGCAGACCCGGGTCTTAATGAAGCGCAGCAACAAAACCCCTTGGCGCACTGGCCCTCTCGGCAACGAGCTGCGCAGTAGCTCGAGGTCTCACCCGAAGTGGCTATGGGGGGGTTAAGGAATCAGATTTCTTTAACCTGGGCGACGCGGAGACTGTTTCTCTCTTCCTCGACGATTCCCCAAACCGGACTGTCTTACTTTTCCGCAGCCCCCTCGGCGTAACTACGCGGAACTCACCCAACAGTCTAGCTGCGCGGCATCTCCGTCCCGGCGCAGCAATGCATTCCCCTGTCGCTGCGGCGACAGCGTTCACATATTCTTCGCCACTTAACAATTATAGTTACAGGAAACTTCACGAACTCACTTAACACTCATAAAGATATTGCACGATTCATGTATACATAAGTAACGAACTAAACAGGCAATCACTCAACACAACATCCTGACAAGAAGAAGTATGAAGTTCACCTCCTCGAGGAAAACCACGTCCACGGGAGTATTATATTTAACCAGAAACTGATAGAGCTACACAATATGCTGCGCACTCAGCTGCAGCCTTAGATCTTTCCAGGAAACTCCACGCACACAGCTGGGAGCCCTTCTCTCGATCCAGTCTCTCTTAGAGATTACAATAGTTCAGACGTCGACTCAGACGGTCTGCAACTCAGGGATTAACTCCACGGCTATCCTGGCTCGACTCTTCTTCTTACAATACAATAGAAGACTGAATGGCTAGCTTACTAGCGGGCTGACTAACCCACTTACTACTAATCAACTAACTAACATCTATTCTTTGTAATTACACATATATATAGGTGGCCATGGCGGTCACACCTTTACAAAACTGTGGGCCTTTCCCAACAGTAATCCCCAAAAACCCTAACCACGCACATGGCTAGGTGTACTGTAGGCGCCACTTGCAGTCACGTCGCCGCTTCCTATAGGTTCCATGACTTTCGACGCAGATTGCGGGTATGGGTGCCTTGTCCTTCGCCTTTAATGCTTTGGTCCGTTGCTCCTCCTTGATCCGAGCAACCATAACTTCTGTACTTAGCTTTAAATGAGGGTAGCTGAGCCCTCTACTCCATCGCTTTATTTATTATGGTAGCTGAGCTTTCTATTCAGCCACATTCATCCTTCTATGACGTGCGTGCGAGCTCCGCGATTTTCGGTCCGTGATCTGCGCTGAGCTTATCCATCTGGCACCGTACTGCGCACCGTCTCCTTCTATCCAAAACTTAGTGCTTGTTCAACATTAGCACTTTCCTTCCATACTTGTGCTTTTTCCTCAAAATTCGTAGCTTTACCATAGCTGTGGCCTATGCTCCAACACATACCATAAACTTAATCATGAACAAATCTCGAAACATACCTCAATGAGTCATACCTGTCGAGATCGCTTGTAATCTTCTTATGTAAGGCCTTAGCCTCATCTCCCTCTGAAACAGGAACTCCTTCACTTATGCAGGTGACCAATCCATCTTCTTCTAGGATTAACCCTATCCACTTGATTTGCAAGAACTAGACCTGGAGCTGGATATGGGTTTGTCAGAGAAACCCCAAAAATTCAAACTTTGAATTTCAAACTTCTGAAAGGATAGAAATATGCGCCTTGATAAGCTGATCAAACTGGTATATTTAGAAATTGAAAACTGCAAAGTTTCACTCCTCAATTTTGCCTTTGAAACTTTCGGATTCACTGGACGTGACCCTAAACTGGGGTTTGATGAAGCCCACTCTTCTGCCCAATCAAAAAGTTTGAACCAAAGCTCTAAGCTTCTATTTTTCTGAGGAGCTTCCAGCCGTGGTCACAGATTTCAAAAATTCCCATTTTTACAGAAGCCCTAATTTTCCACTTTTCTGATCAAAGTGCCGAACTAGGGTTTGATCAAGCCCGGCCTTCTTCCCAACCAAAAATACTGATCTTGGTCTCTAAATTTCTATTTTTATGAGTATCATGCAGCCGTGGTCTCGGATTACAAAAATTCCAACTTTCTACGAAGCCCTAAATTCCGGAAGCCATGAATGAAGGTACTCAAAAATAATTCTGTTTTGACAGAAATATGTACCTGATTGTTTCTGGTGTACCTCTGAATTTTTGGATCCATAGGGTCTGAAAAAGTTTCCTGAGGTATCCTGACCTGTTATCTTTCCATCCTGATAGGTCTGACCTCAATTGGATTCTCTGAGAGAGAGTTATGCCAAATGTCGCAACGTGACCTGTTTTGGGATAAAACAGGAGAGCGAACTTGTACGGCGTGCCGCGTGTCACTGTTTTAACTTCGGCCTCTGAAAAAGTTTTTTGAGATATCTCGATCTATTATATTTCCATCCTGATAGGTCTGACCTCAATTGGATTCTCTGAGAGAGAGTTATTCCAAGTGTCGCAACGTGACCTGTTTATGGGATAATACAGGAGAGCGAACGTGTACGGCATGCCACGTGTCACTGGTTCAACTTCAGCCTCTGAAAATTTTTTTTGAGATAGAAAATTTTGTGTACTACCTGTCACTTTTTACGAAATTTCATTTGGAGCTTCCTATCCCAAGTTATGACCTTTTTCCCAAGGTCACCTGATTTTGACTCAGATCTGGAAGAGGCAGAAACCCTATATTGTACAGATCATAAATCGCAAAGTAAAACGAATTAGAGGTTGTCCTTTGGACACAAGGTACCTGGAGATTTAATCTTCATCCTGTAACAATTTTAGATTCGAAAAATTCGCCAAAAAGGATTTATAGCGAAAGTGCTACGATGACTGGTTTTTGCTATATCAAGCCCTAGCATCGTAAGTGCAACAAGTGTCATACATGCCATATCATGCCTTCTTTCAGGCTAGCTCTGATACCATGTTAAATTTTCAGAGTTTACTTCAATATGATCTAGGATCTTAACTAAGAGAACAACATGTACAGCATATCTATAGCATATCAATCATGGAGACAATAATGCAAGCACACAAGAGACACAAAGATTTACTTGGGGAAAACCATAAAGGTGAAAAACCCCAATAACTTCCTCAGAGATAGATAGAGCAATGATACAACCAACCAAGAGAGATAGCCATAACCTAGCAGCAGATCCTCCTCCTCCATAAGTGCGCCACTCCTCCTTGAGTGCATGTGTGAGAAGTGAGTAAGTAAATAGAGTGCCTCCCGCACTCTATTTATACTTGACTTGACTTGCCTTTTTACCTAACTCATGTAGGCTCGAACTTAACCACATAACATAATGCTGAGTGGGCTGACCCCCAATAGGGTGGTCTAATAACCCTTTGAACCACATGGCTGACCCCCAATAGGGTGGTCTAATAACCCTTTGACCCACATGACTTATACAGGGCCGACCCCAAACAAGGTGGTCTAATAACCCATCAAGTATAAGTTACGACACTTACAATATAAATAATGACACTTCCTTATAGAGGAATAATACCATCTCTATAGGAATATAATATACATATATGTGAAATACATTCCGAAGTTACATATACATCAACAGTTAATTGAAAATCTCCCAGGATTAATCCTAAAATTTAATCTTTCTTGCAATCGATACTCTTTAAGTCCTAGATTATTTAAGACGAAGGCTTAATCAACCTTTCCAACATTCTCATTGTTATAAAATTTGTTGTGTACAACTTATTTAATTTCAAATGGAACCATTAAATGTAAAATAATTCATGGACATATGATGACTTAAATACTTTTGAACCTCAGGTGATGCAACACATTATTCCTATGAAACCCCAATCAAAACCTTTTCAACAAAAGCTCAGAAAAATGCACCCTACCCTAGAACCTGCAGTTAAAAAAGAATTGAACAATATTTTAGCTACCAAAATAATATTTCCTGTACGTCGCACTCAATGGGTAGCTAACCTTGTTCCGGTCAGGAAAAAAAACATAGACATTAGGCTCTACGTGGACTTCCGAAACCTTAACCAGTCATCTGGAAAAGATAACTACCCGGTCCCTCCCATGGAACATATCTTGCAAATTGTATTTGTATCTGAGATGCTGTCGTTGCTTGATGGTTTCTATGGTTACAATCAAGTCCTGGTCTCACAGGAAGATCAGTCGAAAACCACCTTCAGGACACCTTGGGGAACTTATGCGTACAGGAAAATGCCGTTTGGCTTGATAAATGTCGGAGATACATTTCAAAGGGAAATGGATGTTGCCTTTAGAGGTATCATTAACCATGCATTTTTTGTCTATTTAGATGACGTGACTTTCTTCTCATAACATAGATCAGATCACATTTCACACCTCCACAAGGTTTTTGAACATTGCAGAAATTTTTGTGTTTCCCTTAATCCCAAGAAAACGATCTTCACGGTCACTGAGGGGATTCTTTTAGGTTTCGTAGTGTCAAAATAAGGAATCATGATTGACCCAGAATGGACCAAATCCATATCCAAAATGACGTATCCCCCCACTAATAAGGAAATGCAATCCTTCTTGGGAAAAATTAACTTCGTGAGAAGGTTTGTCCCTAGATTTTCTGAGACTTTCCGTTCCCTTCAAAACATGAGAAAAATGATGCGAATTTTACTTGGGGAAATAAATAAAAGGAATAATTTATCAAGTCAGAGAAACTATAATAGAGTCCCCTGCACTCTTAAGCCCTGATTTCACAAAAAAATTCATCCTCTAAACTTTTTCCTTAGACTTATCTTACACAACTGTTCTTACTCAACACAATCATCAAGACCATGAAGTCCCCATTTCGTTCATGAGCTCTAATTTCAAAGGGGATGAACTGAATTATCATGATTTTGACAAACATGCATTCGCTTTTTTCAAAGTAGTAAAAAATTTCCATCCATACCTTTTGAAATCCCGAACAAAAATTGTTGTTTAGTTACTCCGCTATTAGAAACCTGTTAGTTCAAAAAGAATTAGTGGAGAAAAGGGCCCACTAGATGGCTGCCCTTCATGAATATGATATGGAAATTAAACCTTCAAAGGTTGTAAGAGGACAAGGCTTATGTAAGATGGCTGCAGAATCAACGCACTTGCCTGTTGGTTATTATGGTTTAATGGTGGACGATTCATTATTGCAAAAGGAAGTATGTTTCATTCCCAACCCCCAGGTTCTTGGTACACCAATGTTAGGACTTATATTGAAACAAGAAGTGCCCCAGATCACTTAGAAACAAATAAAAGGAGATCTGTCAGATTGAAATCAACACCATATCAACTAATAAATAACGTCCTATTTAGAAAACTTATGTAGATGGTGTTCTTCTTCATTGTCTTGAAAAGGATGAGACTAAATCAGTCTTAAATCAAATTCATGCTGATCCTACTGGTGGACTCTTTGGAGGTGATACCACTGTGCATAATATCCTTAGAGCGGGTTATTTTTGGATCACATTGTTCAAATATGCCCACTCTCATGCACAAAAGTGTCAAGACTGTCAGATGGCCTCTGGTAGAGTTAAAAGTCCTACTTTCCCTTTGCATCATGTTTCCATTGATAGGCCATTTCAACAATGGGGTCTGGACATATTCAGACCAATAAACCCCCCCTAATCCTTACAACACAAGTATATTATTACTGCCACTGATTAATTTTCCCGTTGGTCTGAAGCTTCTCGTTTATGTGTGGTGAACACGAATCAGGTAATCAATTTCTTAGAGATTCATATTATTACCATATTTGGTGTACCAGAGTCATTGGTATTTGACAATGCATCCTACTTCTCCTCTGTTGAATTGACATAGTTTTCCTTAGAAAGGGGAATTAGGGTCAAATATTCAGCAAAGTTACTATCCGCAAGGTAATGGATTAGATCAATCAACTAATAAGAATCCGCTAAAAATTCTAAAAAGATCAATAGCCAAGCATCACAAGAATTGGCATACTACCTTATATCAGGCACTTTGGGATGATAGGGTCATTCCAAAAGCATCAATTGGAAACTATCCATTCTTTTTAGTATATGACACGAAGGCTATTCTTCCTCCTAATCCATTTTTACCATCTTTGCAGCTAGCACAGTCTGTCCAAGACATATATTGTCTAGCTATGGAGAAGAGAATCAACATGTTATTAAAACTTGAAGAAGATAGGGAGAATGCCAAATGAAAATTGTCAAATCATCAACAAACTATTAAGTCATGGTTTGATTAGAGTTCAACTTCCAATAGGGAATTCCAAGTGGGTGATCTGGTTTTGAAATGGGATAAAGCTCACAAGGACAAAGGAGAACACACAAAGTTTCAATGCCTCTGGTCAGGTCCTTATGTCATTGCAGAAAAATTAGGTCTAATTACTTTCCATTTACAGACTTTAAAAGGACAACTCGATACCTTTCTGGTGAATGGGTAGATCCTGAAAAAATAATTTCAGTGATTTCATCAATAAAACAAATTCTCATTGTAAACATATGCTATTGTTGTAAATATCTACTGTAAATATTTCATGTACATGTCAACTTCTATTCATTGATTGTATAGTGTTTTGATAACCTCTATCTACATTGTTCATATGTCACACATTCATGATAAGTAATTTTTTCTAACATAGTCACAATTCTACTTGCTAATCGATGACTAATTTTTTTTTAATGCTTATCTTGTTTGTATTCATGAAGTTCATTTTGAATAGAAAACCACTTGCTGAAATTCTGTAGCAGAATATGACATAGGGTATAATTAATTCAACTATAATAAAAGAATCATTTGTGAGAATACTGCTTTTTTCTGATTATTGGTTTTTCAGATCATGTGGGGATTAATTTATTAATTTCTAATTTTCAGTCCAAAATTTAGAATTCAATGTTCATAAAATGTATGTGTTCAAATATCTTTTCACAACTTATCTCTACCTTGTACATAGTTTGTTTTTTACTTAGAAAGGGTAATGAAAATAAATAATACTGCTTGACATGCCAGATGGTTGAGATGTATCTACAAACTTGATGTCTGAAGCACACATACTGACATCGTGGTACGTTAGTAGTGTCTGGTAGTATCAGATGCCCTCATCTGCGCTTACTTTCGACTCAATCTTCCAATAATTGCTACAGACTTGATGAACTAGTTCAATAAACCTTGGTCATTACCTACAGACTTCTATCTGGTAAAAAAGATTCGAAGGTGACAAACTCACCAATCAGAATGATTTCTAAGGAGTCTGTGCTAATTGGAGACATTGGTTATCATTAAGCCATTCATATAATACAAGGAGTCTTATCAGATTCTACCCCATCCATCAATTGTATTTTAAATAAAATTAACTATTTAAAGGCTTTGGTAAAATACATGAGGTCTCTGAATAGAGCCGACTTGGTCATGATCATCAGCCGCATTGAAATGGAATCCCCAATTTGGTTACCAAGACAAGGTGATGCTTGTTGGTTGAAAGATCAAGAGATAGAAGGTCTCATTATGAGCCGACCTGTTCACTTCCAATGGTTCTCGTGAATGATGCTGTCTATATCTGGTTACCAATCTAGGTCAGTAGTCTCTAGCCAGAGTTTTTACTCATACTTTTTCTAAATAATTTTATTTTTAAGGGATGAAAGAGTCGATTGAGGATTGGAGGTCTCAGAAATGAGCCGGCCTGCTCACGATCATGAGTATCATTAGACTGACATTACCATCATCCGATCATCAAGACGGGTTAGTGGCCCTTTATTGAATAAATTTATGGATGGAGGGTCTCATATCGAGCTAGTCCATTCACTTATAGTGGTACTTTTGAGTGACATTATCATTATTTAGTCACCAAACTAAGGCAGTGGCTTCTAATCGATCTCTTCTTCTCTAAATATTTTATAATCTTTTCTAGATTAAAAAAAAATGAAATGATGAAGACAAAATAATATATATATATATATATATATATATAAATGAGGAAAGGTAAATAAATGCCTTGTTTCTATGGATGGGATAGGTTATATGACATCCTCTTGAGAAAAATATTGGTCATATCTTTCACTGGTGTTATCTAATCATCTTGAAATCCAAGGATTCCTACTAAATTGGTTGTTTCATTGTACATTACTCAAAATCCACCTTTTTGATTAAGTAGTGTTGGCTCGTATTCTTGTTCTTTAGATTTTCAAGATAGACCCAGGTTCTGCGTGGTTCAGGGAACCAACAAAACCCCTTTTCACCGGTCCTTTCGGAAACAGTCTGCGAGAAGACTGAGGTCTCACCCGAGGCGAAGTTATGGGGAGTTTACGGAATCAAGTTTCTACAACCGGGTGATGCGCGGTCCAGACTATCTTGCAACGTGGAGATTCTTCTCTTCCGACTCTTCGACTAGTGAGAAGCGCGCTACAGGAGTCGCGCTACAGAAAACCCAAGTATGCAAGGTAGCTACGTTACCTTGCGGGACTGCGCGGATGGACACTTAGACACTTTCAGCATTCGTCAGATCTGCGCAACTATGTAACTTATCCATACACATTACTTAGATTATTCTGCATCTGATGTTTTTTGAAATGAAATATGCATACATTCACAAGTATTTACCGCTTGTATATATGACTTAGAGGAAGATTACTTAGACTTTAACCTCATCATTCACATTCCAGAAATATAGACAATAGCGCGAACATGAAAGAATAAATGTACATAAGCAAATAAAACATCATAAGAAAAGAACATATTCACATAAATATCATCACACAACACAGGATTTAATGTGGTTCACCCCTAGGATGGGAGCTTTGTCCACAGGAAATATTGTTTATAATAAATGGGAAGGGTTCAACAGTTCTAGTCTGCGCACTCAGTTGCAGACTCTCTTCTCTCTTCAATGGGCCTCTGTGCACACAGCTGCATAGCCTCTTTGCAATAGTCTCTCAATAGAGATCAACAAAACTCAACAATGAACAGCAAGAAGATTAACAATCAACGATTAACGATTAACCCTTCCCTTACAAAAATTCCCTTTTTTATAGATCGTGCCCGCAGGTCACGTCTTTAAATTCATGGTGGGATAAAGAAAACCCTAAGGTACCCAAAATGGTGCGATTACCCCGCTAACCAAATCTGTTAGGCTATGATAGAGACTTCATCATTGTGGCCATACTTCTGCGCTGTATCTATCTTTTGGCATCTTTTGACTGCGTGTGGTCACATCGATTTCATCCACTCAGCTGAGCGCATGCCGACGGGTCTCTTTCATCATGCTGTTCCTTCTCTAATGGTTTCGTGTGCCTAGTTTGCTTAGTGCTGCCTTTGCTTGTGCGACCAATCACTTTCCTTCTTCGCCACTCCTTACCCACCTCCCGGGAATGTCAGAGCATCTTCCCCAAATTGGATCGCCGATCGATCTTACCAGAACTTATATCGTTTTCCTTCCAAAATTCTGCCATGTTGGATCTTTGTAGGGCTGGCACTTCGCAGCGCTGTAACTTTTACTTTGCCAACACTGCGTTGCGCTGTAACTTCGCAGCTCTAAAATTGACTTTTCCAAAAATGTCTTAACTTGTGCCGCCCCCAAAAGGCCCCTAACACTTACATGTGGCTCATCCTCGAGCCACTTTTAGTAGGTTCAGTGGGCTATGCTTCTTCTTGCTGAGCTATCTTCGCAGTGAATTCCTGATAAGTTGCGCTTAACTTCGCAACTGTGTCCTTAGCTTCCTGTTCAACTGCCTTGACAGTTTCCAATACATCTGGTGACATTTCTTCCTTAGCTTGTTCTTCCACTGTCGTCTCTGATGCATGGAGTTCCTGCAATTTCTCTTCAATATCTTGCGATATGGCAAGAGCTTCTTCCCATTAGGGGAGTTTTGAGGTCTAAAATGGGGCTCCTAAGGGAAATAATAAAATAAGAGTTCTAAATTTTAGAGAGGAAAAAGAAAAACTACTTTTTCTTATCGTATTTTTTGACATATCTCCTTAACGGTTTACCCAAATTTCATGTTTGAGCACTCGTTGGATGCGCATTTTAAATCCGCATCCAACCCATACCCACAATGCATACTTCTGAGGTAAAATATGTTTTTTATTGAAATTTTCATTTTTTCATGTCGTGGGTGCCTCAGAAGTATGCAGTGTGGGTATGGGTTGGATGTGAAATTAAAATACGCATCCAACGAGTGCCCAAACTTGAAATTTGGGTAAACCGTTAAGGAGATATGTAAAAAATACGATAAGAAAAAGTAGTTTTTTCTTTTTCTCTCCAATTTGTTTTACAAATTTTACTCTTATGGTTGAAATCATCATCTTGAATCCTATTGGTTCTTATAAAGTGAATTTTTATGGTACATTATTTGTTTTGAGGCCCATTTTTTATCTCAAAACTTCCCTAATGTGTAGGGGCTGTGACTTTCCCACGGTGTCAGCCTCCCTTTCTCTTAAAACTTGGAGTTCCTACTTTAGTTCCTTGACTTCCGCAAATCTTCGGAGTCTCTCTATCGCCGGCAGGGTCTTCATTTACGCATTTAGAGAATCTAACTCTACTTGTGTTTGCTGTAAGATGTTTTGGACCTGCAGTAGCTTAGAGTCCTCTTGTAGCGTAGTCCACACTTTGGTTGCTTCATCCAGTAAGTTCTGGCACTTAGCTATTTCGCTGGATATTTTTTCTACGAGAACCTTCACTTCTGCTGCTCTAATTTATGGTTGATCTAGCGGTGTCTTAGGGAGGTTCTATGCTTCCATGTTGGCAATATTTTCTTTGTATTCTATCTCCATTTCGGTCATTCCAGCCTTAAGATCACTTACCACAGAGCCGATCTTAATGATGGCATCTTCGAGTTCTGGTTGCTTGTCACACTTTGGTATCTTTGCGTAGATTGAAGCAATGGTATCCTCTATTCTTCGATGCTGCTCATGTGCACTTTCAAGTTCCTTAGCCTTTCGCGCACTTTCTTCTTGCAACTGTTTATAGTTTGCTTCTAAACTATGGTGTTGGCTTAAAGTCACCATATCTTTGTCGTGGATTTACTCCACAACCTGCAAGTGCAGATTATGTAGACCTTCCAGTGGAAACATCACGATATTAATATCCACATGTGCTAGTCTCTTCGCGCCTTTAGTTAATTCATCACTTGGAAAAATTACGCTTAGCGGGTCCATGCGGATGATGCGCGGTCGCGGTGCCATAGTTAGAGATAATGGTTTTTTCTTTTACTGAGGTGTGTCACCTGATATTCCCTCTGAATCAGATTTTCGAACCAAGTCTCGTAGGACTTGTTCGATATTCGCCGCTATGCTTTGCAAGGTGGTGATATTTTCTTGTAGACTAGCTTGAATCTCCTCATTTTTGTTGTCTTTTAGGGAGAGCGCATCTTCCAGATGTGCGCTGAACCTACTTGCGATGATCTCATAATCATCATCATGCAACTTTGCTTCTGATGGGAGCTTTGTGGGTTTCTGCTTCTTTTTCTGCCCTTTCTCCTATACTGAGCTTTCTGTCTCCTTCCTTTTTCCTCCTAATATAGCCTAAGATCCGTCGGCTTCTTTTTCTTGCTCATCATCGGATTCTTCAATGATCTTTGTCGCGGTCGGAGTACTTTCTTCTGATTCTATGTTGATGACCATCGACCCTTCGACCTTCCATTTGTCTAACCATTCGTCCATGATCAGGTCAATACCAGCTTCTTCAAGCTGATAGTGTCCTGGGAACCACTCTGGATTATTCTTTTGTACCTTTGGTGAGATATAAATAAAATGCATATCAACTTTAAAATTCAGAGTGTGGATATATTTTGTGGTTACCTTCTTTGAGATGCACGATGTGCAAATGATAACATCGCACAACTGTTTGTAATATGCGAACAATACTTATTTGGAGGCGCGCTGTTGGTTGGGTTGCATATTTTCCCAGATATTTGCGTATCTGGGTCCTCGACAATCCTGGATTAGAGAGGCGAGACCGGCGCAATGCTTTGGTTCCTTCCAGCCTATAAAGGTGATTAATACCATTAGCCAACTGTAGTGAAAGGAGGTGCCATTGAATTGAGTTTCTCGAACATCATCCAAGAACTCGTTCAACAAATACTTAGACAATTAAATTTTACTCCCTGGGCTATCTTCGCAGCGAGGTGAACTGCTCCAGCTGACACTTCTGCTGGTCTGGCCTTCCGTAATACTTTTCCTCCAAGAAGCTGCACTACAAATTGCGTGGCATCATCTTGTAGCCCATCTGTGATGAAACCTCGTTTTCCTTTGACGGTGTTGAATTCCTCCTTCATCTGCGCAGCAACCTCTTTGTCCCTGCTTTTTCCCATAAAGAACTTATGAGGGTCTTCACCTCGCTTATTTAGTCCCGTGATCCTATGGATCAAGTCTATGTTGAGATCAACATTCTTGTCTATCTAGAGGTATCCTTGGTGTGCGCACGATATCAATGTGTGCACAACCACATTGAGTTCGGGACTCCTGTCGAAGTGTGGGATCTGCAATAGGTTTAGAAGTCCTGATTCCACGACTTCGGAAAGCCAACTCTGTGCTACCAGCAGTGGGATGTTCTCTACATCCATTTTTTGGCACATGTACCTATTTGGTTGAAACTAAGGGTATTTTGGCTCGTCTAGATCCTTGAGATGTTGCAGTAAATCATGATCTTCAAACTTGCAATATGCGATCTTGCCTAACAAATTTTCTTATGGTTTGACATGTCTAGACATCGGTGGAAGCGGTATCTCATATCGGGCGTTTCTGGCAAGTTTTATGGATGGTGCATCCTTTTCTCGTGGAGAGATATAATCTGGTGTTAAGTATATAAGCAACTCATTTCCTGCTGGTGGAGCTTCTGGTTTCTTGGAACCCATCACTTTCGGTTTTTCTGTCTCAGCTGCAGGTTCCTTACCCTTGTGTTGCATTGCTGTAGTTTGGCGTGGTGAACGACGTGAACCCTAGCCTTTTATGGAACGAGCTTCTTGGCAGGGGTTCTCATCAACCCTGCAACACCAGTTTGTTTGAAGTCGTGCAACACTTCATCTAGAGTGGACTCTTCAGGCATTCACTTACAATGCGAATTTGAAACTCAAGAAGGTATATGAATTCTTTCTAATACTCAAGCTGGAAAATCGTGGTAACTGAATCACTGTGCAAACTGCGGTATTTATAGGCACTGGAGGCCTTAGCCGCATCCCTTAATGGTTAGATTAGCATTAAAAGCTGTGACCGTTCGGCCAAATCTCAACAGAATCCATGTACTTTCCTTCCTTAACTACGCCTTCAACGGGCGATTCCTCTTTAAATGCCGAAACGGGTAGTTTCCAAAACACTGTAAATGATCACTTTTCAGCTCTAACGGTCACTCCCGACGTGCTTAACTGTGTGGTGTTATATTTCTTCTTACTGAACTTTGCATCCATCCTGTTTCATTAAATTCGTGCAGCTGCATTCTGAGCTTCGCATCTGCGTGCTTCTCTTTTTTATTTTTATTTTGCAGCTTCACTTCTCTACTAGTACTACACGGTAGATGCGTCCTTTTCATCGTGCTTCGCATATTGGACCAAAACTGTGTACAGACTCTGTTCAATTTCTAGTGCCCAATTTCAATTGTACTTGACACTTAGAATGTCTTCTCTTCTGATCACTGAGGGCTTGGTGAAGTAAGACTCTCCCTGTAGGGTTTTAGTCTACTTACATTTATGAGACCTGGCAAGTTTTCTCCAGCTAATGTGGCTAACTGAGCTGCGCCACCGTTAGTAACATGCATAACAATATATGGCCCTAACCAGTGCATTTTAAATTTTCTAGGGAATTTCATGAATTTACTATCATACAGGAGGACAAGGTCTCCTACCTGAAAAAATGTGTACTTGATAGGGTGATCATGCCATGCTTTTTCTCTATTCTTCTGCACTTGTTGGTAAAATCCTGCAATGAAGTGATCTTCCTCCAAGCCAACCAAGTGTAGTAATCTTTCTTGCAATGTCTCTCCGTCTGCCATGTTTGTGAATGCAAAAATTCTTAAGCTTGGTACTATATACTCCATTGGCATCACAGCGAGGTGAACTGCTCCAGCTGGCACTTCTTTGTCTGCGCAGCAACCTCTTTGTCCCTACTTTTTCCCATAAAGAATTTATGAGGGTCTTCACCTCGCTTATTTAGTCCCATGATCCTATGGATCAAGTCTTTGTTGAGATCAACATTCTTGTCTATCTAGAGGTATCCTTGGTGTGCGCACGATATCAATGTGCGCACAACCACATTGAGTTTGGGATTCCTGTCGAAGTGTGGGATCTGCAATAGGTTTAGAAGTCCTAATTCCACGACTTCGAAAAGCCAACTCTGTGCTACCAGCAGTGGGATGTTCTCTACATCCATTTTTCGGCACATGTACCTATTTGGTTGAAACTAAGGGTATTTTGGATCGTCTAGATCCTTGAGATGTTGCAGTAAATCATGATCTTCAAACTTGCAATCTGCGATCTTGCCTAACAAATTTTCTTATGGTTTGACATGTCTAGACATCGGTGGAAGCGGTATCTCATATTGGGCGTTTCTGGCAAGTTTTATGGATGGTGCATCCTTTTCTCATGGAGAGATATACTCTGGTGTTAAGTATATAAGCAACTCATTTCCTGCTGGTGGAGCTTCTGGTTTCTTGGAACCCATCACTTTCGGTTTTGCTGTCTCAGCTGCAGGTTCCTTACCCTTGTGTTGCATTGCTGTAGTTTGGCGTGGTGAACGGCGTGAACCCTAGCCTTTTATGGAACGAGCTTCTTGGCAGGGGTTCTCATCAACCCTGCAACACTAGTTTGTTTGAAGTCGTGCAACACTTCATCTAGAGTGGACTCTTCAGGCATTCACTTACAATGCGAATTTGAAACTCAAGAAGGTATATGAATTCTTTCTAATACTCAAGCTGGAAAATCGTGGTAACCGAATCACTGTGCAAACTGCGGTATTTATAGGCACTGGAGGCCTTAGCCGCATCCCTTAATGGTTAGATTAGCATTAAAAGCTGTGACCGTTCGGCCAAATCTCAACAGAATCCATGTACTTTCCTTCCTTAACTACGCCTTCAACGGGCGATTCCTCTTTAAATGCCGAAACGGGTAGTTTCCAAAACACTGTAAATGATCACTTTTCAGCTCTAACGGTCACTCCCGACGTGCTTAACTGTGTGGTGTTATATTTCTTCTTACTGAACTTTGCATCCATCCTGTTTCATTAAATTCGTGCAGCTGCATTCTGAGCTTCGCATCTGCGTGCTTCTCTTTTTTATTTTTATTTTGCAGCTTCACTTCTCTACTAGTACTGCACGGTAGATGCGTCCTTTTCATCGTGCTTCGCATATTGGACCAAAACTGTGTACAGACTCTGTTCAATTTCTAGTGCCCAATTTCAATTGTACTTGACACTTAGAATGTCTTCTCTTCTGATCACTGAGGGCTTGGTGAAGTAAGACTCTCCCTGTAGGGTTTTAGTCTACTTACATTTATGAGACTTGGCAAGTTTTCTCCAGCTAATGTGGCTAACTGAGCTGTGCCACCGTTAGTAACATGCATAACAATATATGGCCCTAACCAGTGCATTTTAAATTTTCTAGGGAATTTAATGAATTTACTATCATACAGGAGGACAAGGTCTCCTACCTGAAAAAATTTGTACTTGATAGGGTGATCATGCCATGCTTTTTCTCTATTCTTCTGCACTTGTTGGTAAAATCCTGCAATGAAGTGATCTTCCTCCAAGCCAACCAAGTGTAGTAATCTTTCTTGCAATGTCTCTCCGTCTGCCATGTCTGTGAATGCAACAATTCTTAAGCTTGGTACTATATACTCCATTGGCATCACAACTTCTTGTCCATAGGCCAACCTGAAAGGTGTATGGCCTATCAGTTTCTTACAAGTTGTCCTATATACCCATAATATAGCTGGTATGCGTAGATCCCAATCGTCTTTGTTCGTGTTACATACTTTGGTCAACGCATTTTCCATCACTTTGTTAAATGCTTCGACAATTCCATTATCCTGTGGATGGTACGATGTACTCTTCTGATGATATATCCGAAATTATTCAGTGAGCGCTTCAATGGTTCTGTTCAGTAAGTGAGTTCCTTGATCACTCATTAGGATTTTTGGGCATCCAAATATGGTAAGGATATTCTCAAAGATGAACTGCGTAGCAGTAACTGCGCTACAGTCCTTTACTGGTTGATCTTCTGCCCATCTAGTCAGGTAGTCTGTGGCAGTGATAATATATCTTGCACCAATTCGCTTCCCTGGTGGGTTAATAGGTCCCACAAAATCAATAGCCCATTTATCAAAGGCTTGTAAAGTCAGTTGTGGTCTTAATGGAATTTCATCTCTGCGCGATGGCTTTCCATTTTTTTGGCACACATCGCAACTTCGACAATGTTATTTTGAGTCTTTGTGGAGTGTAGGCCACCATAATCCTGCTCTTAATATTTTCTGTGCAGTGGCTCTTCCTGCATAGTGAACTCCAGACACACCTGAATGTGCCTCAACCAATATAAATGGCTTTTCATGTTCCAATACACATCTGCGCAACACTTCATCTGGTCCTAACTTGTATAGCTATCCTGCGATGATGGTGAAGTCTGCTACTTTTACTACTAACTACTTCTTTTTCTACGTAGTAAACTCTGTAGGTGCCAACCATGTAGTCAAGAATTCTACAATGTATTTGTAATAATCATCTGCGATTTGGATGGAAAATAGCTGTGTGTCAGGCAGATTGTCTTCAAGATTTTTAGGTTCTTCGCTTGACTCAATTCTTGAGAGATGGTCAAGTCCTAGGTTCAGTCTTCCTAGATTAACACTAATTTCAAATTCATACTCCTGAAAGAGTAGCAACCATCTGCATATTCTTCCCCCTAACACTGGTTTATTGACCAGGTACTTTAAAGTTGAATGGTTAGTAAACATATAGAAGTGCGCACCCAACAAATAATGCCTGAATTTATGCAGTGCGTACACCATAGCTAGACCTTCTTTCTCTGTGGTTGTATAATTCTTTTCGGCTGAAGATAGCTTCCTGCTTGAAAATGCAATGGGATGGTCAATGCCTCCCTCACCTGGTTGTGCTAGCACAACACCAAGTGCAATGGATGAAGCATCGACATGTACATGAAATGGTTTATTCCAATATGGAAAAATGAGAATTGGCACAATGACCATTTTCTCTTTTAGTGTATCCAATCCCTTCTGGCAATCTTCAGTTCATATGAAGTTCACTTCTTTCTTCAGATGTTGCTCCATCGGTGCGGTTATCTTTGCATAACCCTTTATAAAATTTATGTAGTATCATGTATGTCCCAGTGTAGTGTGAAGTTTCTTTACTGAATTTGGTAATGGTAGATTCACAATGATTGCGATCTTTGCAGGATCAACCATCAGACCTTGCTTACACACAATGTGTCCCAGTAGAATTCCATAGGCCCGAACACATAAAACACTTTTCTTCAAGTTCAACGAGATTTGATGTTGTCTACACTTTGCTAACTTCATTATGAGCTTTTCATAATGGTTCTTTAGTAAACCAAATATAGTCCAATCATCAAAGCATACTTCTAGGAACTTATGGATAAAATCCTTGAATGCAGCAACAACAACTCTTGAAAATATAGCAGGTGCATTCTTCAAACCAAATGGCATAACTGTGTATTGGAATGATCCCTATTCAGTGGAAAATGTAGTTTTATGTTTATTTACTGAGTCAATTCTGATTTGATGGTATCCAGAGAATCCATCAGTGAAGGAGTAGGCCTCATTTCCTCCAACATTGTCTAGTACTTCATCTGTGAATGGAGTAGGAAATGGGTCGTGTAGCGAAGCATCATTGAGCTTCATAAGGTCTACTCAGATTTTTATTTCCCCTTTTGTTTTCTTATCCTGGATAACCATAGGGCTTAGCCATTCTGATTATTCTACTGGCTCAATGATTCCTGCATCATCAAGCATCTTATCGAGATCTGCCTTCACTCTTTCCTTGTATCTGGGATTCAATCGATAAGGTATCTACTTAATGGGCTTCGCACTTGCTTTGAGAGGTATCTTCATAATTCCCAAGTTGCCCAAAATGCCTTTCATTTCGGAGAAATTTATTGGAAACAAATCCTCATAGTCATGCAGGAGGTATGCGATCTACGCGACCGTTTCTTCATCCCAGTAATCCCCAATAGATGTGAAATTTGGTTCTTCACTTGTGCCAATGTTAACTTTTCTTGTTTTGATCGGACTGCTCAGATCTGGAATTTCTAATGGAGGTCCTTCTACCTCACGCATTCCTTTTGATTCTGGTATATTTATATTGCACGGGTCTTCATCATCGCTTTCCTCTTCTTCTTCATGCAAATCAAAGTTGTAACATTCAAGGGCATGTTCTATCTGTATTTCCCATTCTGGTTGCTAATAAATAGGTATCTGTATGTATTCGAATATCTTCTCTTTGATAATATGAAGAGCCTGATTTATGCTTGGACAGTCATCTTCGAAGCTGAAAGTTCTTTGGAAGTTCGCAGTCGCGATAGACCAGTCTGTTGTTCCTATGAGAATATCTGCGTCTGTATACCAGTTCTTCGGGATCTTCTCTAATGTGTGTACAAACAGATGGACCCACTCTTCTTGAGGTCTATGTTCCCATGTTTTTGAACAAATTTCTATGTGATCCCTTGGAGTCGTTTGTCCATTATACTTTACTAGTGTCAGTGCAGCTTGCTCTGTGAATTTGATTTCCATCGTGTGCTTGCACTGTTCCCATGTTTTTAGATTATCCTTATGCGCAGTCCACCATCTAGCAGGTGTAGCGCACAATGCTGAATCTAATGCTGACAACTTATATTAATTTGGAATCACAATATATTCTTGAAAAAATGCATGAATGCGCAAGCCATCATAGGTAGGGATTGGACTTACCTGCGCTCCAACCCAGCGTAGTGATTTTGTGATTTGTGTACATTGCCTGATAGATACTTCATGCATTCTTCTTTTCCAATTCTCCAATCCTACGTCGGAGTCTGATATGCAAGAGTGGTCGTAGCGCCAACTAAGCGTTCCATTAGCCGTAGGATTGATGTAGTAGGCCTGATTCACAGTCATCTTGTAGATGCGATCAAGGTCTTGTGCTCTGCATCCTTCTTGTATTGGTTCACTGTATCTTGGTCCTTGTGAAGGGTCCAAGGGTGCGATGACCCTAATATACCGTCCTTCAAAGATCATCTATTTCTTCTTCAAATTGATAATCGCGAGGTTATCCATCGCCTAGTCTATCTCGAGTAATGCAGGATATGGGTTACTGTTGTCGATGATCTCAATAACCTCGAAGTCTGCTGAAATTCTTACTCCATCAATGTCCACAAGTACATTCGAGAGTCTTCCAAAGGGAATAACTTTCTGTTGATTAGCTAGTTTCAATTGGATAGGTGACCATGATAACCTTGGTTTCCCCATATGTTCCCATGTCTATTTGGCCAAGACATTCACTTATGATCCCAAGTCAAGGATGATTTGGTCCATTTCATAGTCTCCAATCTGTGCACTTAGCCTCATTTCTCGGCCTGCTCTCTTATGATTTTTTATATGGTGAACTGCGCTATGGACAATACTCGTGCAATTGCGTTGTTCATAGTGGTTTAGTAAGTTTTTCAATTCCACTAAGGCATCTTCGCTTTTCAGTAACTTCATACAGCTGTGTAGGAACTGTGCCACATAAGTCACTAGTTCTGTGGCGGTACATGTTTTATGATATGCTGCTGGCATATCCTTCGTATGCGCTGTTTCACTTCGCAGTTTAATTCTTGGTGTCACAGGCTCTGATTCTTTGAAGGTATCCCTCGCTTCTGCGAAGACTTCTTTTTTTCTGTCCAGATTGAAAGCGAGTGCTTTCTCAGTTGCTTTTCTTATCCAGACCCCTTCAATAGGTGTTTGGATAGCTTGGTGGTCTTCAGAAGTCAAGGATTTTGGTTCTTTATCTCTTCCTGTTGTAGTGCCACTTCGCGTCACAACATTAATGTTTGGATCTCTAGTTCTTTTCTCTGCTACGATCATCTGAATGTTTAGGTTCTTCCCTTCTTGTCACCTCTCTTGCATTTTTGCTTATAGAACTGGGCATGCCTCGATGACATGATCAAAAGAATTACAGTATTTACAGGTAGTACAAGCATTGGTGCAGTCTCTGGATAAATGACCTGGTTGAGCATAGTTATAACATATTATCTAACCTCTTCCTCTTCCTTGGCCAGTATTTCTTCCTCTGCCTATGAATCCACCACGTCCTCTATATGTGCCCTGATCATACTGCACATTATCATTGTTATGTGGTGTTTCTTCTTGAACTCGATAAACATCATGCTTTCTTTCCATCATTAGTTCATAGGCTCTACAGTTGGAATCATCATGGCCAACTGATTTACAGAATGTGCACTATAAGTTCTTGGGTGTTTGCACATACTTCTGAATCAAATAAAAATCCTCTGGGCGATGTCCTCTGCATCGGAAAATTTCACACCATGGTCCTTGTTGCTGATTCAGTGGATTTGGTGCTCCACTATAGAGGTAATATTTGAATATTGGACAGTGTTCTTTCGGGTGTCCTTCTCCTTTACACTTTGTGCACCAGAATTCTTCTCTGATTTCTTTTCCCTTCTTAATGTCTTGTAGTTGTAGTGTTAGGTTTGCTAACTGGTTCTGTATCTGGACCATGCCTGCGCTAGTCTCTCCTATTGGCGAAGCCTCTAGTTTCATCACAATCTCTAGGGCCTCTATCTACGAAGCAACCTTCTGTTGCATCAATGGTATTCTAATGTGTGGCAACAGTGCAGCTATGAACCAATCTTGGTGCTGTTGCAGTGCTATTTCAAAGCTTACTTGGTCTAACAATGATTTGAATTTCTAGTCAAATTCCCATACTGACTCAGTCGTTTTCTTCTTAATCTCTTTGAGATCTGTGATACATTGTGACTCTGATTTAGGTTTCTTGAATTATCTTAGGAGGGAAGCCTTGATATCCAATAAGGTCCTATTCTGTCCAACAAAATATTTCATAAACCAATTCAAGGCTCTATCCCTGAATGTAGTGATGAGCTGTACTTGCTTAACAACATCATCTTGGATTTGCTTAACGTTCCACACGGATTCACACAGAAAACAATGTTGCGCAGGGTCTTCTAGACTCGTTCCTTTAAATATCAGCAGTTTAATATCGTTTGTCATTCTCCTTATAGGAGGCGCAGTGTTCTGTGATGTGTTAGGGATACTACTTCTCAGAATGTTCTGAGTACACACTCCCACGGTGTTATTACTACCGACGTTCTGTGGATTAGGAGTATTGTCAACTGGCAGGTTCTGTGGAGTAATGGGATGATAGGTAACTATTGGAGGTTCTGTCTTCCTATCAGTTTCAACATGTAACTTAGTTTCTATAGAGATGAGAAGTTCATGTTCATTAGGGTTCTTTTCTGCACTAGACTTGTATCTTTTACCACTTCTTAGTGTATGAATGTGTTCTTTTGTATCACTGTCGTTAGCTCTGAACATTACAGACTCAAAAACTTGTAGGTATCTTACTGTATTCTTAAAACACCTCTCTTTGCTAACAACATTTTAATGTATAGGCTAAGATTGTTTAGGTACTTACCTCTGAATCCTTTGAAGAAATTTGCCTCTGCTGTGTTGTAACACTTCAACGTGTCCACAAAAAATTCTGTAACGTAGCCTTCTAGTATGCTATCTAGCTAGAAGTCTACTGCTCTTGATATTGGGCTATCCACCGCTTTAAGCCTCTGGATCAGTTCTAGAGTCCACACCATGGGTTCTCCTCCCTGATAGCAAGTTTTCTGTTCTTCTAGTCTCAACAACCACTCGTATAGATCGTTGCTAAAGGATGCGAAGAAAATTTCATAAATATCAGAGTATAGGTATCTCTGCAACCATTCTTCGACAAAGAAGCATGGATGTCTGTTCTCCTTTCTTGCAAACTCCTTCTCTATATTGTCTACCCAGCTCTGTATTTCTGTCCTCTCGGGATGCCAATATTCTGAACACATTACCAGTTCAAGTGTGGCAACAGAACCATTTGTTGGCTCATATTCTCGTTCTTTATCTTTTCAAGATAGACCCAGGTTCTGCGCGGTTCATGGAACCAACAAAACCCCTTTTCACTGGCCCTTTCAGCAACATTCTGCAAGCAGACTGAGGTCTCACCTGAGGCGAAGTTATGGGGAGGTTGTGTAATCAAGTTTCCACAACCGGGTGATGCACGGTTCAGACTGGCTTGCGATGCGGAGATTCTTCTCTTCCGACTCTCCGACTAGCGAGCAGTGCGCTACATGACTCATGCTGCAAAAAACCCAAGTATGAAAGGGAGCTACTGTTGGAATATTAAATCCTCCTATCTATGTCATTTAAATACATTGGTAGCATTAATTAATCATCTTATGATTAATTCCTATGTATTAGACTAGATAATTTCCATTTGAGCCATTTTGTGGACCACAAGGAAACTTTGGGGGGACCACAAGACTTCCAAGTGTGGACCACAAGCTTCCTATACCACTTGGGTGCATTTATAAAAGATTATGGATACGATTCTGCTGGAAAAGGAGCCCCACTGATTTTTACTGCTTTTTACCCTAGGGGGAAAAGCTAGTCAACTAGGGAAACTTGTTTTTGGGACCACACATCCTCTATGGTGTTTCTTCCTTCCATTTTTTTTGGGCATGTTTTTTCATCACAATAAGCTACAGGTCACTAATTCAGAAATTCATGATCATTTGGAGTGACTTGGAGAACACACTTGCCACCTAGGGGGGATTTGCATAGTTTTAGTAAGTCTGATGATATGATGATCCAAATGGAATATTTATCCATTCAAATATATGTTGAAATGTTATATATTGACATCCTATTAATTTCCAAAGCTTGGCTGATGTATTATTATTCATGAGAGTTAATACAGTTTGTATTTTTTGTGAGTAAATTTCTGTATTCTTGACTAGTTGTGTAATATCTTTGTGAGAGTGTGTAATTTATTGATCAGATATTGGTGTGAACTAAATTTCAAATGGTATCAAAGCTATCAATCTATTCCTTTCTCCTTCTATTGTCTTGCATGATCCAACCAGTATCAAGGAGGGTGCAATAATTCATCCACAGGGCGCATTCTATCGTCAAGAAGGCACAACAATCAAGCTTTGGGAACACCCAAATCATTCCAAAATTAATTTCAGAGCTACCATGGATCAATCACAGTAGATCATCCTCACTCCATTCAATTATTTTGACTGGAAGGTGCAGATGGAGATCATACTGAGGAGCAATGGGCTCTACAAGGTGACAATGGCCACTGAAGCTGAGCCAACCTTAGCAGTTGAGAAATCAAAGTGGAATAATCAAAGAGATTAAGATTATGGGATGTTGTGTCTCACTACATCCAGGGAAATTAAATTCCATATCGATGGTCTTACCTCTCACAATGAATTTTTGCTGAAACTTCAAGAATTGTTCAGAAAGACCGATGAATTAAGAGGCCACCAACTGGATAATGAACTAGTTTCATTGAGTCCACAGAATTTCGATAATCTACAGGATTTATTCTCCAAATTCAAATCACTTGTGTTGCATATGAAGCAATGTGGTATTGACAAAAAATACGAGCAATTAGTCTTGGCCATTCTCTCCAAACTTGGCCCCGACTACTCAATCTTTGTCTCGAACTTCCATTCCACAAGGAAGGCAGTTAAAAATTGGAAGAGCCCGACACTTTCATAATTCATGGAGTCTTTGACAAAAGAACAAGAAAAAATGGTCTTGATGGGAGCCATTAAAAATCCATCCAAAGACCATTGTCTGAATGTTGGAGATTCAAAGGGTTTGAAAGGGAAATTTCAAGAAGCCCACCAATGAGAGGAAAGACAAGCAGAAATTTCATGAAGACTCCTCGAATTTCAAGAGGAATCCAAATAAAAAGAATGAGAGGACAAAGTGCAATTATTGCAGCAAGGGATTTCATCCCGAAATCTCTTGCATGAAGAAAACCATTGACCAAATGGCTTAACTCCTGGAGAAAGCTAACATTCCTCTTCCAGAGAGCACAAGGAGGAAGGACGAAGGACAAAATTTTGATGACAAGGAGAGAGTACATGCACTTATGGAAAGCACATCCAAACCTACCTCATTCATTATTGATCCTGGAGCTTCAAGACACATGGTGTCTACAAGTAAGTTTTTCACTTCACTTGACTCTTCCATTGGTCCAAATATTGTATTGGGTGACAATTCTGAAACATCTAGCAAAAGAAAGGGTAACATAGATCTCGAGTTTGGGTCATTCAATAATGTCTTGTATGTTCCTGGACTTTCTGCAAACCTATTGTCAGTCTATCAAATGACCCACACAGGGATGCCCAAGAAAGTAACCTTTACCCCAAATGATGTTGAGATATCTGAAATATCAACAGGCCGAATTGTTGCATTAGGCACTGCTCATCATAGTTCTAGAATCTACAAGTTTTCTCACTTTGTGCCATATCACTCACCTTCTGCTCTTTTAACCCATGCCAATGAGTCAAGTAAATTATGGCATGAAATATATGGCCATTTGAACTATAAATATCTTTCCCAACTCCATGAGAAAGAAATGGTTATAGGGCTGCCCAATATCAGATTTTCCAAAGGTGTCTGTCAATCTTGCATCTTAGGAAAACAACCTGAGCATAAGTATGGGAGATCCAAAACTGAGAGAACCTCTACACCACTGGATATTATTCACACTGACATATCAAGTCCATTCCCTCATGAGTCTTTCAACCATTCCAAGTACATCCTCACTTTCATAGATAAATTTAGTAGGTACTGTTGGATTTATTTCATCAAGCTAAAATCTGAAGTTTTTGGTCTATTCAAGCTATTCAAAGCCTCAGTTGAGAACCAGTATGGTAGGCATATAAAAATTATCATATCTGATAATGGTGGTGAATATGTGAAATCATAGTTTCAGCAATTTTGTGCCTCTTCAGGCATTCAGATGCAACACACAGTTCCATATACACCTCAACAAAATGGGGTTGCTGAGAGAAAAAAATAGGTCTCTTAAGGAGATGTCCACATGTATACTTGAGGAAAATTCACTTTCTCCCAAGCTATGGGCTGAGGCAATAAATTGTGCCACATATATTCAGAACATAGTGCCACACAAAGCTCTTGTTGGCGTCCATTTTTGTCACCATTTTGATCAGTAAACATGCTCTGATTGGTGTTATTTTCACTATTTTGATATGATAAGTCATTCTCTTTGCCAATCAGACCATCAAACAGACCCAGGTATGCATTTATTTGAATATCATACGAATCGTGAATAATTATCATCATTTTTATGGTTTATTGACAATCATCTCACATTTCTAGACATGTTTGGCATTTAGTTTTTGTTCTACAGGTTGTGGTCGTCATTTGGACCTTCATTCAGTCACGCGTTCACGCCAAAGACGCCCTGCTGCATCCGAACCGCTGTTAAGCCCCCCATTCATACCTGCAAAAATGTTGGTTGAGATATTTTGGGGCAATAAAGATGAAAACGATGATGTGGGTTCTGTTAAGGACGTGGCCCTCACAATTGGTGAGCCTTTATTCTAGAAGATCCATCCTCTCATTCGCTCAGCTTGACAACACATTCTCTACCCATGTCAACGTTCTAGAAGATCCTCGTCCTTCTACACCCAGCTTTCCAACACGTCCTCTACCCATGATTGAAGGGAACTAACGCCCAGCTGTTCACGTCAAGGAGAATCAACACCTTGGACTCAGACAGACGGCCTGTGCGCTGTTGTGAACCACCCCATAGCCGTTTCTTTAGTCATTAAACCTCCTATTTTTAGAGAGGTTGACTATGTTGACCTTCTCTCTTATTGTAAACTTATATAAAGACATTTCCTGTGAAGAAACATAGCATACATACATATATAGAGCAATTGTAATACAAAGACGATAGCAGTGATTTTCATATAGACGCTGTGTAATTTTATCAATCAATGGAAGTTCCGGTTTCTTAGTTGTTGATGTCCTATTGTTGGTGAATAATTTGAGTTAAGCTTTAATCTCTGATTGCTGAGAAGGGCCCCTCAACAACCAGAGGTTTACTGTATATATTCTGCATTTCTTTTCTGCAAATTAATAGTTTTCATTTCCAATATTTAACTTGTTTCGTGTAGATGATGTTGTTTTATTTCTTGTACATGTGAGTTCTTTATGTCCTGTAGTTTATATCTTGCTATTAGTTTCATTTTCTAGTTTAATTTACAAGTTAAAATGAACTATCATGCTTAAATCTTCTTAGTTTTCTTTCAGTTTTGTCATTTGCAATTAGATAAAGCTAATTAGTTAATGTTTCAATAGTTCAAGTCTAATTCATAGTTAGAATTAGTTCTGCTAGTTTTTCCTGTAGTTGTAGGTTAGTTTTATTTACATTTCAACCTTGTTTTATCATGTGTAGAAGTAGTTTGTTTCCTTAGATAATGATTAGTATAGGTTGCTTCTTTCCATTCCAACTCTAAACAGTCTATTTACTACTTTTTCCTGCATTGTAGATTCATATGCATCAACCAGCTAGCGTTAAGATCATTCAGTCTACTTCTTTCTTTAGTTTAAAACGTTTCCTTCCATCCAAACTGTCATTCAGGCCTTCTTTCAGATTTCCATCCGAATCGTCATACAGACTTTAATATTTCCTACATTGTTTTTATGCTTGTTTAGAATCCAGTTTCTTAGGTTTTCGAACTGTAATATTTCTTGCATTTAATTAGCATTCTTAGATATAATTAAGATCTTGTTCCACACTACATAGAGTTTTAATTAAGTTTCATCATCATTCTTAGTTTCCATTCCATTTTCCTTAACTATGCTTTAACTGCTTTTCAAATTATGTCTTTCATGTCTGATTTGCTAATATGTACTGTTCTAGAATTTATCAGTTTCCTTCTTAGTGTAGTTTATTACATGTTGTTAAGATTAATTTCAGTTTAGACTTAGTAATTTCATTCTCCAAAGTACATTAGTTTTTGATAGTTGCTTAGTTCAAGTATAGGATTAGTTTTTCCATTTACATAGTTAATGAAGATGTTCATAGAATATGATTTGGTTTAGAAAGAGGACATCTTTACCAAGTTTTCTACTTGCTTCTACATTAAATATCTTTATCAAGTTTTCTACTTGCTTCTCAATCAAATTCAGTTTCAAGTAAATATATTTATTAAGTTTTCTACTTGATTCTAGATTTCATTTGTGCCATGTCATTTGTCTATGGATAGAAAATAGATTACAATGTTTAAAGTTAGTTGTAATTGGACACTCTTTAGTTTGCATTTGTTTGTTGAAGTTAAACTAGATTTGCTTCCATTTTGTTTCCTTGTTACATTCGAAAGTCATTTTGATACATTCTCTCCCGTTCCTATTACATTTGATACATTTCCTCAGAATCCTCAGGGAGAGTGGAATTAGGTGTTTAGTTTAGTTTTAAGTAATTGTTGAATGCTTGAATAGTTTAACTCTTGAATTTATCAGTAGATTGTAACTTTGTTTCAAAGATCATATAGTTTCTTATTTCCTTAGTTAGTTGTCAGTTAAATCATTTCATAGATAGGTTTCTGAGCTCATTTACAGTTATTTTCTATTGGTTTAGTTAGGTTTAATCAGTTCAGTAGTTGTATTCTAGGATTTTGACTCGGGTTTTCATTTTGAAAGATATTTCGATCTTTTCTTTATTAAACATTTCTAAGGTCTGCCGATCCGAAACCCTAGGTCCCATTCTACCTCAGCATATACTGTGCCACAACTCTAAGATTACCAACCCTAGTCGATAATTAAATATTTTGGTGATTCCTTAAGACAATAAATACACCTCAATAGCTCTCAAAGGTATCACTCCTTTCGAGGCTTGGACAGGGCACAAACCTGATATCTCTCATTTCAGGATTTTTGGCTCAAAGGATTGGGCTAGGATTCCACTTGAGAAGAGGAGGGCTATGTAGCCCCAAATCCAACCATGTATTTTTGTTGGATATTCAAAGGAATCCAAAGGGTATAAGTTGCTGAACATGAGAACTAAAAAATCCTTCATAGAAAGAAGTGTTCAGTTTG
Source organism: Larix kaempferi (assembly GCA_027924585.1). NCBI lineage: Eukaryota > Viridiplantae > Streptophyta > Pinopsida > Pinales > Pinaceae > Larix > Larix kaempferi. The sequence continues at coordinate 4,544,190 of BSBM01000893.1, forward strand.
AGGAAGAGCCCTCTCAAAGTGCTGAAATTGGAGAGCCATCTTCACCACCACCTGAATAAGTAAGTGAGGATCCTATTGAATTTGTTGATTCTGATATTTATGATGGTGAGGGAAATTTTTGCAAGCAGTAGGTGGACTAGTGGGCAATCCTTAGGACACAAGGAAGACTAGATCACAATTTGAGATTGCTCTCAATGTGAATGACCCCTAACTTTCAGAGAAGTGTTATCTGATGGTGGATTCTGATCCTCAGACATATGAGGAATCCTCACATGACCCAATATGGCAGGCTTCCATGGATGAGGAGTTCAGTCATTGCAGAAGAATGAAACATGGGAGCTAGTCAAGCTCCCCGTAGGCAGAAAATTGGTAAGGTGTAAGTGGATATACAAAACAAAATGTGAAGTTGATGGTACATAAGTGAAATATAAGGCTAGGTTGGTATAAAAGGGCTTCTTCCAAGTCCAAGGCCTTGACTACAATGATACTTTGGCACTAGTTGCACAGAAGCAATCGATAAGACTAGTTCTAGCAATTTCTGCATCCAAGCGCTGGGAAGTGCACCATATGGATGTCAACAGTGCATTACTCCATGGGGATATTGAGGAGAATATTTATATGAAGAATACATAATGGTATACATCATATCCTAACTATGTGTGCAGGTTGAGGAAGTCCTTATATGGGCTTAAGCAAGCCCCCAGGGCTTGGTATGCCAAAATGGACAACTTTCTCTTGTCGCAATCTTATGTTCAATGCAAATATGATCCTAATGTTTATATGAAGCTGATTGATGGTTCAATAATGATTATAGTGCTATATCTTGATGATTTTCTAATCACAGGTAGCTCTACTGATCAAATAGCTTCATTGAAGACTGCTTTCATCAAGCTTTTTCCATGAGTGACTTGGAAATTCGTAAGCAGTTTTTGGGGCTTGATATTTCTCAAACAGAAAGTGGAACAAAGGTATCTCAGTCTAAATATGCATCTGATCTATTACATAAGTTCAATATGGCTGATTACAAGCCTTCAAACACTCTGTTAACACCCAAAATGACCCCCTAGGTTGTGGGAGAGGGAAAACTGGGGTAACCACTAACCAATCTTTAGACTTAAACTACTGACCCAGCTTAGTCTGAGAGAGCTCTCTCTCCAGATCTATGAAAGACTGGAATAATCAAAGTTGTCAACAATGAAAACATGCACCAGCATTCATCATTCAAGATATTCAATTGCAACAATACAGAAGATCAGATTTCTGTGGGAAACAAAATGGTTTAAACGTAGCTTGGCTGAAACATATGAATCTTTATTTGGGAAATGGAGTCACATTCAAACAAACTCTAAAATTTTATTTACAAATGCTTCACAAATGCATTAACATAGGGGCAAGATAGTAAACAGCTCGTAGTCAAAGTGATTTTAATTGGTGAAACATAAGAGAAAGAAAAAATCCATTGACATAAGGCATACAATGATGAATCCTATATCAATTTTAGCAGAGAAGTAATGGTGGAATACTTGGAAAAAGATAAGTAGAGAATAATTTCTATGAATTCTACTTAGCTATCACACTGCACCAAGTATGAAAGAATTTTACAGACTTAAATTAACAATGAGAGATACACAATTCACATGGAAAAAGAAGGAACAGACTACAAGACCAGTTACACAAGAATCCCTGAAAACATCGGCTCAAATATGCAAATCTTTATTCAAAATATAGCTCAAAATGTCTTACAGAACAATACACAAAAAATGCCCATAAAAGTTTTCAACCCTTTATCATTCTATTACATCACATATATAGATGACGGGAGTCCTCTTGCTCGACTCATCTAAACCAAAAACAGTTATATCGGAGTGACGCCTCACTCAGGTTGTTTTTCCACTATCACAACAAAACAAAAAATAGGTAGAAACTGGCCTAATTGCTTTCTTACAATCCATCAGTATTCTTACTAAGAAACATTTACTTCAAGTAAAAAAGTAAAGATAGTAAAATAATAGTTCCAGCTGGCTATTTATATAGCCGCCTCAAAGAATATTACAAATTATCAAAAAAAGGAAAGTCTTGTAAGAAGTCTCTGATTTCAAGCAAACATCAACAACTATAAAAAGACAAGTATCACTGTGGAAGATGGAGATAGTATAGCGATCTGCTATATTTTTCTACATTAGCCCATTGATCTGCAGGTGGTAGGTCGTAGTCCACCATTTCCTTTACCATCACTCATATCTCAATATGCTCTGCGTAGGAAAATGGGGGAAGCCTTTCGCTAATGGCGATCAACCTATTCAAGATTTCAAAGCCCTCTTCGACCAACTCCATCAGAGCCTTGACTATAAGCATCTGTTTCAGATGTTTGAACTTTGCATGATCCATTCTTATCACCCACAATAGCTTTTTATAAGCCTTAGGGGAGCTTAGCTCCTGGTCATCTTTCCAGAATGAAGGTAACCCCATTTCGACCAGCTTATCAAACAGTCCTTTGAACTCTGCCACTTGTTCCTTCATTTCTTTGACTTTGGCTTCCACACTCTCGATCTGTGCAAATTTCCCCAAGACCCTTCATGCTGCTACAAGTCTTGTGATCCAGTCCCCAATATTTAGCTTAATCCTTTCTTCTTCGGATAGATCATTAAGGAAAGTGATGGCACTTAGTGCCGTTTATTTATGCCTTTGGACTAGAGTCTCCTTTGTGACTTCACAACCTTCTAGAACGTCACTAATGGTATTCTCTTTTATCCTTATAAACTCAAGGTAGTGTCTAAAGTTCTCAGCTTCCTTAATGATCCTGTCCCATACCAAGTGTTTACATCCTTGCAAAGCCGCCTTCCAGGTAACCTGATGAGTGAGATTTTTATTCATCTCAATCAATTCCTTGTGCTTCTTTTGGAGGACCTTCAGATCTTCTTCCTTTTAACTACTCTCTTCTTCCAACCTGTGAGCTTTTTATTTCAGCTCCTTGATTTCCACGTCTTTCAGGCTAATGTGAGACATGGCCTGCACCAGACTGTCGGTACCATTGCTTTCCTCACTTTGGTTCGAGTTGGTAGGCCGCATGTCCAAATTGGACAAGTTAGTTTTCAAATCATCAAGCTGCTTTTCTAAGATTATTCTCTCTTTTTTTCAGCTATCTTCCTTCTTTGCAAACTTCAGCATTTCTTCTTTGCATTCACTTATTTCTTTATACAAGTCTTCTTTTTGAGTTTCGAAGTCTGTCTCTTCGGGAGGTTCGATTAGCCAGATATTTGGAACTTTTTCCTTCTTCTTTAGCTTCTGAATCAGCTTGTCTTTTTCCACTAACATCTTGCTCATGCTTTTTCCTCCCCTGTCACTTATGACCAGGTCAGATTGTAGCTTTTTGACCTGCTATTGAAGTGCTCGGTTTTCACTTTTCTCTAGCTTCAATTAGTTTTCTAGTTTTTTCACAGTAACTAGCAAGTTATCACTTTTCAAGGCTGCTCTCACAAAATCATCATACACAAGGTCAATAACCTATTTGTGAAACTGGATTTTGTCTGGTACTAGTATCTTTTGCCAATTGATCCTTGTCTTGGTCACTCCATCCTCCGTCAATACTGCTAAGTTCAAGATGTTATCATTTATACTTCTGCTAGTCATCAAGGAAGTCTTAGAAAAACCTCTAGCGATAGGCATTGAATCTAACAGATTTTGGGCCGAGGCTCGCTTGTTTTGATCGTATTGTTCACAGAGGTCGGCCTTGGACTGAAACATATTACTGACATATCCCTATTGAACATCTTGAAACTTGTATTCTACAACCTAGATCTCATGAGCCAAAGACTCCTCATCATTTGCCCCTCCACTATCCATTTGGAAATTCAATCCTTCTTGAGCTGCTACAACAACCAACTCCTCTTTAGTTGGGGAAGCAATTGATTCGGCTTGAATAGCTGCAACAACTAACTCTTCCCGTACTTCTTATTTAGGTCACTTGTCTAAATTACCTTCTTCAGTATCCATATCCATGACTTCTTCTAAGTATCTTTTTCGATCCACCTCCATGGTGTCCAGCACTTGATCCAAATCAATTTTTAAATCAGAAATCATGAGATCTCCTCCCTGTGTCTCCACTGCTTCCTCCGCCTCGGGTTCCCAACACAACAAATTTCGCCCCTTCAGTACCCCTTCTGGTTCTGCATGCTTGAAAGCGCTGAGGTTACATTCCTTCCTTCTCTTGGAAATTATATGCAAGGGGTCATATTTGATGGCTACATATTTTTTGAACCCTAGCGACTTCAATAACTCTTCCACCTCTGACAAAGCTTCTTTATTCTTCACAATGAAAGGCCCTACCTTCCAAGGACATTTCACATTTGTGCTCGTCTTATGTTTCAGGAACTGTATTTCTTCCAGTGCCAATTTTTGTCTGATAAATTCAAGAGCAAAGGTTCGCAATGTCAGAAAAGCGGGTAGAACATAAGGCTCCTGCACAAAACCGTACAATCTAATAACTATAGCTTCTTTTAACAAAAACCAGTCACCGACTGCTAGTTCGTCCTTCAACTACATCATTGTTTTCATTTCAGGTAGCACTCTAGGAAATTCTTCCCCAAAAATTAATTTATAAACAGGGGGCAAAACATAGTTCAAATAATTGAAAACATTGTCTACCAGAACATCGGTCTCAAGCAGTGAGGAGAAATGTGGGCTTTCAGCGCTGCTGTACATAATCATTTTCATCAACTGCATCTGATATCTAAAAAACCTAGTACTCGGGAAATTTCTTAACTGTACATGTATCTTTTCTGCCAAAAATTCATCAAACTTTAGGGGTGGGATAAGCCCTCTTTCAGACCTAGCCAAACTGATGCTAATCCTAAAGAGTAAACCTAATTGGACTTCAGTCACCCACAAATTAGTATCCAACCCTAGAAACTGAGCTAACAAAGAAAGAACCAATTGGGAATTGTCATAAAAAGGGCTGACACTTAGGGGGTAGGGTTCCTCGAAGATTTTGGAGTTGGGTTTCAGGCATGTGGCTAAGAAGGCTTGATGGCTTTCGAGGCTGATTTGGATGTACAAGGAAACCACTAACTCTTCAGAAAAACCCTCCGACTCTTGGTACCGAGACTCTGTAATGAAAAAGAAATCCCTAACGACTGACGCATCTATATTACAGACGACTTTGGACCTATGGGCATCCATAATTACCCTTTGAGGTTCTAAGTAATTAGAAGAACACCACGCTACAAACTCAGGAAAAGAGAACACTTGGTCAAGGCAAAAGAAAATGAACGATGACCTAAATAATCCATGGATATCCAGTCCCTGTTCATGCAAGGTTTCCAGTCTCTTCTTAATTTTCGGAATTGGGAGCCAAATGCATGTGTCAAATACATTTGCGTCTCTATCTTCCAGGTCTATCTTAACCCTAGAACTAGTAGAATCTTCTTCTTCCGTCATCTTATGACTATAAAAGACTTAGATTGTTCAGAGAATGGTGGTTACAGACCCTACTTGTCACTTTGGAGGCCTTGCATGCACCCTGTCGAAGGTTCTGTCACCTTCGTCGTCTGCCACACGCCGAGAGGCTCCCTGACTTCGACAGGTTTTTTGAAACAAATGTCAACCTTCGTGGGCACTTCTTATATATATAACCATATTTCCATAACTCCTGGTCTCTTTGGCTTGTCGTCCTTTGATCTCAGCCATCTGAACTCTCATGTGTTTACTTTTCGTCATCAGATCTGACTGCCCCTTGAACTGCTAATTTGACAACCTACCCATCTCCATCGTCGGATCCTCATCGGTAATCCTTATCTGGGCTGTTAATCTCATTTGCATGCATCTACAGGGTAGCATCGCATTCACCCTAAAAGATTCTCCTATATCACCCTTTCTCTAGGTGACAAGCTGTGGAGTTGACACCTGTCCGGCGGGACACGGTCCATCAAATCTACCCTGCTGCTATTCAACATGCTACTTCTTGGTGTGACGATGTATAACAACCATCTGTTCGGATATCCACATAATCATTTTCAGGACCTTGCATGCAATTAGGGTTTGCATGCAAATTGTAGGGTTTGCATGCAAATTCTAGGGTTTGCATGCATCCCAGTCACCAGGTTGATGTCTCCAGCACCTTATCCACTTCATTTTAGCACCCGAGAGCTCCTTCCATCAGATTTTTATCCCTCCTAGTCATGAAGGCACCCACTTCTCACCTACTGCCAGAGAAGGGCGCACTTCTTCACCTACCCACTTAGTTTACACTCAGTTAGCTCTGATTCTCCTTGATTTGAGGTTAGTTTCACTCCTGACTAACTATTTCACTCCGTTGGACCTCCCGATTGATTAGATGACTTGTTCTAACTTTAGTTAAGCCTCCCATGCACCCTCCACTGAGCCTCCTTCCCTATATCAGTGCTACACACTTCAGTTACACTTGTTACACTCATTTAGACTCAGATTGACACCTGGATGACTGGTTCTTATGCATTGATGACCACTACTAATTGATGATGAGGACTCCTAGTTGGAGCCAAGCTACACCATTTAGTAATTTGAATGACCTCCTTAGTCAATTCGAATTGCTCAGTCATTGTCACTGTATTGTATTGTAATTATTCACCCTCATTGGGATATTGAGCACTGATGCATGTTTTGCACAGTTTTACACGATATTTTCTATGTTCATCTGTTGTGATTGATTTACTTATTCAATAGATCTGTTGTGACTAATTTTACATGGTATCAGAGCCATTGCAGGGATAAGATCTCTTTTCTACAGGTGTTCTACAAGGATATTTGAGTGAATTTACTCAAAATTATAAAAGTTTTGGCATGGAAGATCTCAAGAGCATTCGCTCCTGTGCATGCAAAGCATAAAAATACTTCCAATACCACTCCAGAAGCTTGAGTTTTCCACATAAATCCTAGATTTGATACATTGGACCCATTCAACATTGCTTGATCTCCAATCCCAGGTGTGATGCAACTCTAAAGGGTGGATTTTTCGACCTTACTGTCCTTGGTTTCATTGTGATTTGCAGGTTATTGTCTCCATCAATTGCATTCGCTACCTTGCTTTTGCAAGCCTTTCTACATCAAAGTGCACTCGCTCCTAGCAATGGAATACTCTTCTTCAAAGCCTATCCTCACTCCCTTCAACTATTTTGATTGGAAAGATGATATGGAGATCATATTACGTTCAAAAGGATTCTATAGAGTCACAGTTGGCCTCGAATTGGAGCCAAGCACATTGGCGGAAAGAACCAAACACTACAATAAGCTTGATGAAGCTTATGGTCTCCTTTGTCTCTCTATTTCCAAAGATCTTCACTTCCATCTTATTGGATTGAAGACTCCAAAAGAAATATGGGAGAGACTTGAAACACGTTTTGGTAAGCAGGATGAGCTTAGGGCTTTTCAATTAGAGAATGAATTGATTGCTCTTAGTCCTGAGAATTTTGAGATCATCAATGAGTTTTTCACAAAATTCAAGCACTTGACATTGCAGTTAAAGAACAGTGGAGTTATCAAAGAGGATAAGCAATTGATCCTCTCTATTCTCACCAAGCTTGGTAAAGACTATTTGGTATTTGTCTCTACTTTCAATTCCGGTCGGCTAACTACCCCGAATTGGAAGATGCCTACCTTGAATTCCTTCATTGAGTCCGTCACAAAAGAGCATGATAAGTTGATTCAAATGGGGTCCATAAACTCCAAAGATTCAGCCCTATTTTTTCAAGGACCCAAGAATTCAAATGGTAAAGGAAAGCAAAAGAAAGAGAAGCCCAAATTGGAACCTTACAAGCAAAGAGAGAAAGGCAAGCAGACGGATGCACCATCCAGTTTGAAGTTCAAGCAAAAGGGCAAAGAGGGTAAGGAAAAATCTAAATGTACTTATTGCAACTGTGGCTTTCATCCCGAAATTTCATGCATGAAGAAGAATATAGATCAAATGGCCCTCCTTTTGGAAAAGAATAACATAACTCTTCCTAATGGTGCAAGGAAGAAGGATAGGAATGATGATCATGAAAGAGGACAAGCACTCATGGCAACTGTTTCGAAGCCCACTACTCTTTTGATAGATTCGGGTGCCTCAAATCATATGGCTGCAAATATTGATTCTTTTTCTTCATTCGATACAAACAGCTCCATCCCCATCCATTTGGGAGATGACTCAAAAATTTCTTCAAAGGGCAGAGGTACAATCCATGTTGATCATGAAAGATTTCAGAATGTTCTCTATGTGCCTTCCTTGGCTTCAAATCTTCTTTCCGTGTATCAAATGACACACACTGGTGAACCGAAGCAAGTTACATTCAACCCTAATATAGTTGAAATTTCTGATATCAAAAGTGGAAGACTTATTGCAGTCGGAAAGGCGAACCACACTGCAAAATGCTATGAATTTTCACACTTTAATCCGCTTGCAAAGCCCACTGTTCTTCGCACACATGGTAATGAGGTTAGTAGGATTTGGCATGAAATATTTGGACATATTAATTATAATTATTTGCTACTGTTATCAAACAAATCCATGGTAGATGGTCTTCCACAACTCCGTTCCTCGAAGGGAATATGCACCGGTTGCATTATTGGGAAGCACCCCGAGCATAGGTTCGACCGCAGCAAAGCTAGCAGAGCTTCTACAGTTTTGGGTCTGATACATTCTGATATCAGTGGTCCACTGCCCAATATGTCATTAAATGGTTCAAGGTATGTTTTGACATTTATTGATGGTCTTTCCCGCTTTACATGGGTATTTTTTTCTCAAAAACAATTCTGAAGTGCTTGTAAAATTCAAGGATTTTAAGGCTTCTGTTGAGATCACCACTGAGAGCAAGATCAAATATCTTAGATATGATAATGGTGGAGAATATATCAAGTCTGAGTTGCTGCAACTTTGTGCCGAAAGTGGAATTCAGATCCAACATACAGTTCCGTACATACCCCAGTAGAACGGTGTAGCGGAAAGGAAAAATCGGTCATTGAAAGAGATGGCTACTTGCATGATTGAGTCAAAAGGTTTGGCTGCAAATATTTGGGATGAAGCAATTAATGTTGATGCATACATTCAAAACCAAATTCCACATTCATCTGTGAAAGGTATGACTCCTTTCGAAGCATTCTTTGGTCACAAACCGGATGTGTCAAATTTGAGAGTTTTTGGCTCTACTGCATGGGCTAGAATTCCTTCCAAGAAGAGACGAGCTTTGGATCAAAAAAGTATTGAGTGCATACTGATAGGATATGGGGAAGAATAAAAGGCATATAAATTCATGGATATCAGATCCAAAAAGATATTCATAGAGTGTCGTGTGCAATTTGAAGAACCGCTTCAAGAATTGCAACTAGTCGAGGAAGAAACTGCCGTTTCACCGCCTTCACTAGAAGAAGATTTGAGCAGCGATAATGAAAGTATTGGTTCTGATATTTCTGATATTGTAGCAGAACATGATGATCATGACATATCAGGTTTGTAATCCGACCATTATGATCCTCCTCAGTTACCAAAGTGGGCCCAAAACACTCTTTAATCTGCTGGTTCGAACATTGGAAATCCTGTTGATCCAAGACGAACAAGAGCAGACTTTCAAAGAACAGGTATGGCTCTTTCTATTTATGATCCATTACTTCCTGATATTTGTTATTTGATGACTGTTTCAGATCCCACAACATACTATCATGCCCACTAAGATCCGAGATGGAAAAGTGCCATGGATGAAGAGTATAGTTCTCTTCAAAAGAACAATACATGGGAGCTAGTTTCTCTTCCACCTGGAAGAAAATTAGTCCAATGTAAATGAGTCTACCACACGAAAGTTGCTACTGATGGATCTATCAGAAAATACAAAGAAAGGTTGGTGAAAAAAGGTTTCTCCCAAGTCCAAGGAGTGGAATACACTGAGACTTTTGCACCGATTGCAAAGATGGATTCCATCCGCCTTGTTTTGGCAATTTCCTCATCCAAGCACTGGGAAGTGCACCACATGGATGTGAAGAGTGATTTTATACATGGAGATCTTGTTGAAGAGGTATATATGAAGAATCTAGAAGTCTACACATCAGATCCATCATTAGTTTGCAGATTGAAGAAATCTTTGTATGGTTTAAAATAGGCCCCAAGAGCTTGGTATGCAAAGATGGACTCCTTCCTTCTTTCTCAGAATTTCAAAAGATGAAAATCTGATATGAATGTGTACCTATAGCAAGTTAAAGGTAATTTGTTGGTTATTGTACTTTATGTTGATAATATTCTCATTACTGGTAGCACTCTTACTTCAATAAACAAGCTAAAAACTACCTTAAATCTAGCTTTTGACATGAGCGATTTGGGCTTGCTGAGTCACTTTTTGGGCTTGGAGATAGCTCAAAATTTTGATGGGATCACTATATCTCAGCAAAAATATGCTTCCTACCTGTTATTTAAGTTTAATATGGATGAATGTAAGGCATCCCCATTCCCATTCCTCTTAGGAATCAATCTTGAGGAGGGAAATTCTACACCGCTTGTAGATTGCACTATGTATCGACAGTTGATTGGTTCACTACTATACTTGAAACACTCTAGGCCTGATATATCTTATGCCATGAGTGCTGTATCAAGGTATATGCAACATCCCCGTGAGCTTCATTGGCAGGAAGCCAAGTGGATCTTGCAGTATGTGCAAGGTACGAAACATTTTGGCATACATTATGCTGCAGATTCTAAGCTAGATTTCATTGGTTTTACTGATTCAGATTGGGAAGGTGATAGCATAGATCGGAAGTCCACGTCTGGATATGTTTTCATGATTGGACATGGGCCTATTTTTTGGTCAAGCAAAAAGTAGGCAGCCATTGCACTTTCTTCAACAGAGGCAGAGTATCGAGGGGCAATCAATGCCTGCATTCAGGCAGTTTGGTTGTAGGGTTTTCTTTCTGAGTTTGGTTTTGGTGGCACTACTTTGACTGTCCTATTTTGTGACAATCAAAGTGCTATCAAGATCTCCACAGATCCAGTTCAGCGGCAGAGGACCAAACACATTGAGATTCATATGCACTACATTCGAGAGTTGGTGCATGATCGCACCATCATTCTGCAATATTTCCCTACCGATGAGCAAATTGCAGACATCTTCACCAAGAGCTTCACTGAGAAGAAGTTCTCTTACCTCCGTTCACTGTTGGGGGTGAGTTCCATCATGGTGGAGATAGATTGATCCATTATTATGTTTTAGCTTGAGGGGGGGCTTTCTTCCCACTGGGTTTTCCCTCTTTCCTCACTTAGCTTATTTTCAGCATTTTTTTTGGATTATTGTATTGGGGTGACCTTTGGTCTTAGTAACCTGGGCCCTACATTATTTTTTGCACATCATAGTCTAGCTTGAGGGGGGGTGTTCGGATATCCACATCATCATTTTTAGGACCTTGCATGCAATTAGATTTTGCATGCATCCTAGTCACCAAGTTGATACCTCCAGCACCTTATCCACTTCATTCTAGCACCTGGGAGCTCCTTCCATCATATTTTTAGCCCTCCTAGTCATTAAGGATCCCACTTCTCACCTACTGCCAGAGAAGGGCGCACTTCTTCACCTAACCACTTAGTTTACACTCAGTTAGCTTCGATTCTCCTTGATTTGAGGCTAGTTTCACTCCCGACTGACTGTTTCACTCCGTTGGACCTCCAGATTGAATAGATGACTTGTTCTGACTTCAGTTAAGCCTCCCATGCACCCTCCACTGAGCCTCCTTCCCTATATCAGTGCTACACACTTCAGTTACACTTGTTACACTTAGTTAGACTCAGATTGACACCTGGATGACTGGTTCTTGTGCATTGATGACCACCATTGATTGATGATGAGGACTCCTAGTTGGAGCCAAGCTACACCATTCAGTAATTCGAATGACCTCCTTATTCAATTCAAATTGCTTAGTCATTATCACTGTATTGTATTGTAATTATTCACCCTCATTGGGATATTGAGCACTGATGCATGTTTTGCACAGTTTTACACCATATTTTCTATGTTCATATGTTGTGATTAAGTTACTTGTTCAATAGATCTGCTGTGACTAATTTTACACCGTCCGCTTCTTCTCAGATGTATATCCATGGTGAATTTCCATACTCGAATTAGCTTTAGGGTCCTTTGTATGCTGGTGGGGTCTCTCCTATTATACCCTGTGCATTTCAGACTACCCCCAGTCGTTGATCTGGCTCTTCTTTCCACATGAACCGTAGATCTGTCGGAGACTTAGGCCCTTTTTTTGGTAAATAGACCCGAACCCTTGGATCTCAAAAAGATAATCTCCACCATAGATCCTTGTATATGTCCCCACCATCGCATGCACCTAACCAGGCATCGTTCACTGCTCTTTCCTCTTTGCGACGTGCTCCTAAGCTGCCACCTGTCCGGTGGGCTCCAGCCCATCGCATACTCATATTCCCTTTCTTCCTCATGACTTGGCCATGCGACGATATTTTTTAAAACCATAGATCTTTCTCTCGCCCTTGATCAATGGTGCCGATCTGTGCGACATTTAATCTTTCATAAATTTTCCCAAGGACTATAGGTTTTAGGGTATTTCTCCATTTATCTTAAGTCATTCTTTTCGCCTATTAATACTTAGCCCTTGACATTAGCCCTTTATTACATCGGACCCCTTCTAGACCATTCTGTCTCCTGCCTTAGCACCTGGCCATTGCCGATGGAGATCACTTCAAGCTTTTTTCTCAGGTAGCTGTCTGACCTTCCATCTTTCATGTACAGGTCTTTATGTTGTAAAAGAGCAAAAAATACATAGGTTCTAACAACTGGCTCCAATCAGGGATGCTATCCTCCCAATGAGGTAGCAAAGAACTCCGTAGACTAAGTGCCTGATCCATTGGGCAGGTTCTGCAAACCCTAGATTGGAAAATTTCTCTAGAAAGTGAGTCTACATCTGTTTTCTTAGCTCGACTGAAAATTCAGACATGAAACATGGCTTCCCCTTCCAGACCTCAGGGCCTTCACTTCGGGCTTCAAGTCCTTCTAGTTTTCGCTTTTAAAATCCCTAAAACAAATGTGAAAAATTGAAAATATATATATACATATATACAGGCTATGGTACATGGGTTACCTACTTTCTCTTAGGAAAGGTAGTGCTTCAAAAACCTTCCATTGATTGGACCCCCCGACCAGGCGGACCCATCTTGGTGCTCCAGGATAAAATAATTTTCTCCTTGGTTTGCTGCAATAATATAGGGACCCATCCACATATGGTCAAATTTCCCATGTTTATCTTCCCTCGAAGCGTCCCACTTCAGGACCAGGTCATTTACCTGAAATTGATCTTCTTTTGATTTTCTGTCAAAGGCATTCTTTATCTTTTCTTGGTGCCCCTGTACTTTGTCGTAGGTGCTACTTCTTAACTCATTCAGTTCGACTATCTGGTTTACCCTTCTCTGCATGTGGTTTGGTTCTTCTTCTATCCCCTGCAGCAACCTCATAACCGGCAATCCCAAAGAAACTGGAAAAACCACCTCGGCTCCGTACACCAGTTGGAAAGGTGACATCTCGATGGCCCTCTTTGTACTTATTCTATCATCCCACAGAGCTTACTTCAGTTTTGTGTGCCATGCTCTCTTATTGTCTTCTAACAACTTCTTTATGATTCTTACTAGACTTTTGTTGGATGATTATGCTAATCCATTTCCCTGAGGGTAGTATGCCATTGAATGATTCAGACTGATATGGTATTTGTGGAAAAAATTTATCATTTTCTTAGAACAAAATGCTGGTGCGTTATTTGTCACAATTCTTTTGGGACACCCGAATCTTGATAAGATATTGTCTTCCAGGAAATCCATGATAATGCCTTCGGTTGCTCTCCTAATTGGTATGGCTTCTATCCACTTAGTGAAATAGTCAGTGGCTGTCAATATCCATCTGTGCTGCCTTGAGGAGTGAGGGTTTATTTCTCCAATGAAGTCTAAGCCCACTGCTGGAAGGGTGCTTCTACTATGACAGGGTGAAGGGGTAGTGAAACGACCTTTCTTTTTCCTTCAAAAATCTGGCATTGGTGACAGGCAACCGTTTCTTTGTATAGATCTGAAAACATGGCAGGCCAGTAGAAACCAGCCCTCAGGATTTTGTTGACTATCACCTTCCATGAATGGTGGTCGCCACAGTCACCCTTGTGAAACTCCTCCTTTGTGTGTTTAGCTTCTTCCTCAAGTAAGCAATTCAACATCACACCTCCAGGGTCCTTCTAATATAGGAATTGATTCATAATACATTATTTCACAACTTTTAGTTTCACCACTCTAGCCCTGCTTTTGCTCAATCCCAGAGGGGCTTGCAAGTTTTGTAATACATACACGATGTCCGCATACCAAAAGGATGCAGAGAATTCTGGCCTCACTTGCACTCCCATATCTAGCTGGTTTGAATACCCTTTTAAGAAGTTCAGTTGTAGAGAATCACAGTTGGCCTTAGTCATTAACTTTGGTAACCCTTTCCCTTTCACCAATTTGGTGGGCTTTATCTCCAGATCATACTCCAGCAATACATCAATCCATTTATCTCTTCTTCCTTTAGGGTCTTCTTGGGTGAGGATACCTTTCACAGCACTGTTTGGGACATGAGCAATGATGTGTGAATGGAGGATGTACACCCTGAAATATTTTAGTGACTTGATCAAGGCATAAGCCTACTTTTCCATGATATCGTATCTCAATTCTGCATCTCTAAGTACCCTGCTGAAAAAGGCAATTGGTTGTTCTGCATTCTAGGCATTTCTCTGTAACAGCACCCTTGACATGGTGTGCTCAGAAGCATAGGAAAAAATAAAAAAATCTTTAGAAAAATTTGGACTGGCTAATATTGGGGCTTCGGTGATAGCATTCTTAATCCCCTTAAACAAATCTCTTGCTTCCGCAGTCCACTTAACCTGATTTTCCTTTCTTAGCATATTTGTAATATTCATCATGATTTTGGAAAAACTGGGAATGAATCTTCTCAGAAATCCCACTTTCCTGATGAAAGACTGCACCTCTTTTTTGCTCCTTGGCTCTCCAACTTTCTGGATAGCACTAACCCTTTTAGGATCGATCTTGATACCTCCCTTGGAAATGATGTGACTGTTAAATTTTGAGCATTAATTCACAATACTCTAGGATCTTCACTAAGAGAATAACAGATACAGTACATCAATGCATAACAATCACAAGAATCAAAAGCATGAGAGACCAGAGACACAGAGTTTCCATGGGGAAAACCCTAAGGTGAAAAACCCCACAACTTCCTCAGAGATAGAGAGAGCAATGGCTCAACCAAAGTACAACCAAAAATACACTTGAGATAGTCTCCTAGAAGCAGATGATCCTCCTCCTCACTAGTGCACCACTTTTTGAGTGACAGAGAGATGACTTTCCAAATGATATAAATAGAGATCTCTTGATCTCTATTTATACTAACCTGTTTTCCCAGTGACCTTATGGGGCCAACTTGTCTAGCTAGGTACATCCACAATATAATATATATTTCAGGGCCGACCCCACACATGGTGGTCTAATAACCCATCGGCAAGTACACACACTTGCGACACTTGTCAATCCACATGACGACACTTCCTTATAGAGGAATAACACATCTCTAATAAGGGTACAATAGATATATATGAAATACATTCCGAAGTTACATATATATCAACACTCCCTCTTAACTAGGAAGGTATTTCTCGACACAGATCTGCTAGACAAGTCTTCTTCTCAGGATCATTGTCACTGCTGCTGCTATCTCAACCAATCTCTGACTCTACTCGTCATAGGAAGTTCTACAGAGCCAGTCCTTTTTCATACTGGATGTAGTCCCACCACTTGCAGGTCTTCATCATCACTGGCCATACTGTGGAAATCTCAGGACTTATTACGTGCATCACAAAACCTTAAAAGAGTCTCTTGACTAACAAGAACCCTAAAGAGCATCTGAGGCCTTTTTCATCCTGTCCAGATCTTCGGGACTTATTACATGTGACCCCACCACAAAACCTCGAAAGAGAAACCAGGACTGATTATGAGCACAAGGCTCAACCTATCGGATCTCCCAGGGCACAAATTACATGTGGTCACCACAAAACCTCGACAGAGCATCCTAGGACTGATTACGAGCACAAGGCTCAACCTATCGGATCTCCTAGGGCACAAATTACATGTGGTCATGGAAAAACCTTGAAAGAGCATCCCAGGACTGATTAAGAGCACACGGCTCAACCTATCTGATCTCCTAGGGCACAAATTACATGCCATAGGACAAAACCTCGAAAGAGCATCTGCCAGATATCCCAGGGCACAAATTACATGCCATAGGAAAAACATCGAAAGACTATCTACAGATCTCCTAGGGCACAAATTATATGTCCTCCCAAGCAAAACCTCGAAAGAGCACTTGCGAGATATCCCAGGGTACAAATTACATGCCATAGGAAAAACCTCGAAAGACTATCTGCAAATCTCTCAGGGCACAAATTACATGCTTAACTGCACAACCTGTTCCACGGCCACAGAGTATCAACCTGATACTCACCATACATCATCCTGATGTACACATGATCATCCTGATCATCATCACTGCAACATCCTGCTGCATGTCATCTGGAGCAACATCCTAAAGCTCGTCATCCATGATCATCCTGATCATACAATGCATCTACCTAATGCATACCAAGTATCTACCTGATACATATCATCATACATGATCCACCTGATCATATAGTGTATCCACTTGATACAAATACAAATACATGATACATATCAACATACATGATCTACCTGATCATACAATGTATCCACCTGATACATATGCAGATACATGGTCCAAGCATCCAACATGATGCTTATACAAAATACATACACATGATCCAACCGATCATATCCAGCATCCAAAATGATGTGTACATACATATAAATGATCCAGCTGATCATATCCAGCATCCAACATGATACGTACATACATATACATATAAATGATCCATTTGATCATATCTAGCATCCAACATGATGCATACACACATATAAAAATGATCCAACTGATCATACAAAGTAGGAACCGGAACATCATCCTGATGCTCATCATCCAACGCTTACATCCACAACCATGTGAAGGATCCTCCTTCCAACATGCTTGGAATGGATTTAGCAAATGTGTCCATCACTTCTTCCTCAAAGTGTCATCAATCCAAAGAACACCAAGCCTCTCTCTGAAGTACTCAAACTTCACCCTGGCTAGTGGCTTCGTCAGCACATCTGCAATCTGCTCATCTGTCGCAACATACAGGAGATTCACAGCTCCTCTCTGCACCATATCCCTGATATAGCGATATTTGATCTCTATGTGTTTCGACCTGTCATGAAACATTGGGTTCTCGGACAGCTTCACACAACTCTGTTTATCACAGAAGATACCAGTAGCACCCAACGGGAGATCAAATAATTCAGACAATAGCTTCCATAGCCATACTGCCTCACAACTAGCTGAACAGGCTGCAACATACTCTGCCTCAGCTGTACTCAGTGCTACACAGGACTGCTTCCTGCTAAACCAAGAGATCACACTTGATCCCATACTGAAGCAACACCCAGATGTGCTCTTCCTATCTGCAGCACTACCAGCCCAATCTAAATCAACATAACCCTGCAGGTTAAACTTTTGATTCGCCTCATACTTGAGCCCATAATCCACTGTACCCTTCAGGTACCTCAGAACATGCTTTATAGTAACCAGATGAACACTCCTTGGATATGTCAGGAACTGACTCAATGTGTTCACCGCAAAGCAAATATCTGGTCTCGTGTTCGTTAGGTACATCAAGGACCCAATCATCTGACGATACATAGAGACATCAACCGACTCAGATGAAGCGTCACATAGAAGCTTCAGATTCGATGCCATAGGTGTGGCCAAGGCCTTGCAATCCATCATCCCGAATCTCTTAAGTATATCTACTGTGTACTTCCCTTGACCAAGGAAGATCCCACCTGTACTCTGCCACACCTCCATACTTAGGAAATAATGCATCATTCCCAAATCTTTCATATCGAACTCGGCAGCAAGCTTTCTCTTAGTATCTGTAATCAATCTGTCATCTCCTGTTACAAATAAGTCATCCACATACAGGAGTAGAATCACAAGATTCCCTTCCTCAACCTTGTAATAAAGGTTGGAATCCACTTTACTCTTGGTAAAGCCCAAACTAGATAGGAAACTGTCCATCCTACCATACCAAGTTCTGGGAGCTTGTTTCAAGCCATACAAGGCTTTCTTCAATCTGCACACATATGACTCCCTGTCATGTATTTCGAAATTGAGTGGCTACTCCACATATACTTCCTCTTCAACTACACCATTCAAGAAAGCAGTCTTGACATCCATCTGGTGTATTTTCCATTTCATCGCTGCAGCCAGGGCAAGTACTGTCATGATGGAAGTATACCTGGCTACAGGTGCAAATGTTTCTTCATAATCTATTCCCTCTTTCTGAGAGAAGCCACGAGCTATGAATCTTGCTTTGTATTTCTCTACACTGCCATTTGCAGCATGCTTGATTTTGTAGATCCATTTAGAAGTCACAACAGACTTCTCTTTAGGTCTTGGTACAACATCCCAAACATCATTCTTCATTATTGATTGGTATTCCTCAACCATGGCATCCTTCCATTCTTTCTTTTCCGCTGCTTCTTCATAATTGGAAGGCTCTTTGTTCATAATGTCACAGAGTAAAGCAACATAGCTGGTATGTGATCTGGTTCTCTTCTTTGCTCTGTGTTCTTCTTCTGGAATGCCAAAGATTTCTGCATCTTGAATGAACTCTCTAGCCCATGCAGGTTTCCTCTTGTGAGAGTTATCCTCACGGGGTGGATCTACAGGTTCTTGCAGATCTTCAAACTCACGAACAAATTCTGGAACTGCTTCAGTCATGGTAGTGTCTTGAAATCTAGTTTCCTTAGGTTCTTCATAAACTTCGATAGGTGCCTTCCTTGATTTGATGAAGGCTGAGTTTTCATCAAATGTTACATCCCTGCTGACATCAGTCTTCTTGAACCCTGGAAAGTATATTTTGTAAGCCTTCGAGCTTTCATTGTAACCCACAAAGATACCCTTCTTTCCTGAAGGATCTAGTTTAGTCCTCTTTTCCTTTGGGACATGAGTGTATACTGGACAACCAAATATTCTGAGATGGATGACTTCAGGTTTCTTACCAGAAAAGATCTCTTCTGGTGTCTTGTTATCCAATATCTTGTGGGGTGTTTTGTTCTGCACATATACAACTATTCTAGTTGCTTTTTCCCATAGATGCATAGGTAGATCCTGGTCATGCAGCATTGCCCTTGCTGCTTCCATGATTGTTCTGTTCTTCCTTTCTGCAACTCCCTTCTGTTGAGGATTATAAGGAGCAGTCAACTCCCTCTTAATCCCTGAATCACTACAAAGCTTCTTGAAGTCACTTGAGGTGAATTCTCCACCATTGTCGGATCTGAATATTTTGATCTTCTTGTTAGTTTGATTCTCCATCAAGGTTTTGAATTCCTGGAATTTATCAAACACCTCATCTTTGCTCTTCAAGAAGTATACCCAAGTCTTCCTAGAGAAGTCATCAATAATTGAGACATAGTAAACATACCCACTCAGAGAACTGGATGACATAGGACCACATACATTTGAGTGGATGATTTCTAGGATGCCTTTTTCCTTGCTTTCACTGCTTGGGAAAGCCTTCTTAATGTTCTTACCTTTTGCACATCCTTTGCAAACACCTTCATGTTTGGTCTTGATTTCAGGAAGACCCTCTCGAGTCTTGCTTGCAATTGGAAGTGCCCTATAGTGCATATGAGAAAGTCTTCTATGCCAAAGTTCACTTGGATCCATAGATTCATGTACCATGGTATGTTCAGGTTGTCCCTTCAATTTATACAAACCTCCCTCTTGCTCCCCAATCACTACTGCATCATCTATGTTCTTTCCCTTTGGCCACATTAGGACTTGGCCATCCACAAATGCAACCCTCATACCTTTTGCATCCAATGCAAAGATGGAGAGTAAGTTCTTCTTGAGCCCAGGTACATAAAGGACTTATTTCATCTTCAAAGATTTTCCAGAATCTAGGTTGTAGGAGGCTTCACCACTTACTTTGATTGGGTATTGATAATCATCCCCAAGTTTTACCTTATGGGGTGATTCATGTTCAGATAGATTCACAAAAGATTCCTTAAACCCAGTCATGTGTTTGGAAGCCCCACTATCAATCAACCAATCATTACAACCATTGGAGATAGTACCTATGAGAGCAGAAATTAGAACATATTCTTCTTCACTTGATGAGTCATCATCACTATCACTACCACTTTCTGCCATAGCCTTCTTCTTTGGGGGTTCATCATCTTCGGCAGCATGAGCATGATATCTTCTTTTGTTATTCTTCTTCTTCTTATTGAAGTTGTTGTTGTTGTCTTTCTTCTTCTTGGGACAATCTGAAGCAAAATGTCCCTTCTCATTGCAATTGAAGCATCTGAGATCTTTCTTATCTTTATGATAATGGTGGTGTGAGAATATTTTGTTATGAGATGATTCCTTCTTGGACTTTCCTTTCTTGGCATGTGATGTGAGAGCTTGATCTTCATTTCCCATCTTTTCTTCTCGAGCCACACGCCTAGCTTCTTCTTGAGAGCATTCTTCCCACAATCTGTTGAAGGAGATCAACTTCTTCCTTGCACAAATTCCTTGAATAAAGGAATCCCATGACCTGGGTAGGCCATTTAGAGTGGTCATCACCACTTCACCATTCTCCACCATTTCATCCACTGCTTCTAGTTGTTCTTTGATCTGGGAGACCCTTGAAAAATAATATTGAATGGTTTCTCCATTTTGAAACTTTACTCCTTTCAATTGGTTCCGTAGGGTCATCTTCCGATTTATGTTCTTCCCTTCAAATAGCTTGGTCAAAGAGTCAAACATCTCCTTGGGTGTCTTTAGAGAAGACACATGGGGTATGAGATGGTCTTTGATAGAATAATCAATTATTCTCTTTTCCTTGACAAAGTTTTTCTTATGCAGTACCTTAGCCTCTTCATCCTCTGGGATAGGGATGTCTTCTTTTATATATGAGTCCAACTCATTCTCTTCCAGGATTAACCCAATCCTATACTTCCAAGCTCGGAAGTTATTAGCTCCTTCAAGCTTATCCTCAAGCTTGGTGTGGTGAGACATCTTAAAGAGTACTTCAAATGGAAATAGAAAATATTTAGGTCTTACCACTTGAAATGCTGCTGAAAACTATATCTGGTCCTGGATTAGGGTTTGTCGAAAAAAACCCTAAAAATTCAAAATATGAATTTCAATTTTCTGAAAGGATAGAAAGATGCACCTTGATGAGCTGATCAGCTTGGTGTATTCAGAATTTGAGATCAACAAAGCTTTACCCTTCAGATTTGCCTTTTTTTCCTCCCGGGTTCACTTGGGAGAGCCCTGAATTAGGGTTTGAGTTTCCCGGAGATCTACCCAGCCAAAAATCTCGATCCAAAGCTCTAAACTTTGATTTTTGAAAGGTGCTTCCAGCTATGTCTTCAGATTTCAGAAATTCCTATTTTTGTGGAAACCCTAATTTTTAGGGCCAAATCAGAAAATGCTCAGAATTGAATTCTGATTGGACAGATAGATTCGCCTTGATGAGTAGAGTCAATCTACTATACTGCTTTTCCAAAATCTGTGGAGATAAACCCAATAAACAAGAAACTCAAGTTTCCGTCACTGCAAAATGTCTTCTTCTCAGGTTAGCTCTGATACCATGTTAAATTTTGAGCATTAATTCACAATACTCTAGGATCTTCACTAAGAGAATAACATATACAGTATATCAATGCATAACAATCACAATAAGCATGACAAGCATCACAAGAATCAAGAGCATGAGAGACAAGAGGCACAGAGTTTCTGTGGAGAAAACCCTAAGGTGAAAAACCCCACAACTTCCTCAGAGATAGAGAGAGCAATGGCTCAACCAAAGTACAACCAAAATACACTTGAGATAGTCTCCTAGAAGCAGATGATCCTCCTCCTCACTAGTGCGCCACTTTCTGAGTGAGAGAGAGATGACTTTCCGAATGATATAAATAGAGATCTCCTGAACTCTATTTATACTAACCTGTTTGCCCAGTGACCTTATGGGGCTGACTTGTCTACCTAGGTACATCCACAATATAATATATATTTCAGGGCCGACCGCACACATGGTGTTCTAATAACCCATCGGCAAGTACACACACTTGTGACACTTGTCAATCCACATGACGACACTTCCTTATAGAGGGATAACACATCTCTAATAAGGGTACAATAAATATATATGAAATACATAGATGAAATACATTCCAAAGTTACATATACATCAACAGTGACCCAAGAGCTTAGCTTTTTTTAATGCAAAATGTGATTTCTTAGGATTAAGGGAAATACCGTATTTTATACATTTCTTAAAAACTTGTTCCAAATGCTTTAGGTGCTCTTCATCAGATTCTGAGTACACCGTTATGTCATCCATGTATACAACCACGAACTTATCTTTTTCTTCAGTGAATGCTATGTCCATTGCTCGCTGGAAAGTAGCTCCTGCATTCATCAGCCCAAGGGGCATTTTAGCATACATGAAAGTATCCCAAGGGGTGGTGAAGGCGGTCTTCTCTTTATCTTCAAGACAGACCTTGATTTGATTGTACCCGGAGAAACCATCCATAGTAGAGATCCTTTCTGCCCCTACTAACTTTTGTAAGATATGCTCCATTTTCGGTAGGGGGTAATTATCCTTTAGTGAAGCTCTGTTCAGGTTCCTGAAATCTTTACAAATTCTAATTTCGCCATTCTTCTTCCTTACGGGAACCAGGTTTGCTATCCATTGAGAGAATCTCAAGGTGACAGTGATTTTTGCATTAAATAATCTTCTAATCTCTTTTTCTATCACAGCCACCAGCTTAGGGTTTATCCTCAACTTTTGCTTGAAGGGTTTCTCTCTTGGTCTGATTGGAATAGAATGTTGTATTATTGAGGTATCATATTCCTTCAGTTCTTCATAACTCCATGCAAATGCAACGACATATTTCTTCATCAACTCTACATACCGCTCCTTCTTTTCAACAGGTAATTTCTTAGACAAGTTTACCATCCGAGGCTCTTCTTTAGTGCCCAGGTTTTGGTCTTCTACCGCCTCTTTGGGTGGTTCAAACTTCAATTTTTTTGCCACATCATTCTGGTCAAACAATCTCTCCAAGGGTATCAATCCTTTGGGGATATAATTAGTTTTCAATTGAACGATATCTTTTCCACCCAACATGTTTTTCCATTGTTTACCTTCTCTGTCTTCTCCCTCTGATCACCGTTGGTCTATTAGTCCTTCTATGTTCTCATTTTCAGTATCAATCTGAACATTAGAAAACTCGTCAGACAATTCCAAAAATCTTTTAATTTGTAAATCATCTTCAAATACTTGTCCGTATTTAGCATTGTCTGGGATAGAGGGCCTATTCACCACTTCTACCTCGTATTTTTCTTGAGAAAAAATAGGAGTTTTAAAACCACCGACAATGGTGGCCAAAGAGTCTGCCACCCGATTTTCAAATCTCGGGATCACCCAAATCTTGTGTTCAGTGAAAAAGTTCCCAAACATATCCCAAACTTCATTCCTATAGGTCCTCATCCTGGGGTGTTTTTCCTGATAGCTGTCATTTATTTGATTGACCACCAATTTTGAATCTCCAAAAATGTGTATCCTTTTTGCCCCCAAGTCTTTCAAAGCTCTTAGTCCCAAGAGTAAAGCTTCATAGTCAACCACATTATTAGTACACTTGAAAGTTAGCATGCATGATAAAGCTCTGGACTCTTGATCGGGAGGTATAATCCAGACTCCAGCACCAGCGCCATTTTTGCTCAGTGATACATCAAAGTACATCTTCCACAGTCCTTCTTTGTTTTTCTGCCTCTCTGATGCCTCATGCCTTGTTGCAAACTCCTTGTCTTCCTCAACTTCGTGGAAAAATGGGGGCACAGGATCAGTATGTGGACCATCATTGAAAAGGATAGAGGAACCTACGTCTGTGTCTACAGCAAATATGGGGTGATTTTCAGGTTTGTCATCACTGTTGACCACGTAAGCCATCCTTTTCTCTCTGTACAGTTTCTTATTGCTTCCAAAAAGTGGTATAGTGGTGTAAGATAAGTCCATCTGCATGGTCCCTTTCAACTTTTTCACCCAGGATCTTGATAACAACATCCCGAACTTAGTAGGAAAATCAGCCACTACTATGTCCATCATGACACTCTTCGCTAGGATCTGGCCAAGCGTTACTACCACATCTTTAATTAGACCCAAACATGGTACCTTTCTAGAATCAAAAGAATATAGGTCTTTGTAGGGTCTGGTGACTTCTAACCCCAACTGGTCCACCACTGACTTTGGCATCAAGTTGTGTGAAGCCCTAGAATCTATCAGGGCATTGTGTAATAACTTATCATGGATATTCAAACTCAAATAAAAGGGAGGGACTTCTTCATCATATGGCTCTTCTATCTTGGAACCAAATATTATAGTGGGGGCATCATCTGTCACTTCCAACATGTCCTTTGTACTTTCTGCCTGCCCTTTACCAGGCTATTTATCTCTTCCCTATATTCATTGTTTCTTAACAGCTCATTTAAGGGGATAGAGATCTTTACCTTAGACAGTTCAGCCTTCAAGATGAATGTTGAAGTTGGCTTCCCTACTTCAGTGACTTCTGGCTGCCTACCTTCTTTAGAATGCTATCCCTTATCTTTCGAGGTTTTCTGTGTAGCAACCTTTGGCTGTTTTTCTTTTAATTTCTCCATATTCTGCTAAGTCTTGGAAGACTGAACATGGGCGGCCTTCCCTTCACTAATCAGTATCTCCCTGCTTCTTAACTTCATCTTCCTTTGAATATCATCCACAACATTCATGTAACCCATTTGGTACTGCTCAGAATCAAATTCAACAACCTTACTAGCATTCCCCATGTTGAAAAAGTCATGCTCCCTTTGGGTTAAATTTATTTCATGGTCCAGAGTGTCAAAGAGATGGATTGGGTCTCTAGCAGGCTCTTCAGATCCTTCCTCATCCACCAGATTCTCAGGGAAAGGAGGCCTCATCTAGTGGTATTCCTGATTTCTTGGATTTCTTGGAGGGGGTGGCCTTCTAAAGTTAGGATTTCTTATCTGATTTTTAGGTTGTTCTCTAGGAGGAGGTTTATTTTCCATGGCTAACCTATCCATCAGCTTTTCCATGGTTTTCATCATAGTATCAAACTTGGCATCACTAGAGGAGGAGGAGGCAGGGGTTTGGTTTTCTTGCTTCCTTTTCTCTGCTTATGTTTTCCCCTTCATTTTCCCAGAAGCCATCATGTTGGCTTCCACCTCTACTGCATCTTTCAGCATAGCAGGTAGGGTGGCAGATTTCCTCTCTCTTAACATGCATGAGAAATCTCCATCAAATGCATCTGCGTAGTGGAGCTTTGCAGCGCCTACTAGGGGTTTTAGGTCATCTGGAATAGAATTATAGGCTTTCATAAACCTGGCAGAAAACTCATGAACTGATTCAAAACCTCCTTTCTTCAGGTGGTTATACTGGGACAAGACTAGGGCGGGGCTCCGTGCTGTTTCCCATCTCTCTAAGAACAGGGTCTTAAAGGATGCAAAATCATTTATAGAAGCATTTAGCAATTGTCTGAACCATTTCTTGGGTTCTCCAAACAGACTTTGAGCAAAAACCTCATCTTAGCATCATCATGGTCTACTTCCTCCAAATCAATGAAATTTTCAAATCTGTCTACATGCTGGTTGGCAGAAAAACCCCCTTCTCCATATAAGAGACAATTCTTTGGGCGTAGTTCTGAGGGAGGTCATGCAAAGCGGCTGGCAGGGCTAATGGTGTGAATCTAGCAGCCATTGGTCTAGGTGGATTCTGAGCTTGGGGATGAATATTCAGGGCAAAATTACCTACAGGAATTGTGGTATTGGGTTGAGGGATCTGAGAACCAGCTATAACTCTTTCTGCTTTGATAATATTTTGTAACTGAAGCCAGATAGGATCTAATAAATAGGATTCAGGGGCATTTAGACCTTCTCCACCCAGACTTAGATAAGATTCAGATCTTGATCTTGCCAAAGGTTTCCTGATATCTATCTCTATATCCAATTCTTGTAAAATAGGTAACTCTTCTTTAGACCCAATTCTTTTAAGGTTGGAAGTATTAGCCTTGTCCTTTCCAGTCTTATGTCTAAGTATTATTTCTGGATTTTCCACACTTAACAAAATTTTGGAAACAGGATTACCTCTTGTATGGATCCTTCTTGAGGCCAAGATTCTTGTCTCGAGATCTCTTCAAAAATGAACTTGGCACGTCAATCTTCCCCAGTGGAGTCTTTCTTGAATGTGGATCTTTACGAGTGGAGTTGCCAGGGAAAAATTGCACAACCCTCTAGAAATTTGGAAATCTCTGTTCGCCCGCAGGGATCTCTCTTTTCGTCGAATCTTCAGAATTTTTTGTCGTTGTTCCAGGGATAATAAAACAATCATGTCCCCGACAACGACGCTAATTTGTTAACACCCAAAATGAACCCCTAGGTTGTGGGAGAGGGAAAACTGGGGTAACCACTAACGAATCTTTAGACTTAAGCTACTGACCCAGCTTAGTCTGAGAGGGCTCTCTCTACAGATCTATGAAAGACTGGAATAATAAAAGTTGTCAACAATGAAAAAATGCACCAGCATTCATCATTCAAGATATTCAATTGCAACAATACAGAAGATCATATTTCTGTGGGAAACAAAATGGTTTAAACGTAGCTGGGATGAAACATATGAATCTTTATTTGGGCAATGGAGTCCCATTCAAACAAACTCTGAAAATTCATTTACAAATGCTTCAAAAATGCATTAACACAGGGGCGAGATATTAAATAGCTCGTTGTCAAAGTGATTTTAATTGGTGAAACATAAGAGAAAGAAACAATCCATTGACATAAGGCATACAATGATGAATCCTATATCAATTTTAGCAGAGAAGTAATGGTGGAATACTTGAAAAAAGATAAGTAGAGCATAATTTCTATGAATTCTACTTAGCTATCACACTGCACCAAGTATGAAAGAATGTTACAGAATGAAATTAACAATGAGAGATACGCAATTCACATGGAAAAATAAGGAACAGACTACAAGACTAGTTACACAAGAATCCTTGAAAACATCGGCTCAACTCTGCAAATCTTTATTCAAAATATAGCTCAAAATGTCTTATAGAACAATACACAAAAAATTCCCATAAAAGTTTTCAACCCTTTATCATTCTATTACATCACATATATAGATGCCGGGAGTCCTCTTGCTCGAATCATCTAAACCAAAAACAGTTATATCAGAGTGACACCTCACTCAGGTTGTTTTGCCACTATCACAACAAAACAAAAAATAGGTAGAAACTGGCCTAACTGCTTTCTTACAATCCATCGGTATTCTTACTAAGAAAAAATTACTTCAAGTAAAAAAGTAAAGATAGTAAAATAATAGTTCCAGCTGGTTATTTATATAGCCGCATCAAAGAATATTACAAATTATCAAAAATAGGAAAGTCTTGTAAGAAGTCTCTGATTTCAAGCAAACATCAACAACTATAAAAAGACAAGTATCACTGTGGAAGAGAGATATAGTATAGCGATCTGCTATATTTTTCTACATTAGCCCATTGGTCTGCAAGTGGGAGGTCATAGTCCACCATTTCCTTTGCCATCACTCGTATCTCGATATGCTCTACGTAGGAAAATGGGGGAAACCTTTCGCCAATGGTGATCAACCTATTCAAGATTTCAAAGTCATCTTCGACCAACTCCATTAGAGCCTTTCCTATAAGCAGCTGGTTCAGATGTTTGAACTTTGCATGATTCATTCTTATCGCCCACAGTAGGTTTTTATAAGCCTTAGGGGAGATTAGCTCTTGGTCATCTTTCCAAAATGAAGGTAACCCCATTTCGACCAGCTTATCAAACAGTCCTTTGAACTCTACCGCTTGTTCCTTCATTTCTTTGACTTTGGCTTCCACACTCTTGATCTGTTCAAATTTCCCCAAGACCCTTTGTGCCACTGCAAGTGTTGCGATTCGGTTCCCAATATTCAGCTTAATCCTTTCTTCTTTGGATAGATCATTCAGGAAAGTGATGGCACTTAGTGCCGTTTCTGTAGGCCTCTGGACTAGGGTCTCCTTTGCGACTTCACAACCTTCTAGAATGTCACTAATGGTCTTCTCTTTTATCCTTATAAACTCAAGGTAGGGTCTAAAGTTCTCAGCTTCCTTAATGATCCTGTCCCATACCAAGTGTTTACATACTTGCAAAGCCGCCTTCCCAGTAACCTAATGAGTGAGCTTTTTATTCATCTCAATCAATTCCTTGTGCTTCTTTTGGAGGACCTTCAAATCTTCTTCCTTTTTTCTACTCTCTTCTTCCAACCTGTGAGATTTTTCTTTCAGCTCCTTGATTTCCACGTCTTTCAGGCTAATGTGAGACATAGCCTGCACCAGATTGTCGGTACCATTGCTTTCCCCACTTTGGTTCGAATTGGTAGGCTGCATGTCCAAATTGGAGAAGTTAGTTTTCAAATCATCAAGCTACTTTTCTAAGCTTATTCGCTTTTTTTCCAGCTATCTTCCTTCTCTGCAAACTTCAGCAATTCTGCTTTGCATTCAATTATTTCCTTAGACAAGTCTTCTTTTTGTGTTTCGAAGTCTGTCTCTTCGATAGGTTCGATTAGCCAGATATTTGGAAGTTTTTCCTTCTTCTTTAGCTTCTGAATCAGCTTATCGTTTTTCACTAACATCTTGCTCATGCTTTTTCCTCCGCTGTCACTTCTGACCAGGTCAGATTGTACCTTTTTGACCTGCTGTTGAAGCGCTTGGTTTTCACTTTTCTCTAGCTTCAATTTGTTTTCCAATTTTTTCACAGTAACCAACAAGTTAACAATTTTCAAGGCTGCTCTTACAAAATCATCATACACAAGGTCAACAACCTGTTTGTGAAACTGGATTTTGTCTAGTATTGGTATCTTTTGCCAGTTGATCCTTGTCTCGGTCACTCCATCCTCCGTCAATACTGCTAAGTTTAAGATGTTATCATTTATACTTATGCTAGTCATCAAGGAAGTCTTAGACAAACCTTTGGCGATACGCATTGAATCAAACAGCTTCTGGGCCGAGGCTCACTTGTTTTGATCATATTGTTCACAGAGGTTGGCCTTGGACTGAAACTTATTACCGACATCTCCCTCTTGAACATCTTGAAACTTGTATTCTACAACTTGGATCTCAGGAGCCAAAGACTCCTCATCATCTGCTCCTCCACTATCCATTTGGACAGTCAATCCTTCTTGAGCTGTTGCAACAACCAACTCCTCTTTAGTTGGGGAAGCAATTGACTCAGCTTGAATAGCCACAACAACTAACTCTTTTTGTACTTCTAATTTAGGCCACTTGTCTATATTACGTTCTTCAGTATCCATATCCATGACTTCTTCTAAGTCTCTTTTTCGGCCCACCTCCATGGTGTCCGACACTTGATCCAAATCCATTATTAAATCGGAAATCATGAGATCTCCTCCCTGTGTCTCCACTGCTTCCTTCGCCTTGGGTTCCCAACACAACAAATTTTTCCCATTCAGCACCCCTTCTGGTTTTGCATGCTTGAAAGCATTGAGGTTACATTCCTTCCTCCTCTTGGAAATTATATTCAAGGGGTCATATTTGATGGCTACATATTTTTTGAACCTTAGCGACTTCAATAACTGTTCCACCTCTGACAAAGCTTCTTTATTCTTCACAATGAAAGGCCCTACCTTCCAAGGACATTTCACATCTGTGCTCTTCTTATGTTTCAGGAATTGCATCTCTTCCAGGGCCAATTTCTGTCTAATAAATTCAAGAGCAAAGATCTGCAATGTTAGAAAAGCGGGTAGAACATAAGGCTCCTGCAAAAAACCATACAATCTAATAACTGTAGCTTCTTTTAACAAAAACTAGTCACCAACTGCCAGTTCGTCCTTCAACTGCATCATTGTTTTCATTTCAGGTAGCACTCTAGGCAATTCTTCCCCAAAAATGATTTTATAAAAAGGGGGAAAAACATAGTTCAAATAATTGAAAACATTGTCTACCAGAACATCGGTCTCAAGCAGTGAGGATAAATGTGGGCTTTCGGCGCTGCTGTACATAATCATTTTCATCAACTGCGTCTGATATCTAAAAAACCTAGTACTTGGGAAATTGCTTAATTGTACATGTATCTTTTCCGCCAAAAATTCATCAAACTTTAGGGGTGGGATAAGCCTGCTTTCAGACCTGGCCAAACTGATGCTAATCCTAAAGAGTAAACCTAATTGGACTTCAGTCACCCACAAATTAGTATCCAACCCTAGAAACTGAGCTAACAAAGAAAGAACCAATTGGGAATTGTCATAAAAAAGGATGACACTTAGGGGGTAGGGTTCCTCGGAGATTTTGGAGTCGGGTTTCAGGCATGTGGCTAAGAAGGCTTGATGGCTTTCGGGGCTGATTTGGCGGTACAAGGAAACCACCGACTCTTCAGAAAAACCCTCCGACTCTTGGTACTGAGACTCTGAAATGAAAAAGGAATCCCTAACAGCTGACACATCTATATTACAGATGAATTTGGACCTACGGGCATCCATAATTATCCTTTGAGGTTCTGAGTAATTAGAAGAACACCATGCTACAAACTCAGGAAAAGAGAACACCTGGTCAAGTCAAAAGAAAATGAACGATGACCTAAAGAATCCATGGATATCCAGTCCCTGTTCATGCAAGGTTTTCAGTCTCTTCTTAATTTCTGGAATTGGGAACCGAATGCACGTGTCAAATACATTTGCGTCTCTATCTTCCAAGGCTATCTTAACCCTAGAACTAGTAGAAGCTTCTTCTTCCATCATCTTATGACTGTAAAAGACTTAGATTTTTCAGAGAATGGCAGTTACAGACCCTACCTGTCACTTTGGAAGCCTTGCACACACCCTGTCGAAGGTTCTGTCACCTTCGTCATCTGCCACACGTCAAGAGGCTCACTGACTTCGACAGGTTTTTTGAAACAAATTTCAACCTTCGTGGGCACTTCTTATATATATAACCATATTTCCATAACTCCCGGTCTCTTTGGCCTGCCGTCCTTTAATCTCAGCCGTTTGAACTCTCACGTGTTTACTTTCCGTCGTCATATTTGACTGCCCCTTTACCTGCTGATTTGACAACCTACCCATCTCCACCAT
The DNA here is from genome assembly GCA_027924585.1 of Larix kaempferi. NCBI lineage: Eukaryota > Viridiplantae > Streptophyta > Pinopsida > Pinales > Pinaceae > Larix > Larix kaempferi. The sequence continues at coordinate 4,575,519 of BSBM01000893.1, forward strand.
AGGATCCTCATCGCTAATCCTTATCTGGGTCGTTAATCTCATTTGCATGCATCTATAGGGTAGCATTGCATGCACCCTAAAAGCTTCTCCTATATCAGCCTTTCTCTATGCGACAAGCTGTGGAGATGACACCTATCCGGCGAGACCTGGTCCATCGCATCTACCCTGCCACTATTCATCATGCTACTTCTTGGTGCGACGCTGTATAACAACCATCCGCTTCTTCTCAGATGTATATCCAAGGTGATTCCACTTACTCAACTTAGCTTTAGGGTCCTTCGTATGCTAGTGGGGTCTCTCCTATTATACCCTGTGCGTTTCAGACTACCCCCAGTCGTTGATCTGGCTCGTCTTTCCACCCAGACCATAGATCTATCAGAGACTCAGGCCCTTTTTTTGGTAAATAGACCAGAACCCTTGGATCTCAAAAAGATCATCTCCACTGTAGATCCTTGTATATGTCCCCACCATCGCATGCACCCAACCGGGCATCATTCACTGCTCTTTCCTCTTTGCGACGCACTCCTAAGCCGACACCTGTTCGATGGGCTCCGACCCATCGCATACTCATATTCCCTTTCTTCCTCGCGACTTGGCCATGCGACGGTCTTTTTTAAAACCGTAGATCTTGCTCCCACCCTTGATCAACGATGCCGATCTGTGTGACATTTAATCTTTCATAAATTTTCCCAAGGACTATAGGTTTTAGGGTATTTCTCCATTTATCTTAAGTCATTCTTTTTGCCTATTAATACTTAGCCCTTGACATTAGCCCTTTATTACATTGGACCCCTTCTAGACCATTCTGTCTCCTGCCTTAGCACTTGGCCATTGCCGATGGAGATCACTTCAATCTTTTTTCTCAGGTAGCTTTCTAAGCTTCCATCTTTCATGTATAGGTCTTTATGCTGTAAAAGAGCAAAAAATATATAGGTTCTAACAGACTCCATTCCTTTCAGGAGTTAGAATGGAAGAAGCAAAATCTGCACCCTTGGTTGACAACACCTTGTATACGCAGCTTGTGTTGATGTATTTGTGACTTCGGAAGATATTCACTTGTATAGTGTATGTATTACATTTGTACCTTATTGTATCCCCAACAGAGATGTATTATTCCTCCGATTGGAAGTGTCGTCATGTGTACTTTCAAGTGTTGCAAGTTATATTGTAAGTGTCGTAACTTATGCTTGATAGGGGTATTAGACCACCTTGATGGGGTCGATCCTGTATGAGTCATGTGGGTCAAAGGGTTATTAGACCACCCTAGTAGGGGTCAGCCCAGTCAACATTATGTTAAGTGGTTAAGTTGAGGCCGACCTAGTTGAGTAAAGTTCAAGTGAAAGTTAGTGTATAAATAGAGAGTGTGTCTCTCTCATTTTACACATTCCATTATTCACTCACTTCGCATTAGTGAGAGAAGAGGAGGGTGCACACAAGTGGAGGAGGAGCATGCTGCTGAAGATATCTATCTCTTGGGTTTGATCATGGTGATCCTTGTATTGATGCTTATTCTATCTCTGAGGAAGTTGTGGGGTTTTTCACCTTCTTGGTTTTCCCCAGTGAAATGTTTTGTGTCTCTTGTCTCTTGTCTCTTATGCTTGATATGCTGTACATGTTGTTCTTTCAGTCAAGATCCTAGATCTATTGAATTAAATGATGAAAAACTAACAACTTGTTGGAAGCTTTCTATACTTGACTCACACTCGAATAGATCTTGCTTATGCTGTGAGTGTGGCATCAAGATACATGGAGCAGCCACGTGAGCTCCATTGGAGGGCTGCAAAAATAATTTTGCACTATGTGCAGGGCACCAAGACTGATGGGATTCACTATGTTGCAGATTCTAGCCTAGATCTTCTTGGCTTCACTGATTCAGATTGGGATGGTGATAGCCTTGACAGGAAATCCACATCTGGATTTGTATTCATGCTTGGAGGTGGCCAGTTTGCTGGTGTAGCAAGAAACAAAGTGACATTGCACTATCTCAACAGAAGCCGAGTACAGAGGAGCAGTGAATGCTGCTACTCAGTGTGTATGGTTGCAAGGGATTCTTTCAGAGTTTGAGATTGCCTTTAGTACTCCTACTGTCATATTTTGTGACAACCAGAGTGCTATAAGGGTCTCAAGTGATCGAGTAGAGAGATAGAGGACCAAGCATATTGAGATACATATGCACTACATCAGAGGACTAGTGCATGACCAGATCATTGATTTGCAGTATTTCCCAACAGGTGAGCAAACTGCAGACATCTTCACCAAATCTTTTACTGAGAAGAAATTCAGCTATCTTAGATCATTGCTTGGGATGTCTGAACATGTGGTGGAGTGAAGGATTGATCAACAATCTTTCAATTTTGATATGTCCATTTTTTGAGGGAAGGTTTTTCCCATGAGGTTTTCCTTCTTTCCTTGTTTTATGGATTGACAGTATTGTACAGGGTGACCAAGTCTTGTTACTGGGCCCTTAGTATTTCTATTTTATGATATTTAGAGCATAAATTCAGATTTATGGGGGGGTGTTGGAATATTAAATCCTCCTATCTATGTCATTTAAATACATTGGTAGCATTAATTAATCATCTTATGATTAATTCCTATGTATTAGACTAGATAATTTCCATTTGAGCCATTGTGTGGACCACAAGGAAACTTTGGGGGGACCACAAGACTTCCAAGTGTGGACCAAAAGCTTCCTAGACCACTTGGGTGCATTTATAAAATATTATGGATAAGATTCTGGTGGAAAAGGTGCCCCACTGATTTTTACTGCTTTTTACCCTAGGGGGGAAATCTAGTCAACTAGGGAAACTTGTTTTTGGGACCACACATCCTCTATGATGTTTCTTCCTTCCCTTTTTTGGTTTTGGCATTTTTTTTCATCACACATCAACTAGAGGTCACTAATTCATAAATTTGTGACCCTTTGGAGTGACTTGGAGAACGCACTTGCCACCTAGGGGGGATTTGCATAGTTTTAGTAAGTCTGGTGATATGATGATCCAAATGGAATATTTATCCATTTGAATATCTGTTTCAATGTTATATATTGACAACCTATTAATTTCCAAAGGTTGGATGATGTAATATTATTCATGAGTTAATACAGTTTGTATTTTTTGTGAGTAAATTTCTATGTTCTTGACTAGTTGTGTAAGATATTTGTGAGATTGTGTATTTTCTTGATAAGATATTGGTGTGAAATAAATTTCATAGCTGCTCTACCTTGGACTGTGCGGCGAGACACTTAGACACTATCAACATTCGTCAGATTTGTGCAACTATATAACTTATGCCTTTATCCATACACATTACTTAGATTATTCTACATCTGATGTCTTCTGGAATGAAATATGCATACATTCAAAAGTATTTACCGCTTGTATAACTGACTTAGAGCAATGTTACTTAGAATTTAACCTCGTCATTCACATTCCAGAAATATAGACAATAACGCAAACATGAAAGAATAAATGTGCATAAGAAAATACAACATCATAAGCAAAGAACATATTCACATAAATCTCATCACACAACACATGATTTAACATGGTTCACCCCTCGGATGGGAGCTACATCCAAAGGAACTTTTGTTTATAGTAAATGGTAAGGGTTCAATAGTTCCAGTCTATGCACTTGGCTGTAGACTCTCTTCTCTCTTCAATGGGCCTCTGCGCACATAGCTGCAGAGCCTCTTTACAATAGTCTCTCAACAGAGATCAACAAAACTCAACAACAACCAACAAGAAGATTAACAATTAACCCTTCCCTTACACAAATGCCCTTTTTTATAGATCATGCCCGCAAGTCACATCTTTACATTCATGGTGGGATAAAGCAAACCCTAAGGTACCCAAAATGGTACGGTTACCCTGCTAACACAATTTGTTAGGTTATGATAGAGACTTCATCATTGTGGCCATCCTTTTGCACTATCTGTGGCTTTTGGCATCTTCTGACTGCACATGGTCACATCGCTTTTAGCCCCTCAGCTGAGCACATGCCGATGGGTCGCTTTCATCCTGCTGTTCCTTCTCTAACGGTTTTGTGCACCCGGTTCGATTAGTGATGCCTTTGCTCATGCGACCGGTCGCTTTCCTTCTTCGCCACTCCTTACCCACCTCTCGAGAATCTCAGAGCATCTTCCCCAAAATAGATCGCCGATCAATCTTACCGGAACTTATATCATTTTCCTTCCAAAATTCTGCCATGATGGATCTTCGAGGGGCTGGCACTTCGCAGCGTTGTAACTTTTACTTTGCCAACGCTGCGCTGTAACTTTGCAACTCCAAAACTGACTTGTCCCAAAATGTCTTAACTTGGGCCACTCCCAACAAGGAGTTTCAAGGTAATGGCCGAGGTGGTGTATCCTATCAAAATGGTAAAGTCTAATTTTATCCTAAAGTTGGGTAGTGAAATGGGTCGCATGATGGGACATTTGATACTTCGAGATAATTTTTCTGATCCTCCTTTAGTTTGTATATATTTTCTACAGATATAACTGGTTCGCAAAGCTATGTTGGTATTTGTTGGCAGCCAACAACCCTCCAGATTAATCTTAGTTGAATGCATATTATTTTCTCCGAAAAGACAGCCTCACACTCATATTTAAGGAGTTCCCTCAGAATCTTTGATTCTGAAGGTACTCCCAATAAGGCAGTACTCTAAGAAGAACATTTGAAATATATTTCCAAGAACGTCACTCTGTATGACCATTTTACTAATTGTTTACTCATGCGTAAATTAATCATGATAAAATGATTGCTGATTTATGTTGGAATTTTGTAGCTCCTAAAAACATTTGCTTGAATTAAGATACCAATATTAGTAATACAAAGTGTGAAATTGATAGTTTGTTGTAATTCATTTATCCAATCACCCTTTGCAATATTTAGCACCTCTTAAATTCTTACATTTTTAATAAATTCATCTTGGTGAAGGTCTTCGAAGCTAAGGTAGGTGGAATTTGGTTATGATGATGTATGGTATGGATATTAATCTAATGTCATTTCAATTATAATTCTTTTGTGAACATTTTGAATATCTACCCTATTTATAGATTTTCCTTATGATCACTCTTAATTATGGTCCATTATTAAATTGTTTTGTCAAGGTAAACAATCATAACACATCGTATTATAACTTTAAAATCCAACCATTTCATGGTCAAGAGTTCACATGGTGATGTATTTCCGATATTGGAATTTACTCAAACATTGGTTATTGCATTTGGCATGCTAAATTAATTTAATTATTAAATCACTATGTCTTGGCATGACCATAATTACTACTGCCACTTAACCTTTGCAAGATTACAGGTGTCATGTAGAATCCCCGCTCCGTATCTCCACGATCTTCAAATGAATAATGGAATTTATGGTTCTTGCAAATCAAAATTTTTTCAATGAATCACGAAACTCATTAACTTAAGTGTCTGGAGAAATTTTGAGTATTGAATGTACTTGCACAATATGGAGGCGGTTTTCATTTTGGTAAGTGTTTAGGGTTTCAGGAAAAATTCATTTCACTACCTTGCTGAGCCCTCAATCCTTTATGCACCCTATGAAATTTGCTCCTATTTGATCGCCCCTTTCACGCGATTTGAGTTATGTGGGACTGAATACCTGGACATTTGTGAGGAATGTGTTAAGCATGTGACACAAGCTGGATGGTTTCCTTATCTACAAAAATTTTTCGGGTTTAACGTTGCAGTCACGATGGAGTTTGCTCTATCCTTTGATGGCACAAATGCCCGCATTGGTGATATTGATATTCACTTAAATGAAGAATTTATCTCCTAGGAAACCCAATTACCTATGTACGACAAAAGGTGGTTTAAGGGAAAACACTTGAAATGTCAAGTGTGGAGACAATTCTTGGTCAAATCTAACAACAAGCCAAATATAAGTATGGTTTCCCTTCACGCATGGTTAAGAAACAATGGTGCGATCTCTTGGAATTAATAATGAGGTATGTCACCTGTGAGGGGAATTATTCCCAGACCCATTATTACCATCTCAGATTATTCATTTTTTTTAAAGGTTAGGCTCTCAATATGCCTTTCTATTTCCTTAATAGTCTTCAGAAAATGGCTTACTTAGTCCAAAATAACACAACAGACAGGGAGAGAAGCTTATTTCATCATGGTCTAGTTAAAATACTTGTTCTACATAGGTTATCTCATCTCGTTGATGACTGGTACTCATTCCTCACTCGCAATAACTATGGGGTTAATCAAGAATTCCCCAAAAGCATACCTAAAACTAGATGCAAGAGTAGAGGATCCGCTATAGAAAAACCCAACCAAGAAGTAAGCGATGAAAATGCAGGACTTGCCTCATTTAAACCCTCTCGTCAATCAGACTCTTAGATTAAAAATGAGGCTATCCAAGCAGAAATAGAAAATCCATTACCCTCTAATGCAAACCAAGACCTAGATTATCATTTTTCCATAGAGACTCTTAGTTGGTTTGAGCATGAAGGCCAAACCAGTAAAGTTATGAGTGATAGGGTGACCCGAAGGACAACTAGGAGCATGAATTCCGATCTTTTGGCTAGAAGAAACCTACATGATGGCAATGCCCCCATTTTTTAGCTCAATGATTCCACTGATGACCAAGAAGACAAAAAATTGACTGATCAGGTAGACCCTAAATTTTTATATGATTCTACCTCTTAAACTAGAGCCAAGAACACTCAATATGTATCTCGCTCAATTCAATCGAATCAAGAAGTGGGTTAGAATCCTGGTAAGGACAATGATATAGCCCAAGAACAAAGCAACAAAATCATAGAAAAATCTATTAAAGAAACTCAAGTCCAATGAATTTCAATGCTTGAAACCAAGCTCAAAGAAGCAAAATTGATTAATGCAATCATGAAGGATGAAATTACAGGTCTCAAGGTTGAATTACTTACCTGGGTTGATAAATGGAAAGCTATGAAGGAAAGAAAGGATGAGTATAAGGTTCTTAGGAATACTGTGTTCCTAAAAAACAAGAAGCTGCATAAACAAAATAGGGTCATCAGTAAAAGGGTCCTTAAGCTCAAAGCTAAATTAACCGAAGCTATAAGAACCTCCCCAATCCAAGTGTCATTCAGGCCACTGCATAGGGCTTGATTTTTGCAAATAATTAATACTTGGTTTTTGATCAGTTTTGGTTATTTCGAATATGTACAGGGTTTATAAGCATCGGCCAATTTAGGTAAATCGTATCATTTTGTATTAATATTTGATTAAGTGTACTATTATGAGGATACCTACATAATCAAATATTCTGTAGGCATCCTTACATTATTTCCTCTTTGTGCACAAGATTAATTATTGATTATATTCGTTATTTGACCTTTGAAATTGCTATAGGTTCTAACTTTCATTTTGCCATTATTATGGATCTGCTCATTGTTTTCGGAAGAGATCGATTGGTACCCTGATCCGTTCTGATGATTGAGGGCGTTAATGCAATTATTGGGTGCTAGATCTAGTGGTCGTTGTTCAGTCAACCTCATTCATGATTGAGTTCATGATCCCTACATTCGCTCAAGACAATTCCTTTATTTTTGGATCTGACAAAGACACTAATAACCACTTTGCATGACTGGCATTGTCCAGTAAGTCCTCCGTTTCACTCCTAATCATCAATCTGAAGCCGTCCTTCGGATAATTGAATACATGGATGTTGCTTGCGATGTACGTTGACACTTGTCAAAGTTCTCATACATGATTACAATGAGTTTGTTTAGAGGTTCTATTTTAAGTCCTACGTGTTTATAATGGTTTTAATGATTCATTAAAATCGATTGGTTTTGAAGGAATCGATAAATAAGTAGGTTCTAGTCATGGGAAAGGGGGTTCGAGTCCTTTGTATGGGAGAGAACGTTTAGAAATTTTACAATTATCATTCTGCTTAAACTTGTTTGTTTTGGATTGATCCAAATAAAATCTTAACACACGGTTTGATACCAGTATTATCATGAAGTTTCATTTTCACACACACACACACACACACACACACACACACACACACATATATACGTATCTTTCTATACTTCTTCTATACTCATTTTGTTTTCTGCAGATACATACTGAGTTGTTATGTGTTGATTAATATTTTAGGAAATCGAGCTTATGTGATCTTTTGGATTCTTGTGTAAAATAATTGTTCAAATGATATTATAATAGGTTTTCTTTTTCTATTATTATCATATGATTTGCTCAAATCACCATTATCACCATCTTGATTATATGTATATTTCGGCAAATATATGCTAGCGTGTTGTTTATCCTTCAATACAAGTATGAGATTACATGAAAATTAATAATTGTCGATTCTCTCTCTGGACTTATATATTATGTATTTCATGTCTTAATAATTTAAATTATTATCCTTGAAATGCAAGATATTACTTTTCAACAGGTTATGTTTTGGTTTTGGATGATATCTATAAGCTAAATTCATGTTCTGGAGTATTATTTAGACTCATAATTACATTTTATTATTTACTTGTGCTCCTGTCTAGGATAGAGAGTGTGTGTGTTAGGGTGATAGAGTTAGATTATTTTAGTTAAATATTTAGTAGCTACTAACTCTTTATTCATAGGTAGGATAGTTAGTGAATCAAATTCTAGTTAGATCAAGTTTTGGGTGATTAGATTTAGTAGTAGGAAAATAGGCACATATAAGAAACAAAACCAGACTCTCTACTTGGAGAGAAAACCACAAAGGTAACAGGGCCTTAATCCTGTGAAATATAACTACTCCATACACGCAAACAACTGCTTTAAGCTTTTGGTGTGGGTTGTTTTTCCTTAGTTGGCCACGTGATAGAAAATCCAGCCAACATGTAGTTTGTCCAATGCGCTGTTGGAGATATTCTACACTGAGTGTGTCCAGAATTTTAATGGCAGCAATATATTCATTCATAATAGCCTTCAATTCTTCTAAGTGTTGTTCCTTTGGTACTAGATATTCAATGGAAACATGAGGCGGTAGATGACACTTTTCAAATGCTTTATAAATGTTTTGATAAATATCTTCACACTTTGCGATAGAATCTCGTACTTCATTGTGTATCTTCTTTTCTTCCTTTTGAAAAATATCCAAGAGTGCTATGTCTAATTTTAGTTCAGTAGTAGTCCTTTCTAGAAGATGTGAAGGAATTTCCTTAGCCTTCTTTTTCCAGGCAATCAATTTCTTCATTTGATCATAAGTTTATGTTAAATTCTTCCTTGTAGGTGAAGCCTCTTTAGAAATTTGCTTCAGTCTAGTCACCATTCCTTGCAACTCATATGTTTTCTCAGTAACCAATTCCTGGAAGTGAAACAACTGTTCCTGCAACTCAGAAACACACTCATAGAATGGTGTCAGATCTTGTGTTTGTGCTTGAGTAGAGTTCAACTGTTCCACCAAGGATTCCTTTTCTCTAGTTAGCTCAACTACCCGATATTGCAAAGTTCCCTTTTCTATAGTGAGAGCCTCAACTTATTGATATCAATGGGCCTCCTTCTCCTGTAAACTACTAATTTGAGCCTGGAAGTCAGCTTTCTCACCTTCCATTATCACTTCCTGGACATTCAACGAGTATTTTTCATCTTCATGACTCTGAAAATACTGCATGATTTTCTCCTTTTCCAACTCTAGAGCATCCCATTGTCTTCTCATTTCAATTTCTTGACTTCAGGCCTGCACCAAATTATCTTTTAGCTCAATCACTTTGGATTTACTTCTTTCCACATCTTCAATTAATTTGTTCATATTATCTGCATTAGCTTGTGCAACAACAACATTAACTAATGCTGTGAATTTAGGGTCCTATTGATGCTTCGAAATTTGTAGCACCAATCAGCAAGGGATTCTCCCCGGTAAGCAAGCCCAATTAGATTGCTCTCCGTTTGGTGTGGGGAATCCGTCCGGTTAACGGCCCGGCTACCGTATGTGATTTTAAAGTTGAGTTTTCACCGGTTGCGGCCCAATCCACTGTTTATGTATTTTATATTTAAAGATGATATGCAAGTGATCTATCTAAATGCATGTAATTAAAGCAAATTTGATCTAAAACTATCTAAGCTAATTAATCTATCCCTGCAGGGAGAAAAACTGAAATATGAGCATGCTAGAACAGTAACCACACTTAGTACCATAATCCATAAATTTTTTGATTGCCCATGTGCTTAATTAAACCATGTTTTGGATTAAGTGACTATAGTTGGTCAAAAACCCACTTTTAGAGTGTTCACACCCACTTCCAAGCAAAACAGTTCACCCAGCCTCCAGTTTTGTCCACAAGTGCGCCCTCATTTATTGTTGGTGCACCCTCTCTCCTTGTTTTGGGGAATTTTAGTTGACCAAGGGCGCTAGGGTGGATTTTTGCCCTTTTTTGGCTAGATTTGGAGCATTTAATGCTCCCTTGGGCCCCCAAACCTCCTCTACTTGCTCACCCACGCCTGCCTTGAGCTCATTATTGATCCAGCATGCTTCAGCCACCTCACCACCAGAATTCGTGGCTGTTTGGGATGATTGGGATTGAGTTGGACCCACCTAGGGGGGATTGAGGCCAATTTGGCATTGATGACTTGTACACTCAGCTTGAGCCACCTAATGCTCTCGATTTTCTCATGGATGTAATAAAAACCTGTTACTAACATTTTCACATGTTAGACAGTCAGTTAATCAAAGATTTGAGCATACATTGTGTGTAAAATTATCATCTTTTTAAAATTTTTCCACTGTTTTTGCAAATTAATTCGATTTTGTGAGGTTCTCCATAGCTCCTCGATCTTCTGTGATCAAAATACTCACATGGTATCAGAGCCATCGTGGAGTTAGTGAGTTGCAGGCCAACATTGAGCGTTGAACTGCATTCTAGAGAGGATTTCCAGACAAAAATTGAGTGTTTTTTGCAGGTGTTTCAGTAGTTTTCTCACCATCAACGCAGCAGTCATGGAAGCAAACCAAATGTTGCTCACACCCTTCAATTTTTTCGATTGGAAGGCTGAGATGGTCATCAAGCTGAGATCTAAGGGTCTCTATAGAGTGACCATGGGCACAGAAGTGGAGCCAAATTCTGCTGTGGAGAAAGCAAAGTACTACAATCGACTTGATGAAGCTTATGGATTGCTATGCCTGAGCATTTCAAGGGAACTCTTGTTTCATACAGACAGTTTGACAACTCCCAATGAAGTATGGGTGAAGCTAGAATCACTCTTTGGGAAAACTGATGAACTGAGAGGCCACCAGCTTGAAAACGAGCTCATTAGCTTGAGCCCAGCGCATTTTGAAACCATCCAGGAGTTCTTCACGAAATTCAAGTCACTGGTGCTTCAACTGCAACAATGTGGAATTGTTAAGAAGGAGGAACAACTGATTTTGTCCATCCTTTCAAAGCTAGGCCCAGAGTTTTCAGTATTTGTTAGCACATTTCACTCAGCCAAAATGACCCTTCGAAATTGGCAAATGCCATCACTAGCTACCTTCATGGAGTGTCTCACTCAGGAGCAGGACAAACTAGTTCAGATGGGCACCATAAAATCAAAGGACCAAGCATTGGCAATGGGTGTTTCAAATGCAAGCAAAGGAAAGCAGAAAGCCAAGAATTCGAAGCAGCAAGAGAAGAGGAAGTTTGACAAGACCAAGTCTGCAGATGGGGGTTCGAATCTGTCAAAGGAGAAGGACAAGAAGGGAAAGGAAAAGACCAAATGCACCTATTGTCATAGGGGATGGCATCCAGAGAGCTCATGTATGAAGAAAACCATTGACTCAATGGCGCAGCTGCTGGAGAAGAACAACATCCCAGTCCCTGAGGGCGCAAGGAAGAAAGAGAGCACCTCAAACCCTGACAATAAGGAGAAGTGTCATGCCTTGGTAGCAGGTACTTCGAATCCCTCATCCTTTATCATTGATTCAGGAGCTTCCAGACATATGGTTTCATCCAGAGAGCTCTTCTCCTCTATGCATTCGAATGGTGGCCCAACAGTTCGAATGGGAGATGATTCAGAACTCCAGACCAAGGGGATTGGTAGGATTGACATGGAGCATGGCTATTTCAGTGATGTGCTCTATGTACCTTCATTGGCTGCAAATTTGCTATCAGTCTATCAAATGACTCATACAGGAGAAGCCAAGAGAGTGACATTCACTCCAGATTTGGTAGAAATCTCAGAAATTTCCTCAAATCAAGTTGTGGCAGTAGGGTATGCAGATCATGATGAGAGAATGTACAAATTCTCAAATTTCATTCCAAATTCTAGTGACCATGCTCTTGTCTCTCATGCCAACGAGACCTCCAAGTTGTGGCATGAAAGATTTGGCCACATGAACTACAAATATCTCCAGCAATTGCACAGGGACGAGATGGTGGAAGGGCTTCCAGAAATCAGATCATCAAATGGTGCATGCATTGGGTGTGTAGTTGGAAAGCATCCTGAGCGCAGCTATGAGAAGGGAATGGAAAGGAGAGCCACTCAACCACTTGGATTGGTACATTCAGACCTCATTGGTCCTCTTCCCACTCCATCATATGGTGGATCAAGGTATGTACTTACATTCATAGATGACTACTCTCGATTCTGCTGGGTTTACTTCCTTAAATTGAAGTCAGAAGTGTTTGAGAAACTGAAGATTTGGAAAGCCCTAGTGGAGAACCATAGTGGTCATAAGATAAAGATCCTTAGGACTGATAATGGAAAGGAATATGTGAATAATAACATTCAGCACCTTTGTGAGGAATGTGGCATCCAAATGCAACATTCAATCCCCTACACACCTCAGCAAAATGGTGTGGCAGAGAGGAAAAATAGATCTCTCAAGGAGATGGCTACTTGCATGATTGAGGCTAGGGATCTAAGCCCTAAGATATGGGATGAAGCCATCAATTGTGCTGCTCATATTCAGAACAGAGCCTTTCACAAATCAGTCAAAGGAAAAACCCCCTATGAGGCATGGTTTGGCCAAAAACCAAATGTGTCAAATTTTAGGATTTTTGGGTCTAGAGCATGGGCTCGAATTCCATCAGAAAAGAGGAAGGCTTTGGAGCCACAAAGCAGGGAATGTATCATGGTTGGATATGGTGAGGACACAAAGGGCTACAAGCTCTTTGACACATCCACACTCAAAACTTTCATTGAGAGAAGTGTGCAATTCGAAGAAGAACCAATTCCAGATTTTGAGCTTGCACCGGGGGAAAGCTCCTCTCCTCCACACCTTAATGAGATTAGTGATGATTCCACCTCTGATTTTTCTGATATTTCTGAAGATGACATGGCTGAAGATGACATTTCTGTACATGAGTCACCATCAAGGCCCAAGTGGGCTGAAAAAATCATAGAAGCTGCAGGTGAATTGGCAGGCAATCCCCAAGAGCCTAGGAAGACTAGATCCCAAACAATGAATGCTTCCTTTGCAAATGAGAGTGAGCTTGCTGATCACTGTTATATGATGATTGTATCTGATCCAACATCATATCAGGAAGCTCATCATGATCCAAGGTGGAGGGCAGCAATGCAAGAAGAATTCCAGTCTCTCAAAGAGAACAAAACATGGGATTTGGTGCCTCTTCCTCCCAAGAGGAAACTTGTGCAATGTAAGTGGATTTTTCGAACCAAACCTGTTGCTGATGGTTCTGATCTGAAGTATAAGGTTAGGTTAGTGTCTAAGGGCTACTCACAAATCCATGGTGTGGATTATACAGAGACCTTTGCACCGGTTGCAAAGATGGACTCAATTAGACTAGCTCTAGCCATGGCAGCTAGTAAAGGTTGGGAAGTTCACCACATGGATGTCAAAAGTGCATTCTTGCATGGTGAGCTACAGGAAGAGATATATATGCAGCAGCCTGAAGGATTCCAAGAGGATCCCACACTTGTATGCAGGTTGAAGAAGTCACTCTATGGACTCAAGCAAGCCCCCAGGGCTTGGTATGCCAAAATGGATGCTTTTTTGCTCTCAATTGGTTTCTGTCGATGCAAGTCTGATCCAAATGTTTACTTGCAGCATTGTGATGATAATTTGCAGGTCATTGTACTGTATGTTGATGATCTCTTAATTACAGGGAGCTGCACCAAACAAATTGGCTCAATTAAAGCTTCTTTGCACAGTGAATTTGCCATGAGCGACCTAGGATTGCTAAGGCAATTTTTGGGTTTGGAAATTGAGCAATCTGAGAGAGGTATATTGCTGAGTCAATCTAAGTATGCTTCAGACCTGTTATTCAAGTTCAAAATGGCTGAATGTAAGGCAGCCAAGTGCCCATTCCTTTCAGGCATAAAACTAGGTGAATTTGAAGACTCTCCGGTGGTGGATTGCATTCTCTATAGGCAGCTAGTCGGAAGTTTGCTGTACCTTACACATACAAGACCTGATTTGTATTATGCTGTAAGTGCTGTAGCAAGGTATATGCAGCAGCCACATGAGATCCATTGGAAGGCAGCCAAAAGGATCCTTCATTATGTCCAAGGAACAAAGAACTTTGGGGTACACTATGCAGCTGGTTCTTCACTTCAACTAGCTGGATTTTCTGATTCCGATTGGGTGGGAGATCCCATCGATAGAAAGTCCACTTCAGGTTTTGTGTTTATGTTTTCTGAAGGTCCCATTTTCTGGTCAAGTAAGAAACAGCATACAATTTCTCTTTCATCAGCAGAGGCCGAGTACAGGGCAGCAGTGAATGCAGCCACACAGTGTGTTTGGTTGCAAGGCATTCTTCGGGAGTTTGGTGTTGCTGTTGATTCTCCAACCAATATTTGGGTGGATAATCAAAGTGCCATCAAGATATCTACTGATCCAGTACAGAGGCAAAGAACAAAGCACATTGAGATCCACATGCATTACATTCGGGGCTTGGTGCATGACAGGGTGATTTCACTGCAGTATTGCCCATCCACCGAGCAAACTGCAGATATTTTCACCAAGTGCTTTACAGAGAAGACCTTCACTCACTTGATATCTTTGCTTGGAGTGAGTGATGGATGGTGATTGCTGCAATTTAATTGCAGGTTCAGCCCCATGTCCATTTTTGAGGGAAGTTTTTATCCCATGAGGTTTTACTTCTTTTCCTCGGTTCATATGGACAAATAAAATTTCTGTTGTATTGAGGTGACTTGAGCCTTTGTTGCCAAGGCCTCCCACTTATCTTTCATGAGATGTACAAAGTTATGGTTAAGGGGGGGTGTTAGAACAGTAACCACACTTAGTACCATAATCCATAAATTTTTTGATTGCCCATGTGCTTAATTAAACCATGTTTTGGATTAAGTGACTATAGTTGGTCAAAAACCCACTTTTAGAGTGTTCACACCCACTTCCAAGCAAACCAGTTCACCCAGCCTCCAGTTTTGTCCACAAGTGCGCCCTCATTTATTGCTGGTGCACCCTCTCTCCTTGTTTTGGGGAATTTTAGTTGACCAAGGGCGCTAGGGTGGATTTTTGCCCTTTTTTGGCTAGATTTGGAGCATTTAATGCTCCCTTGGGCCCCCAAACCTCCTCTACTTGCTCACCCACGCCTGCCTTGAGCTCATTATTGATCCAGCATGCTTCAGCCACCTCACCACCAGAATTCATGGCTGTTTGGGATGATTGGGATTGAGTTGGACCCACCTAGGGGGGATTGAGGCCAATTTGGCATTGATGACTTGTACACTCAGCTTGAGCCACCTAATGCTCTCGATTTTCTCATGGATGTAATAAAAACCTGTTACTAACATTTTCACATGTTAGACAGTCAGTTAATCAAAGATTTGAGCATACATTGTGTGTAAAATTATCATCTTTTTAAAATTTTTCCACTGTTTTTGCAAATTAATTCGATTTTGTGAGGTTCTCCATAGCTCCTCGATCTTCTGTGATCAAAATACTCACAGAGCAATACATTGGAAATACACCCAAGAATCTCATAGGTAGCTGTTCAATAATATAGATGCATTTACAGCAGAAAGTAAAAGATATCAAAGATAGCTTTGACATAATTAAAACATTCCATTACTCATTTAACACATAACATTTGCACAAGAAAATGAAAGAATTCATAACAGAGAATTAATTCAGAGTAGTTAGGAATGATCTCACAGTATATGCATGAATGGTGCATAAATAATTCAACAAACATTCAATACATCCCCAAGAAAAAACATAGTGCTAGCTTTTCCCAGGCAAATGGAGCTTTCTTTATTAATGCAGCGAAATAGTGCATGTACAAGACAAATCAATCCTTTCACCTGCCAAAATTCCTTTCTCTTCTATTCTATTCCTCTATTTATAACTTTACAAAATTGTCTTTCTCCAACCCTAAACCTAGGGAAGCCCAAATTTTTTTCTTCTAGTGCTCATATAAGACAAACCTAGTTTCCAATTGTTTTTAAATGTTTATACAAAAAATCAGTTTTCAACTGTAATTTAGAATTTACAATAAAAACAAAATTAACTCCCAACTGGTCTTTCCACTTCAGCTATCTTCTCCACTTCAGCTATGTAACTGGTCCACATGCTAGCCTCTCGTATAATTAAATTTCCCCGCGTGGAGACCATTATTTTTAGTGATATCACATGCTTACGTAGGTCTGATTTAATGTTTGCTACTCCTGCTACTGTCGCCTGGGCGATGTCCTCCAGAAAATAAACATGAATAGAAGCTTGCCCAATAAATCGGTGGAGGTCTTATGGCATCAGGACATCTATCTTCTTTAGGTATTCTGTTTCTGAATCCAGCTCGCCCTGTAGCTTTGAAAAACGCTGATCTCTATCGGGAAATATGGTTTGAGGTAAAACCATATGGCATTTCTCATGGGTTTCCCAAACCTTTAAGTGGAAGTCGGTACATCTCCCGATGGTTTTCTGGATTCCAATAATTATTTTTGTACCACAGTCTCTACAAAACTCAAGGAGTCCTAAATCTAGCTCTGAATCCTCTTTGGACTTGAGAGGTAGGTGCCCTGAGAATCTTGAATTTCCTTTTCTCCATTCAAGCTGTCTATTGATTTCCTCCAAGTGGCGCACATACTTTTTCTTGAGTCTCAGTGCATCAACCTCAATTACTTTCATCCTTGTAATCATTTTCTTCATCTTACAAACCTCCTCCGTGGTCAGCTCTAGTGACTGATGAATTTTCCTCAGTATATCGCATGCTTGCTCATGGAACGTGGTTAGATCCTGCTTCTTCTCATTTGCACCCTTTAGTTGCTATAACAATTGCTCCTTTTCCTTCGTCATCCTTTCTAACTGAGGCTTATAGAACGCGATCTGTTATATATTGTTGGCCTCTAACTTTTTTATGCGATTTTCTAACTCTTTTTTCTCGCCTTCTGCGGTTATTAGTTGTTGTTTCATGCTGTTGGCCTCATGTTCTTATAACTCTTTTATGCGAGTTCCTAATTCTTTCTTCTCGCCATCCATGATTACAAGTTGCACATTTAGTGCATCCTTTTCATCTTCGAGCTTTTGGGTCTGTTCTTCTATCTCCCCCTTTTCCTCTTGAAGTTCATTATATTTTCTTTTCAACTCAATACCCTGATGCACTTCCTTCATCAGATTATCCTTCACATTGAAGAGCTTGTCCTTATATTTTTTCACTTCTTCTACCAGCATATCTACATTATCGACACTTTCTTGAGTCGAGGCCACATTGCATGTTTCCGTGAACTGAGGGTCGCTATTAGTCCCCTGAAAAATTGGAACTTGTGTTATTCTGATTTCATCTCGGTCGTATTGAGTTTTCATCCTCTTTTTCAATCTTCTCATGATAGCTTTCTTCCTTTTATCAAAAAAGATGGAATCCAGCTTTGACACTTGGCATTGCTTTGAGGGAGTGTATGGGGTGAGAGCGAGCCCTTGAGCTGAGACATGTCCTTCAATGGTTGTCCCTGGCGGGTTTGTCATTGATACATCTAAGTCCATACCTTGTGCACCTGGGCTCCCCTGCTCCACATCTTCCTTGGGATTTTTTGCTTCCTCTTTTTGCCTTTGCAATTCTACGACTTCCTTCTCTGCTCTCTCCTTTATCTCCTGCAACTTTTCAACCTCTTCTCTCTTTATCCTTTCAACTTCTTCTCTTTGTAGTCTCTCAACTTGCTACTGCTGAATTTTGGCAGCTTCTGCATCCTGATGTTGTCTCTCTTCATGTTCCTTTTGAAGCCTCTCTGCTTCTTCCTTGTACTTATCTGCCAGCTCCTTTTGAAGCCTTTGATTTTCTTTTTCTTGGAGTTTATATGCCTCTTCTTTATTCTTCTTTTCATCTTCTTGGCGCTTCTTTTCTTCTTCCTCCTTTTGCTTTAGCCCAGCTCCTATGGAGGCTTTGGAACTGGAACTAGCCCCGCTTTTGGGGTAGTAGTGCTTTCCTAACTCGATCATGTTTTTGGCACTTTGAAAGAATTCTTCATCCTTGTCGAAAAAGTGCACGTACTCAAAAGTGACCTTGAGGTTATTACAGTGAGCAACAACTTTGCCTTCGGGGTCATGCGTTCTAAATATATTTGTTCCAAAATGGAAGGCCTCTATGTCCTGGGAAAATTCTATACCATCTCTTGCCTTGGGGAGCTAGTGTAATCCAATGGTAAAAGACATCGATGGGTATGCAACCTTCTTCTTGTCATGGAGCACCCTACTGACTCCATCTGTAAAGAGTTTCCTTACGGCTTCTTTATGCACTACGTAATCCGTGGCATACCGGGGCAATATGGACGGTGGTCGACTCCCTCCACACATTCTGATGTATGTTCCCTCCATAGAGAAGTAGTAATATCTGAATGTTTCTATGATTGGCATAGCATTCTCTGATAGGCCGTTTGGTTCTGCCTTGAAGACTAGTTGATACAGGGGCATGATGAACTTTTCACAAATTTGAGTGTAGTGGCTTGCATACTTGTGTGACCAAGTCATCTGGTAAGCCACATGGAGGGGAGAATATTTTCTCTTCTAGATGCATCCTAGATTAGGGAAAGGGCATTTGATGAGCATGTCGTCCACCGGATAAGAGGACATGAAGAAATCGACTTTATTTTGAGTCAATCCTCCCTGGGCGACGGTTATATGTGAAGCCATGTAATCTGAGATGATATCTGCCCAGTTGAATATTGTACCATGTGTGGATACATGGAACATCACTGGAACCCAACCGAGTTTATATATGTTTGCATTTGGCATGCCAAAAACTCGACTCAACATTAGGGCGATGAGCCTGTACGGGGTCCTCATATGTTGACTCTCATACTCTCCACTAACCCTAGACCTTATTTTATTTTCAGCAATTGTCATCTTTCTTGCACATTCCAAAGGGTCCATCTTTAGCCTGGATATCCATTGATCATTTAGTAGGGCCTTAGGTTAGGGAAATTTGTATGCTGCTGTGATAAAATCTGGTGCAAAGGATGCAAGACTCATCCCGGTGATATATGTGATGAATTTGGTGTTAGTGTTCACATGGGGTAGTATCCAACCAATAATATCGGAACATGGGAACAACTCCGGGAGAATGGCTGCTTTGTGGAGACCAGACTTTTTTATGTTCTTATAAACCATCATCTCTTCCAAGGAAGCTTCAGGGAAGTTTTGGTCTTCTATAGCTTTGTATAGTTCGCCCCATTGATATTCTGGGGAAGCTCCTGTGATGGCTCTCGTGTCGCCAAACATCATCTCGAGCGAGGTGTCTGAGAGGATTTCTATGTCTGAGTCTGACCCGGCTAACTTGGCTTTCTTTCTGGCAGACTGCCTATGCATATCAAACCTATGACAACAATGAAGATACAAATGAGGAATCTCAATTATTTATGAGCAATACAGTGTTCTTAAAACTAGGGCTTGAATTAACATGAATGTTAGCTTCCATTAAAGACCGCCTGTTTAAGGTTGAAAACGATGAGGCCAAACAATTACATCAAATTTATCCACACATCAATTCAAATGAACAGAAAACAAGCGCTGCTGATGATCTTTTGACAATATCTCATTACCATAATTCGTGAGCAAGTAAGTGCCATCGACATTATTTTAGAAAACTCAAAATGAGAAAAATATATGCCGAGGAAGAAGCAAATTTTCAAGCAAACCAATGCATTTAATGTTTGTACAAAACCATCTTTTAAGCAATCATTAAAGTGACAGACAAAGCCTTAGCGTGGTCAATTCACGAAACAAAACAACTATGCATGTGACCATAGTTTAACCGAAAAATACAATTGTGAGCAACATGTGTGTGTGAAGGAAGCAAAACATAGTGACTGAATGAAAATTGCCCATCACAAGACATTTCCGGCACTTGAACACCAAGAAATTCCTGTTCGGCTAAAAAGCTCAACTGGGACAAACAGTCAGCATGGTTATCGGGGCTTTTGAGGTTTCGACGAAGCTTAGGGACAGCGGGCTTGTGGGTTGAAATCGTTCCGAGGAGAAGCTTAGGACATAAGTTTTACTTCGAGTGGGATGCTAGGTTACAAATTTCGATGGAATTCAGAGCGAACAACCATGACAGAACCGACTTATCCATGAGGCCAACGTTGACAGGAAAACCGGGTTGGGAAGAAAAGATTGTGGGTCAATGAAAGCTGGGGCTCAACTACTTCTCAGTGTCGCTTAAAGGTGAAGGGGGTTCTGGTCTAAAACTTTTGTAAAAATCTTAAAATGACTCATACGCTAAAACGGAAACCCAAGTGGACAAAGTAAACAGAACGGGTTTGAAGGCCTACCTATCAGTACTGGAGAGGGTTGCTGGACAAGTAGGCATATGCTCAGATTTTTTTCAGCCTGCTACTTCCACTGGCTCTCAACGATGCTTCTTGGTTTTTCAAAAGGTGAGATGTAAAAATCCCAAACCCCGTTGCGAATATATATAGAACGGAGCACTTAAGTCCCACGGGGTGGCAGTTGGGCACATTAGTGGTGCACGGGGCTCAAGAGAACGTTAAATAAATTCGCACGGGGTTTCAATCAAAGTCTCCACCCACCACTTTTACATTTTCCCAAATGAACCGCGTCGATGGGGACAACGTACTACGAAGAGAAAGGGGGTCGGTGATCTATACTTAGTCTTTGCGCAACGGTCGACACATCAGCAGTTAAATACTGCGACGATGGGTGAGACAAAACTCTCGACGAAGGCAACGATCGACGAGGTTAAGCCAATTTCCATCACAACGGTCGACGCACTTGAGCCTTAAGACTACGACAAAGGACCGCGACGGGGATCGGCGAAGGGAAAGACAAAACTACGTGAAGGTTGGTCAGCGAGAAGTGAGCCAAATAATGGCGTAATGATCAACGACTATAAATCTAGGATCGGTGCAACGATCGGCGACAAAAGCGTTAAATGGTGCGACAGAAACGCGAAAAGGGTGTTAGGATATCTCATCACCACTTTTTTATGTTTGCATGTAGTCATGCATTTGCATGTATCCTAGTCATTAGTGAGGTGTCACCTAGCACCTAGTCCCTAGTTCGCAAGCCCCAAAAGCTTCTTTCCACTCATTTTTAGCCCTCCTAGTCAGTGATGCACCCACCTTTCACCTACCACATGTGAAATGTTCCCTTCTTCACCTACCACTTAGTTACACTTCAGTTAGTTGAGTAACTTGTGGATCTTTCCTTGATTTAAGGCTAGATTGAATTGTTAAGTAACTGAAACACTC
Source organism: Larix kaempferi (assembly GCA_027924585.1). Classification (NCBI taxonomy): domain Eukaryota; kingdom Viridiplantae; phylum Streptophyta; class Pinopsida; order Pinales; family Pinaceae; genus Larix; species Larix kaempferi. The sequence continues at coordinate 4,597,120 of BSBM01000893.1, forward strand.
CGTTGGACCCCAATGAGACTAGATTACCTATTTTGACTCCAGTCAGCTCCCCATATGCCCTCCACTGAGCCTCCTTCACTACATTAGAGCTCCCATGCGCCAATTACACCTACCACATTCAGTTAGACTCAGTTTGACACCTGGTTGACCGTTACTTGTGCATTGATGACTCCAGTGATCTGATGATGAGGACTCCTAGTGGAGACAAGCTACACCATGCAAGATATTTGATTGACCTCCTTATTTAATTCAAATTGCTTGGCTTGGCTTATTCAGTCATTGTGATTGCACATTGTATTGTATTCTACTTCTGGGTTCAATAGAGCACTGCTGCAATTCTCTTGCACAATTTACACATATTATTCTTTATGCATCTGTTGTAATTGATTTACTTGTTCAATAGATCTGTTGTGCTTAGATTTCACATGGTATCAGAGCCATGGCAGGGACAAGACTTCTTTTCTGTAGGTATTATTCATGAAGATTGAGCAATTTTTGCTCACTTTGCGGTAGTTTTATGTAGTTGCAGCACTTTCTGTAGTTGCAGCTATTGCTCCATAATGGTTCTTCTTTGCTTGTGATTTGAAGGTTTCTCACTTCCTCCATTTGCATTCGCTATTGCAGAGATGGAATATTATTCTTCACAAAATCTTCTTACTCCATTCAACTATGATGAATGGAAACCAAAGATGATAACATGCTTGAAGAGACAATGTCTCTTTGATATGTGTATTGGTATTACAAGAGATTTCGTTTTCGATGAAGAGGAGAATGATTGGCTTAATGATTGTGGCAGAGATTTTGGGAGAATATTTCTTGCTATGTCTCCTTGTATGTGCTACCTTAGTACTACTGGTGAAAATCCAAGAGATCTATGGGCCCAACTCAATAGAGAATTTGGAAAGCAGGGAGAAGAGGATCATGCTAGCCATTTGGAGAACAAACCCAGTGAGAACTCCTTATGTGTTCTCTCCAATTATGTCTCGGCCTCAACCATTGTTCAAGATGAAGAAGAAACTACAGATTCAACACTCATTTTCTCACTGTCTTCTATTTCAAATTTTGAGCAAGAAAAACCAGCTCATACTCTAGAATTCGAAGAGGTTCTTGAATCCTCTCTTTTACATGAGTTTGCCGGTATGAAAAATGATGATCTACTTGATATTTTGGAGGTAAAATTTGATTTTGGAGGTGAGGCATTCGCTCTCCTTAATAAAATGATTCATACATACTTTTGTTTGATCATTGGAACAGTTTCTCAGATTTTTATTGAAGATGAAGAGCACTACCATTCGCTTGAGTTCAAGTCTCATGCAATTTTTCCTGATTTTGGTTTTGATCTCACCCCTGTTGGTTCAAAGGAGATCTCAAGAAACCATCTCTCAAATCTTGGAGCTGATTTAACTTCCATTGATTAGAAGTTTAAGTTTCAAGAGATATTTGATCTAATTGGAGCTATTCCTACCTCACTTGGTTTAAATTATAGGCCCCAGGATCATATTCACATTTTCATATTTGTTCTCACCATTTTCGGTATGAAGAGCAAGTTCATAAAGTCTCCATATTCGCTTGCATCCACTGATGGAGAATTCAAACACATGTTTTTGGAGCATGATCCATTTACTCCCAAGAGTAAGATACCTCCAGACATATCTACTTGAGTTTGGAGCAGTTGAATCTTTTGGTGTGTTACAGTCCATTTTGAGGGGGGGATTTTCCCATGAGGTTTTCTCCATTTCCTCGGTTCATGAACTATTCTTTATTTGGATTATTATTGTATTTGGGTGACCTTTGGTCTCAATTACCAGGGCCCTATCCTTTATTTTTTACCATCATAGTGTTGAGCCCAGAATTGGCCCTTTTTAATCATCTTCAATCATCTTTCCTACCCCTGTCTTACACCATTTATCATGCTAATCAGACCTGTTGTCCTCACTTTATTTCCCCAAATTACCAAGGTATGACTAATCATTGTTTTATCTTATTAATGCTTATGATTGTGATAATTAAAGCTGTGTATCTCTCAATTGTGCTAACATGTTATGATTTATGAAGGTAGTTGAGATAAATGGACTGCAGGAAGATGGGGCTGAACAAGTTGTGAAAGAAGGGATGTTCGTTGCTTAAAAAGGGGTCCTTGGGGCTCGAATCATCAATTAAGGCACAACTGTGATAGGGCAGCTGTAACAGAATGCGCTATCTTGAGTATGTTGCTGCTCGAGTCTAGCTATGAGCTGGAAGGACCTCCACTTTTGGGTCAATTGATAACTTTCTCATATCTTGATGTCTCTGTTCTTCCATGTATTGTAACAGCTAGTTATTTAGGGCGCCTGAAGATCAAAGATCTTCATGGCTGCCCGATTATAGGATTGGATGTTATGATTTGTATGTATAAATATGGGGAGTTGCCTCGACCCAGGGGGTTGAACAACAGATAATTAATTCATTGTATTAGCAGCCGAGCAAAACTGTGTAATCATTCTTCTGTTAATATAAGGGGTTACTTCTGAGTTAAAGGAATTCGCGTTGTTCAGCCAGCGTCTCTGTGTGAAGGCTGGGCCCGTCTTCCATAGAGATTGCCGAGTTAGAATAGGATTTTGAATTCATTATTTTGTGATGCTTTGTTTATGATATATCCTTTGTATGCAGCAGTGACATTTATGGAGTGGATTTTCAGTATAATTAATATTAGGGTTCCTTGAATTTGGCAAGTAATATAGAGTAACAATCGATTGAGTAGAGACTTTATGCAATTCGTGTGACAATTATACACAGCCTTGTTCATCTTGTAGTTAAGTTGTGATTCCATGAGCCCTTGCAATGTATCTTTCCTATTATGATTGTTGATTTCCATTTTGTAATTCAATTTCTTAGAACAATTGACTCAATCCTTTGAAATTGGATTCCTAGATTAATGTTCAGTTTATGCCTCATGATTTTCCAGAGTGATTAGATCAGACAGGTGATTGTTCTAGAATATGAATGAGATTTCTTTCCTGCAATTGTTGATTAGATCTTATATCATTTCTTATTGATGCATGATAGAGAGGAATTGAAGTGTAGCAGTTAGAAGGCAATTGGGATTGCATAGATTCTTGGGATGAAAATGGATGATAGAAGATAAAAGTATTCCATTCTAATGGTTTGGTGTTTAAGCATAGATTGTGCACTTATCCTTTGAAATAAAAAGACTTTCTCGGGTTGACAATAAATATTGCATGCTCTGTGTGTTGGTGATAATTTATCTGCATATAGGGTGCTCGACATTTTGGCGCCGTTGCCTAGGAAGGATAAAAATTAGACATTGATCATTAGTTGCATCTGGTAATTGTTTCTAGTCAGTCTTTTCTTTGTTGAAATGATTTGGTTCGCATGAATACAAGGAGGGTCAAACACGATCACCTCCCAACTCCCAAAACTCCACAAATTACTAATAGCGCAGGTGGTTCGGGTCGTGGTCGAGGACAACAATTGGGCAGAAGAACATTCATTGACGATCTTGTTGACAGAACTGATTCATCCACCAGGGCTCGTCATCAAGAAACTCCTATCAGACAAAACCTTGCCGATTTTGGAACGCCAACGTCCACAGTGGAAAATACAGGAGCAGCCGTGACTCCCTCATACACCCCTGCTAAGGAAGGTACAGCTGACGCAGCTGTTACAACTGAGGAGTACGCAGCTGTCACAACTGAAGAATACGCAGCTGTTACAACTGAGGATTACGCAGCTGCTACAACTGAAGAATACGCAACTGTTACAACTGAGGAAAAGAACGCATGAACGAATGAAGAAGAGGATACAGAAGAAAAGATGAATAACAGACATGAGACCAAAGAGGAAGAGGCAGTGGTAGAATACCATCATGAAAATTACTCCCTGCCAGAAGGAACTACGGCTACATTACAATTTCCAATTCAACAGCTAGAAGGGACAGCTTCTATGAAGAACATCTCACCATCGGTGTTGCCTCGCTTCCATGGCAGGGCGGCAGAAGATCCAGACGAATTCCTTTTTGAATTTGATATCCTCTGTCGCAGCTATGATTATGTCACAGATTCCCAAAAGCTGAAACTTTTTCCCGCCACCCTGAAGGACAATGCATTACGATGGTTCATGAGCCTTGGGGGAGGAACTGTTACTAATTGGAATAAGATGAAGCAAGTATTCCTGGAGAAATATCAAGAATACTGCAACACCAGGGACAAAAGAGAGGAATTATTCAAGATGGTGCAGAAGGAGGATGAAAGTCTGAAGGATTTTGTAGAAAGGATGCTGTACAACGTGCAAAGAGCTGGGCAGACGAATATGGGGCTGGATGTGCTCAAGATAATCTTGCTTCGAGGGATCAGGGATGATTGTTTAGACATGTTAAATCTGTTAGGAAAGGGAGATATCTCCGAGGAACCTTTTGAGACGATTGTGGAATTATGTAAGAGATACTCCAGGGGATCTTCCAGGAATAATAAGCGGGGTAAACGGGATAGGCTGGAATGTGATGTCTTCGACAGAACTCAGAATTCATCCAATGGAGGAGCTACACGTGCAGAGATAGGCAATCTCCTTGAAAATTTTAAATCGAAAATGATGAGCTCCATCTCTTCGGAGATTGATGTCCTGAAGGCAAAACAAAAACAGGCATTGGAAGATCTCACTCTAGGTGTGTTCTGTCCCCGATGCAGAAAGAATCATCCACTGAAAGAATGCCCTCTTGACAAAGTAGAGGTATGTCAGCTGTGTGAGCTGAACCATGACATGAAAGATCATCCCACACTTTCCCAAGTGAAGGCTGTCCTGCAGGCATCAACTCCAGAAGTGGAATCAACCTATTTCATTGCACAGAAGAAACCTTGGCAGCCTCAAAATCAAGGTATGCCTATGGACTCGTTTCCATTTTTGAATAATATGAACAATTGGAATAATAATATGCAAAATGTGAATACACAATTCCCTTCAAATTATGCTCAGTGGAATCCTTCCCAACCTGCAATGCAAAATTTTAATTCATGGGGTCCTTGGGCACAGCCACCACATCAACCTACGTTGTGGTCTCCTGGGTGGAGGAACTTCCCTCTTGGGAACCATTTCCCTCAACCAACCCCACCTCAACAGTCACCATATTCTCCCCCATACCCTCAATTTCCTCAATTCCCTCAATATCATCAATACCCACCTCAGCAGTCGCAGCTGCAGCTGCAGAATAATCCTGTTCCTAATATACCAATACGGCCTCAGCTGCCTACCCAATCTAATCCTAACCCGAATAATAAAACAGTCCATCAATTGGAAACTGTCAATATGCCGGCCTACTCTCTCTCCCCTGTACCTTGTAATGATATTCGTCTACGATCTGGGAAGATAATAGAACCTGTAATTACAGAAGATATTCCACCTTCTATGCATGAAAAAGGAGAGAGTTCACAGCATCCATCTGATCCGGTTCCTATCACTGAAGGTACTGAGCATCCCTTAGATGGGACGGCTGAAACATTAAATGAGAAATCAGATAATACGCAACCTACCCAGCTGGTAAGGCAACCACCATACCCTGAGAGACTGATGCTACCAAAAATAGGGGGGCAACCTCAGTTCAACCTCCTAGGAGAGTTGAAGAATCTTTACGTTAAAATGCCCCTTCTGCAAGCCCTTCAAGACGTTCCTATTTATGCTAAAACCGTTCGGGACCTGTGCACTAAGAAACCAGGGAGGAAACCTAGAGACCCTCCCACCGTTCACGTCATAGGGAATTTATTTGCTTTAATAACAGGAAAAACCCCTGTGACCAAGTACGACGACCCTGGAAATCCTATTGTCACTGTACATATAGGACAAACGCAGATACCCAACGTGCTAGTCGACTTAGGAGCAGCGATCAATGTCATAACAATTGAGACTGTAAAGAAGCTTGGACTCACTAATTTTAGGCCGACCCCTACCATTTTAGAATTGGCAGACAGATCCACCATTAGACCCGAAGGGATTCTGGACGACCTTGTCATCTCAGTAGATTCATGGGAATACCCTGCTGACTTTTTGATATTGCAACCAAAATCACAGCTGGGAGGACATCCATTGATCTTGGGGAGGCCTTGGTTGGCCACAGCTGATGCTTGCATCAGTTGTCGATCTGGGTCTATGACTATATCTGATGGTACAAAGATTAAAAACCTCACCCTGTATCCTCCAGCTCGACCAAGTTTAGAGGCTGAAACTTCTCTTTGGATAGAGCAGGAGGAGGAGGAGAATGTTCAGCCACTATTAACAATAGGGAAGGCCTTAACCTTTAAAAATGAAATAGAAGACGATGCCATCAGTAATTTCATTAGCGAACCTGCTTCAGTGGATAAAGAAGTTTATCAAATCCTGAATATTACCCTTGGTAAGGAAGAACAAGAAAATATGACGGAAGAAGTACTAGTCCGTGACGCAAACATAATCCCAGTTTTGAAAAATTCGAGAAGTATTCCTATTGAGGTAGAACCTGGAAGGACTTTGAACATCAACCTTGGTCTCTCCTTGGAGGAATAGAAGCGCCTAATCAGTCTCTTGAAAGAACATAAGGGGGCATTCGCCTGGGAGTATACAGATATGAGGGGTATCCCTTCTAATCTGTGCACTCACCATATTTACATTAAAAATGACTCCCGAACTATGTGTCAACCCCAACGATGCATGAACCCCAATCTGAGGGATATAGTGAAGGAGGAAATCCATAAACTTTTGGAAGCAGGATTTATCTACCCTATTTCAGATAGTGAGTGGGTTTCCCCACTTGTAATTGTGCCCAAGAAAAATGGTAAATGGAGAGTCTGTGTTGATTATAGGGAGCTGAACAAAGCTACGCAAAAGGATCATTTCCCTCTGCCCTTTATTGACCAAGTACTTGATACCCTATTAGGGAAGAAGTTCTTCTCCTTCTTGGATGGGTTCAGCGGGTACAACCAAATTCAGATTGCTCCTGAGGACCAGGATAAGACCACCTTCACTTGCCCCTGGGGAACATTTTCCTACAAGGTGCTTCCCTTTGGTTTATGTAATGCACCAGCAATGTTCCAAAGAGCTGTAATTGGCATATTCTCTGAATTAGTTAATGATAGCATGGAAGTCTTTATGGACGATTTTACTCCCTATGGCAAGGACTTTGAGGAAGCACTGGAAAATTTAAAGAAGGTTTTAATTCGCTGCGAACAGGCTCGCCTCTCATTAAGCACTGAAAAATGCCATATGATGATGAGTGAGGGGGTGGTATTAGGACATTTCATCTCTATCGATGGCATTCAGGTGGATCCTTCAAAAATTAAGGTGATAAAAGATATACCTACTCCTTCAACGCAGAAAGAAGTGCGAAGTTTTCTGGGACATGCTGGATATTACGGGAGGTTTATAGAAAACTTCTCCAAACTTGCTTCTCCTTTGTTTTCGTTGTTAATGAAGGACGCACAGTTTGTGTGGAGTGAAGCATGCCAGACAGCGTTTGATAAGCTTAAAGAGAAGCTGTCCACAGCCCCTATCCTAAGGGGACCTAATTGGACCATACCTTTCCACATTTCTTCAGATGCTTTTGATACCGCCATTGGAGCAGTACTAGGACAGCAGGATGGTCAAGTACCTTATGCTATCTATTATGTTAGTAAAAACTTAGCCCCTGCTGAACTTAATTATACTGTTACCGAAAAAGAATTCCTTGCTATTGTTTATTCTATTAATAAATTTCGGCATTACATTACTGGGTATCCTACATTTGTGCACACTGACCACTCTGCCATTAAGTATTTGATGAACAAACCTGTCACCAATGCCAGAGTAACCAGGTGGCTCTTGTTATTATAGGAATTTGATATTACCATTATAGATAAACCTGGAAAAGAAAATGTTGTTGCTGATTTTTTATCACGCTTTACTAACAATGATGACAGTTCGCCTATTGAGGATTCTTTTCCAGATGAACATCTGTTCGCACTTTCAGCTCATTCCCCCTGGTATGCAGACGTTGCTAATTATTTGGTTGCAGGGAAGCTCCCGCCACATATGTCTAAACGAGAGAAGAGAAAAATCATCCAGCAAAGTGCCAGGTATTGTTGGCTCAATGGTCATCTCTTTTACACAGGACCCGATCTTGAGATTAGGAGATGTGTAAGGGAAGATGAGATCTTTCATATACTGAAGGCCTGTCATGATGAACCTTGTGGAGGAAACTTTGCAGACAAAAGAACAGGGCATAAAGCACTGCGGATGGGCTACTATTGGCCGACATTGTTCAGGGACGCTAAAAGATATGTTCAGTCCTGTGACAGCTGCCAAAGGATGGGCCAACCTAATAAAACAGATCAGATGCTTTTACAGCCCCAAGTGGTACTAGAACCGTTTGATAGATGGGCATTGGATTTTGTTGGCCCTATCATCCCTCCTTCCAGACAGAAGGTTTACATTCTGGTGTGTACAGATTACATGACCAAGTGGGTAGAAGTTGTAGCTTTGGCTAAGGCTAATGACTAGGCAGTGATTGATTTTCTATACAGTGAAATATTTACCCGCTTTGGGGTACCAAAGGAAGTAGTTACCGATGGGGGACCGCAATTCATCTCACACCAATTTGAAACCTTGCTCCGGAAGTATCATGTGCAGCATAGGATAGCTTCGCCCTACCACCCCCAGGCCAATGGTCAGGTGGAAAGTACTAATAAAGTTATTGAAGCAATCCTTACTAAAACAATTAAAAGCCATCGAAAGGATTGGGCTGACAGGCTTCCAAAAGCACTGTGGGAATATCGCACAACTTGGCGCAACACCACAGGGTTTTCTCCCTATGATCTGGTGTATGGAAAGAGTGCCATCTTTCCAATTGAGTTTGAGATCAAAACCCTGAAAACAACCACAGAAATGAGTCTGGATGTAACAGAAGCCCAGAGGAGAAGATTGAATCAATTAAACAAATTAGATGAGAAACGGTTAGCAGCAGTAGATCAGACTGTGTTGCTTCAGCAACAGAGATCCAACTAGCATGACCGATTTATTAAAAAGAAAATTTTTCTATGAAGGAGACTGGGCGCTATTATACGACTCCAGATTCAAGAAGGATTTTAAAGGTAAATTACGTACAAGATCGCTGGGTCCATATTTGGTCGACAAGGTATTTGACAATGACACTTTTCGCCTGGTGACCATTGATGAAAACCGTATACCATTACTTGCTAATGGCCACAGACTGCGACTGTATCGTAAGCCCATCTCGAAAGATGCATTCATTTCGCAAATTGCCGCTGATCCAGATTATCAGCTGGCACCAGAGCAAAAATTTCTCTCTGCCTTTGCCAATCCTTAAACTGAAAATCGTATTTGCTGTACATAAATAATTTCCTGCTGTAGCGTATAATTGTTGTTTTTTTCCTCTTTACATTTGATCTTTTCATTTGCTGTTAGTTTTCAAAAATTTTCAGGGAAGCACCAGGAGAACGACCAGATTGGGCCCGTCAAGCGAAATTCTCCCTGTGCCGTCCTGCGTTGTATTTCCCTTTTGCCTTAGAAAAAAAAAAAAAAAAAAAATTTCCTGCAGCTGCGACATATTTTCCGGCAACTGCAACATCTTTTCCGGCAGCTGCAATATCTTTTCTGGCAACCACGATATCGTTTCCCATCAACCGTAAAATTGTTTTCCCCGTGGCCACAAATCCTTTTTCTCGGCAGCTGCAACATTTTTCCTGACAGCTGTAACATCGGCAGCTACAACATCTTTTTCGGTAGCTGCAACACCATGTCCCAGTGGCTGCCACCTCATTTCCCAGCGGCTGCCACCTCATTTCCCTGCGACTGCAAATCCTTTTTCCCGGCTGCCGTGAATCTTTTCTAGCAGCTGCAACATCGGCAGCTGCAACATATTTTTCGGCAGCTGCAACACCATGTCTCAGCGGCTTCCACCTTATATCCCAGTGGCCGTAATATCCTTTTTTCCAGCTGCTGTGAATTTTTTTCTGGCAGCTGTAACATCGACAGCTGCAACATCTTTTTCAGCAGCTGCAACACCATGTCTCAGCGACCGCCACCTCATTTCCCAGCCATTGCCACGTCATTTCCCAGTGGCCGTAATATCCTTTTTTTCCAGCTGCCGTGAATTTTTTTTCTGGCAGCTGCAACATCGGCAACTGTAACATCTTTTTCGGCAGCTGCAACACCATGTCTCAGCGGCCACCACCTCATTTCCCAGCGATTGCCAGGTCATTTCCCAGCGGCCGTAGTATTTTTTTTTCCCAGTGGTCGTGAATCTTTTCAGGCAACTGCAACATCGGCAGCTGCAACATCTTTTTCGGTAGCTGCAACACCATGTCCCAGCCGCTACCACCTCATTTCCTAGCGGATGCCACCTCATTTCCCAGCGGCTGCCACG